>CM033351.1:28206526-28826636 GCA_019395295.1 Osmanthus fragrans | reverse complement strand
TGAGTTGAGTTGGTCTTAAGAAAGTGAATGAAGACAACTAATATTACATCATTAGCCCTTGTTTGAGCCTTTTTTTAAATAAAATAGTATTTTTGGAATAGTATTTTTTTAGAATGTGTGATTGAAAAAAAAATAAATTTTTTTTATTTACATGTAGTATTATTTTATGAAAGATTGTGTGATTGAAAGTAGAAGAAAGAGAAAAATATAAGATAGAAAAAGGGAGCAAACAAAGGCTTAGGGGGCATTCTCTTCGTATCTCAGTTTTGTGTTTTGTGTTTTGAGTTTTGAATTCGTTTTATGTTTTGAGTGTTCATTTTGAGATTGTTGAAAACTCGTTCTTTTTGTCGTTTTGAAAAAATATTTTACAACCCGTGCTTTTTGAGTTTTAGCAAATTTGTGAAGGAAACAGCCAAAACGTAAAAAAATTGTTTTCTGTTTTCTTCACAAAATTTTCAGTCGTTTTCAAAAACTCGTTTTCGAAAATGAAAAAGAGAACGCGTTTTCAATATTTTGAAAAATTGAAAACAGAAAAAACGGCCAGAAAACAGCGAAAAGAACGCCCCCTTAATCACTTTGTTGTACGTTCTATTGTGACTCATTTTTTTGAATTAAAATTTTAAGCACATAGACCATGACATGTGTACTCGTACTCGCAATAAATGGAAATTTCTAAACGTGCATAGCACAATAAATTTATGTGATCGAAAGAAAAACACGAAGGACAATTCATTTAGCTCTTGTTTAATTTTCATTATTTTCAAAATATATCTATTTTTTTTTCAATCAAATATTTTTTTAATAAAATAAATAATATTTTTATTTTTTTTATTTTTTAACGACATATTTTTTTATTAATTTATTATTTAAAAATGCATTTGGCTTGAAACGGGTTAATTTCAGAAATGGTCACTGAAGTTACATGAAAATTATAAAATGGTCACTGAAGTTCAAAACTTTCATGAACGGTCACTCAAGTTTCAGGTACTTTCAGAAATGGTCACTAAAGTTTAAGACTTCCACCAACGGTCACTGAAGTTTAGGGGATGTTTCACTAACGGTCACTGAAATTACAAAAAGTTTCAGGAACGGTCACTGAAGAGTCATGCATTTTTTTCATTTTTTGGGCGACTTTTTCGGCCACTTCCGACCACCAAAATCGTCGAATTTTGATACCGTTGAAAAGCCCACAATCTCCTCTTCAATTATCACCCAAAATCTCCCCCAAACTCCAAACGATTCGACCGAAAAATCGTCGCAAAAGTCGCCCAAAAAATTGGAAAAATCTGCCCAGATTTTTCAAATTGTTTAGGCGACTTTGCGGCAACTTCCGATCGCCAAAATCGCCGGATTTTGATACCGTTGGAAAGCCCACAATATCCTATTCAATTACCACCCAAAATCTCCCCCAAACTCCAAACGATTCGATCAGAAAATCGCCGCAAAGTCAGCTACCCAAAAAGGCCGAAAATCTGCCCATATTTTTCATGCTGACTTTGCGGCGATTTTTCGATCGAATCTTTTGGAGTTTGGGGGAGATTTTGGGTGGTAATTGAAGAGGACATTGTGGGCTTTCCAACGGTATCAAAATTCGGCGATTTTGGTGGTCGGAAGTTGCCGGAAAGTCGCCCAAAAATTTTGAAAAATCTGGGCAGATTTTTCTAATTTTTTGGGCGACTTCTGCAGCGATTTTCCGGTCGAATCGTTTGGAGTTTGGGGGAGATTTTGGGTGGTAATTGAAGAGGAGATTGTGGGCTTTTCTACGGTATCAAAATTCGACGGTTTTGGTGGTCGGAAGTGGCTGAAAAAGTCGCCCAAAAAACTGAAAAAATGCATGACCCTTCAGTGACCGTTTCTGAAACTTTTTGTAATTTCAGTGACCGTTAGTGAAACATCCTCCAAACTTCCGTGACCGTTGGTGAAAGTCTTAAACTTCAGTGACCATTTTTGAAAGTACCTGAAATTTGAGTGATCGTTCATGAAAATTTTGAACTTCAGTGATCATTTTGTAATTTTCATGTAATTTCAGTGACCATATCTGAAATTAACCCGGCTTGAAACAGGGATCAAGATTGAAACGTTATATTGTTTGTCAACAAATAGAAGAAGAAAGTGTCGGTACCGACAACCTTCTATTGGCTTGTGAGAAATTCATACGTTATGAATTAACGGAAAATTGCTTATAGCCCCTCCCCGCCTCACCCCATGTATGTATATATCTATCTTTCTTCTTTGTTTCTTTCTCTATGTTTCTCTACTGCTTTGCTCTGCTTCAAGGTAATGGGTTTATTCTCTTTTGACTCTTGGTTTTGATTTTTTCCACTTTTTTTTTTTTTTTTTAAAGTCCGGCTCTGTTCCATTTTACAGAATTTTATTGCCTTTGCTTGTGTTAGGTCTACTTCTGTGTGTGTGTTATTGAATGCATTTATCAATTCTGATATTTATGATGCAGCGTGGTTAAAAATGGCAGACAGCAAGAGCATAGAAGAAAATGAGGTAATTCTGCCAGCAATCTCTATTAATCTTCTGTTTTTTGGTCCTAATGTCCTATCGTGTTCAATTTCTTTTCTCTCTCTGCATTTCATATCATTCAGAAACCGAAACCAAAACCACAACCTGTATAAGGTCCTGTTTGGATAGCTTCTACTTCTGCCTTTTGCCTTCTTTGTGTGGAACCTTGGACCAATTTCCTATAAAAATAAAGCATTTTCAGAGAAGCAACTTCTGACTTTTTAAAAGTCTGGCTAAACAGGCCTAAGACCGTGAATTGCCAGAGATTCACATCATAACTTTCGTGGGCTTTTACACAATACTTAGTTTAGGTCGAGTGTTTGATACATAGTACTAGATTAGTTTCGAGGGTATAAAGAGCCACATTTTGAATTTTTTTTTTCCTTCAACATTGTCAAGTGCTATTAAACATGTCATATCCACACCGTGGGTAAATATTTGTTATTCTCCCATTTTACAGCTGCACAATTTGCACGTACAAGATACACACATATTCTGAAGAAGTCAACGTGGGTGAACCAGAATTTAGAGAACATTAATTTTGTAAATGTAGCCAAATTTGGTGTTTTAATTCATTTAACCTTAAACTGTTGATCAATTTATTAGTTTTTTTTTTTTCCGCATCTTTTTTATTGTTGATCATACCTGTAAGAGAACTTGATATTTTCATAATAGTGAAGTAACAACTGTGATGTTGATTTTTTGTGGGTTCATCGTAAGCATTCAATGGAACATGGTCTACTGTATAACATTTAAGTGGTCCATTCCATATTATATAACAACCGCAAGTTCTATGACTCTCTGTTATCATACATTAGCTCCCCAATCTTGAACTAATTGGCAATGCCGGCACGAGCTAAATGTATTTTTCATGGTGGTTGGGCTGTCATATGAAACAATAAATATTCCCTTTGCTCTATTATTTATCTAAACTTATAAGGTTTCTTAATTCATGTTATGAAGTAGTATGTTCAAATCAAGTACACTATGAGTCAAAATTAGGACGTAAAATTGGTCGAGCATTAATAGTACATTAGTAAATTTTAAATGGGTTGTTAGGTTACTTCTTTTGATGAGAATGAGATTGTTGTTAAGACTATCAGTCCAAAACTGAATGTTTGATCATGAGTTTTATACTAATTTCTACTACAGATTTCCTCAAATGCAAAGAAATACGGGGGACTCATGCCAAAGAAGAAACCTTTAATCTCAAAGGCAAGTAAATTATTTTCTTGTGTTAATTGCTTGCTTAATCTACTAAAATTTGAATGCATGACTGCAGGATCATGAGCGTGCTTTCTTTGACTCGGCTGATTGGGAGCTATGCAAGGTATTTACTCCAAAACACTAATTATAAGTTAACTAATTGAGTATTTCAATTATCGATTTAAGTAGACCATATCAATCCTAGAGAATGCATGCTTTTTTTTACTCCTGGATGTTTTATAGTAATTATTTACTGGTTTCGATTATCAGCAAGGCGTTGGAGTTAATCAACCATCAACAGTGGCTATAGAGACGTTGCAGCCAAAATTACAGGTAGATTTTAATTTTAAAATAATTTGTTAAGTACGCGAATGGGTTGTAATGTTCTTAATTCAACATGAAGAATTTCATTATGGTTGGTCGAACTTATTACAGAAAACGCCTCGCCAGCAATTGCCTCCTAGAAGGCCTGCTTTTACTTCTGGAAGAGACAACCTTGTGAGTTCTTAAGTACAAATCATAATGTATTAAATATACCATCTTATGACAGTATATTGGAGTACAGTACACTACAATGGATTATCCCCAAGTATATATTGGGCAACATTGTAATTGATCAGATGTTTATATATTCTTAAAGCACCATTGAGTTATTTCTCCCTAATAGTTTCTCTCTCTATGAAGCTTGAGCTTGCAATCACTTGCTAATCGATTATATTCTCTCATTGATGGTGGGAAAGAATAAAGGAGAACTAAAAATATCTCAACATAATTTGTATTTTCATCTTTTTTGTGTGGATAATACTTTAGTACACTAATATTTTCATAATAAATTTATTAAAATATTGTAGAGGAAATCTCAGCACGAGCTAATTGTATCTCAAATGATGGTTCAACGAAACCGTAAATACTCCCTTAAGGCCTGTTAATTAGGCATCCATACGAAATGAATAAGGTTACTACGTTCATATTGTCTAAGGTTTTCAAAATCAAGAGTTTCGTTTGAGTATTCAATTTTGTAATAACTACGACAAAGGGGAAAGGAACTTCTCAAAAAATAATTTTTATATTGAATTGACATTTCATTCTATTTCATTCATCACCATTTATACGCATATCAGAACGATGCAACGGTGGGGTGGGGATGGCAACTGGGGGGACTGTGATAGGAGACTCCCTTCCCTGTCGTATGCCTTGCAAGGATTTTTGAGACGTGGGAAGGAGTGGGGTCTTGTTTACTGTCCCATTTACTTTTTTAAATATTATCTTTTAAATGTTTAATAAATTTCAAAACATAAAAAGTAGTTCCATTACAATTTGAAACAGGAATATGTGGGAATCACTAATCTGTGCATTGAGAGAATCGTTGGTTCATAAAAATTGAGTGTTTGAGGCTTCTGGCCGCATAAAGTTCAGTAGCCAAGGGTTCTACTCCAAATTTGAGGTCATTAAAACCCCTACATTGTTCTTGAATTTTAATTTCAAATTCACTTGGGGTTCTGGTTTTTGAATTTAAATTAATTTGTCTTCGTATATGCCCAGGATTTCAAATGCTCTAATGATTTTGTCAAATCTCCATTCCTCGTTAAAGAATGGATATTTTCAGACAAGGCTGGAACGTGTAGAGAAACATTGAGGCTCGACTTGATGCAAGGCTCTTATAACAAGTATCACGACGCTAATATTATTATTTTCAATACTGATCACTGGTGGACTCACTAGAAAACCTATAAAGGGTACATTTAAATGTGGATCTCTAAATTCTTCCATGTTCTGATTCTGTTTGGAAGTATACAGATAGCATTGTAAAATCAAAAAGTACTTTTATAAGAATTTCATAATTTAATTGTTATAGAAACTACTACTTCCAGGAAGGTAATTGTGTATACGGTAAGCTTGAAGTAGTTGACGCGTATAAGAGGATGTTGAGGACGTGGGTTCAATGAGTCGATAATAATATCAACAGCAGTCGAAACATGGTCTTCTTCCATGGACTTTGCTTCTCATTTCAAGTAAATAAAACTCTCATGTACAATTAGTTTTTACTCCTATAGCTTACATATATCTAGTACGTGCGATCATATTTCGATAAAACATTTTTCAGGTACAAATTTGTCCTTATTGCAACACATAATTTGTTTATAGTCGTCTGTGACATGTTTACTAAGACTCCGTTTGATTCTCATTTTGAGGGAAATAATATTTTTTTTAAATAGTTGATTGATGGAGAATGTAGTTAAAAATTAAGAAAAAATTTTGAGTTTACGTATAATATTATTTTAATGAAGAATGTGTGGTTGAAAAGAAGAGAGAGGAAAATAAATTTAAAAAAAAATGGGAATCAAACAGGGGCTAATAGACACGACACGACACGACATCTTTGCCTAAGCCCAATCGCAGTCGGAGTTTGCCCAACATCGGTTGTCCATTGTAAATATTTATTTAAATAGATAGAAATTAGAAAATTTTAGTATGATTCTTCGACCAAAAGACGTCTACTTCCGTCATTTGAATTTTTGTTTCGAAATCTATTATAAGGGGGTATTAGTCTTTCAAACATTTTCAAATTTTCTAGTGTTCGCTCCCTACACTAGCCATTGTAATTTACTGCTTTCATCAATTGTAATTTCCAGCATTCAAGCAATCGATGATCAAATTATTTTTATTGTATTTTAATTCGTATTGCAAGCTTTCTTAAAATTGTGATCAAATCTTATTTTTATCCCGAGAAAAGACGGAAGGTAGTTTAGTGGAACAGACTACTGTCGTACGATATTCTTTTTTGTGCTAAGAAAAAAAAACCACCCCGTGAATGTTGAATATTAATACTGCTCTAGAATTGTTAATATGGAGCTTGGGTCTCACTAAACAAAGCCTTTGTCTGTACTCTTTACTTGGATATAACTTTGTGTCATTCAATTCGAAATCTCTGCAGAGGAGCTCAAAGGAATTCAAAATCTTTTACAAAATGGCCAAGTGTTACTCTTCGTATTTCTGTAATGTATAACTCAACAGTGTGGAGTATCGACTTCACTAATTTCATATAAATCTATAAAAGTACACGAATTCACAAAAAACATCATTTAAAAATAGTTTATAAAATATTTTAAAAATCTCAATTAAATACAACTCTTTAATTTAATTACAAATATAATAAGGGATTGTTGTCAAATATTGCATCGACTCTCAATTACTACTAAAGACAAAGGACGATTCTTGTACAAATTGCATCTCAGCTCTCAAGACCGACTCTTATATAGACGAACGCACTCCAACAGTCCAAGTGTCCAACTACAACCCGACCCCTCTTATTTCCCATCGTACCGTCGCCGGAGAATCTAATCCATCAAGATAATCCGAAAATGAGACGGCCGGCGAATTCGGCAGAGATCAACTTCAACGTCGAGTCCCAGAAGATCGACGTTGATAATCGAATCTCTCTCCGCAACTACTATCGCATCGCCACCAACCTCCTTAAGCAGGTCCGTAACCAAAACCTCAATTTATAATTGAAGAGGTTGAATAATCTTGATCAATGCTTATAACGATTTTGTTTAAGATATCGAAAGCGAAAAGATGGATTTTTTATTTTATTCTTCAAAGTTAAATTGGGATTCGGCTCTATAATTTTAGATATATGCGTAGCATATCTGTAGTTGAAAATTTCTATTTTTTTTTTTTTACAAATTTTGCTAGAATTAATAAGTTCTCTTGCTTTCAATTTGGTCAGTATTTATGTGATGTTCTCAAATATAGCCATTAGCAATTCTTGAATTTATTTATTTATTGCCAAAAATTGAGTCTTTGGCTTATAAGATTTTATGTGCAGGCGAATATTCATAGGGAGGAGAAAAATCTAGCATACTTGTATGTAATGCTTCTCAGATACTCGAGGTAAATGCCCATGGATGCTGATGCATATCAACTCATTACTTATTTTATTTATGAAGTTATTGTATTTTATTAATGCTGAGGAATATAACTTGAATTTGAGCAGTTTGGTGGTGGAAACTATACCTCACCATCGAGATTATCACGCTTTATGTCAAAAAGAAAGATCATTTGCCAAAAAGGTAATTATAGTGTAGTAATAATTTTGGGTATTTGTTTTGTGGGTCTGTTCATTTTTGGCTGATATTAGGCATTTTTGCTTTTTCTCTTCAATTGCAGAAATTGTTTGCAGTGCTAGATGAACTAGAGACCTTGAAGCCACTAGTGCGTCAATTAGATCAACTGGATAATGCTAACACCTATGATGCTCGGACTTGGGTACGGGTATCGGGTACGGATACGTATCCAAGTGTCGGATCTTTTATTTTCTAAACTGTAAGATACGGGGACATGACTAAAAAGAGTCCAAATTTTGGACGCGGGTACTTAGGTACGCCTTTCAAACTTCAATTTTTTACTAATTCAAGATGTCATTTTAAATATACCAAAATCAATTATTCACAAAGAATGAAATTAGTATTGAATAAAGGGTTAAGATGAATAAAAATAGAATTTTAAAGCTTAGTCTTCAATTATGAGAATTACTAAATGTTATATAAAATAGAAAATAAAGGACTGGATTACAATTTGAACTTAGTGGAACTCATTTTTATTTTATGCAAACAAAACCCTAAACTATCGATACATAGAGGGAAAGAAGGAAAAATGAAAGAAGAAGAAAAAGAAGGGAAAACTTAGAGTCGCCGCCTTTCTCTACCCTCTCGGCGGCAACGCTATGTTTATAGAGAGTGGAAATGGGAAAGAAGCAAAGGGAAAGAAAAGGGGGGAAAAAAGAAAGAAGAAGAAGTAAAAATGATGAAGTGTCCGATTGAAACTTGGAGGATCCGACACATATCCCATACCCATACCCATGTCGTGTCGTGTCCGACACGGGTACTCCTACTATTTCGAAGAGTCCGAGCATCAAAGGCTAACACCACATCTCAAATGCATCAGATCGATGGCCAAAAACTGATTCCTGATGCATCCACAGGGTCTTTATTGCTTTCATTGAATAATAAACCTTTCTTAAGCTACGAAAATAAACGGGTATTGAGTACGACTATATTTGCTTTTGCATGAGTACTCAACTTAGTGAAAATTATTATGGTGAACTCGAATAAACTAGAATATAAGCATGCATAACACATTGTTAGTATTTTTTAGAACACATTTCTGCAGAAGTAAAGTGTTATTTCTTTCCTTTAAGATACATCAAAATCATATTGTTTTTTCTTTCTTTTAAGTTTTGGTATTCTAGCTATTCTCTTTTTCTTGGGAGTCTCTTGTGAACATAATATGAAAATTGTACATTCTGTTCTACATTCTCTTTTCAACTGTGTGCAATTTTGATTACACATGTTGTAAATACTCTTCCTATACCGTAATGGGTTATTCTGATGTACTCTGTAGTCTGTACTAAGACCAGTCTCATGCAATTACTTCTGTCCGGTCATAAATTGAATATCGTGGCTTGACCAGGCATGAAATATCTAGGTTGGTGTTAGGAAGGTGTTGGTTTTGTGCCTGAGAGGTGAAGTTGATCTTGTGAACTTCTGATTTTAAGTGTGATAAGTACGATTTATTTTAGGAGGATACAAGTTTGTGCAAAAAAACCTAAGGAAGTTTTTATTCTAGGGGATGGTAATGAATTTGGGATTTCTTGCAAAGAAAATGAAGAAAATCAACATGTTTAGAGTGAGAATTAACATTTTTTGTGTTGACAGTAAGTTTTAGCAGATGTGACACAAAATTTCTTGTAGTTATTGTAATTTACTTAAGTTGGATTTAGAAGTAACATATTCAAGTAGAAGAACCTTTAATAACTCCATATATGGTCACCGTGTTTATAGATGGTTTTTTTTGGGTAGACAACAAGTTCATTAGTAGCTGTCTCTCATTCTTTACTAATAAGTTCTGTCCCTGTTCTGTCCTTTCGACTGCAGCATTGTCTTGTCTACTTACTTATATGGATATCATTTTATAGTTCAATCTCCCCATACCACACGCACACAAACACCCCTTGAAGTGGGAAAAAAATGTAATGTTAAGCTAGTCAAATGTGTTAACTTGTCAATGTCTACTCTTTTTTTCCCCCTTACCTTACCTTCGTATCTTCAATGCAGTTGTCACCAGTTACAGCACCTTCGTCTACATTGAAGGATAATAATGAGTATACTCGAGTTTCGTCATCATATTCTACAGACACTCGGTTTCAGAAGCTGTAAGTATGTGTATTGAAGACATTCTTGTTTAGAGATGTTGAAATCTGTTAAAGTTGGATGTGTCAGTTTATATCCACTGTAATTTGTAGAGGGTGTATAACTACTTTTCCTTAAGTGTATATACAACTATTGCTGCAACTGTGAAGATAGTTTTCTATCGTTGGAACTATGGTTCGTAAATGCAACTGATATTTAAAGTGCTAACACAACAATCTGGTATTCAAGCACTGCTGTTGTATTATTTATTAGACTATTAGTGCAACCCATAGCTGATTTTAACCTTTTCTCAGACTTCTACATATCTGTATTGTTTACTCAAAAGTTTGCTCAGCAGTGATCAATCTACATATTGTGTGCACTCCTCGTGTTAAGAGCTGAAAAGTCCTTTGTCTCTTCCATATTTGTAAAAAGATTTGCCTTAGCACATCATTTGAGTTTTGTATTGAACCATGATTTGATTTTCAAATTTTTGATCTATCCCACATTCTATATAAAGTTATTAACTTTCTCTCTGAATTTATTCTCTCTTAAATACCTCTTAATGAAACAATTTAAATTGTTGATGCTTTATTTCATCTTAATAAATATGTAATGACTAAAGAATAGCTTAATCTAACTTTAGAACATGCCAACTTTAGTTTATTACCTTCCAGAAAAATAGAGAAACAGACAGGCAAACTTGGTCAGGACATAATGCCATTACGTTATGAAATTTTTTGCGTCCACTGTAGTTTATCGATTGCATCTTTTGGTAGAGTAGACATTCAGCTATTTTCTGGCACTTTGTGCCTGGATGACAAAGCATGATCAGAGGGTCCACTGTAGTTTCTTGATTGCATCTTTTGGTAGAGTAGACATTCAGCTATTTTTAAGCGCTTTGTTTTATCCATGTGCCTGGATGACAAAGCATGATCAGAGGAGCACAGCTCCTCCTTATTGCTTGTTCTTTGCGTAATGTTAGAATATAGCATTTTTACTTGTAGATTTCAACTTTTACGATGAATCTAAAAAGTTACTATAGTTTAAAAGGGGAAAGTAATATATTATGTTCATGCAGCGTGGATGGATTATAATGACTTTGCTAAAGGAATCTCATGGTTCAGTCGGTATTCTTTTCAATAATAATCAGTAGGATTGATAATAAGATTCCCAGGGGGCTTAAGATTTTTCCTGACATTGAAAGTAGTTTTGATGAATAAATCTTTGAACATGAACATAATTTTCTAGCGATATCCGTAAGATAAGTCTTTTCTTATATTTCACAGGCACTTATAATCTTGCTTATAGTTCCTCACTATTTATGTGGTCTTAACTTGTAGAAGTTAGTGTATAAGTTTGTCCGGGAGCTTCATGATAGTTTTTTGTAGAGGATTTGACACTTGCAACATGCTTGTACTCTTTCTGATGCTGTTGTCTGTTTTAGTTCATCTTACTACACTTTCTGTTTGTTTATGTCTGTAGTTCCATCTAAGTCTCACTGTCATGTTTTAATTTGACAAATAGCTTGTAAATCAGAAAAGTCTTAAGCCAATATTCAGTTCCAGTAAGAGAGTTACACATACCAACATATTCTGGAAATTTTGCAGATCTCTTGGTGTACCTCTTCCGAAACAGGAAACATTATCTAGGCATTCATTTTTAGGCCCAAATGGTCTTCGTTGTCAGTGGCAGGGGCCTAGTGCTGAAAAAAAGGTGGACATACTGGACTTTCTTTTCTAAATTGGATCCACTCTTTCCCCTTCAAGAAAGAGTTTTCATTCCACCACACTTTATCTTATGTTGATCTCTATTTCACTTGTTTAATTTTATTTTCTTGTACATAGGTTAACTATCCGACCAATATCGTCCACGACTTGAGTGAAATATCAGGGTGAGAATCTTGTCTTGCTTAAATGATTTCTATCATTTTTTTCCCTTGTGGTTGGGTGTTTTATTCTTTTTGGGGTTTAAGTAATTGCTATCTGTCAGTTTAGATTATGATGACAGAATAATGTCTTATTTGGAAAGTGATTGCCTTTTAAAAAGCCACATAATAATAATTGAAAGTTTGAAAACTTGGATGGATCGTCTCTGTGTATGCATACATGTGTCTGTATCTGTATAGCAGTATTATTATATGTATATGCATGTGTTTGCTTGTTTATTGAATGTTATTCGCTTTTAACACTTCAATATTGTCACTATGTTATAGCCTGAATCAGGTTGGACAATATGAACCCATGGCAACAAAAGATAACAATTCAGAAGCGGGAAAATTCTACTATGGAGTCTGTTCTATCTTTAGATGACGGTAGATGGCTAAATCCTTCTGAAGATCCTGGTTCTTTAGCCAAGGAAATGATGAATGAGAATTATCAGTTTGATAATATCAGGCAACCTTCTCCACCTCCTGTTCTTGCACAAGTGCAGCCAGAGCTTCTTCCTATCTCTCCATCAAGAGTTGCTGATACAAGACCTGGACCACCACTTTCTCAGGATGGGTTGCGCAGTTCCAATTCCTACCAAGATCTTCACATTGTGAGTCTGTTGTCTTGAGTCTTAACTTGAAATATCACTTATCAGATGATAATTCCACTATTTTGTGAATTTTTTTATATACAGTTCATTGTTCATTATTTTCGATAAAATCATGCATTAGGTTTAACCATTTGGCCTAATGTGATGCCCTTGCTTATATTGCAGCCAGTGAAGATGATGGAAGATTTTTTGAGATTGGCACAAGACAATACTAGAAAAAACTTGGAAACTTGTGGTGTTCTTGCTGGTTCACTAGTAAGAACTCTAGTTCTTTTTTATTTCTTTTAATGGAAGAATGAAGGTTTACCTTAAGCACTTAATATGCTTATTGTCTAATAATATTTATATTTCACTTATTTGCAGCGAAACAGAGTATTTCATATTACTACACTCATAATTCCGAAGCAGGAATCAACTTCAGATTCGGTAATACTATTCACTTAATATTTAAGCTGTATTCTGCAACTCTTTAACTAGTAATCCCACAAACTAAACATTAAACAATAAATTCATCTGTAGTCCCCTTCATCCCGTACAAAAAGGTGAGAAAAATTCTGAAATTTGAACATTAATATTTATTTATATAGTAGGAAGAGTGGCACTTTTTATGGATAAATCAGTACTTATAGCATGGATGACTCACCTAGAAATAGTTGTTTTTTATCTGATTGGGCATGGTGACATAAAGAAAACATTATTAGTTAGTCCCCTATCCATTGATTGAAATCAGCACTTAATTTACATTTTGCAAATAATTAAATTAGATGTCCCCTATTTCGGTCTAGTCAGTTTTAAATGTTATTATGTCTATATAATATTGAAATGTAATTTAAAGGTGCTTGTTAATTTCAATAATCTAATAAAGTTACATTTTCAGAGCTAGTTCTGATGATATTTTCTTATGGATTGCATTGGCAACTCTATTCTGATATTTTTTATTAATTTCAGTGTCAGACATTGAATGAAGAAGAAATTTTTGAGGTTCAAGACAAGCGTTCCCTTTTCCAGCTGGGGTGGATTCACGTGAGCTTAAGACCAACTCCTTGGCACCTTTTACCATTATTTCTGCTCAATTAATCTCACACCGCTCTTTAGCTTCATGAAGGAGATCTTTTCTGGTGTCAATCTAGTGGCTGTCTAATTAAAAATACTAAATTAGGCATCTTGTTTAACCTTTTTTTTCTTTTTAATTTTTGGCCAACTTTTAGTAATTGTAACTTGGGACAGGTTGCTACTATGTTATATTATTATGATGCTTTGCACCATTAAAAAGAAAAGATTGTGTGCTAGCCATATGTTTGTTTTTCTCCTCACCTTTAAGTCCCTCAATTATCTCGAATTTATATGAGCACTGTTGGTTTCTCTTATTTCTTCCCCTTATGGGAGGATGGAGTTCTTTGTTGGATTATTGAATATGTTGATTTGTTACATACAAGATTTTGTCTTTATTTGAGATGATGAGACATCCTATTGAACACTTCTGATATCCCTCATCAGTCGTTTGTGATCCTAGACTCCGCCCTTCCTTTAAAAGCTTCGATTTTTGATCTAGTGTGATGCTAAAACGCACAATTTTTTTCCCACACTAATGCTAATGATGTCTCTATCGTAGATTAATTTGCTTATGTTTTATATGTCGTTTTTTTGGAACTTCATTAGTTATATAAATTTTTGGTCTATTTTACGTCGTACTAGGGTTATAATATATTTTGTATTTCACTAATTTATTCTTGATTTTGCACACATCCGACGCAAACCTGTTTTATGTCTTCAGTTGATTTGCACACTCATTACTCATATCAGGTAATATAAGAAACATGTTCTATTTTCTTAAGGTTGCATTCTATATGAGGGTAATGGAGGAGTTGGGGAGGGAATGGATAATTTGAAATTCTATATATGAACAAGTGGGGGAGGAAAAGGAAGGGCCAATTAGTAGCACGATAACATTTCCCTTGGAACTACTTGTCCCTTGCCTTGCCTCCCTCTCTTAGTCTAATTTACTTTGTCTCGACATAAACTATTGAGGCTAAACTAGCATTTGTTGCTATTGATTTAGATGGAGTATGTATTAATCGAGATACTTTTAGGTTGCATGATGAGAAGTCAATGTACATTAGGTAGTTTTTGGTTTCTTTTGATCCAGATGATATAAATAAACTGATTGTGGCTTTTAAATAATTTGTATGAACTTTGTTCGAAGTGATTTCTTTGATTATTCTGTTTTTGTGGGCGTAACCTAACAGTTATAAATTTTCATTGCAAATTAATCAAATTTAATGAGTACATCTACTTGAATAACCAAACAAGCGTGGCTTTTGTGGGTATGCCTACAATGTTTGTTCTATATGCCAGAACTTAGACTGCAGATAAGACAACAATTACTAAATATAAGCTGAAAATGTCAAAGTTCTGGCTGATAGAACAAACATTTGTTGTTTAAGACCACAATTACTTAATGTAAGCTGAAAATGTCTAAGTTCTGGCTGATAGAACAAACATTGTAGGCATATAATCACAATTACTGAACATAAGCTGAAAATGTTGAAGACTGTCACCATGGTCTAATGCCATTTCCAATAATAACATTTGTAGGAGTTGACTCAGTATAACATACATTCGTTTCTCTGAAGGATGTAGCGTATACAATAGTCTTGTGAAAGATTGTTTTAAATGGGAAACAATGTAATATCTGACTGTTGACAAATTGAGACCATTCATTAACTTAGAAGAATGCCTTCTTCTGGATTTTTACTCCACTGGTCTCCTGTTCTACATACTTTGTTGTGTACTCTAAAAACTGTTATCTTGGCTTGTTCTAGGTCATGTTACCAGAAGCAATTGCAATTGTCATGGCTCCAACTGACTCATCCAGGTAGAGTTGGATATTACCTAATCTTATCATCTTGGTTTGATTAAAGAGTTCTAGTTCATATCCTAGAAATAATTATGTTATTGGGACCTGAGTGTCCCAGTTTTTCTCCGCATAAAAACCTAAGGTTTGTTTGTTAGTGTGTTATAATTCGAATGAGCAACTAGTCGTATTATCTTATTGATGACCTTATCGTCTTCCTCAAAATTTCATGTCAATATGTAAGATTGTGTAAATAAATTATTAGTTAAATGGGAATAAGTATGAACAATTATTCTCTACCACACAGTTCCTTTGTTACTTTTTTTGAGTTGAGCGAAGTTAATGTAGCTTATGATTTTGTCCAGTCCTTGTGGAAGGTACTGCATGTTGATGGGTCACATGCTTCTTGTTGCATTCTCATACAAATCATCATGTGTTTTATTGAATGGACCTTAGGTGATTGATATGTATACTCGTCCTTACCAGAATATATCCATTTATTCAATTTTGTTACTTGACACCTGCACCCGTACATGCACATGCACGTGCACATTAAGAATGTTAGGCCAGTTGAGACATGATGTGAGATTGGGTGTTTTAAGTGGCATGAATTAGCTATTGCATGGTGGCAAGTTATTACTATTGGCCTATAATCTAGATAACGCATTTCTAAAGCAAGGGAACTTGGGATTTACCTGTCGTACTTCATCAGATACCTGTCATCGATTGAGTTCAGACCATCTTGAATCACAAGGTAGTATGAGATTGTTGACAGGACTTGTATGAGGTTTAGAAGTAACCACTCAGTAATGCATGCACTTTAGTCAGTCTTGCAAAGCTTGGCAAGTGATTATTGCTCACTTGTATAACAGACACTGATTATAGAACTATAGGTGTAACAACAATCATTATCACTTGCCATATATTAGGGAAAACGAATTTTGAACTCTTGAGTTAGTACCTTGTTAACCTCATGATTTTGTTTGTTTCCTCATCCTTGAACAGGTAATGTTCACTTAGAGTTTACTCTGTTGTTAGTATCATGTAGTGTTAGGTTAGCTAGTAATTTGTTTCTTTATTTTCAAATAAACATAAAGGCAATTGCCTTGACCATTTGGGCTTGGGTATCATGAGCTCAAATATTGATATAGAAAACCTTAGTTTAGCATGACTCAACTGCTAACATGTAAGATTTAAAAAAAAAAAAACACTGCTAACAGGTATGTGATTATAACATATTTTCAGAATTCATATTTAGACTTTGTTCCATTGTTGACATAAGTTTCATTTTCGCCACTCAAATGATATCATGTAGCTCTTAAATTATCTTTGTTTCTTTGTGAAGTTTGGTCCATGTGGGAGTACATTCGTGTTACTATGTTGAACTCTAGGCTAAACATTTTTAGGTTTCAACATCTTTCTTCTTTCTATTCTCCGCTACCGTCAAACCATTTTTAACTCTTGGCTTAACATTTTTAACTGCAGTAATCACAAAAGAGGTTTAGGATTTGCAATATAAAATGCTTTTGTTCTACTCAACGTGTTTCTATTGTGCCATATCGTGTTTTAGGAAAATAATCCCACTAATTCGGCCTTTCTAATTCAAGTTCATTTCTTCATATAATACAACAGAAGAAGCTAAGATATCGAATACTTGGAACAACTGTTAGCCATGTGATTTGTGCATGTGGTAATTTCCATTCATCATATTGTTGGGGTTATTTATATGTGAATTTGGTTGACTCCTGTTGGGAGTCAAAAACTGGTCACCAAACTCTTAGTTTTCTCTTTTTTCTTCTGCTTTTCTTATGGACCCAGTTTTCAATGTATTACTATGGTCTATTAGTAATGTTGTCATGTTATCTTATGTTCGTATGTTTCATTTATTAATATGCCCTCCTATGATTTACAGTTGCTTAGGCTTCTTATTTGTTATTGTACTAATCTTGGTGTTTATTGCAGTCCTCATGGAATATTTCACCTGTCTGATCCTGGTGGTGTTTCAGTTATTCGAAACTGTCAACAGCGTGGTTTCCATCCTCACGAGGAGGCTGAGGATGGAAGTCCTATATATGAACATTGTTCCCATGTGTATATGAACCCCAAGTTGATGTTTGACATGATAGATCTTCGGTGAGTTTCCATTTTGGGGAGGATAAGCGATATTTGATGAGAAGGAAAATGTACAGGTCTAAACATTTTTCCTGTGAGTCTCTTTTATGGGCCTAGGGGGTTATGCGAATAGAAACTGACTGAAAAAATGAAGAAAATATATTTTATTTTTCAGTCTGGTGATGTAACACTATGATTAATTACAGGGTTAGTTGAGGCTCTTGTATAATCTTCACGAGTACGTTAATCACATTTACTTGATTTGAGTAAATCTCAAAAGGCTCACCTTTGCATCGTCTGATTCACATTATTATTTGATCTGCCTTTGACAGACGAGAAATATGTCACAATCTATACTGTTTCCAGCTTTTTTGTGGTATTTAGATCGATCCTTGTGGTCTAAGTTAAGTTAGGCTTTAACTGTTTGCTGCACTTATTGCACGTGACAGAACCACTAAACTATTAAAGAATGGGAAATCTCGCTAGTGTTCCCCTTGCAACTTTAGTTCTTTGGGCACTGTCATCTTCAATGTTTTCATTTTGTAGCCTGGTTTGGTTCCTAAAGATGGATTCTGTCCATGTGATCGTAAAGTTTCCATTTTTTTTTTTTTTTTAAAGAAAAAAATTCATTATACCCTTTTACACAGATTATCATATATTTGCATTAAGATACGAATAGAACATATCCCAGAAACGTTTTCAATACCAGTAAGCTTCTCTTTGGAGTTATGATAACATAAAAATCATCATCTTGTGCGGACAAATTACAATTTGTCATGGGTGTAATTTTTACAAAAGCTTCAAAAAATGAATAGGTAGATGACGATCTAGACATGTACATATTACATAAATTTTAGGAAAAGATTACGATTGTGCATGTACAGCCCCCTCACAAGAGGGGGGTGCACCAATAAAAAAATGTGTGGGCCTCCCTTATTGTGAGGGGGTTGTGAGGCATGCTGTACAGGTCTAAACATTTTTTAAAACTTATTTTTATTCACACATTTACATAATAAAATATTCTGCTCGTAATTTTTTTTTCTTACATTTTAATCATACATTTTTGTAAAAAATCACTATTCTAAAATCTATTAACACCGAATAATGGAGCTCAAACAAGGGTGTATATAAATGATGATCCTATTCGACTACTTCAATCATTCTCGAGCACCTAATAGTATTTTCAGGTACGATGAAGAGGAACGATCAAAGAAACAATATAATTAGTCAAAAGCACGAGCCTTCTGTGCGGCGTTTACTACATCTTCCGCAGTTATACAAATTTGGGTAGATTGCATTCCGTTGTTTATCGTACCTAACGTGATGGCTGATACTTTGATGAAATGATTCATCTTTCGCTCTGAAAAAAAAAAAAAACACAGTCAAAAGCATAAGCCTACTGCGATGCACAATCGATAGTGCGGATTGTAAGGGACGTTTAATTAATAGCCATGCACAATGTAGGAATATTTATTCTTGGCCCAGCGGAAGCTGTTACGTATAGAAGCCTTCACTTTGCCTTCAACGGCATAAGCCTTATAAGAGAGAGAATCCTTTGTTTTCTCTTCGTTGCTACATTATTAGATCGCCATGTTGATACTGTGTAGGACGGGAATGATGACGTGAGCGTACTCGTGCGTGGAATATCTATTGTATAATAATCAGGGTTCGGATTATGAGCTTTGGTGGCGGTGGTGGTTATGGGTTCGTACAGCCGTTTCTGGTTGTTCGACGAGTAGGCCTGTGGACAGTACTCATCCATCTCTCTCATATTTCCCTGAGGAATATGGTAGATGGATGAGAGAGAGAGAGAGAGAGAGAGAGAGAGAGAGAGGGAAGAGGGGAGAGAAGAAAACTGAAAATTGTATGGCAAAAAGTGTCAGAAACTAAAGTGAAAATGTTTGAGTTTGAGGTAATTATGATAATTAATGGTGAATGGTTGAAACGTAGAATTTTTCTTGGTCTCTAAAAATTGGGTATGTCATATGTGGGATTACAGTTGGAAAGGAGCTAGGGACCAATAGCAGTGAGAGAAAATAAGAGGGGACAACCTTAAATTTCTCGAGTTACAACGTTAATTTGGTTAATCTATTTTTCCTGTGTGTCAATGTCATATATCTACTCCAAGTTCTTACTAAACAATAATTTTAGTTTAAAATTTTTGATGTATTTAATATTCAACAAAGTATAGTACTTCTGTTCTTGTATAATTTTGTCAATTATTATGTGTACCTAGGTAATTGTCATAACATAAGACATCACATTGCTTAAACCGTCTTAAATTTCTAGACGAGCTGTTCGAACACATAGATGGACATTATAAATAAAACTGCAATTTTTATAGGAAGCTAAATAACAGACTTAATTTGTTATGGATTCTTGAATACATGAGGTAAGTTGGTGACATAATAAACTGAAAGAACAGTGAGAAATTAAATCAAAAAGTGAATTTATTGATAAGTTGCTCCGGTCTTGAAAGAACTAATGATTAATCACTAGAATGATCTCAAGGATTATGCAGAAATTAACTCATATAATGCAATCTGTCAAAGATGGAGATCAACATCCACACCATCACATATATCTGTCAAGCTTGCTGATTTAGAAGTTCCTCGATTATCCCGACTTCCGCCAAAGTACTCCTGGCGCGGCCGCTCAATACGAAATCCACCAGCACCACCAGGGTATCTCATGGGTACTCCTGACAAAACGTGAGGAGGTACATGTACACAGTTCTCACCTGGTGCATGGAACCTTGCACCATATGCACTTGCGGGTTCACCTGGACTAATGAACGGCCCTAAACGGGACGTGTGTGGATTGATTATCGGAACAGTAACTCCTAACCGTCGATGATGATCGTAGTGGGTCCGCTTTGCTCTTTGCCGTTCCTTCTTATGTGCATTCTGATGACCACCTAATGCCTGAGAATTTGTGAACTTTCTGTGGCAGTGTTGGCATTCAAATCTTTTATTTTCTGCATCATGTTGTTGCATTGTAGCCACAGGGGCACGTTGAGTGACTGGAAAACCAAATAGCTTCATAACTGATGATGATGATGAAGTTGCATGATTATCGTGATTCTGATCAGATGGACATAAGTCTCCTGGTGATGATGATGATGAACTACTAGGAATCCAGTTTTCTTCCATTTAATCATATATTTATTACATTTGCAAGCCAATATTTGAGCTAAGGTATTTATAGACAATGATTAAAAAATATTACGAAATTACAAAAAAAAAAAAAAAAAAAACTGTGAGTTGTAGGTTGGGACAGAACACTCTCTCAACCCTACATGAAAAGTAAGCACATTTTGTAATGTAGTGCTGATGGGTGATGCTTCCTACTGTGTATGAGTCACATGACATCTGAACCGAAAACCTAAAATTATCTGTAAAAGAAGCTTTAAAGATTATTCCTTGTTTGAGCTCCATTTTTTCTATCAAAATACATTCTTTAACAATGAAGAAAAGTTTTTTAGATTGTTTCTTGAAGCAATGGGAATAATATTTGTGTTTTAATTTTAATAAATTAATTTTTTCTGTTTTTAAATCTGCATACATAATGATCACTGGGTTTTTACACCAGAAATTAATGCATGTCACTATATATATGATCGTAATTTATGAATCATAGTTTCTATTAGACACCAACGTGGGGTTAATTGGCCCTTCATGTCTAGAGATGATGATGACAATATCTTGGGCAATCCAAGCTTTATGCCATGATATCTCGACCTTATCTTGTGAGTTAAGTATGACTGCACCCCACCTTACCCAGCGCCATTCACGCACAACTCTAGACGTCTTGGTTTTATTATAAGGGATTGAACTAGAATTACTTTTTGGGATGAAACTTCAAGTTCCAACGATTGGTTTTAGAGTCATGTCCCAAAGTTGAGCACGTGGACGCACAAGATGAAACTCCTGATGTTGTGAGACGGACTGAAGATTAAGACAAGAATGAAATAAACAATCACACAATAAACATCAAAATTTAAGTGAAAAATTCAAGACGAAAAAAATCACTGGTAGAGGAGGATAATTCACTATAATTAATAGGAATTGGTTTACTGGATGTCAATGCACTCAACTAAGATCAAAGGCTCTCCAATATGATGTACATATATTGTTCTCTCTAATAATATGATTGTGTAAACAATACACGCCGAAACCTATTTATATGAAACCCTAAAATCAAGTTGTAGATGAACATGAGACCAAATGCGTGTAAAACGCGCAATTTAGATAACACGCTCGCTCGAGCGACAAAGGTTCTGTAAGTCGCTCGAGCGCCCAGCTAGCGAAGGTCTAGCGAAAATGAGGCAAGTTTTGTCCCGGTCCATAAATCTGATTTCTTATTTTTCAATCCAAATACAACTCCAAACTTCAACAGAATTTGGGTCACAATTCAACACACCTGTGATGCGTAACAAAGTTGTGGATTCTATTTAATTTTGACAGATGTAGACCTTGAAGCATTCATCTTTATTGCTAGGTAGATGATGCATGATGTTTCTTTCACATATATCTGATTAGCAATATTCTTGTACTGCATTTATTGCATGTGGTATATACACTGTCTACCACATGCATATGGTAAATAGCAAGTACCAATTTGGAGGATATGAATTTGTGAAAAAAAGATAATCTCTTCCATCCATTGATTTCTTTTGTTGTTTGCAAACTGTGGTGGTACATTGATGCTTTTTCAAGTACAAATAATTCTAACATCCTTTGTTATCCAATATTGTACCCAGCTTGCTCTTTTAGCTTTTCTGATATGAGTGTATGTACACATTTCACCCCACTAAATTTAGATTCAGAATATATGGTATAGCATTAAATTATACTTTTTTTCCCTTTTGATAAGAATGATGGATGATGCAGGATGTCGACAACTAGACATTTCTTGCTTCAATAAGACAGAACATAAAAAGAGACAGTGATTGGTGGTGAAGGCCTAATCCGAGGAATGGCTAGAGAAGATGTGACCTTAAGGTTGACGAACCAGGGCCATTGATTTCATGAACACGCTCAACCTAAGTGCTTTAAACTCTATCGAGAGAGCTACGTAATTTCCTTTTCTCAAGGACTATCTTTGAAGATCCTCAACTCCACAAACAAATAGATTTTAGGACAAGAGATAGTATCTGACTCAGATTTTTTGGGATTTGCCTTTTCTATCACTTGCTATACGAACTTACATTTATTTATTTATTTTTGTCAGCGCAGCCAGTCTCTAGAGGCAGTCCAGTCGAGTTTGGACGGTCGAGCACATTTTGACACTTCTAGGAATAAACATGAACTAAGCTGATCATGATTTAAAATTACTGTCTCAAGTACTCATTGATGGATCTAAAGTGTATTGCGTACTGGCTAAGGATATATCTTTTGGAATAGTGGTCGGATATTGCTTATCTAAGTTTTAGGTTTGGATTTGTAGAGAGTAACATCAGTAGATTTCAGAATCAAAGAGATGGTCCACCTAAATTTCTTGTCAGTGTCATGCAAGTCTTTACAGCCCAAGAAATGCACTTTAATAAGTGCAACTACAGAGAACTCAGTATATGGTAATTGATATGTTTGATATAAGGGTCAACCAAACATAACAATGTACACCACTTTGTTTTGAACAATACTATTTAGACACGTGTTTTATTTTTGACAACCTTGGGAACTTGAGAATGCCGGAAAAATATATATGCTAGACAAGTGTTGGAATACTCAAACAGTGACATTAATTGTAGTTGAAGGATGGTATACTCAATATTTTCGAACTTCCAAGAGGATGCTCAGAAGCTTATGAATGAAGAGGTTCCCACCTCATTGTATCCCTGTTGTAATTCTATTGAAGTTCCCAGATTCCGTCACTTGTCTTATTTTGTAATTGCAATGTGAAGCGGGCTTTAGGAAAACAATGAAATCAGTTAAGTGGTGATTTGTTCACTTCGACAATTAAATCAATAATTCTACCAGAATTTCAATTAATCATGTCTAAATTTTGAGGTAAGCCATACCCTATAGGAGTGGCAAGCCAAGTGCTTTCCTCGATTGTTTTGGTCATGGTCGAATTGAAAGCCTTGATATATATATATATATATATATATATATATATATATATTTTTTTTTTTTTTTGGCGTCAAATCATCACATAGGTGAAGTATTTATACATATTAAAGAATCAGAAAAGAACACGCCTAGGAGGAGGAGCATTAATGTGTATGCCATGCAAGACAATTGTTCATAATTTTCATCGTGAATAGCATTATTCTAGGAGGAGGTCATATCACGTGGCATCCAATAAATGAAAATACATGTTAATAAATTTAACTTGATTGGTAGCTAAATAATAATAAGAAAAGGAGTTTTATATCTCGTGTGATTCCGTCATACTCGTTGTCATGTGTAGTATTTTGTAACTTCGTGATCACTTTCATCATCTTCAAAATTTACTAATGTTTGACCCCAAGCGAACTGTGGTAAGTCCAATCTCTCTTCGATATCTCCAAGTAACCAAATGCATCCCTTGTATACTTTCGTGCCATAGGAACAAAAGCTAGAATAAATTGAGAGCCTTGATGTTATGTTGGTTTGTAAATTGTACTTGTAGTTGCTCCAAGCTGTTCACTTTGACCTTGATTGCCTAGCCGAGTTGCCTTTGGGCAAGCAGCTTTCATGAATTGGGACTACTTTCCTCATTAACCTCAGATATACACGTTAGCTCAAGTATATGAACTTGTCTATTATATACATGCAAGGTAAGGCTCATCGGCCATACTTTTAACTATGGTCTACTTTCCCTCATCAACTTGAACAATAGATATTCATCTTTCGCACAATAAATCACATCAAATTAGCACGATATTAACAAAAAGACACTCACACGGGTCTTTTGTCTCTCCATTTTTTTTGCATCATTAAATTGTTGTGCATAGATCATTATGTGTCACCTCCCACGTGTTTTTGTTTGCACTTTGTTACTTGTGGGGATGAACCTCACATGATTTTATCAAATAATGCTATTACATATTAAGGCAAATGAGGTTGCACGTGTCAAAACCTAAGTGTCCCAACAAAGTGGAATAATGTCCCAAACTTTTCATTAAGCTTGTCAGGACTATAAGCACTGCAGGATATAATTTCAAAGTGATTCTACTTTGTTAAGCAACTCACACTACAACAAAACGATAAGAGAACTACCTTAAGGGATGAGGGAAAAATTAATTTCATCTCACTATCGAACTATTTCTTTAGTTGGAAATAGTGGGATCGGAAACTTTTGCTGAGCATAAGCTAAATAATATTGCTTAGAGAGCCTACTCGAGTATTAATGGACTATTTCTTTAGTTGAAAATAGTGGGATTGAAATTTTTTGCTTTCAACTAATCCTATATCGTTGTCTTTACCCTCCTTTCTACAATTTTTTTGGGGGTTTTTAGGTCGTCTTCATTCGTGCGCAAAACAGACAATGTATGAGGTTCTTTTGTATCATCAAAAAGAAAAATCAATAGATCCCTTCAAATGTCCTCGAAGAAGGAAACTTTTTGTGAAACAATTGTTACTTTTTTCGATTTGATGTTTAAGAAGACGAAAGAGTCTGCTTTGGATTCAATTGAACTCTATGAAGATGCCTAATCCAGTTCGAAGCATTTTCTTTCATTCAAGATTATCAAGAGTTGCAAGTGGTATTTTTCTTCGATTTTGCTTTTGTTGTTTTGCAGAAGGCCCATGGACCTGGCCTGGTACAACTACTGATGGCCCTTGATGGACCTTTAAACAATGTGAACAATACAAAACTAAGATTTTTTAATATGTTCAATTCAATAATAAGGTAATAAGTTTCAAAATTCAAAAATAAGGTTTTTATTAAATTTTATTTATGATTTAATTAATTAATTAATTAATTAATTATATAAAAGTCACAAATTTGTACAAATTGGTCACAAATACATTTATTGGTCACATATTATCAAATTAATTAATTACAAGTTATTACGAGGTCACAAATCAAAATTTTTATTGGTCACACATTATTTTTTGAGATCACGGATTGAAATTTTAATAGGTCACAATTTATTTCCGAGGTCACAGATCAAAATTTTAATAGGTCACAGTTAATTTCTTAGGTCACAGTTAATTTCTTAAGTCACAAATATGAATCTTAATAGGTCACAATTTCTCACCGAAGTCACAACTCAGAATTTAATAGGTCACATACTAATTTATTAGTCACAATTTATTGAATTTTATGGTCACAAACCGATCTCGATCAAGATCCACCACCAATACTTGGTCACAAATCTGTGACCACCGCCTCGCCACCGCAACAGTAAAGGAACCACCATGGTCACAGTAAAGGAACCACGCCTAACTCCCAGCAACCACCACCACCGCCTGCAAAATCCCCCACCACAACCACACCAACACCATCGACCTGCCACAACCACACAAGTCTGTGACCACCGACCCGCAACACCATCGACTGCCACCTCCAGCCCAGCATCCAAAAATCGTCACGATCAACCTCACAAAATGAATCTGAAATTTGATGGTGGCGGCGATGTGCGACGTTGATTAAAAATTATTGGTGGCAGTGATATGCGGCTACAAGATCTGAAAATCTGAAAAAAAAAATCACCACCAAAGCCTCACAAACATCTGAAATCGCCACACCAACCACCAACATTTGAAACCGCCACCACCACCACCACCACCAACATCTGAAACCACCACCACCACCAACATTTGAAATCGCCACACCAAAAATCGACAGATCCACCACACCGTACCCAACATCACCGCCACAACCCAGCCACCACCAACACCTCACAAAAAAACCCAAAGCCCACCATCAATCTGCACAATTACAACAAAAAAAACTGCACACACCACCGCCCGCCACAGCCACACAACGTCGCGCTGCTGGCGTTCAACAGCCAGAACTGATCGGTGTCGCAACCATAAGGAGACGGTCCGCTCGCCACAGCCACCGTCACGAATTGGAGGGTCGATCGTAGAGAGAGATGGAGCCGTCGATCGATTTGTAGGAGAGAGAATGGAGGAAGTAAATCGAATTAGGTTTTGTAAATATTTATAATTAATTAAATTTGTTAATATTAAAATATTAATATTAATATTAGTATTAATACCGGATTTGTGCATAATTAAACCTCTAATCCTATTTTTGAACTTGAATTTTTAGATACCTGGCCTACTGTAATTTCCTCTTAAACTATGTAGAATCTACATTCTAAAGTATTGTAAGAAATTCAAAGGGAAAAATTCATATATACCTTACACACAAAAAAATTCATCTTTTACTACTATATTAAATTAATAATTGAAAATACTACGTACATAACCTAATAAAAATACCAAAATTACTGTAATAGAAGCTTTCCTTAATTTCATCTGTAATTGAAATCTTGAACATGAATAAAAAAGGAGGAATTAATTGAAAATGTTGAAAATAGGCAAATTCAAATTCAAATTAAAAATCAAGCTTGTGTTATGCGGTAACATCAAATATGGTGATATGAACAATCAATCTTCGACGAAGAGATACATTCATTCATGAAAGATTTTCGCCGTGGGTAATATCAATATTCTGATGAATTTTTTGATCTTATTCATTTTTTTATTTCTTATATATGATTTCATATACAACAGTTATTAGTAATTTTTTTATACGATATGTGTCGCTATATTTCAGATCATGATTCTTAAATTCTTTTGTACTCTTAATAAAATTTCATTTTGTCAAGAACAAGCGTCTATTACTAATGTGAGACAATTTATGTAATATTATCTCAAATTATACCTACTTCAAACCTAACTTACTAAATATAACAAAATAATCTTTAAAATGTTAACTTGAACATCTTAGAAATATACCTGATTTACAGGGCCAACCCTAAGAATCCGAAGGCCCTAAGCTACTAGTTATTCTGAGGCCCTAGGCCCAAGCCAAAATTTTGGGACTAGCACTAGGACAAATATGGGGGAGAAGGAGATAGTGAAGAATATAGAGATGATGGATGCTAGGAAATGCAAGGACAAGGAGGTAGAGGAGCAAGGCCGATGGCCTTTAGATGGGAAGAATAATGTGGGAGATCATTACATGAAAAGTTGTAGTGTCGTAGAGGGTAGGAGGTGTAGTCACATTGATGATGAGAAGGAAAAGATTGCAGCAATTGGATAGAAATCAAAAGCTCTTGCTAAATGAATGAAACGGATATAAATTTGGGGATTTTGGTCGGGGGTATTGTGAAATTTACTATGGCTCGTTTGTTGGAGTAATATATGCTACCAATATAAACAATTTAATGTGTATATGTAGTTTTTTGTGTTTTACTTTTTTACTCTGAAAAATGCTGTAGAAAAAGAATAAAAAATGATATAATGTATTTTAAGATTTTTTATATTATTAAAGGCATTGCGTGTAATTTTTCCCTTTTTATTTTCTTTTTTGGGAGCCATTAGATTTGGAGGCCCTAGGCCCAAGCCACAAGGGCCGGCCTTGCTGATGTAGGATATTGTTGGTATTCTAGCAGAGAACTTATAAGCAACAGTAGAGAATGAGATAAGCAGCAGAGGAGAAGATAACCGTAGCAAGAAGAAGAAATAGGGAAGAAGAGGAGAAGAAGGCAACAAGAAAGAGGGGATAACCGGAGAGAAGAGGGGAGAAACCCGAAGAAGAAGGCAAGGGAATGAGATAACGTTGGCTGCAAGCCAAAACCAATTTCAGTAATTCATATTCATCAACTCTTTTTGTTTTCAATTGCAAACCATATAAATAGACAAACCAACAAATCTAAAATTAAGAGTTTGAATCAACCCATTAGTACAAAACCAACTAAATAAAATAAAATAAATAGACCAACAATAACAAAAGGGTGATGTCCACATCAATACCAATTAAGCACATGTTTTTTATTGCTTAGAATATTCTTCAATCTTCAAGATAGGTCATTTGATGCACATGCCGCTATAGCTATTTAATTAGAAATCCATTTTTAACCACATAATAAACCAAGAAATCATCTAACATCTCCAGTGGAGGGTGGGATGGTGATTCATTATGAAGCCCAATTTAATCTCTGTTTGACCCCCAACTTTTTAAAATTTATGTTACCTCAAACTCATTTTCCCCTAAGTGGCCCGTTGTCGTACCTCTGCAATAGGTGGCCCGACCAATTGACGCCACTAGGTATTAGTTGAAATTTTTTAGTTTCCCGTTTATTAATCAAAGAATTTTAATTTCTTAGTCCCACCCCATCTGTGTCTGAGTCAGTAGATACAATTTGATGGGACCCAATACCATGGGAATACATTGCCGTCCAGCTAATCTTCTAACAATTTCACACAAATACAACTCTCAAGTGTCAGATTACAACCTTGTATTGTCTAATGCTTACAACCCACCGCTCCCACATTGCATTGAAGCAATGCAAGTGCATCTAGCCAATAGGTTCATTGTCCGTCACTCCAATTAACGACCTAGACCATGATTGGTACTGATGAAAATTTAAATTTAAATTTAAGTTAAAATCAACAATTAATTTCAATTACATATTTTATAGGTCCCACGACTTTTCATCCACATATTTCATTAATTTCTATCAAAATTTACTAAAAATCTGATTTTAATCCTCACCGAACAAGGACTTAATTTATAACTAGTCAATTAGGTCCAATATTGTAATTGACAATTCTGTGAACCAAAAAAACTTAATTGATCTTGTGTAAAAAGTTAAGGACTTGGGTTGCAATTTGTATAGACGGTTTAGGCTAGGGTTTGAGTTTGAGAATCCAAAACATCTGGCTTCCTTAATTCTTTGAGGAAGGAACTCTCTCATTGGGAATTGAGAGAGGTGGACTTCAAGTGCAGGAAAAACATGAACATTAGGTTCTTAAAATTCCACTTAGAAGAGATAATTTGTATAAGATTGTAAGACTGAAAGATTGACAGCGAATCTTAGAGGTTATAAGAATTACAACAGTTAGAACTAGTGGAAGCAGTTAGACTGGAATCACATTGTATTCCTAATTGTCTATAGTGGAGCTAACTGACTTGGTCATAGAGTTTTTTCCACGTTGGTTTTTCTCCATCAACAAATCTTGTGTTTTTACTGCTTTCTATATTATTATTGCGGCATTTTAAACTTAGAAAAATTTGACTTGTGTGTATAATCATAATCATTTAGAAAACTAATTAAAAGTGACTCGTTGCTTTAATTAGTTAATTCCGCCGTAAGTTCAAACTAATCTAGCGTACCAAGAACTTTCATAGTCGGAAGTATAAAATATAATGCTCGTTCTACTTAAATGACATAGTTTGTGAGTAGCGAACTATAATACATTGCTCGTCCCACCTAAATGAAATAATTTGCGAGAAGTGGACGGAGGCTATACATGTTCAGTTTAGTGCAAGAAGAAACTACATTTTATTCCTAGATTTCTTGATTCAAATAAACCTTTCTGGTTCATGATTTTAATTATTAACATTATAGTTTCTTTTTATTCTTTAATCCTCGTACCGAAAAGGTTTTCAAGTCTATGCAACGAAAAAATTGCAATCAAATCTGTAGTTTCATGTTTATGAAAATCTTCTTACAGCTTTAATAAAGTTAAGGTAAATATAAATAAAGATAGAGACTTTAGTAAAGTAGATTTGAGATCAAATTGCATCAGTCCAAAATCCAAAAGTAGCATTAATGTGAAATATAAAAATATCCCCATCTCGAGTAATTGCAACTAAACCAAAATCAACAGTGAATTTAACTGTAAATTCATCAAAACAAAAAGAAATTATTACCACCAATATCATGTAGACAAAATAATCAAATAAAATTAACTAGACAAGGGAATGTTTAAAGATCAAAATTGACTAATTGTTTTTTTGCATGCTAATTATATTGTAACATAATTGACATAAAAGAAAATAAATTGTCAAGAATTTACAGATTACTCCACTGAATTTCTTCTTCTTCTTCTTGATGGATCAAAAAGGGTAATCTTGGCCACCTGGTATGAAGATCAAGAACTTAGAACTTAACTCAGCAAGCTTGAAGATCCGTGAATCTGACACTTTATTTAATGATAATAAAAGTGTTTCTTTCCCCATTTTTATGAGAAACATAAAAGTAAAAAAAGCATTGTGATCAAGAAAGATATAGAATTTTTCAATGGTGGAGATGATGAAAGTGGTGGTGGAGGATTATGGTAGTAGTATGGAAAATAAGGCACAATTGGATTTGGAGGTGGTGGTACAGGGCCTGAAGGAAAGCTTTGGTACGGCGGAGGGTAATAGTATCCAATACCACCACTAGAAGGAGGTGGTGGTGAAGAGTAAGTGTAGGTTGCTGGTGGCCGGTTGTTGTATCCAGAAGGAGAAGGCGGTGGAGGGCAGTTAGTGGTGGTGGGGGAAGGTGGCGGTGATGGTGGTGGTGGAGAAGGTGGTAGTGGCGGCGGCGGTGATGATGAAGGAGTATCGCATGGATTGTCACAGGCTGAACACATTGTGCATTCAATTTGATACTTTGATCCTACCCATGAAGTAGAATTTTCAGCACCCACCAAAAACTCTCTTCTTGATAATGATGCCAATATGGTCAAGAAAAGATTGAGCAAAAAGAATTGAACTTTCTGATTAATCTCCATTTGTGCAAGTATTGAATAGAAATTATATATTCATCCAAGAATTTTATTGGGATTTTAAAAAGAAATTCAAGAACCAAGAGGTGGAGCTGAGAATAGAAGATAAAGTAATGGAGCCTTATATAAATAATAAAAACAGTAGACAGTAAAGATGACCAAAAGAAGGAGCACCGACCTTTTACTTTCCCCTCGAATGGAAACGCCGGATGGAGCGGTGTTTGTGTCGCTGTCCTTTTTTTTATAGTTGTGTAGAATTAAATTATCAGTAGATTTGAGTAGAATAGCAAAAAAGAATTGATACAGTTAATTTTTAATTTATTTATCCAGTAAATTTTGTAACTTATGGTATGAATTCGATCCGTTATTGTCATAATTATTTATGAATGGATTGTGGAGAAATTCTGAAGTACAAATGATTCTCTCTTCTGGATGAAGTTATGAACTTCCATAGTTTCTTAACAGAGGATTCTAAAAAGAATGCACTTTACCCATCTTCAATTAAAAGCCTCTTTTATTATTTATTTTATTTTATTTTAAAATTAATGGCTGAGTGCAGCCAGCTTGACCGACTCCATTATTGCAATGGTAAATGGTATTTTTCATGTGTTGTGGTTGTGGTCCAAGTTCTGCAGCATATATAAAAAATTCCAACTATCATAAAGACTCTCTAACCATTTTCTTTGTATTCAAATCTTCATTTCACACAATACTCTATTTGACCACATTTTTTAAAAATTAATTTTAACACAAACTCATTTTCAATCCCACATTTCATAGAATTCACGACTTTTCAATTATATATTTATCAATTTTTATTAAAATCTACTAAAAATTTAATTTTTAACAAAATTGAACAGATAATTTTTTGACTTGATTATAATGTGACTATATTTTATTCTTGAATTAGACACACAAAAGTAGTTTTTATTAGAGAAGCAAGTGACATTTTAAAGTGACCAATCAAACTTTCCAGGCTGGATTATGGTACTACACTATTACATAGGAGGTCCATTACGTTTTGATTCAAATGGATGATTCTCCCTTGTAATTTTCCATTATTAGGCAAAAAAGCAATTCTATATAATTTCCCTGAAATTGCAACCCAAATTTAGATGGTACTAAATAATATGTTAAATAAAATATGAAATTAAATGAGTCATTTTAGAAATAGCTATACATGTCAGCTCCTTTTCTTCCATAATTCTGTCCCATTTTTGATAAAAAAAAAAGTGAATAATTTGAGAAAATTACGATCAGGCTTTCTAACCTTTCAATTAATGTGATTTTGGATCTTTGAACTTCAAAAGTGAGATTTTAAGTTTGATCTCCACACGGAATCCATCAATATGGATGTTTAAATACATACAATATTTATGTGACTTAAAGTTGTAACCTGGAGGCAAGTACTATCATACCACTCAACATCTAACTTCATGTCACGTAAAAATCATGTGCAACTTTGACGTTTACATTAAAGATTTCAATCACGTAGGGACCTAGAATCTTAGTTTAAAGGGTTAGGGATCTGAACCCTATTTTTTTCAAATAATTTATGCTAATCATGATAGGATAATGCATATCTTTAAATTGCGATCATGCCTCAAAAAAGAATAATCAACTTAGCCCGAAAAACTAGCGAATTGGCTCCACTCACTTGCAACCTTGGTTGCCTATGTACATATATGTCTTACAACTCAATGCCTAACTTTCTTGTCAATAAGCCCCAAGGAATCAAGTAGAAAGCTAAGAGAAATATCAATTTAATAATAAATGAACTAACTTTCCATGGTCTTGGATAAAAAAGGAAGTGGATGTTGACTTGTTAGGTTCTAAATCTAAATCACTCAATTTATACACTAAAAATATATATGACATTAAGTAGTAACTTAAAGAACCCACCAAATATATTATTATTGCTCTAGGAAAAGAGAAAATGGGAGGGTACCATTACCACTACTAAACCAACCGTGGGACACTAAACATGGCCTTGTGTTTGGTTGGCGGGTTGCACTAACGATTCTGATAAGAGAATTTTCTGGTGTGCACTTTATTTTCTTGTTATTCAAATTTTGGGATCACTTGAGCTTCCTTCTTGAATTTTGTTAGTGTTCTACATCTTTTATCGGGTTGTCAAGAACCTCGTTAACTGCACTTCTCCTAAAAATTGGATGAGTCTTGATGTTCATTATCGTTGTTCGAGTTTTAAACAACACGATGAATCACATATGTACATTAGATCTAAATGAAAAGAATAACAACAAAAACTAAATATGTATTTTAGATCCAAATCCTCAAGAAAAAATGATTCAACTTATTTGAGTTAGAGAATACTTAAGTTTGCAGACAAGCTGATAAATTTATATCCCCATACTAAATCAACTAGCACCAACAATCACGAAATTTCTCCTAAAAGGCTAAAATCATATTGTCATATTGCAACCAAAATTTTGCATGCATGCTTTGCATATCATGGGCCTTTCTTCTTTCACCTTCGTTCATAGCCTATCCACATGATGGATTGTTATATCGTGTTTTGATTTCAAAGAAAGAAGCACATAAAGCATTCCTATCAAAAAATGCAGACGTAAAAAACTGAATCTCTAGCCTTGGATCACGAGAGGTCAATTTCAGCTGTATCTGCAACTATGTACAGTAAATTAAGCTAACAGCATATGTAACTCTTACACGGGAAGATTGTCCAAGTGATATCCATCAAAACCGAACTCACTTTCACCTAGTCCAGTGCTTTCCTGATGCTACATCAAGAAAATACTCGAATTAGTAAAAGGAAATGCAGTCATTAGTCAAATTTAGAATCTAGAAAAAAGCTGCACCAAGGTTAGAAATCAAGAGGCTTACTTCTTCGAGAATTGAGCTCAAAAGATCCTCCTGACAAAACTGTTGGGGAAATAGGGTATTCTGGAAGCCCATATCAGGGAATTTTTGGGCCTTGCTCAGTGTATTATCAGTGAGGGATGAGTTAAGTTGTTGACTCACATTTGAATGTCGTGTGGGTTCAAAGGCCCGTCCACCATTATGCAACCCCCAATCTGGGGTTCTATTCTGATTCAGATTGAAAAAAAAAACACCATAATTAGCAAGAAAACCTCTTGAACCTTTCATATCCGACTTGGCCTCTTCTTGCAGAATCCCTTTAGAGGCACGAGTTGACATCTTTGGGTTACTCACAGGAGCAAACCTATTGCCCGGCAACTGTATGCTGGGATTCACAGAGAAATCTACAGCTGCAGAGGGATGAGAAACGGAACTGTATACAGCTCCACAAACATTGTCAATCTCATTTCGATTCACACCACCACTAGGATTGGGCTGTGATAAAGTAGGTTGACCAAAAGATGATGAAAGACCACAACTACCATTAATTTCATTTAAAATTTGATTCCTTGATAGTGGTTGAGCCAACTGTGTCAGTAAAGAGCCGCTTTCGCTTGATTGAGATTGGACTTGAATATTCCCAAAGGCCTCTGCAGATTGGTGCAATGTGGCAAGTTGCTTTGGTTCCATATTTGTTGGGATTCCATGAAGTAACTTCATTTGCTTACCATTATCATTTAGTTGTTGATAGCACTCACCAAACCTCAACTTTTGATTTTCATAGCCGAAAATATTTCTTTGATCAATTAGGGGCACAGATATGGCAGATTTATTGGCCACTCTACCTAGTGCTGCTGCCTGGATTGCAGCAAGACTTTGTGGAGGAATCTGACCAGAAGCAGCTAGAGCTTGAAGACCAAGGCCATTGAGTGAAGATATAGATCCAAAGGTCACATCAGGGGGTCCCCTAAAGGAATTATTGAATCCATTCTGCTGCTGTGATACCCCGCTAATCCTTCTAAGATACAGACGATATTTCTGCATCAAGTAATTACTTCTGTTAGAATCTTCCAAGGGAAGTGGAATATGGATGTCTACGTAAAACAATTAAAAGCTTATACAATTCAACTGAAATACTAAATATTTGCAGGTTTCTTCTGCATATTAAATGGGAAATTGAAAAGAAATTTTCATCTAACCTGAAGATGGCTTGCAACATTCTCTCTTGTAAGCCCAGGAACATTCATTAATTCCAGAATTTTCTTAGGAACAGCCTCTGTATTCATGTGCAGAGTTTTTAAAATAATGAATACTAGCATATGATAGCAGAATCATTATAGCAAGATAATATTTCATTTAAGAATAAATTCAAGATCAGCATTTCCATTTGTAAAGTAGTAAAAAAAATTACGAATGCAAGTATTTGACAGCAGAAATATAGCCATGAATGGACAAGAATCAGACATGTATAAATTCATTTCATTGCCATGATAAATAAGGAATGATGGCTGCTCGGATACACAATTTGATATGCGAACAAGCTTAAACCAATAAACAATAAAAGAGATTGAAATGGCAAAGGAATACTAGCTTTGGTCAAACTAAATACCAGAGATTTAGCTCTTTAGACTTGAATCTCAGCAAAAACTAGAATATGCTCTGTAACTTCCAAACTTATTCTAACTAGGAACCTAATGTAATTAGTAAACTTCAAACCCGTGGGATAATTCCAAAACCAACAATAACTATGAAAGCTTTAATCACTAGGAAAAGTGGGGCATATCTCGTGACAATTGAAGGCTAGTTTGAGAAGTGTAGTTGCCAACAACTCTCACAGCTCCAAAACATAACAATTTCCTTCCTTCTTCACACTTAATTGAACTTTCAGCATCTTTATTGATCATATTCTCAATGTCATTACATGCTAGGTCCCTTTAAGACGTGGTTTGAGTAGATTCTCTTCCCAAAAAGATTAAATTTATGTTATTCAAAGAAGTGATCAGATGTGTTATCAGAGTCTGTCTACCTATGCATTGACACACCATTTCTCTACTTTTAGAGCTTGTTGATATGCATAATTTAGGTTTGAAAAATGAATAATACTCATCTCTTCACTATATCAATTCTCAGTACCCACAAGCAACGAATTATCGATTGCATATCACTCTAATAGAGGTCAACTCGAACTAAAAAAAGTTACACGATTTGAGGGTTTGCTCGTCAAAACTAAGATCCTGTGGAAGCAAACTATGTAATTATTCACAGAAGGCCACATACTTAGTAGGCAAAAATTGCTTTCTAGAATATGCCTTCATCAATTCCCTGAATCTTAGGTTTCCCATATCTAGTCAGTGCCCCTTCCAAATATTTCCACCATTGCAGCACAACTCCTTTTAAGTTCATCTTCACTAATAGTACCTTTCTCCTGACATCAGTTTCATCTATTCAAAATACTCCAACCCAGCTTCCCAGTGAAGGAAGTTAATTCTTCCATAAAATCTAAAACTTTAATTCAAACTCTGGCATTGAGATTAATAACACATGCTACCTGCTTTACTAATCCATCATACTCGTGAATAGCATGAGCTACAACATTATGGTAAGAGTCAAAATTCTTCCCCAAAACATTACGACCATCCCTGAAAGTCAAAGCCACCTTTTGATAGGTCCAAAAATGCCAAGATTTACTTCAGAAATCTCTATTCAGGTTTCTGCTTGATCCCTATGCAAATTTCCCATTTGTGTAAATTCCTAGATCCTCTTTTGCATCTATTGAGCTTGACTTAACCTAGGAAATCTTGGTCGTGGCATATCCATGATAATTTTGAACAATAGGTTCTCTAATACCAAATTTAGCTTCTCGAACAAACAAATAATAATTGAGATTGAAATAATGAAATGAAAATGAACGGAGAACGAAGTAAGTGCTAGGTTTAGTGTTCAGGCTTCAAAACAAACGATAATAGGCTATGCAAGCCTTAGGACTCCAAAACCCATTCTAACACAAAAAATGATTAGTCAACAGAAAGTACAAAAACCTATTTGTTTTGCAATTCTGATAATATGTTGAGGTGGGTAAATGAGGGTGCTAAGGAGGTTCCAACCTAATTGGGAACTCCTGGTGCCCCTAGTGATTCCTACCTTCACCCATACAAGAAAACAGAAAGTACAAAAACCTTAGGTAATTGGGAAAGTTAAATAATTAAGAAAATTCCAAAACCCACAATAATAAGGAAAGCTTTAATCACTGGGAAAAGTAATCCTGTTGTAATTGGAAACTTAAAAGAAGTCTAGCCTAGAGTTTAAATAAAACTCAATTAAACAATACGAGTACATAAAGGATTCTGTAAAAAAATAAACTATTTCTTAGTAAGCCTCAGCCTCTAGTTAAAACAATGAATATACTGAAGTAATTTTAGTATTGAAAACAAGTTTCTCTTGCATCTTTTTAAGGGGAAAAACCTTTCTACTTGTTATAGAAATTTGAGAAGTGCATCATTATTTTTGGGAGTAACAAAAAGACCTCAGAAGTAGACTTGATGGACTACAGTTCCCAAATGTTCATAAATCAACACAAAGAATTTGAAGGTGTCTTCCAAGCTTTAGTGCTGCAGAGTTCATTTCCAAGATCAACAAACACTTAATATGTTTAGGAGAGAGTAACCTCCATTCTACTGAACAACCATTCAATTCCAGTTTGTTCCCCTGGAATTAAAGTAAAGAAACATAGAATATAAACTAGTAAAGAAAAGAGCTTCGTACAGTAAAACTGTCTAAGACAAAAAAAAAAGGGTAACCAACCAGTGAAAAACATTCTTGAAAAAAGGTGGGTAAAAAATGAAGAGGGGGGGACAAGAAAAAGTAGGGAGAAAAATTATACTGTCAATATCAAGTTGATTAACAGCATTTACAAATTGTTGATGGAGCTCGACCGACCAAACCACACGCGGTTTCTTCAAAGTAGATGGATCATCCATTTCTTCTGCTTCGTCATTCTCATCTTTCCTTTTATTGGAATTTTTCCTGTTCTCTTCATAAGGTGAAGACAAGTAGTCAGCATCTTCGAGTGGGTTTTGCTGCTGTTCTCCATCGTCCACACTTCCAGGTTGCTCAAATTCTATTTCCTTCCGGTTTTGCTTCTTTTTACGAACTACATGCTGCCATATATTCTTCAATGCCTCAATGCGAATTGGTTTGATGAGATAATCACATGCACCATGAGTAACACCCTTCATGACGACATCTTTGCTTTCATCCCCGGACATCACTGATCAATCAAAAAATCCAATATCAGAATATAACTCCTAAATCCTAATATCAGGTTAAAAAGTATCCGAAACCAATGAATAAGGAACTTACTAATAACAGGTAAGTCCATCTCAAGCCCTACACACTCTAGAAGTTTGAAACCATCCATGTCTGGCATATGAACATCGCTCAAAACAATGTCATAGCCAGTTTTGTCTTTCCTGAGTAACTCTAATGCAGCCTCGGCTCGATTGTGTATTGTAACTGACAAGATTCGGAAAAAAAATTCCTTATTAAACAAATTCCGAGATAACATAACCAAAGTAAAAGATTTTGAGATTATACACGTCTGCACAACAAATTTAACTATGGTGCCTGAACATGGAATTATGTTCCCGACTATGTTTATCTTCCTACATAAATAATGGTATTCATAACTTAAATAGAATTACAACTATGATTTAAATACAACCATCTACAAGCCAATGATTACATCAAAACCATCCCCATAAATTCTCCTCCTTCAACACACGTTTATAATTTAAAAAATCAATCCATAAATCAAATAGGAAAGATTTGAGGTTGTCAGTTAATGTAAAAACTACATAAAATCCCAAACGTATTCACTCACAAACACATCTTAACTGTGAAGAATTATACCTTCATATAGGCATTTTTGAAGCATTCTCTGCAGTATAGTGAGACAAGTAACGTCATCATCCACAACAAGTACTCTTAGACCCGCCGGAAACGGGTGGACCATCCCATCACCGGGTCTCCTTGCTGTGCTTGAACTTTGAACAGTTAAGGAATTCACTGCTCGAGAGCCACAAAGATTCATTTTTTCTTCAATATTTAAACACTTACAAAAAAAACCCAGAAGCTAATTAATCAAGAAAAAGAATTCTAAAGCTTCAAATGATGGGAATCTGTTATATATACAATCTAATCCTGTTTCAAGAAAATCCAAGAAAACATCCGACAAAAAGTAAAAAAGGAAAGTCTTGGCATTTCAACAACAAAATCTTTTTGTTTTTGAGGTTTTAGAGAGTGAGGAAGAAAGGTACAAACATGACTAGAGAGTGAAGAGTGTACTGAGAGAGTTGTTCAAGAATTTTTGTTAAGAGGAAAAACTAAGGAGCTTAACTAAAATACTGTTGTGTCGCGTCCTTGTGGTAATTGTGATTTTGGATTAATTTTTCATTCCAAAATTAGAGAAATGATATTTTGACATTTAAATTCAGAGATTACTTACCATCATCAAGAGTAGGTTACATAATTAGTTGATAAAGAGATAAATCACAGGATTTCTTACCTTTTTGTTCAATGAATTTAATTTGAGTCGTTTTTTAATTTCATATTGCCTTTTTTCTACTTTAAAAAACAAATGCCATTTTTTTCATTTTTATTTTAAAAAGATCGACATTTCTATTCAGTGAGAATAATCTGTAGATTACGAAACTTATGAGATCAAAACTTCAACAAGACCTTTATTAGGATATGAATAGTTTATACGTCATTATCATATTACCCTTATTGGGGGCAGAATTGCTTTTTGAAGGAAAACTTCCCTTGTTAATGTACGAGCAGGGGACAAGAAGAAAAATGCCAACAATCTAATATGAGCCATGTCAAACACTCTACTAAACAAGATCAACTTCGTTTTTTTAATCTTAAATATTGATCAATTCACCTTCAAAACAAAATGTGACCATTTTAGCTATGGATTTATAGTTTGTTTGACAAGATATTTTATATCATGTACTAGATTATATTAAAAAAATGTGTAAAAACTTATATCACATCCTAAGTGTTAGTTTTTTTGTATGGAATTTTTTCTCTTTACTCAGATACAAAATTATTGTAATTATTAAATTAAGGAGTCAAACAATTTGATTGTTTATCTTGTAATTACTTCAACAAGAGATTGTCATTGTCCATGCTAGACTTTAAGAGGATTTGTAGTCAAAATAAAATTGACCAATTTCATATCCTTAAACTTGGACAAATAATTTTGAAATCAAACCACTATAAAAGTACAATCTATGCTCTATGGTAGCTTTTCTCTATTCCAATGAATAAAGTGTCAAAACCCAAAACCCCAAAAGGCTGTGTCATTATGGTAACTTAATTTATCCAGCAGAATATTCACCTTTTACTCGATAAATACATTTATTTTACCCCTTTAACAAAATAATTAATTACAATAAACAGTTATTAATGTTAACTAATTGCTTTTTTTTAATGGGTTTAGCTTTTTATGGCAGGTGAGAGATGCTTTTAAGGAGGAGAATATCTGTATATCAGAAAGCACCAATTCCACGCCAAACTCTTAAAGAAAGAGGTTAAGCCAATTGGGTAATTCCACGTTAGTTGTCATGCAAGTTGAAGAAAAAAAAATCTGTGCTACTTTAGTAATTGTATTCTTTTTGCAGTTCGGTTCTTGAAAATCATTACTGCCCCCCATCCAGAGGATGACTTGTTATATTTATATCAAGCCTCGAGGAGATTGAAGTTGAACTTAAGTCATATGAGACTTGAAAATTCGAGCTGTGTTCATAATAGAAGCATATTCGGGAAAGTTAATATCGATCAAGGAAGATACGTACTCAATTCGATATTAGAAGTATATGAAACATGCAAGATTTCATGACTCCAACTTTAATTTCAAAATTAAAATGAGTTTGATCTAACCATATGCATTTTTGGTAACATAAAAAGACATAGCATAGTACTGTTGAGTGTTGAGAATAAAGCTTCTCTACTGTTGACCGTACAATTCTTTGGTGCTTCTCAGTTGAATTTATGCCCCCCCCCCCCCCCCCCCCCAATTTTTGCCTTTCGATTTTTTTTTTTTTTTTTTTTCTGAATTATGTGAGATTTTGTTAATAATTTTTAATTATATAATACATATAAATTTTCCCCATTCGCGGCGTTCCGTGTATGAGCCTTTTCAAACCGGGCTTATTGCTATTGATTTGATGATCCATGTGAGAATTAATTATTGGAAACATTGTTTCGCTCTTTACATGAAGGATTATTCTACTTGACCACTTTGGTTGACAACTTGGATGATCCGATTTCACCACTGCCCTCACATGGGGGTCGGGTCTCACCTCATTAAATTTAATATTTTTGCCCCCATGTAAGGAGAGTGGTGGGGCCGAGGTCATCCAAATGGTCAATCAAAGTGGTAACGTAGCATGATCCTTACATGAAAATCATTTTTCTTTCATAAAAATGGTAAGTTTTAATATCTTTTAAGCTTAATCAAACGTGTTCTATTTCTACAAAGTAACTAACTTAAACTTACTTTTAAACAACAACAGCAACAACAACAACCAACAGATCACTTCATGGAAAGCCAATTAAGTTTAGGCTTTCATATTGGAAAGTTGGGCCTAAGATCCACTTAAGGTTCATGGGCCATTATTCAGGTCCGGCTGAAAAATGGTCACACACGTGAAGCATTTGAGAAAATTACATCCACATGTGTTTTTAACTTCGATTATTTGCTTTCAAAAATTAGGTACACTCCACCCATCTACTGTAGAAACCTTAACGCTAACCCCCTTTCCACCCCCCAAACCCCTTACCACCCCCAAAATCCCAACCCCCAAATTCTTCGCTCGTCACCACGAATCACCACGACCTCGTTCTCGTCCTCCTCACTACCGCATTCCCACAGTTAGCCCCGGTTAAGAGGAGAGGGAGCGTCGCAGTCGGAGAGGATGAGTATTGTGGATGATAAAAAAGTGTTTGCGAATAAAATTTTTTGTTCTTATTTTCCCTCATAAAATAAAAATACATGCATCACTCAAAATTCTTGAAGTTTGTGCATCAAATAAATGACAATACATCGACTTGTGGGACTATTATTATCTCATCTATAAGAACCTCCAATAAAGAGTCGTGTGGAAGCATTACATAAAGACATCTGATAGTTAAAAGTTAAAACTATGAAAGAACAAATTTTGCTTAGGGACGAAGTGCTCATTATGATAGCTGAGGTCCTCCTACATCAAAGTCAAAGTGCCTTCGCCCAATCCTCCATGTCCGAGGTCCCACCTCATCAAGCCGAGGCACTCTTCACAAACAAATATGCTTATGCATCTTTAGAATTGATTGATGTAATGTTTGTATTAATTAGTGTCAGGTCTGCTAGCCTAAAGTAATAGGTCGTCTGATCCCTTGTCAATGGTAGCAGTCAAATGTAATTAATGTACAGTGACATAGGATTTCGGCCATCTGATTAGGGAACGTGGATTTGATCCAACGATCACCATGTCGACTAGAATACTATAAATACCCCTTCACGGGCACATTGTAAGGGATAATTCTGGATTTACCCAAGAAATATAAGAAGAGTTCAATATCACAACTTGATATCATTGTTCTTGAGCAACAAGGTTCTTTTTACGCTTGCATTTGTCGAGTTTTTCTCTTTTACATTGTCGATTCCAAACCAAGGATGTGTTATAATCAGTCCACTTGAACGTTCAAGAAAATGACATCTGTTGTCGCATTTTTTAAGATCAACAAGTATCAAGTTCTCCGATTAGTACAGTCATCGCCAATCACCACTTTATCCTCCTCATAGCCCCAACCTCCAAGTTCGTCGGCCGACCAATGGTGTTCATTTAGAGAGCGAAAGTGAGGAAGATTTTAAGACTTTGCAATGGTTAATTTGGGATTAATGACGTGCTCGTGTAAAATATTTAAAAATACTTGATTTTTTAAACTTTTCAATAAGACCCTGTTTGGCCTTCATTTTATTTAAAATGCATTTTTTTCTTTTCTCCTTTTAACTATATATTTTGCAATAAAATAATATTACACATAGAACCAAGAATTTTCCTTCTTTTTTAACCACATATTCTTCAAAAAATACCATTTTAGAATACATTTTCCCAAAAAATATATTAAAACGAGTTTTGCTATGGTGACAGAGGCCCTGACCGAACCCCCTAGCAAAATTCTATTAAAATGGAGCCCAAACAATGGCTAAAATAATTTCTTCATATTTCACATTATGGCTTTTTTTTGGGTACTATTAATAATTTACATACAGCAAACAATTTATACTTTTATAAATGAAATGAATTAAAACGTATAACAGTATTTATTTTATAACTGTAAAACGAAAAACTAGTTCGAAATGAACCTAATTTTCTGAAGATAAATGAATCATTTAGTTTGATTTCCCAGTAGAGTTTTCACCTTTTACCAGAGTGTAACATTTGTTCTAACTATTTAAGGCTATTAGAAACACACTACTTTATTTTGTTTACTTCTGAATTTTCTTTTCCAAAATAAACTTTTATATGCTTTCGACTAATTCTGTTTGAGTCACATTATTTCAAAAAAATACATTTTAAACAGTGATTTGACATTATTTCAATTGTACATTTTTCAATAAAATAATATTACACGCAAATCCAAAATTTTTCCTTATTTTTTAACCACACAATCTCTATCAATCTATTATTTTAAAAAGTATTCTTTTAAGAAAAATGTTACTCAACCATCCCGGTTGACCGCATGGATGACCACCTTGTAAGTGTATGGGTCATGTGCGAATAAAATAATATTTCTTTCATGTGAGTGCGGTGTCAATCAGGGTGTCAACTAGGGTGTTCATGTAACATAACTCTTCTTTCAAAATAATGTGGCTCAAATACACTCTAAATTTAAGTCAAATAAAGCGACCCCTCTCGGTGTACATTTTAGAGCATGTCTTACTAACCTTAAAAGAAAGTAAAAAATTTCTTTAATCCACATTTCGTCAATTTAATTGAAGTTGAATTTTGGATGTCTTAAATTTGTAGTCGAGAGCATGGGATAAATACAGCAAGATAAAGGCTGTCTCACAAGATGCAATTTAATGTAGTGGGAATTTACACCTACCACTACCAGTCTATTCGGCTATTTATAAACTTCGAAAAATACTATAGTGCCCACTTGGATGATCACCCCTCACATGGGTGTGTGGATCCTACGAAAATAAAATAATATTTTCCTCCCAATGTGTGTGAGGATGGTCATCCGAGTGGTCATCCAAGTGGACACTATAGTATGGATCATAAACTTCACATGATAATAAAAATGGTAAAACATGATTGACGGTAGACTAGAAAATACAATGATCTTGACACGATTGTGTAAGATGAGCTGTTATAAATGCAAGAATTACTGTTTGTACAGCAACTGTGCACAGCTGTCTCACAGCGGGTGGGGTCCGCGATTTTTTTAATCGCGGGCCCCACCCCTGCATATGAGATAACTATGCACCGTGTTGTATTTGTAGCTTTTCTCTATAAATGCACAAAACAAGCTTTACATCTAAGTAAATTCTGTGTCCAAAATCATTAAATCGAGTTGTATTGACTGTAAGGGTTTTCATCAACTCATTTTTGGTTATGTTAGAACTTTGTTCATATAAATACATATATTTATCGATTAATCATGCTCAAGATCTTAGGCCCTGTTTGATAGCCGTAGTTTTCCGTGGAAGGTGGAAAACGTTTTCCTATTTTTTACTATTCACCTGTTTGATTGCACTAATTTTTCATGGAAAACGTTTTCCAACGTTTTCCAAGGCACAAGCGATTGATGCACAAAAGCTAGAAAACGTTTTTTCACCATAGTGGTGGGAAAACGTTTTCCAACTTTTTGACAATTTTTTTTTTTTTTTTTTTAATATAGCAATTGGAACACATTCCAAAGTCAATGGTACAAAAATTTATCCATTTAATTGACAATTTGTATAAAAAACAAAGTCAAAAGAAAAATTTGACAGGTGAAAAATTATACCAATCAAACACCATTAATTACAATTCCCTGTAAAACGTTTTCTAGGCAATTCAATTCCCTGCCATTCATTTTCTTTCCACCCGTTTTCCACCCTTGCAATCAAACAGACCCTTAGTTCTATACAAACTTAAATTTGTTGGTTGAGGCTGTACAAATTTCCAACGGCCTTCATAAAGTTTGGCTACAACTTTTTGACAAATGTAGAGCCATCCACTTCTCAATCTATAAATACCACAAGAAATCAACACCATCAATGGCATTGCAAGTTAATTCAAATTCAACTTCCACTTCTTTCTTATTCGACGTCTTTGTTTAAGAAAGTTGATCATGGGTGCTATTACTGTCACCGAGGAGTTCACCAGCCCCGTCTCCGCCTTGAGACTGTTCAAAGCCTTGATCCTGGACGCCGATAACCTTATCCCCAAGATTGTCCCTCAGGCTGTCAAAAATGTAGAGAAAATTGAAGGCGATGGAGGCCCTGGAACCATTAAGCAAATGAATTTTGCTGAAGGCCTGCTACTTAATCTACATTGTTAAATTCCTGTGACATTTTAACTAGATAACTTATCAAGTTAATATATATCTTCTTTTTTTGTCCACTTAACATTTGCAGGTAGCGAATTCAAGTACGTAAAGCATAGGATCGATGCACTAGACAAGGAAAACATGAGTTACTCGTACACATTGATAGAAGGTGATGCATTGAAGAACGTACTTGAGTCGATTTCTTATGAGATTAAGATCGAATCCAGTCCCGAGGGAGGATCCAAGGGTAAAAATACTAGCACATACAACACAAAACCGGGAGTGGAAATCAAAGAAGAGAATATTAAGGCTGGTAAAGAGAAGGCTGCTGGTGTGTTCAAGGCTGTGGAAGCTTACCTATTGGCAAATCCTGATGCCTATGTTAATTAATGGTGCCTTGTGATATTTATGGCACAAATCTTTCAATGTGTGCTTTTTTGCTTATCTTATAGTTCCCCAAGCCAGAAGTAAATTCTTGGCTGAGTGGTTCTAATGATAAAAATGAATAAGTTGTGTTCGTCTATAAGTGAGAAATGATGAATATGAGGAAATGTGCACGAAAAAATCGATGATTCACACCGAATAAAAGGAATTTGGACTCATTGATTTATGTAGAATATTGAAAATTAGGATAAACGATCGAGTTTTGTTTCAACAAGTCTCCTCCTTTTAGCCGACTCTAGTAGGGTCGTACTTATGGTATGCAACAAAAACCCTATTGCAAGAAAGAGAAGTAATAATATTACCATGACAAAAATTCTAGTGCAAGAGGAAAATCCAAAAACTACTCTAAGAATACTAAAACACCGAATTACCACACACAAAACCTAAATTAAAAAAAAAAAAAAATACAACGTGCCTTTTGACCCGTTAAATAAATGAAATTTGCTCTAACTCTGAAATGAAAATGATAGAATATTGAAAGTTTGAGTTTGACGTAGCTTATAACTAGCGAATATGAAATTTCAGTTTAGAGATAATATGATTCTCTTCCTGAAATAAGGGGAATGAAAAATTTAAAAGGTTACATGAAAATAAGAATTTTGCTACTTGTACAGAGTGATTTACTCTGTACAAGTGCTAGATGCAGTATTGTCAGCATTGCATTGGCCACCAACACTACATTTTTTGGGTAGTGCCAATGACAGGATGCCACATGACATCCTGTCAAGCTGTGTGTACAATTTTTTTGTACATACATCAAAGTTCTGAAATAAATGCCAAGTTGATGGGAGAGCAACCCTATCTTATGAGTGGTTCAAAGTTAATTTCAAATGCATACTCAGCAAATGATCCAAAGTTGAGACTTTTTCCATTTATACAAGTTTATGCGATTTTATTTGTTGTGAAAACTTGCTCCAAAATATTTGAATCAGTGATATTTGAGCTCAGTTTCACATTACCTTTTCAACCAAGAACCAATCAAAATCAACTCAATCCACAACCACTATATCCACTTAGGTTGGTTCTTATTCTCATCCACAAAGGACAAGAAAATGGTGATGATTTACAAGCCACAAAGACAAGAGAAATGAATAGAAAAATAGGCACTAAGAGGAAGAAGAAAACAAGCTATTAGTCATTTCTCTCAAGCACAATGCACACGGTTTTCTCTTTTCGCACAAGCGTACACGACAACATCAATGAAAAATGATGCAATATATAGTTGTATGTTGGGTAACCAATTTGGACCAAGACATATGGTAAATGAGCCAAGAGTATAAGAGCCCTTCAATAATCTAATATTTGGGATGTGAGCAACATTAATAAATTAAGCTGCTTCTAATGATCTATGTTATTTTCGAGTCCAGTCTTTAGACTTAACTTTTGATAATTAATTCATCTATTGATCGAGGCTTGTGAAATATAATTGAACTGTTTAACATTATTATCCGAGATTTATTGATAATCAAAACCCAACATTATTGATGCATGCAGAAACGTATAATAATCGACGAATATGTGATCCACTCCTTGTTAATTACATGCAACATATCGATTTTTTTTTCTTTCTTTTTTGTTGTTGTTCCTAAGACTATTAGAAAATTAAACATCAAATACTCATTAATTTGAAGTCTTGAAATTCGTGTTAAAATCAATAAGTACTTGGATCTAAATTGGAGAAAAACTCAAATTTATTTTAGTTTTTAACAAAAAAAATTCAATCAAAACTCACCGGGTCAGCCATAGCATGTTTAGTGTGTGCCTAATAGGGTTTCGAGAGTTCGAAAGCACTTTTAAAAGGACAAAAGCACTTCTATTTAAAAAATGGGGGGATAATTGTAGCATAATCTATAAACATTTTAAACACTAACAGACTTTTCCCTAACATTTCATTTATTGTAGCCGTCATTCAAAACTTTTCAAAACGTTGCATCTGCCTTTTTGTCAATCCAATTTTTCAAAAGTGATTTTAACCATATTTTAATATTTTAAAAATGATCAAAAGAGTAACTTTCTGATGTGATTCGGGGTGCGCAACATATCAATGAACATTGGGCGAATGTTAGGAAGGGGTCAAAGCTGGGTTCGAGCCTTCATGGAGTCACTACAAGCCACACAATTGATCGTTCGGGCCATGGAGCACGCAAAGTTGAAGTTGACAAGCCAACGAACAACTTTCATGTTGGAGTCGAGGGTCGAAAGACATTTGAAGATGTTCGAATTGAGGGAAGAAAACGGAGGCCAAAACTGGCTTCCATGCGACCACATGCCTACTGCAGAACGCTTCCAGAACCTAAAAAGTTGTTCCATGCTGCCGCATGGAAACCTTTTATGCTGCCGCATAGAAGAAAAACGAGACAGAATTTGAGTTTTTGCGCGAGTTTCCTTATTTGATTAAAACTCTATTTTATTACCATATTTTGGACCCAATTTCGTGTCTTTTAGGGTTTTACCATGTTTCCATATAAATAGAATTTCTTTTCATTATAAAAACTAGACTTTGATTATTGAGAGATTTTAATACACTTTGTGAGATTTATTCCTCCATGATTCCTGGTGGTTTAAAGATCTAAACCTTGAATTTATTAAAAGGTGTCGTAGTCCTTTTGTGGTGTTCACACTTCACGGTTCTTGTTCCGGGTAATCAACGGGTCAGATTTCTTACGTGGAATATTTGTTCTTGGTACGGGTCGAACAACGGGTCGGGTTGAATATTTGCGCGGTGTGATTTCTAACTTTCTTGTGTTTGTTTCTTCTTGTTCGTGGGTTCCCAAACTTGTTCTTGGTCGGGTTCACATCACTTTCCATTTATCACATTAAATAATTAAATTAAAAAATAAGAAATGAAAAAAATAAATAAATTAAAACTCACACACACACACACATACACAATCATCTTCTTCCTTTCACCCCCTCCACCTCAACCAATCACTTGCCACTGACCACCACCATTAATACTTTTTTTCCCAAAAACTTTCGCATAAATATCATCGGTATTCTTGGGATTGAATGAGAAATTCTGGTTCGGATAAACCAGAAACCGAGTGTATTACCAATTTGAATTGAAGGTATTAAGGGCAGATTTGATGATTGGGGCAATGTAGAACCCTCAATTAAAGGGGTCAAATCGAGCTGCCTTGCGTATGAACTACCCCAACCCGTTCGTCCACTTGATGCCCAAATTGCTGATGACACATGGTTGGAATATGTGTGCCTTGACGAGAGGATGTAAGAACAGGTGGTCTGCGATCGTGGAGACCAACATCATATCATAGATCGGAAAATGAGTTTGTTGGCCGCAAAGAAGGAGGGAGGGGGACTTGGTTGGGCTGTAGCTCGATCCCTCTCCAACCCATTTAATTTTTTTAAGGCAAAAAAAAAAAAATTATGTAATTTTTTTTATGTGTATTTTTTTCGCATATTAGCCTGGTTTGTAATTTTGCAGCCTATCTTTGATTCAATCCTGGATCCGTCATTAGTCGGCCGCGAATTCCCTATCTCGAAAAACTGCTGTAAATTTCATTTTTCTTTATTTTTTGTTGTTATGGGAACATGTATGTACGCGTTTTGATGAGCTTGAGCGACATGTGGAGTGTAATGAACATGACATCCATGGATTTGGTAGAATTTGTAAGAAAATCGTGCGTGAGAGACGATTTTTGGACAGAAATTAGTTCGATTTTCATGTGATTTGATGCTGTTATTTGTATGGAGATCTTAGTGGTTGATGATGAGATGTCGATGTTACAAAAATTCGGGGGCCACGGTGGCCGGAAGTTAGGTTCACTGGTTGGTGGGGGGTAGAATATGATTGTTTTATCTTATTTTTTATTTTTAAATTTAACAAATGTAATCATTTTATGTGATAAATATAAAGTTACTATTTTGTCCATTTTTCTGGTTAACTAACGGTAAATTGGATGGATTCCATCCAAAACGACCTCATATGCAATATTTTGAAAAGTTTGGGGTGACAACTACAACAAATGAAAGGTTAGAAAAAAGTCTGCTAGTGTTTGGGGCTGCCACGATTATCCCTTTAAAAAATATAATTGTTTGGTTGTGGTAAAAAAAAAGTACTTTATCGGAAAAAAATAGCATTTTCAAAGTTATTTTGGAGAAGCTCCAAAAGAAATTCTAAATTTAACTCTTATGGAAAGCTAAATTTGCATTAATTAAGCTAATTAATTTATGGTAAAATATCAAATATTTAATTTTTCTACTCATCAATTTTTAATAATTTAAATATTCTTTTTGAATGGTTAAAATGACATTTTTTTTTATCTAATATTATTTTTCATTGTTAATACGCGATAATATATTTCAAAAATGAAATTTACGATGACATAAGAAATTTTAACATTTCATATATTTTATTATAGTTAATATTAATGTGTCATTTTTTATCGTTTTAAATAGTTAAATTTTTAATAATACAATTTATAATATAAAATATTGTGTCACGAGAATTTAATTACATAAATTTTACATAATAAAAAAATAATTATACTGTATGTACAATAATAATAAAAAGCACTTTTGTAGTTATGCTTTCAAACAATTAATTTGAGATTCACATCGCAATAATCATAAACTTTTTGGTAACCGTACTTCATGAGAAGAAACTCCATTGAGCCTTTATTATAAAAGCTTTACTCGCAACAACAGTATTAAACGGAAACCTAAATTGCAATTAAAACCCCCAACTCCTATAAAATTGGTAAAAGATGCTCATGAGTATATAATTAAAAAAGATAAAAATTAATAGAGATTTTAAAACTAATTCTACATACATATTTGTATCAATATTTATCCACATTCATCTTCATCATTTACCCTCTAAACATACGCTAAGCCTTTTTGACATTTACTGGGTTATTAATGATATACACAAACTGATGTCACGGAATTACACAAGAAAATGGACACTTTGTACGATGAATTTCGTGTATTAAAATACAGAAATAGTTACAAATTATATTTTTGAAAAATACAAGTGAAAATTAGCCTTCTTGTAATTGAAAGATTGCAAGATCCTCTGATTAATGATCTGAATGTTTGAAAACGGGGAGCCACGTGGCTTGAATCTTGAATTTCGAGATTTGTTGAAAATTTGATTTGTCGAGAGCTTGACTTGTTCAATACTTGAATTTTGGGACTTGAATTTGTACTTCGAACTTGGACTTGAACTTGATTTTGTTTGAAGAAGATTTTGATCTTCTTGGATTTGACTTGATTTGAAAAAGATTTTAATATTCTTCGTGTTCGCCTGACTCAAACTTAAGAGAATTTGTTCTCTTCCCTCGATTTCAAGATTTTTTCAACACTTCGTAATTTTCTCCTATACTTTCACTTGTACAATTTTATGGACCATTGATCCTATTTATAGGAGAAAATCGTGACAAATTTTGGTAACAACTCAATTAATTTTAATCAGAATGATTAATTGAATAATTGTGGATTTTGAAATAGTAGGATGGACCTTTTAACTTTTTTAGCGGGCCTAAGTAGATTTCGATTTAAGGAAGAATTCACAAAGCATGTATTAAATATGCAGAGTTCAAAAATCAAGTTTTAAGTTTGGTTAATACAAAAATTAGGTTTTTGTCTAATTAATTAAAAATATTTATTAATTAAATAAAATAAGGTCACAATTATACAAATAATGGTCACATATACATAATTATAGGTCACAATTTAACTATTAGTCACATATTGTCAAATTAATTGGTCACAAATCAAAATTTTTATAGATTACATTTTATTTATCGATCACAATATTCACATTTATTGGTCACATATTATTATTTTTAGTCACGGATTAATTTTTTATTGGTCACATATTATTATTTTTAGTCACAGATTAATTTTTTAGTCACATATAAATTTTAGTCACAAATTATCGTCATTTATGATCACAGTTCGATCCCGATCCCAATCCATCACCAATACTTGGTCACAAATCATCGTCCCGCAATCGCCGCCTATCCCACAACACTACAACCGCTAGCAAACATCCATACCCCACGCCATCCTACCCACCACCACCGCCAGCAACATTACCTCAACGCCACCACACCACCACCACCAATAAACAGCCACCACACGACTGCTCCTACACCACAACTGTAGACCACCACCTCGCCGCGACAATCACGACCAACATCAACATCAATCCACAACTGGCACCTACACAACCACACAAACTTACACAGACGTCCACCTCTACCACCTGCACTGGTCACATACAATACCACAACAGTGCAAAACCATCACAATAACAGCAAACCCACCACCACACAACAAAAATCGGCACCACAGTAGCCTTAATCCCTTGTCTTCTAAAATCATTACGCACACTCAAAGGCCAAGCATACCCACAGCATCCACTACTATAGTAATCCCAAAATCAACCACCACAACACAATCGTCGCCTGCACCACACCCTTACAACCACCAACAACCCAAAAAAAGAAGAAGAGACCAATGTCGTCTGCACCACACCAACAAAGACGAACGGCAACGCATTGACCACCACCACACAACCAAGATGAACAGCTCCCGTCGCCACCACCCACATCAAATCCATCGCCACTTCATTCAGAGAACTCAAATCCTATCACGAACCCGATTGTCCAAAAACAGATCCATTGCCTTCAACCTCACTAAATTCCTCACCAACGAAATCGAGCGATGCTATTGCTTCTGAGCGTTGTTGCTGCCGACGGCGGCGAGGGAAACTCTAGTGGTGATTTGTGACAGAGATAATTGAGAGAATATAGAGAGAGAATGGAGAGGGTAGAAAGAGAGACGAGATGAAGAAAGTGAAGAGGGAAGAAAAATGAATTAGAGTTAGGTATGGTGAGTATAATATTAATTGTAATATTATTATTATTATTATTAATATTATATAATCATTACCTGATTTGTGCTTAATCAAAGTTTGGAACTGCTTTTTGTAAAGTGATCTTCATATGCCGGCTATAGTGTAATTTCCTCTTCGATTTATTTTATTTAATTGGGCCGATTGTTTAGATCGATCCAATCCATTTTATTTATTTAATTAAATTTCTATGTCTACACACTTCAAAACCATTGATTCCAAAAATAAGTATCTATATCCATCTAATACCGAACTATCGATAAGAAATTGTGAAAATTCTCAATTTATTTTTATTTAATAATCAAATGCCAACCATAACGACGGCATAAAATGTTAAAGCCCCACCACTACGCTTACCCCACCAATTTAAATTTAGATGTACCTCAATCTATTGCAACTTGCAGGATTAGGTTAATGTACCTATTCCCCTCAAGAAGTGTTGAAAAGTCAAAAAAAAGATACTCCTTTTGAATGCTGGATACTCATTTTCATACTTGAAAGATCTCCATTGAAGCCCTTACTTTCTTCATCTTTGTCGTGTAAAGTTTGAGGAAATATGGGCGTCGTTAAGGTTTCTCAATCTTTCAAAACACAAGTCACACCAGATAGGATGTTCAAGGCCTTGATCCTTGATTCACACAACCTTTGCCCACAACTCATGTTCTCATCAATCAAGAGTATTGAATATCTCCAAGGAAACGGCGATGCCGGAAGCATCAAACAGATAAACTTCACCGAAGGTTAGTCAAATTATTTACAAATTCAGAAGATGTTGCTATCGACTTTACGTTAATGGTTCGAATTCGTGTGTTTTTAATTGCAGCTAGTCCTTTTAGATATGTGAAGCATAGAATTGATGATATTGACAAGGAGAAGTGGACATTTAAGTTCACTATGATTGAAGGGGATGCACTTATGGATAAGCTGGTAAAAATCACTTATGAAGTGAAGTTTGAACCATATGGGTATGGAGGATGTGTGTGTAAGATTTCAAGCGAATATCATACAAAGGAGAATGTGGAGATCAAAGAGGAAGATATTGAGTTTGGAAAAGATAGGGCTATAGGCATGTATGAAGTTGTGGAAGCCTATCTGTTGGCACACCCTCGTGCATATACTTGAACATCTTCATGTGGGATTTTCAATTTTTTGTTCAAATTAATTTCTATGGTACTTAAAAAGGTTTTGTAAAATATGATGTCTTTTATTCCAATAATTGATTTACTGGTTATATGTATGTTTTTATGAATCTCAGTGATGCGTCTAGTTATTATCTATTGATTAAGTCTTAACAAGGAAAAATATCAATTCATCAGGTCTCCAAATTAAGGCCGCCCAAGTTGAAAAGACGTAACAACTTTGAAATTTCTGAATTAATAGGCCAAGAAATCCCCCGCAGCATACCTATTCAAGGCTCTGATCTTGAACTCCAACACTCTTACCAAACTTTTACCCCAATCCATCAAAGTGTCGGTATATTACAAGAAGAGCGATGGAGGCAAGCCGACTTCACTGAATGTAAGCACTATAAGCGTGCCAAGTGCTAAGTGCAAAACGAAATTATTTTCTATTAAAAGCTTGACACATGCGGTCGGGAAGACTTGAACCTTGATTTATTTAAATTTTCAACAATAAATACTAATCGTCTCATCGAACACAAATGATTTTAGAATGCCTAAAGATTTTGACTTATATATATATATATTTTTTTTTTTCGCATTTGGAGTAGTTTGTGGAAAACCGGATAGATGACCTAGACAAAGATAATTTTGTCTGCAAGTACATGATGATTGAGGGCGATGCAGTGGGTGACAATCTTGAGTTTATAGCCTATGAAGTTAAGTTTTAGGAAGGCAGCAATGGTGGTTGCTGTTGTACGATGATTAGTGAATACCATAACTTTGGCAATTTGGAGGTCAAGGAAGAAAAATCAAGGTAGGCAAAGACAATGCCATGGGCATATACAAAGTTCTTGAAGCCTACATCTTGAACTTGGAGTTCTAACTTAAATGTCAACTTCAATCTAAGATTTATTCTTAACATGTTTCACAAGATAATAACTTGTTTGAGTAGATCAATTTTAAAATCTAAGAGCTCATTTTGTGTCTTAGTAGAATCGAATTGCTCGTTAAAATTTAATGGACTCTAATATCATATTAAGATCACTCGAGTAGATCGACCTCGATGTGAGATTTATCATTAATAGTTTCCTAATTTGATTTGTTATTGTAAATTGTGAAAATATATATTGGTCACATGATTTTAATACATTGATCTCTTTCGTCACAAAATGATTCCCAAATAGTGGATATGTACCCTTCAATCGTAAAGCTACTTTCATTTGGTTGACCATTGTGTGGATGAATCTAATCTTGTGCTCTCACTATATATCCATTTCTTTTCCATGGTCGGTTTGTATTTACAAACTTAATACAAAGCATATACAAACTTCATTCATACAAAACCAGTTATAGATAACCATCCAAATTAAAGCAAAAATATTCCCCTCAACATTCCAGGGTCCAAATAAAACACCCAAAATTAGGGACTAGGGGGTGAACCCACGACATGACACTGACTTCAAAAAGTTAGCTAATCAAGCTAATCGGATCTTAAGCCCGTGTTTGATACAATTTTTTGCTTCATTCTCATTTTTTTACTCATTTTCAACAACATATTCTTCAATAAAATAATATATTTCATCACATCAATAATTTTTTTTTTCCAATCACATATTTACCATCCATCACATCAAAAAATGCATTTTTTTTTTCCAAATTAATGTGTGTCAAATAGGAGCTAAATGAGGGGTTCCATTCTTAAGTTCAAGTGTCTCAACATCCTACATGTATCGATCATTTGATGAGAATGAATTTGACTTACACATGATACTGTGTAAAAGATTGTTGAGTTAAGTTAGCATGAGAATATTCAAGTCATTGTACAAATTCCATTCGGTAGTGTTTAGTTTGCTAATTGGATTCTCATATACGGTATTTGGATATCAGTTAGCTAATATACGGTGTTTGGATACCGGTTAGTTCATACACGGCATTTGGATACCGGTTAGCTAATATACGGTATTTGGATACTAGTTAGCTAATATACGGTATTTGGATACCCGTTAGCTAATATACGGTATCTTCATATACGGTATCTAGTTCTGATGTTTATAAATACCCTGTATCACACCATTTTCATTTCATCTGAAACACAACGAATTTTCCCGCCAATTCTTTTCCTTCTCCATTTTCTAGATCTTGCTTTCTTACTGCATTTTATCATAGTATCAGAGCATAAGTGAAGCTTCATGCAATGGTGAAGGATTCAAATGTTCAGGCGGAGATTCAGAATGAATCAAATATTGATCCAGTTGATCTACTCGTTGAAGATGCAATTGATGGTGATGCGATTTCTAGCATCAACAAATTGATGAGTGATCCGAACAGCCTATTCTACCTTCACTACGGTGATAACACAGGGATGCAACTCATATAAGTGGTGCTCAATGAAGATAACTATGCGACATAAAGTTGTACAATGATTATGACGATAAGTGTTAAGAACAAGGAAGGCTTTATTGATAGATCCATCATCAAACCATCTCAGGATAATCCCCCTCTATAGTGCTTGGAGGATGTGCAACCTTGTGGTATCCTCCTGGATCATTAACTCAGTTCCAAAAGAGATTTATCCAAGTGTTATGTACAAGGAGTCCGCGAGATAGATTTAGATCGAGCTTAAAGATTGTTATAGTCAAGCGAATGGTCCTCGTATATATGAACTTAAGAAGCAAATTGCTTCAATTTCACAGGGAAACCATTCAGTTAATTCATACTTTAATCGATTCAAAGGTTTTTGGGAGGAATTAGATAATTACAGACTAGAAATCAATAACTCAAACTATAGACGTGAAGATCAGACTATACAGTTTCTCATAGGCCTTGATGAGCATTTTTCTGGTGTTAGAAGTCAGATCTTGTTAATGGATCTATTGTCATCCTTAAATAAGGTGTTTGCATTAATTTTACAAGAAGAAAGGCAGAGAGAAATTGCTGCAAAAAGGTCATAAACATATGGTGCAGCAGCCTTTGCTGGGAAGGCAATGCACAATTTTTCTAACAACCAGAGATCCTTTCATGCGCATCAAACACAGAGACGAGAAATACCTATTTGCAGTCATTGTGGAATGCTAGGACATATTAAAGGAAAACGCTATAAGTTGATAGGTTATCCCCTTGGTCACAGACTTGCTAAAGGAAAGACTCTATCTGCAAATGTTGTTAGTCAAGTTTACAGCAATAACTCAGAAATGCCGAATCCTCCTTCGAGCCTAAATATTACTCCAAGTCAGTATGAACAACTTTTGGCTATGCTAGCACCACAATTACAAAGGCAGTTAGCACCAAGCACTCAATAGTCTCAGGATGCGTCATCTTTCTCATCTTCTATACCAGATGAATTTGCTTTCTCAGGTAATCGTATTTTTCTTAATGACTCCATGGTTGAAGAAAAATAGATCATGGACACTGAAGCCTCAGAACATTTGGTATGCTCTATTAAACAATTAACCACTATAACTGATGCAATTAGTGGATCTGTGAGGTTACCTAATGGTGCCAATGTTGCTGCAACACATATTGACATTGTGAAACTATCTGAAACCTTAATCCTGAAGGATGTTTTGGTTGTTCCATCTTTCAATTTCAACTTAATTTCTGCCAGTAGTTTTAATTCTTAAACACAATTGCTTTCTCATATTCATCCAACATTATTATTTCATACAAGATCTTTTAATGTGGAAGATGATTGGGATAGGAAAATTTGAGGCTGGACTGTATCATTTTCAACATTCTATCCATCATTCCGGTGGTCAATCTCTAGACAACAATCCACATCTTCTCCTAGCAAGTTCCAATAGTATTCCTGATGTTTCTCTTAGACGTAATCACATTCCTATGTCACCTTTGAATTGTAATAAAGCACTTTATGTTGCCTGTAACACTTTAAACAATGTTGGTATCAAATCAAACATCGACATTTGGCATTGTCGTTTGGGTCATGTACCAAATTCAAAATTGTTGATCTTAAGCAAAATTGTTCTTGCTATTACAGTTAGTGAAAATATACATTGCACTATATGTCCTATGGCCAAACAACATCGATTACCTAAACTATGGTAGATTATCTCCCACTCAAAGACAATATTCCCTAGTCTTATCTACTATATTTGAGCCCAATCCTTTGCTGAGGCATCGACACACCCAGAATGGTGTCAGGCCATGGATGTCGAATATCATGCTCTTGTTGACAACCATACATGGACTGTTACCTCTTTGCCAGCTCATAAGACTCCAGTGGGTTGCAAGTGGGTTTTCAAAGTTAAGCTAAAATCAAATGGCACAGAAGAGAGGACGAAAGCTCATCTTGTGGCCAAAGGTTTCACCCAACAGGCTAGCCTTGATTATGAAGAGACGTTTTCCCCTGTTGTGAAATTGGCTATTGTTAAAACACTGCTTACTGTTGCTGCTCAAAGACATTGTCATCTTCATCAACTTGATATAAATAACGCATTTCTTCATGGCGAGCTTGATGAAGAGGTTTATATGATTATGCCTCCTGGTTACGAGCAACAGGGGGAGACTGGAGAAAAGTTAGTTTGCAAACTAAACAAGTCCGTTTATGGACTTAAACAGGCCTCGAGGCAGTGGAATCATAAACTGACTTCATACATTCTCTCACAGGGTTTTACACAGTTTAAATCGGACTATTCTTTATTCAACAAACAAAATGGCTGATCCTTCACCGTGCTTCTCATTTATGTAAACGACATCATTATTGGTGGGAATGATCTGTCCTACATTGAATTGTTCAAGCTGGAGTTAAATAACAGTTTCAAGTTGAAAGACCTAGGGACTTTGAAATATTTCCTAGGTCTTGAAGTGGCAAGGAATTCGAGTGGCATAACCATATGTCAATGAAAATATGCACTAGAAATATTATCTGATGCTTGCTGTCTTGGAGCCAAACTTGTGAGCACTCCCTTGCCATAGAATTTAAAACTTAGTAGAGATGAGGGTGAACCAATTGCGGATGCAAGTGTGTATAGACGACTAGTGGGAAGGCTGTTATACTTGACAATAACAAGACCTGATTTGTCCTATGCCATGCAGACTCTTAGCCAATTTCTTCAGTCACCAAAGCAGCCCCATTTGGAAGCGACATATCATGTTTTGAAATACTTAAAGGGTACACTTGGGCAAGGTTTGTTATTTGACAGCAAATCAGAATTCCATTTAAAGGTTATTGCGACACCGACTGGGCAGCATGTTCTGATACAAGGAGATCTGTGACCGGTTATTACATTTTTCTAGGGAATTCATTGGTGTCTTGGAAATCCAAAAACAACACACGGTCTCAAGATCTTCAACTGATGCAGAGTATAGATCCATGGTTGTGGCAGTATGTGAATTGAGTTGGTTGAAGAACATTCTTAATGATTTGGGTGTTTCTCATACAAGAACAGCTCTATTATTCTGTAACAATCAATCTGCGATCCATATAGCCAGTAATCCTGTGTTCAACGAAAGGACGAAACACATATAGATTGATTGCCACCTTGTGCGAGATAAAGTGCAAACGGAGGAAGTGAAAATGTTACATATAATTTTCAAATGAACAGGTGGCGGACTTACTGACTAAACCTTTAGGAGGAGCAAAATTCAAAGCATTGTTACCAAGATGGGAGTGATAAATATACACTCTCATCTTGAGGGGGAGTGTTGAGTTAAGTTAGCATGAGAATATTTAAGTCACTGTACAAATTCTATTCGGTAGTGTTTAGTTTGCTAACTAGATTCTCATATATAGTATTTGGATACCAGTTAGTTCATATACGGTATTTAGATATTGGTTAGCTCATATACGATATTTGGATACCGGTTAGCTAATATACGATATCTAGTTCTGATGTTTATAAATACCCTGTATCACGCCATTTTCATTTCATCTGAAATACAAAGAATTTTCCCGCCAATTCTTTTCCTTCTCCATTTTCTAGATCTTGCTTGCTTACTGCATTTTATCAAAGATTAACATTTTAAACTTTTAGAATAGATGACTTTGAAGCAACATTACCATCTTAAAAGCAAATTCTTTGCAAGTCCAACGGCTTCAAATTACTTTTAAATATCCCATCCCCATGCACAAACGAATGAGATATATTGATTCCATTAACACTGCATACTCTGTCCTTCACACAAAGCACCTTAATTTGTTCCCGCAGCATCATTCTCCAATCTCCACGACTATTTTAGAATTGGAGGTAGGTCTAAAAACCTATGTCAAATATAGGATGTACAAATAAATTTACAAAAATTATTTTCATAATTATTGTTTCGTCTTTCGATTATATTTTTAATTGAATTCGATTTAAATTTTACTAACTGCAGAAGCCTCGAGCCACAGAGATACAAGTTCGTATGGACTGCAATGGCTGTGTGCATAAAATAAAGAAGACTTTGCATGGTATCAATGGTAAGTAAATTAATTTCAATCAAGAACGTTAATTGCATGCTCTTTTTATTTTTATCCATAGAGTATAATTTGCAAAAAGTTTATATCTCTCAGGCAGTGTTCTAAAAAACGTAAAGCGTGACTAGACGTAGAGGTCAAGTTTCAAGCTTTACGAGCCTAGACGAAGGTTAGGCGTCAAATTTTTTTTTTTTTTTTTTTTAAATTTTTAATCATTGTAAAAAATATTCAATAATTCATATAATATATACAAAACATCTAAAATTATAAAATATTGTATGTACTTAATAATTCCTACAAAAAAAAGATAAGTTTCAAAATCATAATTACATAACATAGATAGCTTGTAGCTCAAATCTTATCTAATTCTTTATCGAACTCCAATTCAATATCTTCTTTTTCATCTACAAAAAAAAATGTACATTTAATGAAGATGAAAATTTTAAAAAATAAAATAAAATTTAAGCGGCAATGTTGACCGCTTAATGCGCGCCTAGACACGCCTAGGGGCGCATTAAGCCGTCAACATTCTCGTTAACCGCTTAATTTTCGCTTAGTCTCAAGGCGAAGCGCCTTAGTCACGCTTCCGCCTAGACGCGCTTTTTAGAACACTGCTCTCAGGTATATACGATCTCTACGTAGATTTTCCTCAGTAGAAGATAAAAATAATTGGGTGGGTAGACCCTCACAAAATAGCCAAAGCCATTAAGGAAACTAGAAAAACTGAAATAATTTGTTCACACTCAGAGTCATCTGATGATCCCCCATCAGAACGAGCAACAGAGGGAAGTAACTAGCTTGCAACAGAAGAAGAACAACCAGAGGCACCAAAAGAATCATTACCAGTGTTGAAAAATCCACCATCTGAGGTTGCTAATAGTACTCCGGTTGGAAATTGGTTTGAAAACGATCAAAAATTGGTTAAATATTGAAAATAAAAAAGTGTGATCCCAAGTCAATTTCGACCAAATATTCAGATCTAATTTATTTTTGCAAATGGTTTGCCACTCCGCCGCTTCGCCGCTCCGCCGCTCCGAAACGGGGATCGATAGGTTTTATCGCTCGAGCGACGAGCCAGCGAAGAGCGGGCGAAAAGTTTCTGTTTCTCGCGCTCGAGCGAGAAGCTAGCGAAGTGAAATGAGGTTTCTTTTCATAAGGTTGCATGGTTTTATCTGTAATCTTTCACCCACACCACTTCATCCTTTATATAAAGATCCATATGCACGACCATTTAGCATACCATCTCATACTTTGCATTGAGAAATCTTCTAAACTCTTGCAAAACTCTATCTTTTTCATTTTCTTGCATGAGGAAAAACTCCGTCGAAGTTCGTTTGGATTTTTGGTTTGTAGTGCTACTACCACAATTCGAATCCGTTCTATCTTGGGAGACAATTGTCGTAAACCGTAAGCACCGTTGCGGGACAATATTGTCTTAAGAAGAAAGTGTCACCACTTGCCTCGGATTGATATTATTCTTCTTCTATTTTTCTGATTTTACTTTTTGGTTTTATTAAAGTTGTTATACTTCATTTGACTTTCATAAACTTATAGTTTGATTACGCTCCTGCGAGTTGAAATTTTAATCTTTGTTCATTGTTTACAAACGATCATTTCTCGGCAGTTATAAAGCTTGAAGACAACAACTCCAACAGTTCAAACCTCTAAACCAAAAAGACGCTGAAGAAATTCACGTGATACACCACCACATACCAGATAGATATAGGCCATATGTCTATAGTGATGGACAATGGAATCCATACCGTGGTGGAGTCGAGCTGCCTCAACCCACATACGTGACTTATCACAGTTACAATGCCTACAATCCATCACCCTATGTGACATATATCAACAGGCCGTCGACTCCTACATATGCACGATATTATGGTAGACCTACAGACCACTACACATACATTACAAATGAGCATCACAGTGGATATAATGGCAATATCACTTTAATTTTTACCGATGAAAATCCAAATGCATGCAGAATAGTCTAGTTTTGATTAAAAAAAAATTTTTAGTAGATTTTGATAAAAATTGAAGAGATTTGTGATAAAAAAATAATTATGGGTCTTATTAACAAATAAGTAAGTTTGAAGAAAAATGAGGACCAAACACAGATTAAGTTAAATTAGGTTCCTGTTTATTGGCTATGGTTGATTCTGAATCGAAAATTATCCAAATCTAAAACACATGTGGTGTTTACAAGTGCAAATTACACCAATCCAGATCTTTTAAGATCCAATTTCAAAATCAAATCCAAAGTTTCTTTATACAAAAATCAAATACTATTTCAAATCATAATTAAATATTTTAATTCTAATAATATTATTAAATATAATTAATCAACCACAACCACCCAAACCCAACAAACCCTAATTCATGTTTACAGATCTTACTTACTCTCTACATTTTCTATTGTCTCTTCGGCACTCTAGACGGCGAAGTCGTTGCTGCCGCATGCCAAAGTTGCTCCATGCAACCACCGCCTCTACTTTCTCTCAGTCTCTCCCCTTATCCCCCTCTCACTTTTCCTCTCATCCCCTTCTTGACAGTGGTGTTGGTGTGGCCGTGGCCGAGGCTGTGATAATTTTGGATTTCATTTTTTGGTGGTGTTTGCTTGGTGGTGGTGGATTTGCACGGTTGTGGTGATGGAGGTAGATCTAATAGTTGCAGTGCGATGGCAGATCTGCATGGTTGATCTGGCAGATCTGTGTGGTTGTTGTGATGGTGGCGGATCTAGCGTTTACAGTGCGATGGTGGGTTGTGGTCGGTGTTGGTACATGTGGTTGATGGCGATGAGACATTGATTTTGGTTATTGGAGTGGTGGTGGTGGCTGTGATAATTTTTGGCGGTGGTGGGATGGCCGACAATGGTGGTCGTGGCAATGGTTGCGGTGGTGATGTGAGATGGCGGCGATGTGTTTGTTGAGGTGGTGGTGGATTTGGTGCAATAATGTTTTTTTGCAATGTGTTGATTTGTTTTGAGGTGGTGTTATTGCTTTCGGGAGGTGGTTCTGGTGACGACATTAGTGGTGGTGCTGCTGGAGGCAGTGGTGAGATGATGGTCGTAAGTGTTGGTGGTGGTCACAAATTATTTAGTTGACCATGACCATTAAATTGGTTAATTTGTGACCAATAAACAATGTGATCAATAAAAAAAGATAAATTGTAACTAAGAAATAATGTGTGACATAAAAATTATGAATATGTGATCGATAATTTAATAATTTGTGACTGTATAATAAGTTGTGACTTATAATATTTATGATTTGTAACCGATACATTAATTGTGACTTATAAGTTTTTGATTTGTAACCGATACGCAAATTTTGACCTATAAATTTTTGGAATTGTGACTGTAAAATAATATGTGACTAACTAAATAGTTAATTTGTGATCAAATTGTATAGATCTGTGACCTTAATATATTTAATTAATTAAATATAGAATAAATTTTAATAAATATCTGATTTTTGAAATTTGAAACTTTTATTCTGAGTTTTGAAATAGGTAATACTTAATCTCTTAGTTATGATTTCTTTCCCAAAAACAAGCAAAATTTGAAACAAATTGGGCCCACACAGTTCACCTCGCCACCCATATCTTCCCCACTATCCACTACCACGGAGTAGACCTACACATTTGGGTCCCTTCTGCCTAACGCAAAATTTACACTTTCATCCACGATAAAGGCCAGGGAATTCCAATTTAGATAAGTAATATTAAATTAATATGTTCACACTCATAAATTTAAGGCTTTATGAAGAAATCCACAAAACAATATACGCTTGCAAAAGAAATTCAAAAGACAATTTTCAACTTATCATTTGTTGTACTCATATCTTCAATCTTTTAAAATACCGTGATACCATGTCTCTAGACTGAAAAATTAGTCACGTGACCCTCATTTGATGTTAGACTAGAATGATAAAATTGTCTAAATCATAACTTTTAACTCTCATTTAGAAATACGAATCTTGTAAATTTCAGAGTTCCGTTAATCACATCCCCTTCATTCAACCCATCCTTGACATCAAGTGAATGTCACAAGGACATTTTACGTCTTTTTATTGGGGAATTGAGACCCTATTTGATGGAGATTAAAATACATTTTTTTAGTAAATTTTGATAAAAAAAAGATTGAAAAGTTGTATATCCCATAAAATGTGTGTTCAAAATTAATTATTGATTTTAACTCAAAACTAAATTTTAATTTTTACCAAACAAGGTTGAATGTAATAAATGATAGGTTGTGGATATGGTTGCACCAATTACAAAACTTACCCTAAAGTTTAATGATAAGGATACTGCAGTCATTTTATCAAATTGGAAGCGTTGAGCTGCAAGCTGTTTTGTTTGCTTAGCCCAAATCTCCCCCTTGTGCTCTCTCTTTCATTTCACATGCATTGGTGAGTACAATCTTATCTGCAAGGAATTCATGAGATAAACTTCATTTGCTTAAAATTTCGTCTGGATTAACTGGTTCCTCATCTTTTATGTTATTTCAGCTCCTTATTCTTGGCAATTTAATTCAGACTTAATATATGACTCTGTGTGCTGATCTTGCAGGCTAATTTACAAGTTGCAAGTGTATATGGAGGAAAAAAATGCTTGCAACTAAAGGGCCCAGAAATTATTGATTGGTTATATCATTATTTACGATTGCTGACCCTTTGCATGCTTTTCTCCAAAAAATACCTTTTCAAGTATTTTTGGAGTCTGCAGGTTACTCTGATGTAGATGTCCTTCTTCAGAAGCCCAAAGCAGGAGTATGTGATTCCTTACCATCCATCACATAACATCTTAATGGTTATTACAGTATCTTGAAAAGTTTATGATATCTTAAGTTTATCATTTGCAGCTCCTGAAGCCCGCCTTCATAATTTTGCGTGATGAAAACTCAAAGTGCTTCCTTCTCTTGATTCGGGGAACTCGTAGCATTAAAGATACATTGACTGCAGCGACAGGTACAGTGGTCCCTTTTAACCATTCAGTTTTGCACGATGGTGGTATAAGCAATTCAGTTTTGGGATATGCACATTGTGGGATGGTTGCTGCTGCCCGGTGGATAGCAAAACTAAGCACTTCATCCTTGCTCAAGGCTCTTGAACAGAATCCTGACTACGAAGTGAAGGTAAAGAATGGTTATCCTTTTCTCCTTTGTTAGCTGGTTCTCCCCCCCCCCCCCCCCCCCCCCCCCCCCCCCCCCCCCCCCCCCCCCCCCCCCCCCCCCCCCCCCCCCCATCATTGTTTTTCATTTTTTTGTGTATAGACTGCACTAGGCTTCTTACTAAATTATTTTCATCAAACAAAGGAATGCAATCACCATAGATAACAAGGATACAGAGACTTTATCTAAATTATGAAGAAAGTTTCATTTGAGAGGAAAGAGATTAGGCATAGTAAATTACTCCATAGACTAGTGATGTTAGCATCCTTCACGATTCATTAGTATTTTGTTGTCGACCTTTATTCATCTGAAAGTTCATTTCCTATAAATGCTCTTCTTAGTATCTTCACTTGGTGGTGGTACAGCTGCACTGCTGACATATATCCTTCGGGAACAGAGAGAATTATCAGCGACCACCTGTGTCACTTTTGCACCAGGGATGTTTTGATCGGCTAGATTAAACTGTATTATCTATTATGCAGTTACTCTATTATGAATTTCGGGTACATGCTAAGAAAGTTATCATCAGCAAAATAGATGTAAATGAAGAGAATTTGAAATTAAATGCAATGTGAATAATGATCACGAATTACTGTAAATCAATGATTGATCTCCCATTTAGTAAATATTAGGGTTTAATAAACTGATGCGTTTTATCTCAGCAAAGTTCTATGGCTGACATTAGAACAGATTTTTGCTACTGCAATGTACTAATCACCAGATCCAAATCATACTTGGCCTGTCTAGGGTCATTCTAGTTATAAATTATTCGGATATCTCTGCTCATTCATGGTCCATTCAACCTATTGTTGTCCAATTATCCGTATTATAGCATTTCAGGAGGCTCCTCTTCCATTATGCCTGATCCAGCTGTGGCCAAGTACTCACGAATTGTTGTTTTACGGTCCCCAAGAAATGTATGATCCAGGAAGTTATCGTAGGCCAGATCACCAAGGTTCTTTGCAGCCAAGACACTGCAAAATAGAAGTTCCACACAATTTTCAGCTCAATTAACGACCGATAATAATCGCAACGTAGCACTTGTTATGAAGAGTTAAGAGCGTCTTGCATACAACTCTGCATTCATCGTAAAGATACATATATGCACATAAATGTGAGAGAGTAGCACTCACCAGTCCCTGAGATAAATGCGACAAGGTAAGATATCGTCAACCCAAATCTTGTTTACACCATATCGTCCATAACGCTGAAAGAAGATCTCTTGGCTTCCTGCCCTAGATATCTCGAAATTTAATAGAAATTCTCCACATATATGTATATACTACCATGATGGGATGAAAATAGGAAATGCAATTATAATTTCATGGATAACATATAAGAGATTCATTTCACTCCCAATAATCTCATCCTCTGGAATAATGGAAGTTGTGGCTGAAAAAGAAACTTGGTCATAGTGCTTAACTTCACAATGACCTGCGCTCATCTCATCCCAAGATATGAAAAAATGAAAAGAAAATGCTCATGAAGACGTGACAAAAATTACCTTCACATCTGTTTTCGAAATACTCTTCATCACTATAACGCGCACATAATGCCTGCATCAGTAAGAAATATGATAATTTTTCATTTAAGAGTCAATTATATGACAGTAAACCCCAAAAATAATCATAGTCTAATGTTACTCACCGCTGGAGTCTTGTAAAACAACCCATTAAATGTTTCTGGTATCACCTAAACACAACAAATACTCCATTACATCTCACTAGTACCGTATCTCTTATCTGCACAGATGCATGTAAAAGTTAGTTAACCGAATGAAACTAAGAAATAAATACACTCACCGCTAAATACCGGTACTCATGCTCCCTTTCCATAAAGGCTGGTAACTAACATCGCCAAGCAAGAAATCAAGTTAATATAAGCTTCTCAGACTAAAAAATTTAATTTTTCTTCCAACAATCTTATAAGTTATACCTCTGATCTCTGGATCTCGAAAGTAGTAACTACAAGGGTTTCACCTTCACATGGCTCCACACTCAAGCTCGATATCTCCTGTAAAAATAAACCACAACATCATTCAAAAATGAAACCTGAGATGCTTCACAAAATCACTAAAAGTGCTGTGAAAAGTTCGGATAAAACAAAACCAATGGAAAATTTCTCATCATCAGAAACATCAAAAAGAAAAGAATAGAGGGAAAAAAATTAAAAATTACAAACTGGTACTGTCACAATTAGTCAAGCAATTAGGATATCAAAATTTTACTATATTAACCAGTTTTGTTTTGTTTTCTTAATTCCACTTCTAAATTCCCAATCCAGTGGTGCAAAAGAAACTGTTGGTAGAGAAATTTATCAAATGTAATCTTCTCAGCAACCATCAATACAAAGGGTAAACATCCCTTCACCTACACATATATAAGCAACACTGAAACAGCACTATTCATAATCAGAGCAAATAATCAGCGCCCACTTATCCCAATAAAATAAAATTTAACACACAACAAAAATAAGAAAGCACCTTGGTTTCAGGTTTAGCTGTGCCACACTCGAAGAAAATCGGAGCAACGTGAGCAAAAACTCTCCGAAAGCCACTCAATTTCGCCATTCTGAAGTTTATCAAGTGCGGAAATGTACTCCTCGCGCTCCCTTCTGAACAATCATATCAAAGCACAAATCCATAGATTAAAAGAATTCAAAGTTTAGGCAGTATTTCTTGGAGGTAAATTCAATGTCACGATTAACTTTTCATCTACAATTATTTTTGTAACAACATATCAATTGGAGGGATCTTACGGACCAGAGAGGAGAGAACCGAAACCGCAGATGGAGACAAGGCCATCAGGAGATACAATTTGATCAAAATCGGAATCCTCTTTCAGCTCAAGGGGGAATATTTCCGGCGGTTGAGGGGTGAGTGGTTGCCGGAATGAGCCGCCGGGAGACATGCCTGAGATTCGCCGGAAACGAGAATGCCGGTGAATAGGAGGTATAGTCGAATAGTGTCCGGGTTGTGGTGGAATTTTGTGGGGATTTAAGGTGCGGCCAAGTGAAAAAAATGAAGGATTGATAGCTATGGGCATTATCCCATACAAGAAAGGTCAACGACGGCTTGGTAAGCTAAAATGTAGTTTTGAAGGTAGCCTACTATAAAAAGTAACTTTTGGTTAATAAAGCAATTATCTATCGTCTATGTTTAGTTTGATAGGAATTAAAATCTAAATTTTAGATTAAGTCAAATTCAATCATTAATATTGCTCATCTTTCTGGCTTACTTACTTACCCTTCATTTACATTTCAGTAGTCGTTTATTTGTTTTGTTTTGTGTGAATTTAATAATTTTGTCGGCAATGATATGACTATTAGAATTGGTTTAAAATATGAATCGTGAAAATTGTGCATTTTTAGATTAACCAATGCTTGTCTATGTGGAAGCTTGACATTTTTTGCGCACAACACTCATGTTTAGCATGTTAAGATAACGATTGAGTTCATGATTGATGAAAAAGTTGAACATAATAGGTTAAATCAGAAAAAAAACTCAGGTATACTTATTCTAAATCAATTATTTTATTAGTTTGGAGCTGATTTAGCTATTGCAGGGGAACATTGAGACGAGTAAGGGTTCCATGCATGAAATTAAACTGTTTGGATTGACTTAGATCAATGAGACGAAGATGAGGTGAAAGTCTTAAATTAGATGTTGAATGTCTAGAAAAAAAATATGGGGCATGACATTAATCTGTGTGAGAAAAACATTCATTTCAAAACTTTATGACTCAAGCAAGTAAGCCTGTAAGAGTGAATGAAAACCTGATGTCCTAAAGTCAATTGATTTGGGAGTTATCGGCCTGAAACTCGCTACAAGAGTCATATAGAAGGCAATAGAGAAAAAGTCAAAAGAAAAGAAAGAAAACACATATTCTCGAGTCTTTATAACTTGAGCAAGTAAGCCTGTAAGGGTGAATAAAAATCTGATACGCTAAAATCAACTGATTTGAGAGTCATTGACTTAGAGCTCGCTACATGAGTTATATAGAAAGTAAATGAGAATATGTTATAAAAAAAATAAAGTGAGAAAATAACTCCATGACATTTGGTTGATGGAATTATACCCTTAATGAGGTTGAAACAATCAAAGAAATATGAGAATCTCTGCTTATTCAAGTGTGAACTTGTGATTGCGAGATCTATCCAAACTAAGAGAGGGTAATGATTTAAATTAACTAGATCTCATTTCTAGAACACGCCATTGGATAATTGAGTAAAAAGAATAAATTAGGGGGTGTGTATCTCTTGAGCGAAGATAGAAATTTTTTGACTATTACGGATCGAGATTTGAACACATCATAAGCTTGGTATGTTTACATGAGTGTACACACACGCGTCGAGTTATGCATATGATACGTGGATGTTGATTTGATTTTGTACTGTTGATACTATTCATTATGCTGATTACCGACTTCTAATCTTGAGACACGACAGTCTATTAAATCATATTTTGTGTGGAGTTAAGTCACCATATCGTTTGAGGACAAATAATAGTTCAAGTTTGGGGGGTTTGATAAGTACATTTTTACACACTTATTTAGGCCGCAAAACATGGATAATTGTGAATAAGTATGTTAAAATATGGCTTAATTCAGTATGAATGGTATTTGCAGGACAACACTGATAGATATAACGAAAGGTATGAGAAAAAAGTGAAAAATGACCAAAATAGAAGAAAATGAAAGTTTAGGGATCAAAGTGAAATTAACCAAAAGTTGATCCGATGGACGAATCGAGCATGAAAACGAGCTAAATAACAAATTTGTGAAATCATGAGATGCTAGAATGGGGAGAATGAAAAAAAAGGTAAAGATGGGGAGAAAATAAATTTCAGGGGATTAAAATGAACAAAATGAAAACAATCCATAGATGTAACGGATGATGGAATGAAGATTCAAGAGTGTTAGGGATCAATCGGATAAAAAAAGAAGTCAACGAGATGAAATACAGTTGAAGCAATATCACATATCAACTTTCAGGCGAAAAAGTTATGCTCCGAATTTTTAGTCTCTTCTTAAGATCCATTTTTGAGATTGTAAACGTCCGAATTGTAACATATATATATTTCAAGAAGAATTGTATATCTTTGTATTATCTTTCCAAACTCACTTTGAATCACCTTATTCGGACATTGGATAAGAAAGTTATGACAAAAATATCGAAAACTATTCATCGAAAAAAAATGGTTGAACCATGCGGTCACACAGTATAAAAGCCATGCTACCGCACAACCATTGTCCAAGAATTCAAGCAACCAAAACTTTTGAACCATGCGGTCGCACGATTTTATAACCATGCGATCGCATGGTTGATTCTTGGCGTGAAAATTTTGGTTTGCTTAATTGATTCAACCTTTTATGGAAACCAATCTTGGACTTCTTTAAAACCCTCCGTCTAGAACAAAAGGTTACACATTCCAACACACAAATGAAGGCTTAGATAGCAAAGAACAAGAAGACTTAATCCAAGATTCAAGAATTCACTTCAAAAATCAATAGGGTGATGTCTTCTCCTATTCATATCTGTTGTTTTCTTAGTTTTTCCATGTTAGACTAGATATTATTGTACTAGAAAAACGATGAACCATGTAATGTGATATTTCAATTCTTAATTTTACATTATTGACATTAAAACACGTATTGTGATTGTCGAATGATTTATATAGATTGATTGTTATCCATAATTATATGTGCAATGATTATGTGATTGTGGTGGCTTATTTTATGCATTGAGAGAAGGAAAATAGACTCGACAGGGTGTAAATCATCGTAGGGTCCGATAGGGGATAGAGATATACCACTATACTTTATGTGAATATCTAAGTGTTCACAAGAATTAATGCATTTTTGTATGTTTGCTCCCGTCATAGAGATATAGTCGGGTCGTGTATGAAAATAAGTTCAAACTTAATAGAGAGAGAGAGAGAGAGAGAGAGAGAGAGAGAGAGTTTTGAATGATTTAGAAACATTGATTCTTCACAAATCAAAAGTGTTGTCACATTGTAGAACTAGGGTTAAAATAGATCATTGCATGTGGATTCGTGATCGTAGTGCGTTTCTTCTTCATTAGTTACATCAATTTGCATTCAATCATATAATTGCATTTAGCCTAATTTGCATTTAATTTAGTTGATTCACTTACAATTGCATGAGTAGTAACTAGTTTAGCTACAATTGGTTACAAAACATATAAAATAATTTCTTGTTTCGGTTAAGGTTGGAATAAATAGAATTAAACTGTTAAATCTATGTGGGAACGATACTTGGAGTTAAAAAATTCACTTTATTACTTGAAGCGAACTGTACACTTGTGGTGATAAAAGTCGAACACATTTTTGCTATCAACAGTATCTTGAAAAGTTATGATATCTTAAGTTTATCATTTGCAGCTCCTGAAGCCCGCCTTCACAATTTTGCGTGATGAAAACTCAAAGTGCTTCCTTCTCTTGATTCGTGGAACTCAGAGCATTAAAGATACATTGACTGCAGCGACTGGTGCACGATGGTGGTATAAGCAATTTAGTTTTGGGATATGCACATTGTGGGATGGTTGCTGCTGCTCGGTGGATAGCAAAACTAAGCACTTCATCCTTGCCCAAGGCTCTTGAACAGAATCCTGACTACAAAGTGAAGGTAAAGAATGGTTATCCTTTTCTCCTTTGTTAGCTGGTTTTTCCCCCCTCCATCATTCTTTATCATTTTTTTGTGTATAGACTGCACTAGGCTTCTAACTAAATTATTCTCATCAAACAAAGGAATGCAATCACCATAGATAACAAGGATATGGAGACTTAATCTAAATTATGAAGCGAGTCTCATTTGAGAGGAAAAAGATTAGGCATAAGAAATTACTCCATAGACTAGTGATGTTAGCATCCTTCACGACTTATTAGTATTTCGTTGTCAACCTTTATTCATCTGAAAGTTCATTTCCTATAAGAGTCAGGCTACAATTACCGCGTAGGTTACTGCTCAGTTTACCACATACATACACATTGGGGGAAAATATTTTTTAAATAGACAAGGCCCACTGCACACATGTGAGAGTGTGGTAAAATTTGCGGTAATCCACGCGGTACAAGAAGGTTAACTCTTCCTATAAATGCTTTTCTTGGTATCTTCACAAAGATTCGCTGTTTCATTCCAGATTGTTAATCATTCACTTGGTGGTGGTACAGCAGCACTACTGACATATATCCTTCGGGAACGGAGAGAATTATCTGCGACCACCTGTGTCACTTTTGCACCAGGCATGTTTTGATCGGCTACATTATGCAGTTACTCTGTTTCCATCTTGAATATCCAAGTTGCGGTATTATTAAATGGAATATTACCTGAATGTCTGGGTCGATAATATTATTAAATCTGTTCTAATGTAAGCCATAGAACTTTTTGCTCTTCAATTTCTGTCATGCTACTATCTCCATTTCCCTTTACTTTTTCCCTGTCTAACAATTCATCTCCCCCATAATTCTTACTGTCTATATATATAAATATTTTGTCGTTCAGTCTCCCTCATCCTTATTCATATGGTTTTTATATACGGAGATTTCCTCATGATATTTCTTGTTTGGAGTTAACCATAGCCATGCCAGGCTTCTATTCCTTTCCATCACTTCAATCCTATGGTAACAAACAAGCTCTTTATTATGATATCAATATATTTTTCTCAATTTATAGTTTGTAGGGTTCTTAAAAATGATCAATCATTTGGCAAATAACGTTTGTCTTTATCCAATAATTCATTACTTCATCTTATAAATAGTATCAACGGTGCAATAGTTAACATGAATTTTAAATAAATTATAAATTGTATACACCATAAAATACCAATATGCACTCCATTGAATGAAGAAGGTGGCGTTCGTGCCATGAAATATTTGTCAGGAGAACGCATGGAAGAACAATTATGAGAGCCAAAACACGAGAAAGAAACTTCGACTCACAAAGGAGCAATCTCGTGTTCTCGAAGAAAGCTTCAGACAGAACCACACCATGAACCCAGTAAGTCAAAGTTTACATCGATTCTACAGTCAACTTTTGGATTTCACAAATCAACATTCACTAATAATGTTTTGGTTACGCAGAAACAGGAGGGTTTGCCGAACAATTGAAGCTTAAGCCACGCCAAGTGGAGGTCTGGTTTCAGAACCGTAGATCAAAAAGTTCGTTAGCTGACATTAGTAAATATTAGGGTAATAAATATTAACTGATGTGATACATATAGTTTTATCTCAGCAAAGTTCTATGGCTGACATTAGAACATATTTTTGCTACTGCAATGTACCAATCACCAGATCCAAGTCATACTTGGCCAGTCTAGGGTCATTCTAGTTATAAATTATTCGGATATCTCTGCTCATTCATGGTTCATTCAACCTATTGTTGTCCAATTATTAATAGAGTTAGTTTGTGTCAACCACCATATCGGTATTTTAGCATCTCAGTAGGTTCCTCTTCCATTATGCCTGATCCGGCTGTAGCCAAGTACTCACGGATGGTTGTTTTACGGTCCCCAAGAAAAGTATGATCCAGGAAGTTATCGTCGGCCAGATCACCAAGGTTCTTTGCAGCCAAGACACTGCAAAATAGAAGTTCCACACAATTATCAGTTCCAATAACGACCGCTAATAATCACAACTTAGCACTTGTTATGAAGAGTTAATAGTGTCTTGCATGAGTGTTGCTTCTTGGACATGAACCCGGGATTTTACCCCTGTTTGAGTATCATTATCCGTTTTGCGTACAACTCTGCATTTATCATCAATAAATATATATATGCACATAAATGTGAGAGAGTAGCACTCACCAGTGCCTGAGATAAACGCGACAAGGTAAGATATCGTCTACCCAAATCTTGTTTATTCCATATTGTCCATAACGCTGAAAGAAGATCTCTTGACTTCCTGTCCCAGATATCTCAAAAATTTAATAGAAATTCTCCACATATATGTATATACTACCATGATGGGATGAAAATAGGAAATGCAACTACAATGTCATGTATAACATATAAGAGATTCATTTCACTCCCAATAATCTCATCCTCAGGAATAATGGAAGTTGTGGCTGAAAGAGAAACTTGGTTATAGTGCTTAACTTCACAATGATTGACCTGCGCTCATCTCATCCCAAGATTATAAACTACCGGGTCGAACTTATATGTGCACACACCAAAAAAAAAAAAAAACACCATATGAAAAAATGAAAAGAAAATGCTCATGAAGACGTGACAAAAATTACCTTTGCATCTGTTTTCGAAATACTCTTCATCACTATAACGTGCGCATAATACCTGCATCAGTTAGAAATATGATAATTTTTCATTTAAGAGTCAATTATATGACAGTAAACCACAAAAATAGTCATAATCTAATGTTACTCACCGCTGGAGTCGTGTAAAACAACCCATTAAATGTTTCTGGTATCACCTAAATACAACAAATACTCCATTACAACTCACTAGTACCATATCTCTTATGTGCACAGATGCATGTAAAAGTTAGTTAACCGAATGAAACTAAGAAATAAATACACTCACTGCTAAAAACCGGAACTCATGCTCCCTTTCCATAAAGGCTGATATCTAACATCGCCAAGCAAGAAATCTAGTTAATATAAGCTTCTCAGACTAAAAATTTCAATTTTTCTTCCAACAATCTTATAAGTTATACCTCTGATCTCTGAATCTCGAAAGTAGTAACTACAAGGGTTTCACCTTCGCATGGCTCCACACTCAAGCTTGATATCTCCTGTAAAAATAAACCACAACATCATTCAAAAATGAAACCCGAGATGCTTCACAAAATCACTAAAACTGCTGTGAAAAGTTGAGATAAAACAAAACCAACGGAAATTTTCTCATCATCAGAAACATCAAATAGAAACGAATAGGGGGCAAAAAAAAAAAAAAAAAAATTACATCCTGGTACTGTCACAATTAGTCAAGCAAATAGGATATCAAAATTTTACTATATTAACTAGTTTTGTTTTGTTTTGTATTTGTTTTAATTCCACTTCTAAATTCCCAATCCAGTGGTGCAAAAGAAACTGTTGGTAGATAAATTTATCAACTGTAATCTTCTCAGCAACCATCAATACAAGGGTAAACATCCCTCACCTACACATATATAAGCAACACTGAAACAGCACTGTTCATAATCAGAGCAAATAATCAGCGCCCACTAACCCCAATAAAATAAAATAAAATACAACAAAAATAAGAAAGCACCTTGGTTTCAGGTTTAGCTATGCCACGCTCGAAGAAAATCGGAGCAACGTGAGCAAAAACTCTCCGAAAGCCACTCAATTTCGTCATTCTGAAGTTTATCAAGTGCGGAAATGTACTCCTCGCGCTCCTTTCTAAACAATCATTTCAAAGCACAAATCCATAGATTAAAAAAATTCAAAGTTTAGGCAGCATGTCTTGGAAGTATATTCAATGTCACGATTAACTTTTCATCTACAATTATTTTTGTAGCAACATATCAATTGGAGGGATCTTACGGACCAGAGAGGAGAGAACCGAAACCGCAGATGGAGACAAGGCCATCAGGAGATACGATTTGATCAAAATCGGAATCCTCTTTCAGCTCAAAGGGGAATATATTCGGCGGTTGAGGGGTGAGCGGTTGCCGGAAGGAGTCGCCTGGAGACATGGCGGAGATTCGCCGGAAACGAGAATGCCGGTGAATAGGAGGTATGGTCGAATAGTGTCGGGGCTGTGTTGGAATTTTGTGGGGATTTAAGGTGCGGCCAAGTGAAAGAAATGAAGGATTGATGGCTATAGACATTATCTCATATCAGAAAAAGGTCAAGTACGGCTTGGTAAGCTCAAAAGTAGTTTAGAAGGTAGCCTAATTAAAAAAAGTAACTTTCGTTTAATAAAGCAACAAGAATAATCCTTAGTATACAAGGAGAGTTTGATGGAAGGTTGATAGATTTTTCACTGTAGCGCGAATTCCTCATGTATTAAAAAAAAAAAATTGCAACGGAATCCACTTGTGAGTGGCCTGTCAAGCAGGTTCTTGTACAGGAAGCATCACTCAAGCAACAATTATTCTATTTGTGTCCTTTGTCAACCATTGGAGGGTCGACCACTTCTCCAATAGGAAGTCGTCATGTATCGTTTGTCAATCATTTTTATACAATTTTTTTGTACAAGTAACATCTTTCATGAAGCAATTCTCTATAATCTATCTTTAGCTTCTGTTTGATAGGAGTTAAAAATCTAAATTTTAGGTTAAGTCAATTCAATCGTTAATATTTATCACATATTTTATGAGATTTATAACTTTTTAACTATACATTTCACCAACTTTTTATTTTTATCAAAATTTACTAAAAATTTGATTTTAACCCTCACCAAACATGGCTTAATTTACTGCTTTCCTTATTTTATTAAGTCTACATTTATTGTTTTTTTTTTCCTTATTTTACTATTGCATGCTTGGCATTGCAAAAAGGGACTTTAATTATGAATAGAATTTTTAGTTTGCTTTAATCTAAATATTTTGATGATTTCAATTTTTGAAATCAACGAGTTTTAATCTTTGGATCATGTCACATCAAATTTGGTACAATCCACCATCAAATTAGCACGATTTTTTGCTCAACAACAGCACGGCTGTGGGTGCTGTTGTCGTAAACAATGCAGCAACAGGATAAGGAGTTGATGCCACTAAGATTATGATTTCTTTTCTTGAAAATGTTATGAAACATATATACTAGATTTTCTGCCCAAAAAAAGGTTGCAATATTTTTATATTGCTGTTGATATATATATATATATATATATATATATATATATATATATATCAACACATGCATACCTAAAATTGCATGAGAAATAGAACAAAACAATGGCTTGTAAAAATAGAAAAAGTTAAAACATTTTGATTTCTCATCATTAAGGTTACACTGAATACCAATATATATTGTATTTTTGATCATTTAAACTTTCATCATGCCAGAAATATAGGGGATGCCAGTGGGCTTGATCCAGAGATCACCACCAAGGTATCTTGCAGGAGTGAAACTCTCAGCAATTTGAGGAGTAATCTTCTTAATACCCTTCCATGTAACCCTGTTAGCCATGTTGGATCCTGGACCACGGTTCTGGTATTCGCCATAGTAGCAAGTGTCAAGACCGTAGGTTCCAGCCCATGGGGACCAGCCCTGAGGATCAATTAAGGCGTCGATGTTGGACTGCATGATGATGGTTCTTGAGTATTCCTTCCATGGGCGGCCGAGGTAAACCTGGATTGTCTGTTCTTTAGGATTAACGGCGAGCAACGCAGGCTCTCCAACAATATGGCAGTTTTGGAGGACAATGGCCCCTACGCCACGCTTATCTTTCCTTCCCTGAGCAGTGACCATGCAGTTCTGATTAATATCTGGTTTCCTCACTACCATCTTGCAGTTCTGGAACATGACGGCTGCATCGCCAAAGATGAAGTCGATGGTGCCGGATATGGTGCAGTCACGGAAGTACTGGCGGTAGGTGTGGACGTAGAGGGTGTCTTGGTATCCATCAATGGCGCAGTTGTGGAAGATCCCCTTATCGGCTGAAACTCGGAGGGCTACAGCCTGGTGCTTGTTGGCTCCAGCTGTGTTTTCAAATCCGATATCTCTTGCAGTGAACTCTTCACCATTGACAGCTGCGCAATTTCAAGCAACAAGATTAGAAAAAACAAGTACAAATTATGAATTTATTAAAAAACCTTGATATTTAAACGTGAATTTAACTTACCAACTGTCGCAGTGTGGAAGGTCAGGGTGCCATCAACATAGTTCTTTCTGCCGGAGATTCTCGTCTTGGTTGGGCCTTCCCCGATCAATACAATCTTATTCATTTTCTTGGGGATAATGACGGTTTCCTTGTAGATTCCAGCCTTGACAAAAATGACAAATGTCTGATTGTTCTTCTTTGGGACAGTTGCGAGGGCTTCATTAATAGTTTTAAACTTTCCACTGCCATCTTGAGCCACCACTGCGTTGGGCTTGAGAGAGGCCGGACTGGCGGCAAGAAGCTTTCGCCTAGCAGCATCAACAAAAGCTGGGATCTCCTGAGTATCTCTTGACAGCAACCTCCTGCTGAAGCCACCCAATTGTAAGTTTCCAAGAATCTGGGAAATGTCAGTCACCATGGCAAGCCCATTGCTGGAAAGCTCGGCCGCAGTTTTCAACAGCTTCTTCATTTTCTCACCCGTGTCACCGGTGGTGTTCTCAAAGCCATCAATGCAAGTTTCTTGATAGGTGATGGAACCACTTAGCCATGTTTTGAGATCTTCGACGTAAACATCCATCTTGGTGACATCAAAATTATCGACCGTTGCAAAAGACCTCTTAAGATCCTCAATAGATGTCTCAAGAAGTTCTTTGCAAGTTTCCAGGGCCTTAGAGGTCATGGGGTCCTTCGCCGCCTCCTTGAGGAGTGAAGAATTCTTAATGACCTGAGCAACATGTTCCTCGGCCACATTGAATGCAACCTTAATGAGTTCTCTGGGGTCGCTGGTGTTTTTGGCGGACGAGAGGCTGTTTTTACAGGTCTCCTTGTAATCTGTGGGGGCGCAAATGCTGTCAATAGCCTTGGTGGAGGTGCTTATTTCGCCACCGCCATTAGACTGGCTGCCGTCGCTGGCAGGGGTACTGCCATTTTTGGAGACGCTAACGGTCACAGCAACAACCATGGCCACCAAGAGAATTGAAGAAAAGCCAGCTACGGCTATCTTCTTCTTCTTTCCCTCAAACCCCATTTTTTGAATCAAAATTCTATTCCTGTTTTTGGGTGTTTTATAACTTTTTCTCTATTTTTTTTTTTTTTTTTTTCGCCCCCTGGTTGGAGAGAAAGACACAGAGCTTTTATCAAAGGGGTTTCTAGGTTATTATTGGATTCCCCTTTTGCTCTGGGACGATTTGCTTGTGCGAATGAAGGCCTTATTTATAGTGTAGGAACATGAACTGCAGAGACAAACGAGCCATTTAAGTTTTAAAATCTTTAGTTTCTGTTTGAGGAATTTGAGGTTGTCCATTCCTATAAATCAGGATTTACATGCAGATTAATGGAGATCCAGACTTTTTATTGATCAGAAACAAACATGAATTCTCCTACAATTTTTCTTGACCACTCTACGTGGCCATGCAGGCATTATTTTTTAGGTCATTCTTTTTTACTATATATATGCTACAGTAAACATACATTTTCTTAGAAAAATAAATATCATAAAATTCAATTCGTTTCCCATATTGAATCATACAGTAAAAATGGAATTAGCATTCAGATATATATTATCATATTTAGAAGATAGTTTCTTAAGTTTCTTCTACTTTAAAAAAGGAAAATTTAGAAGTAAAGAAATAAAATGCAAAAAGAAGTAAACACTTTTCGCTTGATCATTGGATGATATATTTAGCTGGATAATGTTACAGGTAACCCTGCTGGGTTATCTGCTCCTTTACCCGACCCTACCCACCCTCTCACATTGGGGGTGGGGTCGGCACATTTTATGAAAGTGGGACCCAACCCTCATGTGAGAGCACATGTGAGGTCGGGTAACCCAGTAGGTAATCCAGAGGGTACCAATAACTTTATCCTATTTAGCTAGTGAAGTGGGACCTGTAAAGTACAAGTATATACTTTAATTACACAAGTAAAATTGAGAGAATTTTGTAACCAAATATTTCAAAGACAAATAATATTAATTATTTCAAGAAAAAAGCTTGGAAAATCTAAGGCAATCTAAGTGTATTGGTTCAACTTTGGCATGTTGAGTGCTTGGATAATTATATTCTTTGAAGATTTCATTTGCAGAGTTTGAATGAGGCTCATTTGAACTAGACAATAATTTTTGGCTATTCTAATTTGCATCAACAATTTGAAACTTTTGGTTGAAATCGAACCAAACCAAATCGAAATTGAAATCATTTGCTTCGATTCCATAATTACAAAATGGAGATAATGGTTCCATTATAAAATAGGGAAAAAATCATATTTAAGGTATATTATTTACCCCAATTCAAAAGCCAGCTAGATAGTTTAAAATTTTAAAATTCAGGTATATATTTAGTTAATTAAAAATATTTATTAAATAAGATAATAAAATCACAATTAAATTATTAATAATCATAAATTCATAATTATAGGTCACAAATTTATTTACTGGTCACATATCGTCAAATTTATTGGTCACAGATTATTTTAAAGTCGCAGATCAAAAATTTTATAGGTCACAGATTATTTTCAAGTCACAAATCAAAAATTTTAGAGTAACATATTATCAAATTTTAAGGTCACAGATTATCAAATTTTAAGGTTACAGACCAATTCATTGGTCACATATGGCAAACACTTCACTCCAGATCACAATTCACCACCAATAATTGGTCACAGATCAGCCAAATAGTTGGTCACAATCCATCACAACACCCCCCACGACCACCGTGAAAAAAAAGACCAAGAAACAAGACCGACTGCACCACACCACCACATAACCGCCAACCACCATCTCGCCACTGACGCCACCACCAGCATCACCACTACCCCCAACAGTGCACCACCACAATATACCTTCAGAACTACCACGCACCACCCAAAGAAAACAACCACCATTTGCCAAAGAACCACAGTTTCACCTCCATCAGCACAAAAAACATTAGCCAACACCGAACACAACAGTAAGGATGGACTTGCACCACAAATTTTGCCAAATAAAGAAATCAGAACGGAGAAGAAGAGGAAGACGCGATTTGTGCGCAGCGATGGGCCTTCGAGCATCGGTTTGAAAAGCTTCTCCAACGCCACCTGCACCACCACACTATCATCAAACGTACAACCGGCGCCACCGTTTCGTTGTACAGACTGCTGCTGCTCCACTTCGTGGCACAGATCGCTGTTGCAGAGGCTCCGCTTCGCCATTGAAGACCGCCGCTGCTCCGCTTCGTCGTTGCAGATCGGAGGGTGGCGTGTGTGTCGCCAGCGCATCACCATCTTGGGTGGAGAGAGACGAGAGGTATAGAGAGAGAAAGGGCCTGGAAGAGAGAGACGAGATGTATAGAGAGAGAAAGGGTTTGAGAGACGATATAGAGGAAACTGATTTAGGATTAATTATAGTTCCTGACTTTTGCTTAATCAAAGTTTGTACCTGATTTTTGAATCGAGATCTTGAAACACCTGTAAATATGTAATTTCCACTATAAAATACCCTAATTAGTGGTGTCCAACCAGCCCGCTCGAGGATTGGGTCCCTGAACCACTTCTTCTGTCATTCAACCTGATAATAAATTGTCGGTTTAAATGTCCAAAAACTTCCGATATAAAGCAACCAGGTTTGCAAAGGTTGATGAATAGTATTAAATAATATTATTGTAATGTAGAGCATAATTTAATAATGTGGATAAAATATGCATTAAAGATTTTGAAAAACATTAACAGTGTTTTTGGACACTTTTTTTCGCGAGGAATTATTATAATTATTCAGACTTGATTTAGTAATAATCGGGAATTAAATCTCATGCCACGACACAGTTACATATATGATGGATATCTCTATAGAACCTTGCTATAGTTATAAGAATTTAAATCACTGTACCTACCGAACACACACATCCAAGACGGGAGATTTTTAAAAAAAAAATATTTTATACACGAGACCCACCACCATGTGAGTATGAATTCAAAAATCTATTCATTTTCTGTCAAAAATTACCTGTACGTGAAGAATTTTTCACCTCTGTAAAGGTTAATACAACACCCACTAATAACTCGAACCTCTTTCAAATTATTGGAGTCAACGTGTACTATGCTTCATTGGCTAAATTCTGGTATTTAATTGAATAATAACTTGATGCTTGGGTATTTTATTTAACAAAGGGACGCATACTATTCGGAGGATATCAATTATTTTATTTATAATAATTAGAGACGTCTCTCTCAAAAATAGTTAGAGATGTCAATTGATTAGACTAGTCTTGAGCTCGACATGGTTCACATGCACGGCCCTTGTCAAAACTGAATTTGGTTTTATTGATTTTTAATTTAATTGTTCTTTTATCCGAAGCCAACCACAATCCTATTGGCTCTCTCATACCAAGGCAACATGTTAACCCCTCCCCCCCCTACCCCACCACACCAAAAAAAAAAAAAAAAAAGAAAAGAAAAGAAAAGAAAAGGGAGGTAATTTAGAATCAATCTAAATACCTCTTTAATTTGTTTCTCACCCTTCTTGTGTACCGATCCTCAAACTCTTAATCTCGATTGTTGGAAACACAATCCTAAATCAACCAACACAAAGGAGAATTGGTTATAACAAATCTCAATCTTTATAGTAAATTTGAGGCTCTATTTTATAAGTAATAAAACTCAGTTAATTAACCAATTTGTCTTAATTATTCGTTTAAGTCAGAATATGCCAGTAAGTCAAAACTTCATACATGCAATTTTATGCACAGTTCTAGCTAGGGCAACTTGACAGATTTGTGTTCTTCAAGATACAATCTATTTAGAAATTAAATAAAGATAAACACCAAATATAACGTGGTAAACCCCTAAGGAAAACATTCACGGGCCTCTACGCCACGTGTAAAATAATCCACTATTAAAGAATAAAAAATACAATAGTTTTGGTTTAATAATTTCACAAAATTAACTAAAAAAATTAAAAGCAAATAAAGTACAACTTTCTCATTTTCTTATTCATTTTGACTTGTTGGAGAAGTGAAATCAAACCATATGTTCTTGACTTTATCCCTACTTCACTATTGTATTTGACCGCAACCACTCATTGGATTAAGATTCACCAATCTTAACTCATGTAAGTAGTCTAATATTTGATTAGGATTATATAATTCACGCACATGTGTTTTCTATTCAATTGTGGTTGAAGAACAATATTTTCGCTTTGAGATACTTCACTAGAACATTAGTTGGTCAAAGCTCACTGGAGAAGGTCAGACGACTTCAGAATTTGCTGCTGCGGGTTTGCGGGATATAAACATATTTTTTCTCAAAGCCTCTGTTTGTCCTTTAATGATTTTCTTTACTTATGTAAAGACTCTCTAACGCTTGAATGTGTCTTACCTAACAATATGAAAGTTTTTCATGTAAGATTAAACTAAAATATGTTTAATATGGTCAATAATTAAATTAAGGAAATTTTTATTTTGTTATAATAATTTTTCATTCTTTTAATTATTTGATCAATCAAACCAATCAAATAAGGTAAATATATATTTATGTATATGTATAATATATGTTTGATATTGTCAATATTAAATTAAAGAAAGATTTGATTTTTTAAAATAATCGTTCATTCTTTTAATTATTTGACTAATCAAACATATTCAAGATGGTAAGTGTATGTTCATGTATATGCTACTATAAGGTAGCTAAATATTGCACCTCATTTTGGGTTTGGAAACTCTAAAAAAAAACCAAGAATCTATTAACCCGTAGCACCCTGTCATTCTTGATTGATTAACTTACCTTGTTTGGATTACATTAATTGAGCATTTTTTGGCATATAAAATCATTCTAATTTAAGCAAACCAATAAATAAATAATAAGTACAAATATAAAAAATATTTTACTTACAATCTCCCCCTTTGAATTAGCTTAATTTCAAAAACAACTTTTAGATTTTTAATGGCACTTTTGTGAGTGTGCGTAGTGTTTGCAAAATAAAGTACATGAACTACTCCCCCTCAGTTAGGTCTCTCAAGTAACACACAACTCCCCTTAACTTCATGAAACCAACCAATGTGTATCACATAGTATGTAGGTCAAGCAAAAACAAAACAGATATGCAGCAACAATCAAGCGCCTTACACACTGCAATTAGTATTCATGTTCCATGTTCACTGCATCAAAATAAAAATCTACTACTTCTCCCTTTTTTGAAATTAACAGGTCCACCGTAGAACGTGAAACAAATGGCAAATAGTGAGATTAAAGAATTAGAGTCAGAATGATAGAACTATTCAATGAGTCAACTTCTTAACCCGTGGAAGGTTGCTCCAGACTGGCTGTTTAGAGTTGGGGTTCATTATCTTTCTTGACTTCCTCAATTGGGTCATACGTGACTCTCTCTTCATCAGGAGCAGTAACAGTAGAATCGTTGCTTTAGTCTAATGTGATAGGAGGTCACAACCTTGTCTTTTCAATGCTACATGAGTGGAACTGACTGGTACTAAGGACAATCAATCTTCCCCTTACTCACACTTGCCATCTATAATCTGCAAAAATAGCTTGAAAATATAAAATTCGAGATCAAATGCAATGATCACTTTCTCAATCAATAAGGATAAACTAACCCCTCATATTCCACCCAGATTTTGTTTCTAAACAGTTTCATTCATTTTTTTTTCTTTACCAAGTTTAGACCGTTGAACATAAAATCTACAAAAAAAAGTCTACACGTGTCAATCACACATAAATCTGAAAATTTACTAAAAATTGAATCAATCACAATATTTTTGGACAAATTTCATAATTAGATTGTTTTCACAATCAACATTGAAATTCTCAAGATAAACATGAAATTTCCATTCAGATGTTTTCTCACAATTAATTCAGTTAATTTGTCATATTGAATCGTAGTGTGTGATAGGACAATTTTAAAAACACAATTAATTATGAACCACGCCCTAACTAGAATTGATACTTGCAGTGACAACATGCAAAAGTGTGTTTCAAACCAACCATCGTCTGAAATGGTCCCCATAGATATAAAAATATGTGCGTGCCAGACTTGAGGATATATATAATTTTTTTTTTTTGCATTCTCATATGATGGCCTTTTCTATATTCTTTTAATGTGCAGTCTTTTCAATTCATGAAGTTGGCTTCCACACAGCCATAGGGATACTGACCATAAGTCTATATTCAAATACATGTCACTTTAAGATGGAAACCTAGATAGCAAATGGTCACAACAATGTAGCCACAATGTCCTAATGGTGTACTTATCTATAATATTTTACCATAAGTTGAAGTAAGCACACCACATTGATTGGATATTCCAAATTTATTTCAATAATTTCAAACCAACTAAAAGTGCACATCATGTGACAAGTGCAAGAAAAGCTCCAATTTTTCTTATTTTATCTTTTTTTTTTTCTTTATATAAATCAATGCAACACGCTAGCACACAAAGTGAACACACAAAATAAAATAATAAAAGATATACATTAAACTGATTTAATACAGTATGCATATACCTACATCTTTTCGCACAATTTCAAATCTAACAGTATCTAAAGCATTGGTAAGCAAATCAGCTAGTTGCCCTTCAGTATTAATGAATTCTAAGAAAACTACATTCCTTACAACTAAGTCCTTGATGAAGTGATGCCTAATGTCTCCATGCTTAGTTCTAGAATGTTGACCATGATCCTTAGAGATATTAATCGCACTTGTATTATCACAAAATATGGAAGTAGGGTCTTGTTTCTTACTTAGCCAAAAGATGAGATTATTACCCATGTAAAGACAACATTCAGTGTGCTTTTCCCATCATCCATGTTTCCAGCTGAGTAAACATTTTTTTTCACTACACCAAAAATGATCATTTGCAACACATAAATGGCAACATTCGATAGTTAAGTGTTGCTAAAAGGGTCTATCACAACAATTTAATAAGTGAATGTTGTCATTGGTTAACATAATTGAGTTTTGGCAACATTTTATAAATCTATGTTGCTAAAAGGGTCTTTCGCAACGTTTATTTCGAGTTGCAAATTTTTTTTTTTTTTGCAGCGTTTATAAAACGTTGCTAAATATTTTTTTTTTGCAGCGTTTTTTAGACGTTGCGAAAGAACCTTTTCGCAACATCAAAAAAACGTTGCTAAAAATAGTTATTTCGCAACGTTTATAAAACGCTACAAAATACATTTTCTTTGGCAGCATTTTTTAGACGTTGCGAAAGGGGTCTTTTCGCAACGTCTAAAAAACGTTGCCAAAAATATAGCCATTTTTGGGTTGGGTCATGGGTTGGCCCATGAAAATCCAATTAAAATCAACCCGACCCGGTATGAAAAAAAATCAAAATCTTATGAAATAAATAAAATCTTACCCTAAATCCCTTACCTTACCTTACCTTCTCTTTCCCGCTCTCATTCCACGAGCTCAGCACGACACCGCCGCTGCCTTCTATCTCACAGAACCATCTGCCAAAACTGAAGCGAAAACCCCTGCTGGAAGTGGGCTATCAATTGGGTTTCAACAACACCCTTTTCAATCGTCCCATATAGTGCTGGAAGTGCCTCCAAAGGTGTTTTGACAAGTAGTTTCTGATTGGTATACATTCATGATAAATTATATTGTTGATTGTGATTTATGGGATAATCGATTCTTAGGTAAATAGAATTTTCTAGGTCTTTGTTTTTTTTTTGTGGAAATTTGTTTACAGAGATATATCCTGTGCGTGTATAGCTCTTCCAGTAAAATCTGTTTCTGTGTTCCTTTTTCGGCCTTAGAAGCTAAGCAAATACCTGTATCCAAACGATTCTTAGTTTTGGAGTTTGATGACCCTTCTATTGTTCTTGTTTAGAGTTCCTGATGTAGTTTGAGACAATAAAAAAAAAAAAAAAATTGTCTAAAAAACGTGCTCCATATGGGGGGAGCTATCTGGTTTCGGCCAATGTTCATTCAGTTAGAAAATTATGCTGAATGGATGAATGAATGATGAGTTCCATCGAATGGACTTTATTTTAGTAAATCTGTGAGATGACAGCACGAATTGGAGTATTACAGATATTAATATTGAATGAAGAAGAAACTTTAGTCTATGTTCCTGTACTTGATTATAGAATCAAACAATATTTTTTATAGTTTAGATATATTAATATAATGTGACCCCTAGAATTATAAGCAAGTTGGTTGTAGGAAGAATATATTATATTTTGGTGATGTGAATTTTGGCAAAAACAAGGTAGTCAAGCTTGTTGATGTAGGACAAATGGCATTAGACTTTTTTGAAGAAAAAAAATGGTTCAAAGATTGGATTGGTAGCTAGCTAGGACAAATGGCCTTGGATTTTGAAGAAAGATTGGATTGGCTAGCTACTGAAAGGGGGGGTTTCGAAGAAACGGACATAACTTTCAGCTCGCGCGTCAGAATTTCTATTATAATATATTTTCGAAAATGGGAAGCGGTGTTCCACACCGAGACAACCCGGGTTTACCCCGGTTGATGTTATTTTCAAGTTAAAAAACGCAGTTTAAGGCAGGTCGTCGGGCATTTGAAGTTTTTAGCGTTTTTTCTATTTTTGCGTTTTATGTCTATTTTGGTCTTTTCACTTAAATTAGGGTTTTTGGAGCCTATTTAAACAATTTTCGTGTTGAAATAAAGCAGTTTTCGATTTGAGTTCAATTTTCTCTTGTTAATTCCATTTTGTGCTTTGAGATTTACGCTACTAAACATTTGATCTTCCGTTCTGCGAGCTGAGCTGCCATACTTCAACATTGCATTGGAAATGATGTGTCCATTACAAGCTTGATTGGAAGAGGCAGAGAGAGCTAATCATTAGAGCACAGGTAATAATTCATGCAGGTTGAACACTCTCTGATCTTTGTGCAATATAATTTACCATCATTTCGTCGCTTCCTTGCGAGAGGGTAATTTCATAGTAGTTCATCACTACAAGTACTTATTACATTGATAGCCCAACATGGTTAAACAAAAAACTGTTATTATAGAAGATAGTTGTAGTTTTTTGTTCTCAACCACAGATTTCCATTTATTTCAGTTTGGAAATTGTTATTGCACTCAATTACAAACTTCTCTCTCTTTGGCTACCAGGGAGAGTGAGGCCAAGAGTGCTCAGCTCATTGGTGAAGCCATTGCCAACAATCCAGCATTATCACACTCTAGGGAAATTTCACATACAACAAGGTATTTTAATTTTCAATTTTTGTAGTTTTTATTTATCCATGTTTCAGTAGGGTGTGTGTCAGCAGGGTGTTTGTGAAAAGGTGGAATGTAAGCATTTCTGCCTAAAACAAATGAAATGCTACTGCCTATATTTTAGGTAAAAGCTTATTCAACTTATTGTATTAAATCCCCATAATCTGACCTGCATTTCAATATCAAAACATACGCTTTTCATTACCTTCAGATGTTAATTCCTTGGTAGCTTTTGATCCATATTTTCATCATACTGCAGGGGAAGAAGAGTCCCCAGAAGAAACCTCCTTCTGCTCTAGCATTCCCTATTCATCATAACTATTATATGTAGTCAAATAAAAAATTAGTCATGCGTTCTTAATAGAAGCAGAGGGACTTTGTATACAAACTAGATGACACTGAAAGAAAAATGAGTAAAGCAAATCCTGATTTAAATTGATTGATCTGATCAAATACAAAGGTAAATACATATATGTATAATAAACAGAAAGTACCAATCATGGTTGTTAAAAGGTATGCCTCATGGCAAAGCAAAGATAAATGATTTTTTGATAATGTTGAAGCATGGTTCCTTAATAAGTGAAGCATGAGACACAAAACGGTATGCTTTATTAAATTTTCAGTTAATTATAATATTTTTTCATGTTGTTGATTTGATACTTTGCTTCTTAATAGTCACCACTTTTTGCTGTGTCAATTCTTTCCCTTATCCATTGGGTTTAAATGTCACATTATTAAAGATAGCAAACACGGATGTAATAGTTGACTCAGCTGTAATAAGAATCTCTACTGTAACAAGTCAAAACAGAAGAGAACCTGGCATGAACCTGGCATATTAAGATTAATTCTGAAGTTGGTATCACTAAATTTCTTTGTTTCTTTAGTATTACAATTGATGAAATGTGATCTTGCAATTTGTATTATAGTTAGGTACTTATCCAAACCTAGTCTTTATTTAAACATTAGTTAGAAACTTAACCTGAGCATTGCATTCACTTAGAAACTTTATAGTTAGAAACTTAACCTGAGCATTGCTTTATACATTAAGGAGAAACTTAAATGAACACATATTTGTGATTACTCATAACAGTATGAGATTTATAAAATCTTAACCTGAGCATTGCATTCACTTAGAATTCTCAAATTCTCACTATACAGAACTTGTTCAGTGTATGTTATTAAAATATTCAAGGTCTTCAATTTGCAGTTAGAGCTGGTACTGGTGGGGATGAGGCTGGACTTTGGGCTGGTGATCTTGTAGGTACATGTTTCTTTTATCCATGTAAGTGCACACGTTTTTAGATAGAAGATGACTCCAATTTTTGATTCTATGTCTTAATTATTGCCATTTATAATCGTTCTTGATTTAAGTAGTATTAAGCCTAATGCCTCGTACATTCAGTGTTAGTTAGTTGTTTACATGCTGCTCAGTAAGTGAGCTATGATTTGTTGACAGAAACAGTGAAGAAAGATCTCTTAACCGAATGAAAAATCTAAAATTATTTGTGTTATCCATTCAATACATTATAGGTACGCATGTATCTAATTATAAAAGTATGCATCATCAACTAATAAATAATCTCATTATTTAGGTGTTGATGGTCAACGATCAACAATTATTCTAACTCACTTAAATTCTCGAATCTATCACTGCCTATAATGGACAAAGAGTGGTTGCACTTATCAAGGTTATCATCTGAAACTAATCTTACAAATCTAGTTATGAAATAAAAAAAATAACGTATAATGATCATAAAGTTTAATTTGCAGATTTTCAGAACAATATAGAGATGGAGCTCAGAATTTTGTTGAACGAGCTCATGAAAATTATAATTCAGAAATGATAGCATGCCCTTATGTTAGTTGTAGGAATCTAATGCATCATCATTATGATACAGTCCATGAACATTTGGTTATAAAAGGTATGGATCCTACATATACTGTTTGGGTATTTCATGGAGAGCGGCCAAGTGAATCAAATTTGGTCGACGTAGAAATGCCTGAGTCGAGTAGGATGTTTAAGGATTTCTATGCACAACATGATGTAGATCCTGAAATCCGTCCTGATGGAAGAGACAAAGAGATTGAAAGTTTAGTTAATGATGCTGAAATTCCTTTATATCCTGGTTGCAAGGCGTTTACAAAGATGTCAGCTTCGGTTGCTATGTTTAAGCATAAAGCTTCACATGGTTTATCAGACAATGGTTTCGATGAACTTATAAATCTTGTTCGACACATGCTGCCCGAGAATAATACACTTCCAAACTCATTTTATGAGATGAAAAAACTTGTCAATACATTTGATCTTGGCTATGAGAAGATACATGCTTGCCTTAATGATTGTTGTCTATATAGAACATAATTATCGCAAGATGGATCTTGAATTCAATGAATACGGACAAGTTGTTGGCCAGAACTCGGATAAATTTGCTAGCATAATTGGGGCCATGGTACGTGAACATGTGCCTGTTGTAATTAAAGATTGGCATTCAGTTGATGGAAATAAGAAAATGGAGCTTTGGACTTTCATACAGGTACTATTACTTAACTACCTTTTAAGATTAACTATATTTAGACTTAACTATATTTTTCCTTCTTAATGACACAATTTCCTTAAGTCTTAAATTGATGTTTGTATACAAATACAGCAAAGGTTCAATGTCAGTGATTGTCATCAAAGAATGACATTTCAATGTATGGGAAGGTATTGGAGGACATTCAAGTCAAGATTGAGAAAAGAAATTAGAGCTCAAGTTGAATCATCTGTGAATAGAGCCCGCACTATTGCCCTTCTTAGACCAAAGAATGTCAACTCTGAACAAGTCTGGGTAAAATTTGTCGAGGATACTCTTTCTGCTGATTTTCATGTAAGTATGTTTGTATATTAAGCTTAAATTTTTATAATTATTGTTGTTTTATACGTTTTTTTTTCTTATAGGAAAAAAGTTCCAGATTCAGCAACATGAGAGCTAATCAGAAGCTTCTCCATACTATGGGTCGAAAGGGTTATCCACGTGTCGCTTATGAAATGGTACATATATGATGATGAATATATCTTGTCTTACGTAAATTGTCCAATTCCAATATATTCTTTTTCACTAAATTTGTACTGCAGAGAAAAAAGAATCCAGATATAAAAGGGTTAAGAACAAGAGTATGGACTCGTGGACATCTTAGGAAAGATGGAAAACCAATTAATGAAGCAGTTGCCGACACTTTGGTATGTGTATTATATCAACGTTTGATTTCTATCAATAACATTTATTAGTTGTGTCACTTGCGAGTATAAAATTTGAGTTCCATAAGTGCAGAGAAGGATTGAAGATTGTGCCGTATCGATTTCTAATACACCCGCCGAAGATTCAATCCGCGATGATGCTGTCGCTCGAATTTTAGGTCCCGAACGTCATGGGAGAGTTAGAGGACTAGGATTTGGAGTTGCACCATCAAAGGTAGATGGACAAATACAAAGTAGCGGGAGAATTAGAGAACTTGAAAGCCAAATACAGACTCAAGCACAAAGGATGGGGGCACTAGAAGAAAAAATGGAAAATTTTCTCAAGTTATCTCAGCAGGTTATAAGTAGTTACCTTTTATATATACTGTAATAATATAGTTTAATATAGCCAATTACATGTAGAATAACTTCTGTAATTTTCGTATCATTTTACAGAATGTAGAGGACGGGAATTCAAATGCTTTGACTCCTCAGGTTTTTGTATCCTACATTATTTAATATTTGTTCAATATATATTAAGTTTGTAGCATTCTAAATTGAAAAAGAATATTTTTTGTTTACTATGAATTTGTAGTCACTACAAGGAAGTACTATACCTATGACAAATGCAAGATGTCAACTTCTACATTGGTACATGTTTGAAGATGAAGAAATTGTAGGAGAAGGGAAGATTGCAACAACGGACCCAAGTGCACAGGTGCATCACCTGCCACTCGGTCGAGATTGTTGGAAGGTTTGGGTTGAGGAAGTGTATATGGATAATTTGACCTTATACAGACCTACAGATGAATGCCGAACTCTTCGTGAAGCCATGGGAAGTACTGTTGCTTGGCCAAAGAGCAGTATTAGACTTCTTTGATTACGGTATGATAATTAATTTAGTATGTATACGTGTGAATCTATGGAACAGTTTGGTAAATTGTATTTTTAAACGTTAGTTTGTTTTATATTGTGCAATGGAACTTAGTTCCGAACTCTTTTTTTTGTTTGCTTGGCCTGAGAAAACTTTAAAACATGAATGTGACATAAAGATATAGATTAGAAGATGTAAGATTTAAAAAATAGAGTTTACTAATTTCAATAGTTTTGAATATATCATTTTGGGTAGTTATTTTGTTAGATAATGCTCCAACGGTCAGTTGGGCTGATCCCAAAAATGCATAATCTGCATCTAATTCCCAGGTTATTGTTCTAGGTTCATTCCTACTGTAGTTTCAGATTCTTTCTTTTGAGTAGTCAGTTGATGCCATCATGTATTGATTTTGGAGAATCTCAGTTGGCCACATTTAATTCTAAAATAGTTTTGACATGTAAAAAATCATTCTGATTTTCTCTTCATGCATAAAATGCTGGTCTACTTGATGATTTTTTTTATATGATTTATTATTTGTTGTATGTACTTAGAAGAGACATAATTTCTCTATGATATCTTATGTGTTAAACAATTTGTAACATCTTCACACCTTAACATGTAGGTATGCTACACAATGGACGGCCATGTTTTTTTGGTATAGTGATATATGCACGTTGTAAAACAGCAGTGGTCTATGCTTTAGTTGAGGATGAAGCAATTCTTTTTGAAGAATGATCGTATGGTGCAATGTAATGACCAATATTTTGGTTGTAAATGTTTTTGTAGTTTCATAATTCATAATTGTGAAAAATTTGTAATAGTTATTTTGTGGTCATTTCATACATTTTGGTGGTACATATTTTGTAGTCTCCTAATTTTATGTTGGAAAATAGAATGTGTAGAACATTTTACAAGTTTATTGTGTGATTTGTTTATTATGTGAATTGTTAGTTTATTATTCGATTTGTTTGATCAAAGAACAGGATTTTCGGTAGCTTATATAAAAAAAATGAGAATTAATTTTTAAAAAAAAACATTAAAATGACCAATGGCAACGTTTTCTAAACGTTACCAAAACCAAAGGATGAGAATTCACAACGTTAAAAAAAACATTGCAAAATGGTCTACCGCAACGTTGGAAAAACGCTGCAAAATGGTCTACCGCAACGTTTTTAAAACGTTGCAAAAAAGTCTACCGCAACGTTTTTAAAACGCTGCAAAAAAGTCTACCGCAACGTTTTTAAAACGTTGCAAAAAAGTCTACCGCAACGTTTTTAAAACGCTGCAAAATAGTCTACCGCAACGTTGAAAAAACGCTGCAAAAGATCTTTTAGCAACGGTGAATAAACGTTGCCGTATCTCTTCCCTCAATGGCAACACCGCCCTACGCAACACACGAAAAACGCTGCAAAAAGTCTTTTGCAGCGTTTTTTGGCCGCTGCAAAAGGTGTTTTTTGGTGTAGTGTTTGTCTCAATATGTATGTATAAAACACATTCCCATGTTTTATGGCAAGTTTCCTTCTAGTTTTTCTCTATGTTTGAAAGAATGTTATTTAGTGGATAAGCCTTGTGTATCCAAGCAGGGGGCTATCCTTTGTTCTACAGTTCATGATCTTTCTCTAGTAGGTCAACACCTCCAGTACCGGGTGTAGGATCCTCATAACTTGGCACTGACAATTTTGTCAGACTATTACTCCTCGAATCTGTTGCACAATTTTTCTGAATGTTCTGATCATCTTTAATCTGTTTTCCCAGATTATGAATCTCAGGTTCCTGCAGAATAAGAATAAAAGTCATCAGTATCATCAATTTTAACATTAATAGAATCAATAATGGTTGAGTCAACATGTTGTAGATCCTATATGCTCGACTATTTTCAGAATAACCAATGAATACTCCCTCATCACTTCTAGGATCAAACTTTCTCAAGTGTTCCTTGTCATTTATTACATAGCATTTGCTTCTAAACGTGTTAAAATATTTGAGGTTTGATTTCCTTCCATTCTAGATCTTATAAGGAGTTTGCAAGGTACCTATTCTCAAAGACATGCAATTTAGAATATAACATGTCGTATTAACAGCTTCAGCCCACAATTTAATAGGTAATTTCTTATTGTTTAACATTACCCTAGCCATCTCTTGCAAAGACTTGTTATTCCTTTTTACCAAACCATTTTACTCAGGACTTTTAGGATTAGAAAACTCATGAGAAATATCATACTCTTCACAGAATCTAGAAAAGCTAGTATATCTAGAGAAATCATCAATAACCATATAAATATATCTATTACCATCGAGGCCCAAAGATATCCAGACCACCTGCATGAATTTTAATTAGTTAACATAGAACAATTACTAGTCATGTGTCTGGAACAGTCACTATCAAAGTACCAAGAGTTAGGCACAATAGATTTATAAGTAAAATTATCAACATGGCAACTAAGGACACTTTTTCGTATAGAAACTTGCCTTAGTCTAACCTTAGAATTTTGCTTTAAGGTGTTATTAAGCAAGTTGCCTCTTTTAGTGTGATTCACTTTTTTCATTGTTAAACAATGGTGCAAATTATGTCCATGGTGAGCACAAACACTACATCTGATCGTGTGATGTAAATTACCTTTATGATATTTTACATGTTTACCTGATCCTTTGATCCTTCGAGGTGCTTAGAACCTGATGTAGAGTGTCCATCAATGGAATTATCCTACTAGTGGTAGGTCTGTCTAGCACTTTGACAGCAAATTCAGACGACTGACTCTGCAAATTTTCAAATCCTACTGCTGCTTCAACGAACTTCAACTAGGTGGATTCTTTCTCTTTTCCTTTCCCTTCACAACCTAATCCTTCTTTAATGTTTATGATTCTTCCATAGCTAAAAACTTCTTTTAGGCGAGTGGACTCGATGATCAACTATCTAACTCTCTCCTTGATGTGGTCTAGTTCAGCTAGGAGTTCCAAGATTTGATTTTCTTTCTTTGCCAAGCATTTTGTGAGAGTTTCTTTTCTAGCAACAATTACGGCTCTTTCTTTTTCAACGAACTCTACCTTGACATGAATATTAACATTTCATTCTTATTTAGAATCTAGATCTCTTTTCAATATTTTACATTCTGAACACATATTGCTAGCTCTAGCTATGTTTATATTTAGTAGGTTCTGACTTCAACAGTTGTGACGTATTAGACTGAAGATGGACAGTTAGAGAAGTTTCCTAGTTATCAGCAATTCTATCATTCTCGCCAGAATCTGATTCTCTTTCATCTTTTTCACTCCAAGAGATATTCATGGCCTTCTGTATATGAAACGTTTTCAGTGCATTGACACACTTGGATGCTATATGTCCATATTCTTCACATTCAAAGCATTTGATACGAGTTTGAATGCGTTCCATAGATGCAGTTGGATTTTGCCTTGCATTGTTAAAGAATTTTTTTTCTTTTGTATTAGTTGAGGTCTTGAGCTTCTTTCTTTCTGATTGTCATTCAGGAATTTCTTAAATTGTTTAGTGAGCATCCCCATTGTCATCATTCTCACTCTCATCATCTTCTTTCATCTATCTTAACCTCATTGACTTTAAAAACTATTCCCATTCATTTTTCCTTATTCCTCATAGTTAATCAACGATCCTATCATTTCTTCCATTTTCATGCTTTCTATGTCCTTGCTTTCCTCGATAGCAGTTACCATAGAGTGAAACCTATCAAGTAATAACTTGAGAATTTTTTTTTTTCACAATTTTACTTTCCGATTATTTCTTTCCCAAGATGTAGGTCGAGTTGGTGATATCACTTAATTTGGCATAGAATTCTTTAAAGTGCTCATCATCTCTCATGGCCAGTTTCTCAAATTCAAGTGTCAACATTTGAAGTGAAGTTTAGAGGACTTCACAATTGAGGTCCCTTCATGAGAAACTTGCAAAATATCCCACAGCTCTTTAGCCACCTTGCACGTAGAGATCAAACGAAATTGATTAGCATATATAAATGAGAAAATAGCATTCAAAGCTTTAGTGTTCCAACTAGCACTATTATAATCAGTAGTCACCCGCCCACCCGCTCTCTTTCTACATCATTTTCGATTACTATAGAAATTTTACAGCCATACATGATTAAGTGTCAAGCTTTCTCATATAAAGATTGGACATAGACTTGCATTCTAATTTTTCAATACGAAGTCCCGTCTAAGATAGGAGGTCTAAACAATGCTCTATCCATTATTAGGTTTTATGTAGATCTCACTTTTTAAAAGTGAACCCACTCTAATACCAATTGTAAGTAATAAAACCTAGTTAATTAACCAATTTATCTCCATTATCCATTTCAGTCAAGATACGCTAGTAAGTTAGAACTTCCTACATGTAGTTTTATGCATAGTTGTGACTGAGCTGCTTAACAGATTTGTGTTCTACAAGATATAATCTATTCCGTATTTAAATTAAGATACACCAGATATAACATGGTAAACCCCTAAGGGAAACATCTACGGGCCCCACGCCTCGAGTAACAGATTTGTGTTCTACAAGATATAATCTATTCCGGAATTAAATAAAGATACACCAGATATAACGTGGTAAACCCCTAAGAGAAACATCTATGGGACCTACGCCTCGAGTAAAATAATTCACAATCTAAGAATAAAAAATAAAATAGTTTCGATTTAGTAATTTTACGAAGTTAACTAAACAATTAAAAGCAAATAGAGAACAACTTCCTCATTTTCTTATTCCTTTTGACTTCTTGGAGAAGTGAAATTAAATCATCTGGTCTTGACTTTATCGTTACTTCACTATTGTATTCGATCGCAACCACTCATTCGATTAAGATTCACCAATCTTAACTCATCCTAAGTAGCCTCATGTTTGATTATGATTATATCATTCACACAAAGGTGTGTTCTCTTCAATTACGTTTGAAGAACACGATTTTTACTTTGAGATACTTCACTGGAACATCAGCTAGTTAGAACTCACTCGAGAAGGTCAGGCGACTTTAGAACTTGCTGCTACAAGTTTGCCGGACATAGACAAATTTTTCTCAAAGCCTTTGTTCGTCCTTTAATGATTTATTTGAAAGGCCTCTCTAAGGTACGAACGTGTTTTACCTTAAATTATGGAAGTTTTTCACGATAAGAAAGTTTTAAATTAAGGAAAGTTTTAATTTGTTAAAATTTATTTTAGTTATTTGAACAATCAAACCAATCCAATAGTGTGTGTGTGTGTAATAAGGAAAGTTTTGATTTGCTAAAACAATCTTTCATTCTTTTAAAGAAAATGCTATTTGTACACTTCATAGTGTACCGAATGCATTACACCCCCTCACATGAAGGGGGTCCACACACAATAAAATATTCGTGGACCCTCCTCCATGTAAGGGGGGTGTAATGCATTTGGTGATGCATTATGTATGTAGAGCATGGTTGTTTTTTAATTATTTGGCCAATCAAACATATTCAAGATGGTAAGTATATGTTCCTGTATATGCTGTTATAAGGTAGATAAATATTGTACCTCGTTTAGAGTTTGAAAACCCTAAAAAAATGCAGCCTAGATTCTATTAACTTGTAGCACCCAGTCAGTACTCACTGACTAACTTGCCTTGCTTGGATTGCATTAGTTGAACTCATTTTTAGCACCTATTTTGACATTTAAAAAATATTTTAATTTAAGCAAGTCAATAAATAAATAATAAGTAAAAACATAAAATATATTTTACTTACAATTTTTTTTTTTTTGGTGGTTTTATGATTAAAGATATTTATTATATGTGTGGAACAGACAGGGATAAGATTCCAAGTATGTACTTTTATTCATTTCTAGATTTTTATTATGATGTCAATCTTTTATTATGTTTATCCCACATGATAATTGCCTAATGTGGCAGGTCAATTAAACTCGGGCAAACCCTACATGAAAAGTTGATTAATTATTTCCATGCAACTATACAAAATTAATAATGGCTGCAGGCCTGGCTTCTTGCAGTTGGTTGGTTTAGTTATAATCCATATAAAATTAAGTACATTTACAATGTATTGTCCATATAAATATGATTGTTTACAAATGACGTATAATTTTTTTTGTCTGGTTTTTATTGACGTCCAGCATTAAGAAAAGAAAGCCGGCCACGTTTAATGATGTTCTTTTGTATAGGTCTCTCCATCCTTTTGTCCTCAAACGGCGAAATGATTCTCTAATCTTTCTCATTTATGACCACTTCCTGTCAGTGCTTCAGCAGCCAAAAAATTAGAAGAAATCCTAATGAAGTTCTTAATTACGTTTCCCTTTTTAATCATTTTCATAACCTATTTGGTTCCTTCAGTTTGTGATTCACATGCAGAAGCACAAACTCTTGCTTCTTGTTTGATCGATCAGGGTGTTTATAATTTCTCAGTATACCCGAGTACTTATGATAACGATCCTACTGTTTACTTCAAGTTTCTTGGGTTTTCGATTCAAAACCTGCGTTTTTCAGATACTTCAGTGCCCAAACCAATGGCCATAATCATGCCAGAGAGCAAGGAGCAGCTGATGAGCAGTGTTTTGTGTTGTCGGAAAGGATTGTGGGAAATTAGAGTGAGGTGTGGGGGGCATAGTTATGAAGGCACTTCATATGTAGTCAATGATGGGAATTTGTTTGTTTTAATTGATATGATGAATTTAGATAGAGTTTCAGTGGATTTGGATTCTGAAATGGCCTGGGTGGAAGGTGGTGCAACTCTTGGCCAGACTTATTATTCTATTGCAGAGTCAAGTAGGGTCCATGGGTTTTCGGCCGGGTCTTGCCCGACGGTTGGGATTGGTGGGCACATTGCGGGTGGTGGATTCGGGTTGTTGTCGAGAAAATATGGTGTTGCTGCTGATAATGTGGTGGATGCACTTCTGGTTGATGCTTATGGGAGGTTACTGGACAGGGAAGCCATGGGAGAGGAAGTTTTTTGGGCTATCCGTGGAGGGGGTGGAGGAATTTGGGGCATTATTTATGCTTGGAAAATCCGATTGCTGAAAGTACCCGAAATTATAACTGGTTTCATCGTTTCGAGGCCTGGATCAGAGCGTTACGTGGCGAAATTAGTTCAGAAATGGCAACACGTGGCACCAAAGCTAGAAGATGAATTTTATTTGTCTGCTTTTGTTGGTGCTGGATTGCCACAAATGAAAAAATCTATTGGAATTTCAGCTACGTTTAAAGGGTTCTACCTTGGTCCAAAAACAGAAGCTCTCAAAATCATAAGACACGCTTTTCCCGAATTGGGGGTTCTCGAAGAAGATTGCAATGAAACGAGTTGGATTCAGTCTGTTCTCTACTTCTCAGGATTGGATGATGGAAGCTCGATTTCTGACTTGAAAAATCGTTACTTGCAGGATAAGCACTATTTCAAGGCAAAATCTGATTATGTGAAGTCTCCGATTTCAAGAATTGGTATAACTTTAGCCATAAGCATTCTTGAAAAAGAGCCAAAAGGGTATGTCATTTTAGACCCTTATGGTGGAATTATGGAAAAAATTAGCAGTGATTCCATTGCCTTCCCACATAGAAAAGGTAACCTTTACACAATACAGTATCTAGTCGAATGGAATGAGGAAGACAATGCCAAAAATGGAAAGAATTATATGGACTGGATACGAGGATTTTACAATTCAATGGCACCCTATGTATCAATGGGTCCGAGGGCTGCTTATATAAACTATATTGACTTTGATCTCGGAGTTATGTACCAATTAAATAGCAGTGCCCCTTCTTCTGATGCTGTGGAAAAGGCTAAGGTTTGGGGTGAGAAGTATTTCTTGAAAAACTATGACAGATTGGTTAGGGCAAAGACACTGATAGATCCATTTAATGTTTTTAGGCATCAACAAGGCATCCCTCCGATGTTTTCAACCAATGGGCAAGCAGAAATATAGAATACGAGAATTGAGCATATAAAAATGTTAAAAATATTGAAAGACTCGTGTAATTTTCTCCGTGACCTTTATCAGATATTATATGATAATTTTCACAGTAGTGTGAGTGTATAACTAGCATAGATTGTTTCCTATATATTAAAGTGGCAAAATGCCTCAAGCCTGTCCCGCCCCAAACTGGGTGGGGATTCCTTGCTTAATCGGGTTGGTAGAAGCGGGGTGGGGAGAGGCTGCGCAGGGCTAGGGAAAGGTCTTTTGCCCAGGTCGGGAACGGAAATGGAAAACATGGTCCCCAACTAGAGGCCTTGCTTATATAAATTAAAAAAAAAAAAAAAAAAAAAAATAGTTTAATAGAAACAGAGCAAGGCTTGGGAAACTTTTGTTATCAAAATAATGTTTAATAAAAAACAATAAACAGGAAAAGGGTGGGACTGGGGCGAATGGGGGTGCGGAGGGCGACCATAGTCCCGCTCTGCTCTGTTGTCATTCCTACTTTAATAATTGTTTGTAACCATATAAATAGAACCATTCTCTTTTAATTCATGTTATCACCGATTAGTTTGTGAAGAACAAGTATCACAAAGTGCCGAGATTCATGTTAAAAAGATGAAAAATTTTGGTAGTACAAAATTTTGCCGACAGAAGAATTCCAGATAATCAAATGGGTGGGCCCCATATGAGTATTTTATTGCCCAAAAAATCATCCACCCACCCCCATTGTGTGTTGTCTGTACACTTATTTTCTGTGCGCTAAGAATTGTTCTAAAATGATAATAATGAATACATAAAATTCAATGAATGGGATCAGATTCATACAACACCTTGGAATATTTAGTTAATAACTGTCACTCCTCATTAAAGAAACATAGAAAGTTCAGAACGGAATCATCTTTCATTTGGAACAAGCCAGTTTTATTCCAATCATGTGATATTGTTTCCCATTTATATAAATGCAGAGGAATATTCTATTCTTCTTCGATTCAGGTTCTAGTCCATTCGTAATAAAAAATTATTTTTTATATGTGAAAAAATAATTTATGTGACCTAGTCTAAAAGATTTTTTAGTCCACCGCTGGCTCTACCCCTTCCTCTGCTCTTTAAACGCTTCGCTTTAGGTATCGAGGATGGAGAGAGGAGGCTGCTCCAGTAGCCTCCCCGAGTACGTGAAATATTTCACATGTTAGTCAGTGACAGTGGCGCGACCTTATTTATTTTTGTGAGTAATTAAAAGTACACATCCGTTTCTAGTTTTGTTGATTGTTCTTCAAATAAGAATCTAATACATTGATGAGCCATTGTTAGGGCAAACATATCGAAACATCAAATATTGTTTTTCATCGTACAATTTGCTTACTCTCAGAACCCATATAATTGTTAATGAGGGAATTTCACTAAGGCCCTGTTTGATCCACATTCTCATTTTCATTTTCATTCTTCTACTCATTCTCAACCACACATTCTTCAATAAAATAATATTTTCTATCACATCAATAACTTTTCCTTCTTTTTCAACCACACATTTCCCATCATATCACTATTTCAAAATTCATTAGTCCCTAATAATCTCCATCAAACACACTCTAAATGTCCACTTGCCTATGTCCATTTGCAAAAATGTCCAAAATTTATTCCATGTCCATTTTGTTAATATGGAGATTGGAGACCAAAATACCCTCAATGACAATTTAAAATTCCATGAGAAACAAAATTTTTATCTATTTGAAAAGTACAAACACCAACACTTGACCTGACCCATTAGAAAAGAATTTCTTACCAGAGAACCTTCAAGAATGGCAGCCCTAATCTCTCTCTCGACTTTGAAAATTTTCCACTTCAATCGCCGAATTCACCCACTATTTTCAGTTGCCGAAGTTGGTCGTCGATCTCTCACAGCCAGTTAGTGGAGAATCTCCTCCAATTTTTGCAAAAATCGCTTCGAAGTATTCGTCCTCGACGGTTAGCTCTTGAGTTTTTTTTTTTTCAATAATTTTGTTCTTTCTTTAATTTATATCGTGGGCGTAGGATGCACTTTTGGTAATATTCTGACTTGCATTTGATTTTGAAGATGCTTCTTAGTGTTACTTTCATGTGTTTTGAGCATTCAAGGTCATATCTAGATATTTACGCCATAATTTTTTTAGATTTTACTAGCTTTCTAATTGTTGTCCTGCTAGAAATGGAAAGTCAACTGGTTTTGTTATCTATCTTAATGAAAAAAGGCAAAATGAGGAAACAAGAGAGATTTATATACCTTCTTTGGTTTGATTTATTACAAGTAAATAGAAAAGGGAATAAGTTTGTCTAACTTATGAGAGCATTTGTGGTTCTGCTTGACCTTCCTCCATTAGCTGTCTGTCTATTATGCAACGGGACATTTGCTCTGTTTATTTTAGAAGTGATGATGGTTGGTGAAAAATAGTTTTATCAAAATAAGGGGAGTTCTCATACTGTTCCCTGAAAATTATACTGCATAGTAAATAGCATCAAATCAACCAGTAAGTTGTTTACCTCCTCCATTTTACAAGGTCCAATTGGAAAGTTTCTAAAACACGCTTCTGACACAATGTTTTCACCCTATGAATGTACTTAACACTAATACATCAACTTCCACAAGCTGTAAGCAATTCCAATAAAACATATGTACACATCTATGTAGGAAAGACAAATATTGGTTCAGCATTCTATATCTTCTAACCCCAAAAAATTCAATATATGAGTTGGTGAACTTTATTGGTAAATGGTAAGAAAAAAGACCAATACAATGGTCAATATCATATATTTATATGTAACAAAAGGGCATACTCATTTTCTGTGTAATATATGGTGCTTGGGGTACTCTTTACCACCGCCATCTAACTTCAAAGGCTTGGCACCATCTGCATGCCCAATATCAGCCTTCTCTTAAAGATTTCAATAAAAAAATACATAATGATCAGAATCATAAGAAAGGAAGTACAAAAATTGAGAAGATTGTGTCTCTCTAATCTTTCAATATGTTACTTGTATGTACAAATTAACGTAGAACAGTGCACTCAAAATTTTGTGAAATGCAAATTATATTTTCTGGAGCCACACACATCCGTTAAAAACAAAGTTCAATTGGTAGATAGAGAAATGTGAAGAAAATAACATATTCAAAGAGAACTATACTCTTTCTAGGTTTCCTTGGTAGATATCATCAGAGCAGGTTTTATCTTATCTTTATTTTGTGTTATTTGATAAGATTGTTTATTTATGGGGTTTTCCAATGTATAGCTATTTAAGTCGTCTGCATGACAACATATTTGCTAACATGGACCGTATTACTTGTACCGATTTGGAGAAAGTTTTCTTGAAATGCGCCAACCGTAACGATCGTTACAAACTTGGATTGGCTCTAATTATTGAAGGGGTATTCAATTCAAGAGACCGAAATGTAAGGGTACATCCCAGCACCCTTTCCATCGTCGACGACTTGGAGTTCTTCAATTCCTTTCCCTGGGGGACAGTATGTTTTTACATTTCTTATTAAGTTACTCCTACGTGGATGGGGAAGAAAGGCTGACTTGACGAAAGTTAACGATTGTGACAAGATAACTTACACGTTGTATGGATTTCCTCTTGCTGTCCAGGTATACATGTTTCTATATTCATTTCATTTCATTTCAATTCGTCGCACAGTATTATCTACCTCATTTTACGGTCATAATTGATACAAATGTCATGTAGATATGGGCTTACGAGGAGATCTCGGAGTTGGGAGCTCGATTCTCTAGTAAGACTTGCGACGATATACCGAGGATGTTGTGGTGGTCTGGCACGAAACAACCACATTCAAGAACATATGCAGATTTTTTTGAGAAGACAAAGGTAAGCAACATTCGCTAAACATTATGCACATATGCTTTCTAAATATATAATATTCTCATTTCGTTTATTCTTCACTCCTCTGTAGGTGCACTTGTGGGCCACATTGCATGCAAATGCGGCAGAATTATTGCAGCCGTACTTCGTCGACCTTGTTTCATTGGAAGATGTCGCTGACCCCATTCTCGACTTACTCGTTGCTCAGTCAACAGAAATACAAGAGTGTCCAGTTGATGAGGATGTCATACAAAACGATGACATATCTGTTCGACGACATAAATCTCGTAGAGGCAACACAGGTGGACTTTATCATCGGGATTTGCATCACGCTGAAGGTGGAGAAGAAGGAGATGGGGATCCGGTTATCGACTTGCCACCAACATCTACCTCTTCCTACCATATAATCGGAAAGCATGTGTCTGTAGACGATATACGAGCTCTCTTGAATGAACAACAGAAGGCATTTGAGAGCAGGGTGGGCGATTTGACAGAGGAGATGAACAAAAAGTTCGAGGGTGTTGAATGCGTACTGCGAAGTTAGGGGACTGGTATGCGCCAGCATGTTAGTAGTTCTTGCATGGAAATTGAGAATAGGTTGGTTGATATGAGAGAGGAGATGAACACAAGATTCGGTGGGTTTGAAAGTGTATTGGGACGTCATGTGACTGGTTTGAGATCGCATTTCACGACTGAGATGACAGAAATCCGCCATAGATTTGATGAAGTTGCTACAAAAATGATGGTACACAATGTTGATGATGCGAACGGTGGATTTGGTCATCATGATGACGGTAGAGATGTGCCAACTGATGTTTTCACTCCCAATGCTTCTGGGGATTATCAGAATCCCAAAGTTGATGCCGAAACAAATGCTTGTAATGTCCCTGATGTGTCCATAACGTCAGCAGGTGGGGTTGGCGTACTTGGATCAGTTTATGTATCTTGTGATATCGTGAAAGCGACACCAAACTGTTGCCTGACCGGTAATGTGTCCACCGATGATCAGGTTGTTCAAGATATTATCATGGCTGGACCTTTCATGTAAGCTGATCCACCTACACTCAGAGCTCGATCATTGAGGATCAAAAAGGCTTCTGCCAACACGAAGACGTCGTTCACCCGGTCCGGTCGGAAAAAGGGTAATAAGGATGTGTAGTTTGTGGGTTGTGATTACTGGCCGGTGATAAGCCCGTTCAAACATTACCAAATTTCAGTTTACAGTTGTTTGCATATTTCGGTTTAATGTCAAGCTACGTATTGTGTATTTTGGTCTACGTATTGGTCGGCATATTGTGATGGATTCTCTCAATATGTTTATTTTGTGGTGAACGGTACGTTGCTTAAACATTAATAGGTCCATATGTTGGTTTTCTTGGTGGCATGTGATAGGGTTGGACAAAATATATTATGGAGTAATTTTGTGAATGTGATGTTGGGGTTGTACATGACGATTCGTTATGAATTTAAACAGGTAGTGTTTTGGTTATTTGTTTACATGTTTTGGTTTTCGTCTGGGGATGAAATATGTATTCTTTGTTTATTTATTACTGGCGGTCAGTGTGGTCATAGAATATTGGACTGTCATTCTAGACAGTTGAAATGTCAAGCGTCGAGATTTACATATAATTATTGACGAGAACAACAAATGAAATGTCAGGAACTAATGGAATTGTCGAGAAATATACTATGTTGGTCCAAATGTAATGGCAAGTGTCGAGATTAACGGAAAGAAAATGTCTATAACAACATTGCAAATGTCGATAATGTCTTCAAACGTCGAGACAATGGATACGCCCACACAATCGGAATGAAGCGTGAATTCCTACACAATTTATGGTGGATGACAAAATATATCATGAAGTACAACAATTAATATTTGTGAGACAGACACAAGTCATTCCTACAACCACATTGATGTAAAAAAATATTATTTAATGAAATAGATACTATTCATAGTGTTTGGTGAGGGTGTTTAATGCTGATTGGCTCCATGTTAACCAGTATAAAAGGGAGTTGCTTCTATATGCACTTTTAGCATATGTGAAGAAAGTCATTCCTGTACGTAGTCCTTGAAGGTAAAATGTCTTCCTCAACTTCATCAAATGAACATACTCCTATCAACCATGTTACTATTGATTTCTCCACCCCCGGGTCGTCCGCGGATAACCTGATCAGCATAGACTCCGACTCGGATGATGACATCAATCTCTTTGTTCCATATGTTCCTCAACCTTGGAACCGCCATCGTAGAGTTTCACTTTATCCCATTCATTTTCCAAATCTAATCGACGAAATGGAGCAAGTTGAAGTAGTTGGTGCATTTCCCCTGGACAAATGTTGAAGTGGTAGTAGATGTCCAGCCGGAAGAACAACACGAGGTGTTGGACGAAAATTTTGGTGCATTTCCCATGAAAATGAAAACGTGATCATCATAAACTCCGACGACGAGTCCGACGATGATATGTCCAATGTGTCCGTTGTGGAGGATATGTAGTGGATGCGATCTCGTAAGTTAAATGTAGAAGTGCAGGGTTAGTATTATAAAATCCAAAAATGGTATATTTTGTATGTTGTGGTGATCACCATTTTTTGTATCAGTCCCCTAGAGCATGCAATGAAGTTCTGGCTTCGTTGTGTTGTGATTACCATTTGTATGTGAAGTGACTAAGGGTAACGAGTCGGTCATGGCTTGCTTTTGTATCCATTACCACTTTTATATTAGAAGTGAAGATGGTCGTTAAAGTTTCTCAAAACCAGTTTGGTCAATACGTTTGTGTTGTAGTATCTATGAAAATAAAAATGTATAAGTGAATATTTATAGAAATATGTGAAGTTGTGTGTATTGTGAAGTTTTTCTTGAAAGGAATGACATGTAAAAGACTATACACACTAATTTTCCCCAGTAACGAATTTTTTTAATGTTAACGTCGACATTTCAGTGTCGATAATTTCATTTCCAGTATCATTATTGACATTTTGTGATGTCGAGAATGATATTTATACTGTCATTATCGACTTTATATAATGTCAAGACGGGATTCCAAATCACCAAATGCATTTATCATCTTCTTTTACTTCAAAATAACAATTCACCTAATTATATTAAAAACATTGGGAAGCCATGTTAGAATAGCATTACACATTGTCATAATAACAAAAATTATATTTTCGATCCATGAAATAGTTGGCAAGTAATGCAAAAAAAATATATTCATATACATGGAAGACACATGTTTGCACAGTGATGAATTGCTGGACCAAATCACATTGTTGTTCAATAGGTGTCACGTATACGGTGTCGGACTCTTGCATGTTTGCCTGTTATGTCCGGAACCCCCCACAACAGCCACATTTTCTTGAAATTCTAGACCTTTCAGTTGTTGACCGTCGACGTTGGGTAGGAGGTCGACCCAGTGCTACCCGTCTTCCATGTTGACGAATCTACCACCGTACGAGATAACAAATCTCATAATATCTCCCATTTCTACGAGATAACAAATCTCATAATATCTCCCATTTCTGCATGCCATAAAAAAAATAATACCACCTACTAACGAAAACCAAAAAAGAAAATGGTACCCACATGCAATATGTAAAATGCTATAGACAAAATGTTAACCCGCAAGGAAAATTTTTAATATTAATGTCGACATTTCAAAGTGTCGCAAATTTTATTTCCAGGATCATTATCGACATTTTTAAGTGTCTAGAATGACATTTATAATGTCATTCTCGATGTTTATATAATGTCGAGACGGGATTTCAATTCACCAAATGCATTTATCATCTTCTTGTATATTCAACCACCATTTTTGCAAAGACTTTATTATATCATTAAAGATATTCTAAATACAGAAGTATATGTAATTACTATCCATAAAACTTATTTACGATGATTGGCACAACAAATACCTACTTTTTTTGGATAATCTAATCCATTTAAGTTAAATATACAACAATTACATATTGTTACTTATAAAAAAAAAAAAAAAAAAAAAAAATTAGATTTCAAAGATAAACACCTTCTCCTACTTCAACCACCACTAATGGAGTTTTTTCATCTTCATTTTTCATATAATAACTGATATGAAATTTTTTTTTGTATCCAAGTGGATTAAGCTAGGAAATGGCAACCTTCAAGTGGTTTCTCATAGAAGCCACTTGCATAACTCGAAAATTGTGTAAAATTGAAAAAGAAATATACAAATTTTATTCATCTTTTCATAAGGGTAAAATAGACAATTTGATGTCAAAATTGGACATTTTTGCAAGCATTATGAAAAAGAGACACTGTTCAATTAACTCCCTTAATTATAGACATTTTTGAAAATGCCTCATTGTTAATAACTCTATTTATGATATTTGTCAGCAGCAAACACGGCTAAATTTTAAAGGTTAACATTCTTGATCTGACAGGGAAGGTAGTATAGACAGCATGAAGAAACTATCCCGGCCGGGGGTTCAATGCCTCTCTGGTGTTCGCTTTCCCAGAAATTGAAAGAGTCAGGAAAAAAAGTTCATTCTATATATGAATTTGCGAGTCAAAAATAGATAGCAAAGAATGGTCCATAGAGATGGCATTTTCACTTTACTGCCCTCGCTCAACCATTTTTAAGACCCCAAGCCCTCACGAATGAGTTCTACTATAGAAGCTTTCAACGTAGACCCAAGGACAAATCTTTAACTATTAATTGTATCTATGATATTTATATCACTACAACAAAAATTACCTTTTACGGCGTGCATTGCAAGCTGTAAAAACCTATTTACCGCACGCCGTAAAAAATCTGAATTTTTACGAAGTGCATAGAACGTCGTATAAGAACGCCGTTATTAATTATATGGTGTGCACAAAAAATTCAATATCATTTTTAAAAAAATAGCATCATTTAATGATTACTAGCAGACCTGTAAAGAAACTCATAAACAACAGCAGTTGCCAGGGCCGTCGTAACAAGCACAAACTCACACAAACAAAGGTGCAGAGATAGATGCACAGGTAAGTAATTTAGCTCACACAAATAAAGATGCAAAAGTAAGTAATTTATAGAATAGAACCCATTTCCAGTAAGAAAACTACTAATTTAGAAGAATATGTTAAACTACATATATGTTGCCAGGATGGGTAAACTGCAAAGGTTAAGATTCGTGATATTCCATTTGGTTTCTACTTTCCAAAGATCTTAGGGTCCGTTTGATTGCAAATGTGGAATTTGAGTGGAAAGAAAATGAATTATAGGGAATTGAATTGCCTAGAATTTGTTTTACCGGGAATTATCGATTAAGAGTTTGTTTGGTACCAATTAAAATTTGATTTTTATTTAAGTCAAAGTCAAACAATCAATATCAACCACATCTTTCTGGATCCCACAACTTTTCAACCACACATTTCAAAAACTTCTATCACAATCTACTAAAAAAAAAAAAAATCTAATTTTAATCCCCACAAAATACTATCTAATTGTGTTTGATTGGTATAATTTTTCACCCGAATTTTTTTATTAAAATTTTTGAATCTTTTGGTATTCGTTTGACTTTACTTTTTTTTTATATGAAAATTGTCCATTAAAGTGATAATTTCCACCATTGGGTCTAGAATTTGTTCTAATTGCAAAAATAAAAATAAAAATTTGCCATATCGAATACCATTTGTTTGGCTTTGTTTGTTTGTTTATTTTTTTTTTTTTATGAAAATTGTCCATTAAAGTGATAAAATTATTCACCATTGAGTCTAGAATTTGTTCCAATTGCAAAAAAATAAAAAAAATTAAATAAAAAATTACCATACCGAATATCATTCGTTTGACTTTATTTTTCTTGCAAATTGTCAATTAAATGGATAAATTTTTTTTTACCATTGGATCTAGAATTTGTTCCAATTACAAAAAGAAAATAAAAAAGGATCTGAAATTATTTTTCCCACCAAAGTGGTGAAAAAATGTTTTCAATGATTTGTGCGAAAATGGGCGCATGGGGGAGGGGGTGTGGGCTGGGAAAATATTTTGTCTAGAAAATTTGGAATATCAAACACAAATAATTACAATTTCCGGTAAAATACATTCTAGACAATTAAATTCCCTATAATTCGTTTTCTTTCCACTCAAATTTCACTTTTGCAATCAAACGGACCCTAATAATTGCAAGAAGTTGGAAAATGATTTCTATTTCCATGAAAATGACATCCAATCAAACATGGCCTTAGTACATATCTGAAAGGAATCCCCCACCAGTTGTGAAGCTAAAGGATTTTAATTAACTCTCCACTTCCACAAGGCTTTCTATATAAAGGGATTTCACCCGATAGCTTTGGCATCAATAACAACAAATCTTTCTCTATAACTTCTCTGTACATTATTTCTCTAGATAATGGCATCTGAGGCCGACCTTATTAAAATTGGCAGGGAAGGGTTTGCATTAGTGGATGAGTATTTCGGGAAAAGGGGGAGGGCTTCAAGTTCTACTCAACAAAAACATCACGTTCCACAGACAAAAAAAGAAGCTCATCTTTACCTGTATCTACAAGAGCAGACTCTTGTTTTTCAGGTAAAAGCAGTTTCTGCAGCAGATGAGAAGATTAGGAGGCACAGTTTCTCGATGGAGAACTGATTATATGGATAATCAAAATTCATAAGAAAACGTATGCTGCTATGGCTTATTAAACTCTTAATATTAATAAAAATTTGAGCAATATCCTCGTGTATGATAATAAGTAAATGTTTGCTATGTAGTACTGGACTGGATTGTACAACAAACAAAATTTTAGCTCCCTTTTCTTCTTTACTACTGTCTTTTGTACTCTGTGCTGATGCGTAATAAAATATGCATAGTTAAGCATGGTCCTTCTGTATAATATCAATGCTAGAATCCCTTGTACACATCTCCAAGTGATGGAACAGTTTCAGGGCTGTAGCAGATCTCTTTAACGCTTCTGGTAGAAATGAAGTTCATGCTAACCCCTTGCAATTTTTTACTTTATGAAAATGGGATTACTGAAGAGCAAAAATTAATTGAACGTAATTAATCCTTTATAAGTTGGGATATTATCATATATTTGGAGGATATCAAACCATGAACAATAAAAAAAAATGCCATATCCCATGAACAATCATCCTACTACGAATACTACAATGTTTGCGTTAAAGATGACAGTAGGTATCCCTAAGCAACACTTTTGCAATCTTCTTTGTATAGGGGCAGTTCCTCCATGATAATCGCCTAGATTTTTATACAACTAATAGCATCATATAGAGCTAATTTCACAAATCATGTCCAGAAAAATGACCCTTCGATGTTTTCAAGATAAAAAAAAAAAAAAAAGAGAAAAAAGAAAAAGCAACTGATCACGCAACTGAGTAATTAAATTGTTAATTATCCAGCATAATATGTTTCATTGTGCGTAAAATTGTTAATTATGCAGCATAATATGTTTAATTGTGCGTAAAAGTTACTTATAAGTAAGCCAAGACTTGTTAGAAATATAAATTTGAAATCATGTTTGGCAAAATAAGTAACTTAAATCAAACATGTTCTACCATTAGCTGCTTTATGCTTTACAAGACAAGATGCAAAACACGAGTCAAAATCTGTTGTCCTATTTTACTGTCTATCCAATTAATTCTTGACACTTCATCAATAATTAATATATAATCTCAAATTTACCACCATTACTTTCACCACTAACCTACTAAATTAATGTTGTGTCAATAATTAATTGGATGGACAGCAAAATGGAATGCAAAATTGGACAATAGATCTTAACTCAAAAAACACTACCTGATGTCAAAAGGAGATGCCTTTCCCACTCTTGGTCTAGTTAGACAATTTATTAGGTCAGAATCAAAGAAGGATCAATAATTAATATTTTATTTGTACATTTTTTTTTTTTCAATTCGAAGAAAATTGCTCTTGATCATTTTATTCATTTTTTCTTAGCACTTGCATACATCCTTCCACCTCCCAAAATCATTTATAAACACTTCACAAATAAGCTCATCTAATTATTTGTAAATGAGTTGTGAAATAACTGACCTTTTTCCTTATCGAAACTTAGGATGAGTGACTTATTTCTACATTAGGGTAAAAGTGAATTCAAAACATGTTTAGAAAGAAAATACTCAAAATTAACTTCTACTTATTTTCAAGCGTAGCCATATTAATATCCTTCTTTTTCCAAGTGTTACTTTTGAAGTGTTGCTCTGTTGAAAAAGGATGCAGTTGGGTATATATGTTCTTTGCCTTCTTTACTCCAGGGAATCAAGTGAATATGCTCCTCCTTAGAGAGATTTCTTTCAATTTTTACTTCTTTCTTTTATGCAGATATGTTTTCACCGGCAGTCGATTTTGGACTCCGAATCATTTGATATAATTGCTGAAGTCATAATTATGACGTTCAGCTTAAGGATTAATTAAAAAAAATTAGTTCCTAAGTTCGACTTTAGAAGTTTCATAGTGATTAGTAGTTGATGCGATTCCATAGTGATTAGTAGTTGATGTTCCATATATTTTATTGTGTGTTTGCCAAGTAGTTATCGTAAATAGTCAGGAATCATTAATATCTTTGAGTTAATAAAGTAAATTAAAGGTGTATAAAGGAATAAAACAGGCTTGGTTGAGCAATGAGTAGCTTTAAAAAATATATATATTTCCAAAAGTAAATAAACTTTATTTTACTTAAAATTAAGGAAAAAAACAACTTTTCAAATAATTTTTGGAATAAAAAAGTTATTTCAATATTTTTCTCTTTCTTATTTTCAACTTTACAATTTTTCATAAAACAATATTACACGTAAATCGAAATTTTTTTCTTCTTTTTCAACCACCAATTTTCCAAAAAAAAAAAAAAAAAATACAATTCTACCCATTAAAATTTGAAATTTTGGGGGGTGAATTACTTAGCCAAACGTACTCTCAAAGAAGCTTCTTATTGGTTCTTTTCTCAAGTTATTTTAGAGGATGTGTATTTACTAATTATCTTAATTAGTCAGCAATTATAAATATCTTTGAGTTAAAAAGTAAAGCTAAGGTGTAAAAGGTATAAAACCCAAAACAGGCTTGGTGGAGCTCAAAAAGTTTACTTATAAGTAAATAAGTACTGATTTGGGAGAAATTATGATGAGATTATAAGTGAATAGTGGATATTGGGAAAATTGTAGATAATTAGTGAGTAAATATTGTGAACGTGTGATTGAAATTATTAAACATGTTTCCCAGCAAAAAATATTTAAACTTAAGTGCCTAGACAAACCTACACTCTAGGAAGCTTCCTAGACAATAGACAGACTAAGATTTATTAGAGCTTTTTTCGCGGTTCATGAACGAAACTTATAATAATTAATTATGTCCCAATCTTGGATCCAATCCATCGAGAATAAAATTATGATTATGCCCCATAAAAAAGTTCCCCCTCCCTTGTACTATAAGATATTAAAAAGCTAATTAGGAACTCTATTAGTATCTCCAAAAAATTCTTTATTTTCAAAGAGCATATTCTATCATTTAAAGAGAAAAATCTGAAGCTCCAACAGGGTTCTTTATATTTAACACTTAATTTTAATAATCCCAAAATATATTTATTACTTTTCTTCATATTTTATATTTAGTAATTTTTCTCTAAATTATTATATTATTTTCCTACATTGAAAATTGAAATCTTTTGAATATATGTAATTAACCACTCTCTAAATTAAAAAATTAATTTAAAAAATTTCTTGGTGCGTGATTTTAAAGGTCGACTCTTTAAAATAGAAAGCATCTCATGTTTAAAGAGCCTCTTGGAGATGCTCTAACATCCAGAAAACTTTAATCAATCTAGAAGTTATACTTTGGAAATCCATATATAAAGACCATCATTTGGCAATATTGTCATCACAAAACAACACAAAAGACCAGCTGTTTCACATCTTTGAGAGCAGTTAGAATTTGACATGGCACATCAGGAAAATCTTATAAAGATTGGCGCAGAAGGATTTAAAATCCTGAAGGAGTTCTTCCCCGGCAAACAGAATGAATATTTTATTCGAAAGGGGAGAAATCAGGTTGCTCCGGGCAAGCAAGGTGCTATCGACTGCAACAAGGCTGCCAAAAAATATGGAGGAATCCTAATTATAGAAGGTCGTAAGAAAGTAGGAATCCTAATTAGACATTCACTTCCTTATCCTCCTGAAAATCATAGTAAATCTACTACTCATGAAGCTAGCTAGATAACGTATGCTGTGCTTTTAGTCTTCGAGTCTAATGTACATATGCTCATGTGCTTTTCATAACCTTGTAACATATGCAGTGCTTTTGTAACCTTGTAACTTTCGTGTGATTTACGTATTTATACCTCGGATCTTTTCCCCGAAAATCCTCGACTGAAGGCTTTGCATCTCCTGATTGGTTCTCACTGTCTGTTCTGATAGCTATTCACTTCATATCTACAATAGCAGACAGCATTCGTTTCATACACCAAAGAAATGGAAGGAAGATATTAAAGTTAGTACTGTTGAAACTAGTTAAATGATACCTCAAAAAATCCTCCAGAGAAATAGCGCCGATCAATTAAATTTCTGGATTTAAATGAGAGGGCCATTATTTTCTAACGTAAGGGGACATGAATCAAAGCAGTTAACATACACTGGCAAGAGATATAGCAACCCCATTAATAGGCTCTGTTACGGCAATGTGTCAGCTTGAGGCAAGAATAAAACCATTTTATTCTTGCCAACCCAAAAGATTTGTGGATAAAAGAGTTCCTAATTTCAGCTTTAGAACATTCCTAGCATTAATTAATAACCATGATTTTGCAGTGACTAGGAATTTCCCTATATAAAAAAATGTTAATGTTCCACATGTTTGATGTGTGTTTAATTAGCTCATAGTCATTTTAATTAGTTAGTGATCATATACAACTTTAAGTTAATAATATTATAAACAAAAGGTAGATGAGCCTAAAAAATTAATTCTAAATAAACAAGTAACATTTCATTATTAAAAATAAGATTAAGTTATTTAATTTATATTGACGATGTACTTTAAAATAAGTAAGTGTGTGTTTGATTGCCATTATTTTCCACGGAAAATGTCATTTCTCCACCAAAACTCTTACTTTTGGGACGTTTGATTGACAATTTTTTCCATGAAAAATATTTTTCAACTTTTGGTCACGTGACCATATTTTCCTCAAAAACAAGGAAAATATTTTCTTTAGGGAGATGTGATTTTTATTTTTCAGGTAATTCACTCTCTATTCTCTTTCAAATTAGAATTCAACAAGTTCCATAACCTTTATTTTTCTAGCATTTCCTCTAAGGATGCTTTAAGTGTGCGTAGATCTAGTTATATCTTATCAAGTACAAAAATTGGAAACAAATTATAATAGATCACATAACCTAATAAAAAAAATCCACACAACTCATGAACGTATATAAAATGTGGTATTTTAATTACTTTGGGAGTATTTTTAATTAAAAAAAAAATGAGAGCACTTGAAAAGATAACTCCCACTAGACAAATTCCACTTAATAAATATTCTTGATTTCATAAAAAAAAAAAAAATTAGAATTAAATCAAGTTAAAAAATAATTTTAATGTTTTTTATAAATTTAATTTAAGCATTAAATACAAAAAAATATTTTTAACTATCCAAAAATTAATTTGTTTATAATGAAAATTCAAGAATAATCTAGGGATCAATCTGCAATTTTCAAAATTGAAATCATATCTCACATGTATGGCCAATCTACAATATTTTTTTTTTTTTTTAAGTTAATAAAAAATGGGGGTTGCGTTAGCACAGCCACACCAATCTCGAAAAGTTTTTCCGATTGGTTATCTTGAATAATTTCGATGTTTTGAGTTCATCTATGTTGTCATATTTTTAAAAAATCGATTTTTTAAGACCGCGTTTTGGACATCAAAAGATTTGTCCGAAAGTGAAAATGACAACAAATTCATGCAAAATTTTCAGAATTTCGATAAACTTTCGAGAGGTCGTAACTTTTTCATTTCAAGATCAAAATTAATGATTTTTATACTATGGAAAAGATCTCGAGAAGATCTATCTAACCATATCAAATGGAAAGCATGAAATAAAGCATAAAAGAAGTTGTCATTAGCATAATTTCTTTATTTCAAGGCAAAAATAAATGATATCTTTATGCCATTGAAAAGGTCCAGAGAAGATCTATACAACCGTACTAAATGGGAATCATGAAACGTAGCATAGAAGAAGTTATCATGTGAAGAAGTTTCGAATTTTATCAATTTCCATACAAAAAATCAGATTTTCATCCAAACTTCTGGATGACATAACTTCTTCATTTCAATGCCAAAACTAATGATCTTTGTATAGTTGGAAATGTCTTGAGAAGATCTCTATTTAACCATATCAAATGGGAAGGATGATATGAAGTGCATAAGAAGTTATCATGTGTTGAAGTTTCAAATTTTACAAATTTTCATAAAAAAATACAATAAAAAATGATTTTCATCCAAGCTTCAAAACCTCACAACTTCTTCATTTTATGTCCAAAATTTAAGTTCTTTATATGGTTGGAAAGCTCATTGAAATACCTTTCTAACCATACTATAAATTTTCAAAAGATGCCATAAAAACCACACAAAGTTTGAAAATTTTACATACAAAATTCATAACCCAATTGAATTACGTAATGACATATTTAAGTATAAAATATTGCAAGGAATTCAACCTTAAGGCTCTGATACCAATGCAATAATTCATAGCATTCTTGAACATAAATTTCGAGTTTCCAAGATCTTTGTGTTGTTGAATTACATTGCTTTCCAAGCATCAATATTGATCACAATGGAAGGGGAAAAAAAAGATCACAATGGAAGGATATTTTTTTTTTTTTTTAGTAGAAGGGGGGTAGAACCTCCGAGAGTTTATTAATATGCCCTCACATGTATCGGAGGAATACCGTGGTTACATTCGGGAAATATAGAAAGCAATAAACAAGGAAGACTACTTCCCTTACAATGAGATTTTAAATGAAATTCCAACGGGAATTCAAATCAATACATATCAAGTTCTAAGATAAGGTAGCTCCCAGCTATTCGTGTGCAAAATTCTTCGAAGTTGAATTTGGATTTCATCGCCAATAGACAGGTCCATGGTCGAGCCTTCACTTCCATTCTTTGCTAGAAAATCAGCAGCCATATTTGCTTCTCTAAACACATGATGTACGTGGACATTAAGCAACATAATCAGCTCCAATATTTCCTCCCAAATTCCCAGAGCCACCATAGAGTGCATGCCCCTTTTTTTTATCCATTGAACCACGATTTTAGAATCGGTTTCAACATTGATATTATTATCCACAATCTAAGTGCCTTATTTTGTGAGTTTTCATGCTAAAATAGTAATTTGAGGGCATTTCCAATTATTGTGATATTTTACATACGAATTTCACCATTTCCTTTCTTCCTTTTTTTTTTTTTTTTCCCCATAACTTCAATTAGGAGGTTGCAAGGAGTTATTTGGAAGTTGTAGGGAGTTAGGGAAGTTATGGATTTGATTTCCATTCAAAATATTTTCTCCTATCCACTTTTGAAATCTTGCTAGTTGGGTCACCCCGCTTGGGCAACCCATTACCCGTATTTTCCAACACCCTTAAATCAGTACAGATCAATGTCTCTTTCCATCCTTTGGAAAAATTTCAACAGTGAGATCTGTTTGGGAATTATTTTTTTTCCAATTTTAATTTAGATTTACATATAATCAGTGAAGTCGCCATAATATCGAAGAAATCCTGAGATCTTATTGTTGGATGATGGGAATCCTCTAGTTTATCCCTTGTCTTGTGCCCACTAATTCAACACCGAAAGTAGAAAATTTTGTTCATCAAGATGAAATGGAATCTTGCTTGCATCACTCTAATGGTCCAAGAATTCTACAAGCAATGTGAACTTAAACGGGACAATAATTTTCAAACCAATATGGAGCATCTTTTATACTCACCTGAACACGAAGAACAAATTCTGAGTCAATAATGCATCTCTATTTTTTAAATCACTTATGCTCTAATTATAATGTATTTATTTCAATACGTACATAACTGGCTATAATAAGAAAGAATAACTCCAAATTTAAATCCCTTTACCTAATTGTGTGAGCACAATATAATCATTTCAATTAGTACATCAACAATGGCTAGTATTTGAGAAAATTACTCCAAATTAGTTACTTTTAATCAGGCAAAAACCTTGCTGTGCCTAAATTTTTATTCTTTTCTCCAAATATATTTCATATTTAAAGTCAAACGATTAACCTAAACTATAGCTGTATGATGCAGTGATGTTTAGTTAAACTGAGAATGTTTACTTATAAGTAAATAAGTTTAGAAATAAATAGCTACTTTATTGATCAAAATTTAGAAAAATTAAGTATTTTGACACTAAGGTAATAATAAATTATGTTGGAAAAAATGAGTATATGGCTGAATTTGGCACGGATTTTGAGTGAGATCCGTTGGGCTATTTTGGAAGATCAAGGTTGATTTGTGTTCTCTTCCGTGAGTATATCGAAATCATATATTTACTAGCAAAAAATATGCTCTGGTAAATGAGAAATTAGAGCTCAAAGTTTGTCAATTGAATGAAATTTATTTTGGAGGAAAAATTATATTGATGTTTGTTCTATATAGGAAGTTAATGAAAACAAAAATCACTTTATATAAGATTACAATTTGAAAGTGTGTAATCATGTGTAGCATAGATGTTCTCTCCACGTGCGTGCAGGGGTGCAAATCATAGACCGAAATGTGCTTCAGACCTTAAACTTGTTTGCGGGCGTGACCTGCGTACACGAATGTCGGACCGAAATGAGCAAAATTGACCCCTTAAGAGTGTCCATGTTTTGCAACATTTTTTTCTTCAACTGGCTTTCCATTTTCTAAACTATTGAAACTCTAATAGTTATTGCCAATAAATTGTGATTATTGTTATTGAAGGGGTGAATCTGTTTTAAGAAAACTTTGTTTACACAAGCTTCATGTTAAAAGTTTTGGTGTTTTAATTAGTTTCTGCAATTACTTGTTTTATTGCAGTTTCATTTAAATTACTTATTTTATTTTACTGTAATTTAACAATTATGTAATCTGCTATATGTTTTGGTAAATATCCTATGAAAACTGCAAATACGGTATGTTCAAACTAATATGTGTAAAATCGGATAGTAAGCTGCATATATGGTATGAACACGACCAGTGTGCATATACGGTATCTAAGTTCACTGCAAATACAGTGAGTTGTATATACGATATGCGAAAATTCGGTAAATTGCATGTACGGTATGCGCCAATCCGGTAAGTTGTAAATCCAATTTTGAATTGCTAAATCCGGTATTCAATTACGAGAAGCTTGTCAAACACTGATTCAACAAATTATTCAAAAGTCTTCAGAAACAAAAGACATATATATAAAGTTAACTTTTCCTTATTTTCAAGCTTTGATGAAAAATGGTTAGGTAAGTTTGCATTTTCTGCACTACAGGGAATCAAGTCAATATATGCTCTTCCTAAGAGATATTTCTTTCAATGTCAATCTTTTTCATTATGCAAATATGTTTTCACCGGCCATCCGTCTGGAATCTGAACCGTTAGGTATAATTGCCAAAGCTATAATTAGCTTAAGGATTCTTAGGAAATTAGTTCCTAACTTCGACTTTAGAACTCTCCTAGCATTAATTTATTACCAAGATTCTGTAGTGATTAGGAATTCATTATATTAAAAGTGTTAATGTTTCATTTATTTTGGCAGATGCGTGTTCACCAAGTAGTTATATTAATTGGTCAACAACTAAATATTTTTGGTAGGAAAGGCGGTCACAGGAAGAAATGCCCTACAAATGGATATATTATGAATCTCTTTTTTCATATACGATATTGTCCGCTTTTATATCCAAAAGTATAGATATCAAACAAAAAAGAAGTAAGATTTTTATTATTTAGGAGCAAGGTAAGAATCATAATTTCCAAAATTAAGTTTATCTTTTTTACTCGGAATTAAGAAAAAATTAACTTATCCAAACATGTTTTGAAACAAAAAGTTATTTAAAATTAAGTGCTTAGCCAAACAGTCTCAAGGAAGCTTCTCTTATACAATAGTCAGATTAAATTTTGAAGATCATTTTTCATGGTTCTTGATCCTAACTTATTAAAGTTAAATGGCTAAAGCAGATTAATTAATCATGCCAAAATCTTTAATCCATACTCTCCCGGGAAAATGGTGATTCTGCCCCTAAAAATATTCCCTCTAATTGGACAATAAGAGTTAAAAGGCTAATTAGGAACTTTGGCTTCTAGTGAACTTTACCCAGACTAAAAGTTATACCTTGCAATTCTATATAAAAACCATCATGTGGCAATATTGTCATCACAAACAACATAAAAACCAGTACCAAATTTCTATTCTTTGTGATCAGTTAAAATTTGACATGGCACGTAAGGAAAATCTTTCGAAGACTGGCCAAGAAGGATTCATAATCATAGAGAAGTTCTTCCCCCAAACCAGGGATCTGACTACTCGCCAAGAATGCCAACAAAATGAATATCATATGCAAAAACCATCAAAGGGAAGAAATCTGAGCAAGCCAGCTGCTATCGACTTCAAGGAGGCTGCCATAAAATATGGAGGAATCGCAATTGTAGGAGTTCATAAGAAAGTGTTAGGAAAATAATATTGTGTATATCTTCTATATTAAGGGGATATATTCTGTATATTTTATGTTCCTAAATTGTAGCTTAATTATGGGAACCACAGCCGTGTAGGACAAGTCCTCTCCATGTATATGTATTTCATTCTTCTTCAATAATATTCATTCAGCCATATTGTCTTATTTTCATGGTATCAGAGCAGGAATAAAATTCAGATTCAACCATAGCTGCATCTTGATTTCTCGTGTAGCTCTCCTTCCTTTTTTCGCTGCTATGGCTGACGATCAAATCCCGTCCGACTCCGGCACACCCAAGGCAGAAATATCAATTACTTCTACAGATGGCTTTAAGGCAGATCTCTCTAATCCTTACTTCACTCATCATTCTGATCATCCAGGTTTGATGTTGGTTTCCAAACCTTTGAATGGAGACAATTACTCACTATGGAAAAGAGCTATGACAATGGCTTTAAACTCCAAAAATAAGCTGGGTTTTGTCAATGGCAGAATTTCAGCACCCTCAGAAGAAACTGATCCCAGTGGTTATGCAACTTGGTCACGTTGCAATGATATGGTCCACTCATGGATCATTAATACCCTCAGTCCAGAAATCTCAGATAGTGTAATCTATTACGCTACGGCACATGAAGTTTGGGAAGATCTTCGTGAACGATTTTCTCAAAGCAATGCACCACGCATCTTTGAAATTCAGCGAGATATCGCATACCATAAACAGGAACAACTCTCAGTCTCCACATATTATACGAAGTTGAAAGGCTTGTGGGACGAGTTGGCCTCCTACAGCGATGCCTCCAGTGGAACACTACAAGATCAGCAAAAATTAATGCAGTTTTTGATGGGTTTGAATGAGTCCTACAGTGCTGTTCGTGGGCAAATTCTATTGATGAATCCCCTTCCTTCTGTCCGCCAGGCGTATTCTGCCATTTCTCAGGAAGAAAAAAACAGAGACTTCTCACCACCCATACAATACCAGATTCCAGTGGAAGTGCAGCCATGGCTGTGAGAAATGGCAACAGATTCGACCGCCCTTATAGTGGTCCGCAAGATAACCGGCGTTCTGATCAAGACAAGCGACGCACAGGCTCGTTTAGGGGGTCGACCGCAATGTACCCATTGTGGAGATATGGGACATCTTATCGATAAATGCTACCAGTTGCATGGTTATCCACCGGGCCACCCAAAAGCAAGGCAGAACTCCAATTCCAACCAACACCGATTCAAGAATATTTCTACGGCCAATCACGTCTCTGAGAGGTTGCCTAAAAATGAAGAAAGTGACAAACCAATTATGACTGGAATTTCAGAAACACAATTACAGCAACTTTTGTCGCTATTAAGTGACAAGAATGCACCCACTGGCTCGCAGGCTCATGCTTCCATTTCCAAGCCAGGTTTGTCTACGCTTGTTTCCAGCAATTGGATAATTGACAGTGGGGCGACGGACCACATCTCTTCATCTCCAAAATTATTCTTGCATAAGAATAAAAATTGTTCGCTACCTCCAGTGTTATTACCTAGTGGAGAAAAGGCTAATATTGTTGCAAAAGAATCATTGCCTTTGAATTCCACATATTACTTACGTGATGTGCTGTGTGTGCCTACCTTCAAAGTTGATTTATTATCCGTTAGTCGTTTGACGAGAAATTTAAAATGTTCAGTGACATTTTTTCCATATTGGTGTATTTTGCAGGATCTGGCTACGAGGAGGATGATTGGTTTTGGGTGAGCAGCGTGATGGATTGTATTACTTGGTAGCATTAGCGACAAAGAAAACCATAACCAGCCCATCGCCACCTTCAAGCAATCAACCATTCTGTAACCTCACCACGACATCCACCAATCTCTGGCACAACCGACTAGGGCACTTATCCCCCTCTCGTTTAGGTTTTATTGCTAAACATTTTTTGCATATTCCAATTCAATCCAATAAAGAATGTCATGTTTGCCCTATGGCTAAGCAGTGTCGTTTGCCTTTTAGTTCTAGTTCCATTTCATCTGTAAAAGCATTTGATGTTATTCATTGTGATATTTGGGGACGTTATAAGCATTCTTCACTTTCTGGTGCTCATTATTTTCTCAGCATTGTGGATGACTACACACGTTTCACTTGGATTTTTCTAATGAGACACAAGAGTGAAACACAATCGATCTTGAAACAATTCTTTAGCTATGTTTTCACTCAATTTGCATCTCGCATCAAAAATTTTCGCAGTGATAATGGTGGTGAATTCCTTTCGCTCCAATCTTTCTTTCATGATAATGGTGTAATTTTTCAACATTCATGCGTATACATGCCCCAACAAAATGGGGTTGTGGAACGCAAACATCGTCACATTTTACAAGTGGCCCGCGCCTTAAAATTTCATGCTCATCTCCCTACCCAATTTTGGGGGGAATGCGCTCTTACGGCGGTACACATCATTAATCGGTTACCTACACCCGTACTCTCCTTCAATACTCCTTTTGAACGTCTATACTCCCGTTCCCCTCCTTTCCACCATCTTCGTGTTTTTGGATGTTTAGCTTATGCTACCAATGTCCACCCTTCGCATAAATTCGATACTCGTGCCATGCCTTGTATTTTCATAGGTTATCCGGTTGGACAAAAGGCATACAAATTATATAATTTGTCCACTAAAAAAATCTTCACGAGCAGGGACGTTGTCTTTCATGAAAATATTTTTCCATTTGACTTGAAGCAAAATGCCTCTGTCAGCCCAATTCATCCAACCCAACAGCCCAATCCCTCATTGGTCCATTCCCGCGGCCCCATTCCTATTTCCTTACATGATCCCAGCCCATCCATTGACCTTACTTTTTCCACACCTAACCCCACAGCTAGTTCCTCTCCTTCACCACCCACTGCACCGGACTCCGTCGCCACCTCTCCTCCTGCATTGGCTCCGCAAAGCCCACTCCTACAGTCACCACCCGCTGCCCATAATTTTGACCTCCCTGCTTCACCTTCTCCAGCGGGCACCCCACTGGCCCCACTTCCTTTAGCCTCACCTGATTCGATCACCCCTCTCCTTGAACCTCTGCCTCTTCGTCGCTCCAATCGCCCCCATAATCCACCTGCGAAATTACAGGACTATGTTTGCTCTCACATCGCGCATGCTCGCTCCGATCAGTCTGATTCCTTGCTTCCAGGTCCAACTAAAGGTACTCGTTATCCCTTGGCTAATTATGTTTCTTATCATCGTTATAAGCCTGCCCATTGCTCCTTTATTGCTCAGATAAGTCAGGTTACTGAGCCTCGTTCTTATTCCGATGCTGTTGTCCATCCTGAGTGGCAGGAGGCAATGCAGTCAGAATTGCGAGCTCTCCAGGACAATGGTACATGGTCCCTCACATCCCTTCCGGCAGGGAAGACGCCAATTGGTTGTCGGTGGGTCTATAAGATCAAACATCGCTCCGATGGCACAATTGAGAGATACAAAGCCCGCTTAGTTGCTAAGGGGTTCACACAATTGGAGGGTGTCGATTATCAGGATACATTCTCTCCCACTGCCAAAATCATCACCGTTCGTTGTCTCCTTGCCTTGGCCGCCGCTCATGATTGGTCTCTTCACCAATTGGACGTCAATAACGCTTTCCTTCATGGTGACCTCCATGAGGAAATTTACATGTCTCCACCGCCTGGGCTTCGGAGACAGGGGGAGGAAAACTTCGTATGTCGACTTCATAAATCACTATATGGCTTGAAGCAGGCATCTAGGCAGTGGTTCTCCAAATTCTCAGAAGCTATTCGAGCTGCAGGTTATGTTCAATCTCGAGCCGACTACTCCTTGTTCACCCGAACACAAGGCAAGTCTTTCACCGTTCTCTTGATATATGTTGACGATATTTTGATCACTGGAAATGATTCTGTGAGTATTGCTACAATTAAGAAATTTCTGCATAGTCAATTTCGCCTTAAAAGGATCTTGGTGATTTGAAATATTTTCTCGGCATAGAGGTGTCTTCCTCTAGGAATGGTATCTTTATCTCTCAGCGCAAGTATGCTTTGGAAATTATTGAAGATGCAGGATTAATAGGTGCGGCACCTATTGATACTCCTATGGAGCGAGGTTTGAAGTTGACTGATAAAAGTGATTTACTCAAGGATCCGGGTCGTTATAGGAGGTTGGTCGGTAGATTGATATATCTTACCGTCTCAAGGCCAGACATTACATATTCTGTGCATGTCCTAAGCAGATTTATGCATCAGCCTCGTAAGCTTCATATGGAGGCAGCACTTCGTGTTGTGCGTTATCTTAAGAATGCACCCGGCCAAGGATTATTCTTCTCTTCAAATAGTGATTTCAAGTTGCGAGCCTACTGTGATTCGGATTGGGCAGGTTGTCCAATCACTAGAAGGTCTACCACTGGCTATTGTGTCTTCCTTGGCCCCTCATTGATCTCATGGAGATCAAAACTTCAGAAGACAGTGTCACTTTCCTCAGCTGAAGCAGAATATCGTGCCATTACAGGAGCTTGCTGTGAGTTAACTTGGTTGAAATACCTCCTAAGAGATTTGGGAGTAATGTCTCAAGAACCTGCATTGTTGTATTGCGACAACAAAGCTGCCCTACACATTGCAGCAAATCCAGTCTTCCATGAGCGGACCCGACACATTGAAATGGATTGTCACTACATCCGGGATAAAATTCAAGATGGTTCCATTGTTACGAGATTTGTCAATTCTACTCATCAATTGGCAGATGTCTTAACCAAAGCCCTGGGAAAAGAATTTTTTGTTCCTATGATCCGCAAGTTGGGAGTACAAGACATCCACTCTCCAACTTGAGGGGGAGTGTTAGGAAAATAATATTGTGTATATCTTCTATATTAAGGGGATATATTCTGTATATTTTATGTTCCTAAATTGTAGCTTAATTATGGGAACCACAGCCGTGTAGGACAAGTCCTCTCCATGTATATGTATTTCATTCTTCTTCAATAATATTCATTCAGCCATATTGTCTTATTTTCAGAAAGTACCTCGTAAGTAAAGGTCACAAGAAAGTACCTCGTATGTATTAAGGCTTATTAAATACAATGTTTATTATCCACTGGACAATCACACTACTCTTAAGCTAGATATCATAAGCTGTGCTTTTAGTCTTCGAGTCTGATGTACAAAACTATATAAAAGACACTTGATTTAGTTTTTGTAACCTTGTAACTTACGTATGATTTTTGTATTTATACCTCGGTTCCCGTCCTAGAAAATCCTCTACTCAGGGCTTTGCATCTGCTGATTGGTTATCACTGACAGTTTTAACTACAATAACGAACATCATTCTTGCTATTCACCCAAAAACAATGGAAGGGAGCTATTAAAGGAAGTAAAAATCCTCAGAAATAGAAAATCAATTATAATTCTCGAGTTAAATGGGACACAACCGATATTTTCTAACATGAAGGGACATAGACACTTCTAAATTAGGGAATCAAAATAGTTAACATACATTGTCCAGAGCTTGTTAAAATAAAAGACCAAAGTGAGCAGACCAACTACAGAGAACCTTTGTCCTCAATTCTAGCTCCTTCAGCTGCCCAAGGGCAGAACCACTGATGTGGGGAACCCCCTTCTTTCTTCATCTTGTCTCTTGTGACTCTCTTCTTAACAAAATCAAAGCTTACATTTGTGGTTGGTCCAAGGCATCCTTGTCCTATGCGGGGCGAGCGGAACTTATTAGAGCCGTTATTCAAGGTGTGGAATGTTTTTGGCTTTCCATATTTCGTATCCTAGCCGCGATTGCTTCAAAGATCATTTGCTCATGCCGCAACTTCCTTTGGGGTACTAACAAACCGTTGGTTGCTTGGAGTAATGTTTGTTTGCCGAAACATGAGGGTGGACTTCGATTTAGAGATATAAAATGTTGGAACTCAGCGCTACTTTCAAAATCCATTTGGAATATCCATAGTAAGAAAGACTCGTTATGGATTAAATGGATTAATCAAAGTTACCTCCGTGGGGCTACTATTTGGGAGTGTATGGCAAGGAAATAGCACTCTCCGTTGATCAAGAAGCTGTTTGGACATTCAAAATCAGCTTAGAAGGCCAGAACTCACTGACCATGCTGCAGTAAATAGGCTGTCCAACTCGACAGCTTCTAGCCGTTTTTGCATGGGCAACGCATATAAGTTTTTTCGGCCGAGGGGGGAGGGAAGATGCTGGACTGGCGAGATTTGGAGACTGTACATTACTCCAAAACACTCCTTCATGTTGTGGTTGGCTGCACAGTCTAAGCTTCTAATGAAGGATAAGTTGATGCATCTTAACATCGATAGCACTTATTTTTTCAATGTGTTTTGTCTTCAAGAATAAGGGGATGGATCAAAGGATGGTTGGGAATGAGGAGATCACTGACGACGATACTTAGTGCACTGAAGTGGATGAAGAAACAAGCCCGAGGCACATCTTGGCAATCTAAAGCCAAGAGAATTGCTCTTGCTTGCACGGTCTACCAAATTTGAATGGCGCGGAGTAGAATGATTTTTGAATACTAATGTTTTGGATTATTTTGAGTCTCTAGCATTGGGTCGATATATCTTTGACGTTTGTACAACATTGATTTTTTATTTGCCTAGTATACCCGGTGTACTTCTACATGATGTTGATCAATAGAATTTACATTTACCGATAAAAAAAAAAGAGAAAATTACACTAGGTATCACTTTTTTCTTTTATAATTACAAAAGTGTCACCTTTTAAAAGTCATTTCAAAAATGTCACTTTTGGACATTTTTGCCCTTCTGAAAATTTTCAATACCTTACAAGTTCTGCACTTTAGTCAGACATGGGGTGATGAAAAATTGTACTTATACTGTGTTAAATGTCAGGATGAATTGACTGATGGGACAATTCGTCGCAGTAATTCTCGACAGATGGGTGAATCCTATTTTTGCGTATGCTAATGTAGAGTTATATTCAATTTTTTTTCGTAAGGTTGCCACGACTTTCGTGAATCATTTTCCATAAGTTTCGGATCACATGCAATTCAAATGTATTATTGTCAAAGTTGTTAATGTAGAGCCTTGTTTGGCCGTAATTAAAATTATAATTCATTTTCTCTATTTTCTTATCAACCATACATTTTTAAATAAAATATTATTACACACAAATTTAAAATCTTTCATTCTTTTTTAACCACACATTTTTCAAAAAATTACTATTCCAAAATACATTTTTCCAACTTCTCATTATAATGAGGTCAAACAAGGGCTAAAGAAACAAAAGAAACAAAAAAAAAAGTTCAATTTTACGACGACCTTGACATGCTATTTTTCTTTAATGAAAATTGGCGCAACATATTTTAAAAAATTGAAAAAAAATAGTTTGATATTGTTATTCGTTAAAGAGTAACAATACGTGTCTAATATTTTAAAATAAATATAAATTAAAATCAGTTGTAACGAATCATATTTTGTATTGTCTAGTTCAATACACTAAATTTATTTAAATAATTATTATGATTTCCTTAAATTATTTGTATGCATCATTTTATTGACCACCAAATTTTAATTAATTTTTTTCTTAATTTTCTCATTGTTATTCATGTTAATAATTTTGTCGGAAATAGTCTCAACATTTGTGTGGTTGAGAGTAGAATTTCCATAACACTTCTTTTATCATTTTTTTTTGTATTAAGAAAATTCATATTAAACAATATATATATATATATATATATATATATATATAATATTTATAATATAAAAATTAAATCATCACATCAAAGCATTAATGATAATGATAGATAACATTAATGAGCATTAAATGCTCCTACAATTGTGAGTCTAAGAGTAATATGGACTACTCACACAAAAAAGTGACATTTTTGAAAATTCCCCTAAAAATAATTGATTTTTTTGGCTTTTCATTTAGAGCAAGTCGTAAATGTTAATTTCATTTTTTATTTGATTACCAACAAATCTATAATAATTACAAAAAGAACTATATATAGCAACGCAAGTAATCATCTTTTCCAAAATTTCAACGAACAAAAGTATTGAATGCGGTCTAATACAATATACCAAAATGCAGAGATAACCTAAATTACCACTAAGAGTATCATTAGTCTAGTAAAAAAGTTGATACTTAGTAAAATATCATTTGTCTAGTAAAAAAGTTGATAGTTATATACTAAGGGTATAGACTACTGCTACAACTATACTAATTAAAATAGTACAAAATAATCAATCCATATCAAAGTTTGATCCTTTCGTTAACAATTTAGCTATCTCAAAAATAATCAACTTCCTGCACTTCACAAAAATAAATAATAAGTTATAATTAATAAAGTTAGACCGAGGGTGCAAATGAGAAATGATAACTGTAATGATAAAAGATCAAATATTAAACAAAAACACTACATTAACCATGTTTCTGCCCACTTTCCAGTTTTAGAGCTTAAACAATAACACTGCATCAACATGTATCCCATATTAAACCATACTTTATGCAACCACCCCCATTAACATTAAGGAAAAGCAAGAGGATTCAAAAGGCCCATTACGTTGCAATTATTACTTTGCATGCCGAGAGTGAAGAAACTAGGTTCCAGTCTGCATTCAACCAAAAAGAAGCAGGTCGAATTTGTCCCTTTGGTTGACTAGATATCTATATTTGCAGTAAATAATTACTTATGTACTAACATTTTAAGATTAAGTGATTAACCAAGCACGCTCACATATGAAACTCAATTAAACTCTACCCTCCCACCGTCTTTAGCGACCAGCCCAAGCCTGCGCTAGAGCTACCAATGATCATCGGCAACCCTGCCATGGTCTGGAGCTGTGTAGGACTTGATGTACATGTTGGTAAAATGGCTTTGTTGAGCTTACTTTTGGCACAATTTTAGGTGGGCCTCGTGGGTTCAATTTTGAATATCAAAGTTGATCCGTGTTCTCCTCCGCAAGAACATTTAAATCATATATTTAATTGCCAACAATGATAAACGGGTGAATGAGAAATTAGAGTTCAAAATGGACCATTGGAAAATGATTTATATTGGAGGGAAAATTCCCACATAGGAAAATTATGAAAGCAATGATTACTTTATATAGGGCTACACTTTGGAATGATGTAATACTGTGTAGCATATAGACTTTCTCCACATACGTGCACAGGGGGTGCAAATCAAGGACCAAAAATGTACATAGAGTCTTGAACTTGTGTGTAGGTACGACCTGCGTATACGAATATCGGATCGAACGAAATTCTGTGCACAACACGCAATTATTCATGAAACCACTGCACCTTATTCGCCACAACAAAATAGTGTTGTTGAATGGAAAAATCTACCTTAAAATGATGAATGCAATGTTAGTAAGTTGTGTTACCTCAGAACAAGTGGGGAGAAGTTGTGTTATCAGCAAATTACCTTTTAAATAAAGTATCTTAAAAGAAAACTAAAAAGACTCTTTATGAGTTTTGGAAATGAAGAAAATCCCCCTATAAATATTTACAAGTGTGGGGAGTCTTACTAAAGTGCCTATGACAACATCAAAGTTGGTAAAGATAAGCCCGAAAACTGTAGATTTCGTCTTCATTGGCTATGCACATAATAGTAGGGATTATCGATTTCTTGTACATGAGCCTAAAATCCGAAACATACACAAAAACATGATAATGAAATTGATAAATGCTTCATTCTTTGAACATGTATTTTCGTACAGATCCAAAGAAAAAACAAGCTCTTTTAAAAGAACATATGAGATAATGACTGGAAATAGTCAGGACCAAGAACAAGTAGGGGAGTTTGAGGTTGAACTAAAACACAACAAAAGAGAAAGGATAGAAAAATCTTATGGTCCTGATGTTCTGATCTATATGCTAGAAAGCAAACTTCAAAACTTTTAAGAAGCCGTGAATTCTTTAGAAGGACCTTAATAGAAAAATGTCATTAAAAGTGAAATAGATTCTATTTTGCAAAATTATATATGAGAACTAGTGGGTATTTTCTCCAGGAAATAAACCACTAGGCTACAAATGGATTTTTAAAAGCAAAATGAAAACAGATGGAACTATCGAGAAGTATAAAGTCATATTAGTGATAAAAGGTTACAAACAACGTGAATGCCGTGATTACTTCGATACGTATTCTTTAGTGATGAGAATAACATCTATTAAGATGATACTTGCAATTGCAACTCTATGAAATCTTTGAAAAATGCAAGATTCGACACAACTACACCTAGAGGGGGTGATTAGGTGTAAATACGGAATTAAAATAATAATTAACAAGCAACAAGTCACTAATTAATTATGTCTAGGTGATTAATCAACCAAATCAGTTTTCCTATGTTTAAATACCACAATCATATAAAACAATAATCATAGTAGTAAATAAAGCGATAAACAATATGAGAATTATTCACGAATAAACCCAACGAGGGAAAAACTCCGGACACTTTGCAGTCAGAAATCCACTACAAATGTGTTGATAAACTTACAGACCACTAGTAAAGTTGATGACACAAGTTTTCTGATCTCCTGTGTGAAGTTTGAAGAAGCCCTCCTGGAATATGCACACGAACACCAAACCTGGCTCTTCTTTGTAAAACAGTCCTCCTGAAGTTAGTACACGAACTCCACTCCTGACTCTTCACGAACGTTCATCTCCTGCGGATCTTCAAGAAAAACTTATCGTTCTTTAGTAACCTTCCTTGATCTTCAAACCTTTGACAGAACTAAGAGAATGTTGCACCTTGGTGTTTGATTTGGTTATTTTGATGTTTTCAACAAAGTTGGCGCATATAATATGAAGGATTGAACTCTTTTTATTTGATGAAGGATGTTTGCTATTGAGAGAATAATGTTCAACCTCTTTAGACGGAATAATGCGTTGCCAATATTTATATGTTGGACTGTTTAGGAAATATGAGTCAAGTAAAATTCTTGCGAATCGAAAATTATGTTGCCTCGATAAATACGTTGCTCGAGCGAGGAGCTCTTTAGCTCGAGCGAAGGGCCTGTCGCTCGAACGACAGTGGGGCGAAGGTCGAGCGATGGATGTACTGCTTCATCAGCTCAAGCACAAGTCTGGCCCGATGAGCAGCTAGCGAAAAATCGATGAGTTACATTCATGTTCCGAACATAAAACCTCAAACCCTAAGCTAACCTACCAACTATGACACTTTACAATTTAGTTCCTAAACTTTATAATTGTTCAAATTGATCATTTTATTCACAAAATCACCAATACAAAATATAACACTAGCAATCTTGAAATACATCAAATGGATATTAAAACTATATTTTTTACTGAAGATTTAGAGGAAGAAAATTTACATGGAACAACCCGAGGGTTTTTATCACCAGAGCAAGAAAAGAAAGTCTGTAAATCGGTGAAATCATTCTATGGCTTGAAACAAGCATCTAAATAGTGACATGAAAAGTTTGATAATGTCATGATATAATGTAGATTAAAGATCAACTAGTGTGATAAATGCGTTTACGTCAAATACACTGAAAATGATTATGTTATTTTATGTCTTTATGTAGATGACATGCTAATTGTTGGTAGCAATGATAAGATGATTAAATCTATGAAAATATGTTGAATTCAAGATTTGGATGGACTTGTTCTAAGTTAGTCACACTATGTAGACAAAATTCTGGAAAATTTAACAAAGATGATTCTGACGTGACTAAAACATAGATAAAAGCCAACCTATATATAAAATAAAGGCGAGAATGTCTCTAAAGTGACATAACTTACACAGTTAGTAAATTGAGTAATATAGGAGTAATTCAGGAGTTGACCACTGGAAATGAATATTAAGAGTACTAAGGTACTTAAAATATACTAGTAGCTATGGATTGCACTATACTAGATATCCAACAGTTATTGAAGGATATAGTAATGCCAATTGAATATCTGATATAGAAAGACTCAAAATTTACTGATGGATTTGTTCACATTGGAAGTGCTGTTATATCCTGAAAATCCTCTAAACAAACTGTTACAGCTAGATTTACCATGAAATTCGAGTTTGTAGCTCTAAATGAATGTGGTAAAGAGGTTGAGTGGTTACGCAACTTCTTAGAGGATATTTTCAGATGATCAAAATATATGCCGACAAGTTGCATACATTGTGATAATCAATCAGCGATTGGAAGGGTACAAAGTAACATGTACAATGGTAAGTCTAGACGTATACATCGCAAATATAATACCATAAGTCATCTACTCTCAATTGGATTAATCTATATTGACTATATAAGGTCAAAGAATAACATTGCAGATTCATTAACCAAAGGGTTAAATAGATAGTTAGTTGGAAAAGTATCGAAAGGAATGAGACTTAAGCTCTTGAACGAATAAGTTAGTGAAAACTCAACCTAATTGACTGGAGATCTCAAGATCTAGGTTCAAAGAGACAACCAAATTGTAAAAACTTAATTGAATCACTGTGGATGATATTATCTCATGTCCATTCATATGATGTAATGGCGATGTTCATGAAGATGAAGGATAATCAATGATTTTTATGCGTCGAAAATGGAGTGAGAGAGAAGTGGGCCCACTTCTAAGAGAATTGTGTGGGCTCAATTCTTATAAACTTTCATAACACCAGACTTAGGTTCATGGCCATAAATGAACATAACAGTAAGAACTTAATTGTGTTAAGAAGAATCATGTGGAGTATATCATCATTTACATAGAATGCAGAATAGCTCAAAGACATCATGCACACTGGTCAGCGAGTAAAGTAAATATAATTTCACAATGGAAGGTTTAAAGAGTAATACCTACCTATCATATGCATGTTTCAACCATTGAACTATATTACTAAATCTTTATGTCTCTCATTTCTATATTGCTCCCAATTTTCATTCATCTGTGGGATTGTTGAAAAAATGGCTTTGTTGAGCTTACTTTTGACACATTTTAGGTGGGACCCCTTGGTTCAATTTTGAAAATTAAAGTTGATCTGTGTTCTCCCCATTGAGAACATTGAAATCATATATTTACTTGTCAAAAATGATAAACGAGTGAATGAGAAATTGAAATTCAAAATTGACCATTGGAAAAATTCCCATCAAAAATTTGCTTTGTATTTAAATAAAAACTGTGATAGGAATTATACATTTTTGTAGATTCTGCAAACTTTTTTGCTATTATGTGACACGAACAACATGATCTACAATCCACAGTTGTCTAATTGTCCAGCTTCCAATGAAAATCCACACATGGAACAAGAATGAGAGAATTATGAGTTTTCTTTTTATTGTAATAGCAAGAATAATTATGTTCTCTTCTAATTTTCAAGTCCTAGCAACTTATTAATATAAGTTCAAGTGGACTTGGCTTGTTTCTTAACGTAATCCGGTCAAATATTTAATTAATTCAAGGAAAAATTCATAACTAAGAGGTTAAGTATCACCCATTTCAAAACTAAGATCAAAGGTTTCAAATTTAAAAAATTAGATATTTATATAAATTTAATTATGATTTAGTTAATTAAATACATAAAGCTCACAAATCTAAACAATTTGGACACAAATTAACAATTTAGTTAGTCACATATATATATTTTTATCACAATTCAAAAAATATATGGGTCACAATTTGTTCATCGATCGCAATTCAAAATTTTATAAGTCACAATTTATTTATTAGTCACAAATCACAAATATTATAAGTCACAACTTATTATATAGTCACAAATTATCAAATTATCGGTCACATATGAATAATTTTTTAGGCCACACATTATTTCTTGATTGCAATTTATCTTTTTCATTGGTCACCTATTGTTTATTGGTCATAGATTAAGTCATCGTCAACAAAATAATTTGTAACCACCACCCATTGCCACCAACATCTCACCATCACCACTAGAACCACTACCACGACTGCCACTGCCGACCGCCTCGCCACCGCTAAAAATTGTCATAGCCACCACTCCACCATCACACCACAGCCCACAAATCCACCACCGTCACCACAATCGCGTAGATCCGCCACCACCCCGCAACCAACACGTCCACTAAAAAAATCCCCAAATCATCGCTACCACCACGACTTCCACCACAAAAAATTATCATAACCACCACTACACCACCGCAACACAATCCAAAAATCCACCACAACCACACAAATCCAACACCACCACCACCCCACAACCACCACCTCCACTAAAAAAATCCCCAATTTATTTGCTGTCGCGTTGAGTACAGCGCTGCGTGTAGTTACTGCAGCAACGCTGCACACGAAAGTCCTATCATTGCCCGATGCGCAACATTGCTGATGTGGCTTTTGGTGCGAGGATTTTTGCTATGGCTTCTGGCTTCTGGTGAGAGAGAACATTATTGTTATCGTCACCTCGGTGCACGCCTACTATGCGCCGATTGTGGGTCTCTGTGGCGGTGGGAGAGAGATAACGAGAATGAGTGAATATAAATGAGGGTTTGGGTTGGATGGGGGGATGGGGTGGAGTGGTAATATACATTAAGTTATTTTTATACAATTATTATTAATATTTAAAATTATATTATTATCTGATTTTTGTATAAGTAAATCTGCATTTTATTATTGAAATTGGATCTTTAAAAGCAGGTCAATATGTAATTTCTATTTAATTCAATTAATTAAATTTGATCCATGAATTAAATAATCCAATTAATTAATTCGGGCCTATTAAGAAGCAACCCAAATAATTAATTGTCTAACACTTGTCAATTAATTAATTAGTAAATTTAATTCTTCTAGTTTTCCTTTTGTATATGATCTGTTAGGTTCCCAATCACGATATCTAACGACATAAATTATTATTTTGATATAATCAAAATCGAATAAATTAAAAATTCACTTTTAATTTATCACTAATTCACATCCGTCGTCTTAAATTGATATATAACAATGTGTCAAGACAATACATGTGACGAAAAATGTCACGTAGTATGACAAAATCAAACTTGTTCATTTACCGAAGCATTATAATCATTTCGTCAATATGATCCGATTAATGAAAATTCAAGAATAATTTAGGGATCAATCTGCAATTTTCAAAATTGAAATCATATCTCACATGTAGGACCAATCTACAATTTTTTTTTTTAAATTAATAAAAAATGGGGGTTGCGTTAGCACAGCCACGCCATTCTCGAAAAGTTTTTCCAAATGGTTATCCTGAATAATTTCGATGTTTTGAGTTCATTTGTGTTGTCATATTTATTTTTCAAAAAAATCAATTTTTTAAGACCGCGTTTGGGACATCAACAAATTTGTCCGAGAGTGAAAATGACAACAAATTCATGCAAAATTTTCAGATTTTCGATCAACTTTCGAGAGGTCGTAACTTTTTTCATTTCAAGATGAAAATTAATGATTTTTATACTGTGGAAAAGATCTCGAGAAGATCTATCTAACCATATCAAATGGAAAGCATGAAATAAAGCATAAAAGAAGTTGTCATTAGCATAATTTCTTTATTTCAAGGCAAAAATAAATGATCTTTATGCCATTGAAAAGGTCCACAGAAGATCGTACTAAATGGGAATCATGAAACGTAGCGTAGAAGAAGTTATCATGTGATGAAGTTTCGAATTTCATCAATTTCCATACAAAAAATCAGATTTTCATCCAAACTTCTGGATGACATAACTTCTTCATTTCAATGCCAAATTTAATGATCTTTGTATAGTTGAAAATGTCTTGAGAAGATCTCTATTTAACCATATCAATTGGGAATGATCAAATGAAGTGCATAAGAAGTTATCATGTGATGAAGTTTCAAATTTTACAAATTTTCATATAAAAAATGATTTTCATCCAAGCTTCAAAACCTCACAACTTCTTCATTTTAAGTCCAAAATTTAAGTTCTTTATATGTTTAGAAAGCTCATTGAAATACCTTTCTAACCATATGAATCTTACTGCATAATTATCAACATACCAAAAACAGTAAATTTTCAAAATATGCCATAAAAACCACATAAAGTTTGAAAATTTTACATACAAAATTCATAACTCAATTGAATTACGTAATGACATATTTAAATATAAAATATTGAAAGGAATTCAACCTTAAGGATCTGATACTAATGCAATAATTCATAGCATTCTTGAACATAAATTTCGAGTCAAGAATTCTTACTTGAATTGATGAATTTCAAGATCTTTGTGTTGTTGAATTACATTGCTTTCCAAACATCAATATCGATCACAATGGAAGGGGGAAAAAAAAGATCACAATGGAAGGAGATTATTATCCACATTCTAAGTGCCTTATTTTGTGAGTTTTCAAGCTAAAATAGTAATTTCAGGGCATTTCCAATTATTGTGATAATTTACATACGAATTTCACCATTTTTTTCTTTCTTCCTTTTTTTTTTTTTTTCTTTCTTTCATAACTTCAATTAGGAGGTTGCAAGGAGTTATTTGGAAGTTGTAGGGAGTTAGGGAAGTTATGGATTTGAATTCCTATCAAAAAAAATTTCTCCTATCCACTTTTGAAATCTTGCTAGTTGGGTCACCCCGCTTGAGCGACTCATTACCTGTATTTTCCAACACCCTTAAATCAGTACAGATCAATGTCTCTTTCCATCCTTTGGAAAAATTTCAACAGTGAGATCTGTTTGGGAATTTTTTTTTTTTTTTTTTCCAATTTTAATTTAATTTTACATATAATCAGTGAAGTTGCCATACTATCGAAGAAATCCTGAGATCTTATTGTTGGATGATGGGAATCCTCTAGTTTATCCCTTGTGTTGTGCCCACTAATTCAACACCGAAAGTAGAAAATTTTGTTCATCAAGATGAAATGGAATCTTTCATCACTCTCTAATGGTCCAAGAATTCTGCAAGCAATGTGAACTTAAACGGGACAATAATTTTCAAACCAATATGGAGCATCTTTTATCCTCACTTGAATACGAAGAACAAATTCTGAGTCAATAATGCATCTCTATCTTTTTTCTTATGTCATCAAAACTACCACGCACTCCAACATCATATTTGATGACAATTTTGTTGGAAAATATAATTTGTCAAGTTCGTAAACAAAGAATATAGATATATAGTTTGTTACTCTTTCTTAAAAGAGTTATTTGTCTCACTACTAAAGCCAAACCCTTTGTTGTTTACTTAATTTGGTCTTGTACTGAAGAAATTACTTGATTTCTAGAACAAAAAATAATGATTAGGCAACAAGTACATATTTCTGTAAAAATAAGGATGCAGAGAATAAACAGAAAAGTAAGTTGGTTTTCATATCCTCAAAATGTGAAGGCAAAGCATATGTAGATTTATTTCGAGTCACAACCCTTTCAAAATACCTTTTCGAATGGACCAAAATTTTCTCATTTAGTTGTAGGCTTTTATTTCGCATCAAAACATGCATTTCTCGTTAACTTTTGTATGAAGAAATAATTTTTCCATATCTACCAGTCTACCACTAATTTCTTTCACTTTTATGCCACAGAAGATTTTTTATAAAACTTTGTAATTGAACATGCACCATCAGCTGCAAAATTATTTCTATTACAATAAATTATGATCATCTGAAGAAATTAATTTTTGATAGGATGAAGCTACAAGTACCCGGTGCTTTACACGCCGGGTTATCTGCCTCTCACATGGGGGCGGGCCCCGCGCATTAATTGTGTGTGGGACCCGACCTCCTTTGTGAGAGGCGGTGGTGGGGTCGGGCACATAGGCGTTGACGCCCGTGTGCCAATAGCTTAATTCTAACATTAAAATACCTCTTTACATACTGCTTTACTGCTCCAAGAAAAATGTATTCATATCAAATAGAGCATTAGAGTCTATAATATGGAACAATAAATCTAAAATGTTACCTTCTACTCAAGCAAATATATGCTTATTTTTTTAAATCACTTATGCTCTAATTATAATGTATTTATTTCAATATGTACATAACTGGCTATAATAAGAAAGAATAACTCCAAATTGATGATGTCATTTAAATCCCTTTACCTAATTGTGTGAGTGCAATATAATCATTTCAATTAGTACATCAACATTGGCTAGTATTTGAAAAAATAACTCCAAATTAGTTACTTTTAATCAGGCAAAAACCTTGCTGTGCCTAAATTTTTATTCTTTTCTCCAAATATATTTCATATTTAAAGTCAAACGATTAGCCTAAACTATAGCTGTATGATGCAGTGATGTTTGGTTAAACTGAGAATGTTTACTTATAAGTAAATAAGTTTAGAAATAAATAGCTACTTTATTGAACAAAATTTAGAAAAATGAAGTATTTTGACACTAAGGTAATAGTAAATTATGTTGGAAAAATTGAGGGTTGACTTTGGCACGAATTTTGAGTGGGATCCGTTTGACTATTTTGAAATATCAAGGTTGATTTGTGTTCTCTTCCGTGAGTATATCGAAATCATATATTTACTAGTCAAAAATGATGCTCGGGTGAATGAGAAATTAGAGCTCAAAGTGTGTCAAGTGAATGAAGTTTGTATTGGAGGGAAAACTATATTGATCTTTGTCACACATAGGAAGTTGATGAAAACAAAAATCACTTTATATAAGATTACACTTTGGAAGTGTGTAATTATGTGTAGCATAGATGCTCTCTCCATGTGCACGTAGGGGGGGTGCAAATCACGAATCGAAATATGTTTCGGACCATGAACTTGTGTGCGAGCGCGACTTGCGTACATGAATGTCGCACCGAAATGAGCAAAATTGGCCCCTTAGGAGTATCCACGTTTTGCTACATTTTTTTCTTCAATTGACATTTTATTTTCTAAACTGTTGAAACTCTAATAGTTATTGCCCATAAACTGTGATTATTTCCATTGAGTAGGCGAATCTGTTTTAAGGAAATTGTGTTTACACAAGTCACGGGTTAAAAGTTTTTGTGTTTTAATTAGTTTCTGCAATTACTTGTTCTATTTTACTGTAATTTAACAATTATTGAATCTGCTATATGTCGTGGTAAATATTCTATGAAAACTGCAAATACGGTATGTTCGAACTAGTATGTGTAAAATCGGACAGTAAGCCGCATATATGGTATGAATAGGACCGGTATGTGCATATACGGTATCTAAGTTCACTGCAAATACGGTGAGTTGTATATACGGTATGCGAAAATTCGGTAAGTTGCATATACAGTATACGCCAATTCGGTAAGTTGTAAATCCGGCATTCAGTCACGAGAAGCTTGTCAAACACTGATCCAACAAATTATTCAAAAGTCTTCAGAAACAAAGGACATATAAAGTTAACTTTTGCTTATTTTCAAGCTTTGATGAAAAATGGTCAGGTAGTTCTTTGCATCTTCTGCACTACAAGGAATCAAGTCAATATATGCTCTTCCTAAGAGATATTTCTTTCAATATCTATCTATTTCATTATGCAAATATGTTTTCACCGGCCATCCGTCTGGAATCTGAATCGTTAGGGTATAATTGCCAAAGCTATGATTAGCTCTAGGATTATTAGGAAATTAGTTCCTAACTTCGACTTTAGAACTCTCCTAGCATTAATTTATAGCCAAGATTCTGTAGTGATTAGGAATTCATTATATTAAGTGTTAATGTTCCATTTATTTTATCAGATGCGTGTTTACCAAGTAGTTATATTAATTGGTCAGGAACCAAATATTTTTGGTAGGAAAGGCGGTCAAAGGAAGAAATGCCCTACAAATGGATAGATTAAGAATCTCTTTTTTCACATGCGATATTGTCCGCTTTTATATCCAAAAGTATAGATATGAAACAAAAAAGAAGTAAGATCTTTATTATTTAGGAGCAAGGTAAGAATCATAATTTCCAAAATTAAGTTTAACTTTTTTTACTCGCAATTAAGAAAAAATTAACTTAACCAAACATGTTTTGAAACAAAAAGTTATTTAAAATTAAGTGGCCGAAAATAGTCTCAAGGAAGCTTCTTATACAATAATCAGATTAAATTTTTAAGATCTTTTTTTATAGTTCTTGTTGACCTCAAAAAATGGACTTCAGAGCTGCCAACAGATAAATCTTCTAGTCCACTTCTCCATGTGCACAATAGCAAGTCGTTAGCCACTCGTGATCCTATTTTCCAGTGGGGATGGAGGCGGCCACGAGCACTCCGACGGTCAAATCAATTTTAGTTCAACGTAAAGGTCACCGGCGGTTCAAGTTATCGCCGGGGACGTGAGTGGAAATGTATGCAATGAGTAAAGTGAATGTGGAGGGGGAGAATAATCTATGTTCTTTTAAATGGCAAGATTGCATATCCTTCTTCCGGTGCAAAGAGGTTGTATTTATACCAAGGGTGGGAGGAGGAAAGCCGTTGGATAAGGAGACACGTGGCCTCAGATCCTCCCACCCTGTTCCATCCTAGACGTCAACCTGTCCATCAATAGGTTGGCTGATCTTTATTGTTCTGACTTATACGGTTGAATTGATCGTTTGAACCCTGTCACACGTCCCATCAATCAATCAAGGATTTAATTCTCGAAAGGCATTCGTACAAAAAGGACCTTGGCTGAAGAGATGTGGGGCAGGCCCGTGAAGCGCCTTGGTTGCAGAGTGCGGGCCTTTGCATCCGAACCTTTTCTCTTGTTCCGCACAGGAGAAGACCCCTCCTCAGTAACTTCCTCTTCGATGACCCTTTGGGTCTTGCTCAAAGAGTGCAGCCTCTTAGCCTGCTTCTTATATTCTGCCGAGCCGGTGTGAAGAACCTTGGCCTCGGCAATGCTACGTCTTAAGGTAGCGAAGTTAGGCTTCAGAGGCCTTTTCTTTACGAAGTCGCCTATAGGATAAAAATAAAACCTAAGTAAACCATACTGAAAGAAGTGAATAAATGACGAAGTGAAGAAGTGAAGCTTACCTTGGCTAGACATTAGGCCGTGGAGAACGAAGGGGATGTTCAAATTGATAATCTTGTGGTAGCTCCTCTCTTGGGGGTCGAGGTGATAGATATCACCAATAATGCCCCACTCCTCCTCAGAGATCTCGCACCTCGGCTTCAAACCTACAGACAACAAAAATATTAAGCATATAAGGAAATAGATCAAGTAAAGTTGCTTTGAAAACAAAACTTACTGGGAGTGGAGTAAGTGGTGGGAACTGTCAGAGGCGCCATGTGGTCGTTCTCCATTGTGTCCCACCTCCCAGCTACCCAAAACCACGAGCTATTCCATCCCTTGACTGAAGAGGGCAGGTTGATCACAAAAGGGGAATGGGATCCCCAATGAGACAAGTAATACCATCCATTATTCCCTTCCCCGACCACGCACTTCAGAAAGTACATGGAGTGGAACACGCTAAAAGGCATGTCCACTCCAATGTTGATCTGCCTCCACAACATCCATGATCCCACTGTGGGATTGTTGAAAAAATGGCTTTGTTGAGCTTACTTTTGACACAATTTTAGGTAGGACCCATTGGTTCAATTTTGAAAATTAAAGTTGATTGTGTTCTCCCCATTGAAAACATTGAAATCATATATTTACTTGTCAAAAATGATAAACGAGTGAATGAGAAATTGAAGTTCAAAATTGACCATTGGAATAATTCCCATCAAAAATCTGCTTTGTGTTTGAATAAAAATTGTGAAAGAAATTATGCATTTTTGTAGATTCTGCAAACTTCTTTGCTATTTTGTGACACGAACAACATGATCTGCAATTCACAGTTGTCCAATTGTCCAGCCTCCAATGAAAATCCACACAGGGAACAAGAATGAGAGAATTATGACTTTTCTTTTATTGTAATAGCAAGAATAATTATGTTCTCTTCTAATTTTTAAGTCCTAGCAACTTATTAATATAAGTTCAAGTGGACTTGGCTTGTTCTTAACGTAATCCGGCCAAATATTTAATTAATTCAAGGGAAAAATTCATAACTAAGAGGTTAAGTATCACCCATTTCAAAACTAAGATCAAAGGTTTCAAATTTAAAAAATCAGATATTTATATAAATTTAATTATGATTTAGTTAATTAAATAAATAAAGCTCGCAAATCTAAACAATTTGGACACAAATAAACGATTTAGTTAGTCACATATTATTTTTTGATCACAATTAAAAAAATATATAGGTCACAATTTATTCATTGGTCGCAATTCAAAATTTTATAAGTCACAATTTATTTATCGATCACAAATCACAAATATTATAAGTCACAATTTATTATATAGTCACAAATTATCAAATTATCAGTCACATATGAACAATTTTTTATGGCACACATTATTTCTTTATTACAATTTATCTTTTTCATTGGTCACATATTGTTTATTGGTCACAAATTAAGTCATCGTCAACCAAATAATTTGTGACCACCACTCATTGCCACCAACATCTCACCATCACCACCGCAACCACTGCCACGACTGCCACCACCGACCGCCTCGCCACAGCTAAAAATTATTATAGCCACCAGTCCACCATCGCACCACAGCCCACAAATCCACCACCGTCACCACAATCACGCAGATCCGCCACCACCCCGACCAACACCTCCACTAAAAAAAATCCCCAAATCATTGCTACCACCACAACCTCCACCACAAAATATTATCACAACCACCTCTACACCATCGCAACACAATCCACAAATCCACCACCATCACCACAATTGCACAAATCCGCCACCACCACGTAAATCCTCTACCCCCACAACAAACCACCACCTCCACTAAAAAAAAAAATCCCGAATTTTATTTGCTGTCGCGATGAGCACAGTGTTGCGCGCAGTTATTGCAACAATGTTGTACATAAAGGTCTTGTCATTGCCCCGATGCGCAACATTGCTGCTGTGGCTTTTGGTGCAACGACTTTTGCTATGGCTTCTGGTGCGAGAACATTGTTGCTATCGTCACCTCGGTGCACGCCTGCTACGCGCCGATGGTGGGTCTCTGCGACGGTGGGAGAGAGATAACGAGAATGAGGAAATATAAATGAGGGTTTGGGTTGGATGGGGGGATGGGGTGGAGTGGTAATATATATTAAATTATTTTTATACAATTATTATTAATATTTAAAATTATATTAATATTTGATTTTTGTATAAGTAAATCTGAATCTTATTATTGAAATTGGATCTTTAAAAGTAGGTCAATGTGTAATTTTCATTTAATTCAATTAATTAAATTTGGTCCATGAATTAAATAATCCAATTAATTAATTCGGGCCTATTAAGAAGCAACCCAAATAATTATTTGTCCAACACTTGTCAATTAATTAATTGGTAAATTTCATTCTTCTAGTTTTCCTTTTGTATATGACTTGTTAGATTCCCAATCACGATATCTAATGACATAAATTATTATTTTGATATAATCAAAATCGAATAAATTAAAAATTCACTTTTAATTTATCACTAATTCACATCCGTCGTCTCGGATTGACATCTAATAATGTGTCAAGACAATACATGTGACGAAAAATGTCACGTAATATGGCAAAATCAAACTTGTTCATTTATCGTAACATTTTAATCATTTCGTTAATATGATTCGATCAAATATGAGATATGGATATGCGTCGATCTCCATTATTGATCTTTATATTTTATTCCAGTATTATGTCAATGTAAGTCGAAAACTCATTTTTGATTTATGAGAATACCTTGGCCAAAAATTTTCATTATCTACTCAACTGGCTGAAATGTATATCAAAATCTCTTACTATCTAAGAGTGACGAATCTTTTATTGGTCATTTACAACATTTATATGATTCTTGACATACCCGAAAGAAGTCGTATTAGAGGCTCTTGATAGAGCAACATCCAATATCACTAAAGTATGACTGTCCTGATATAAGGCGCTATGATGACATCAAGTCAAATGACCAATTTCACTACTGAACGTTGGAGATTAACGATAGACATTCAGATAATTAACCATGTGGAATCTCCCTAACGGGTCTTCAATATTTTGTTCTATAACAAAACATACCCGTGTTTATTTAAGTGTCATCACAATTTAGCTTGTAAGATTAATTACTTACTTCACAAGTATGAAGCGCCACACGTGATGGTCTATCCATAATAATGATATCCGCATCTTGTTATTACTTACGACTATGGATGATTTAAAATTCACTCATATGTAATTTGCTAGAATTTGAATTTACGGACTATATTATTTAATTTAATTGAATATCAATTATTAAATTAAATAATAGATCTGTAATAAAATCACATCAATTATATATTAAAAATATTTATGTTCAAAGTTGATTGGACTTTGAGCATAACAGTTACACCATCGAATTCGACCAGGCTGCCCAAAAATATGGAGGAGTCGTAAAAGGTCATAAGAAAGTACCTTTTAGGTACTAAGGCTTATTAGACACACTCTTTCTAAGCTAGATAACAGATGCTGCGCTTTTGTAACCTTGTAACTTTTGTGTGATTTACGTATTTATACCACGGATCCACTATAAAGATCTCACCATCGGATGACTTGATCCTACTAGGCCCATTCGAAATTTATTCTTTGAGCACGCTTGTCAAACACAGAAAGTAGAAAATTTTGTTCATCAAGACTAAAAGGAATATTATTCTGCCCACCTCCCTCACCATCAGATATACTTTGGGAATTTATAGAAGCAAGGTGTTAACTATTTGAATTTATTTTTATCACAGTAGTTCAATGTCTCTTTCCATCCCTCTGAACAATTTCAACCCTTATTCAACACCAAAAGTAGAAAAATTTTGTTTGTCAAGATGAAATGGAATCTTCCATTCCATAACCCCCAGCACCATGCATTTTCTAATGCTTCGGAAAGTTCTACAAGCAATGTGAACTTAAATGGGGGACAATAATTTCAAAATAGGCCGAGCATGTTCTATACACATCTGAACACAACACAACGAAGGAATTCTGAGTAAATCACGCATCTCTATCTTTTTCACTATAATTTATGTTATCAGCACTCCCATGGTCATATTTGATGGCAATTTTGTGGAAAATATGACTTGTCAATTTCACAAGAGAGGAATGTAGACAAGCTTTAAGGCTTGTAACAAAGTCTCTTTAAATAGTTCCACTAACGAAATTAATTACAAAAATCTTGTAGATGATTGCTAGAACAAGAAAATGTTGATTCCTCAACAAGTATATTTTTCTGTAGAAGTTAACTGACCTTATCAAAACTTAGGATGAGTGACTTATTTCTACATTAGGGTAAAAGTGAATTCAAAACATGTTTAGAAAGAAAATACTCAAAATTAACTTCTACTTATTTTCAAGCGTAGCCAAATTAATATCCTTCTTTTTCCAAGTGTTTGCCTTTGAAGTGTTGCTCTGTTGAAAAAGGATGCAGTTAGGTATGTTCTTTGCCTTCTTTACTCCAGGGAATCAAGTCAATATGCTCCTCCTTAGAGAGATTTCTTTCAATTTTTACTTCTTTCTTTTATGCAGATATGTTTTCACCGGCAGTCGATTTTGGACTCCGAATCATTTGATATAATTGCTGAAGTCATAATTATGACGTTCAGCTTAAGGATTAATTAAAAAAAATTAGTTCCTAAGTTCGACTTTAGAAGTTTCATAGTGATTAGTAGTTGATGCGATTCCATAGTGATTAGTAGTTGATGTTACATATATTTTATTGTGTGTTTGCCAAGTAGTTATCGTAAATAGTCAGGAATCATTAATATCTTTGAGTTAATAAAGTAAATTAAAGGTGTATAAAGGAATAAAACAGGCTTGGTTGAGCAATGAGTAGCTTTAAAAAATATATATATTTCCAAAAGTAAATTAACTTTCTTTTACTTCAAATTAAGGAAAAAAAATAACTTTTCAAATAATTTTTGGAATAAAAAAGTTATTTCAATATTTTTCTCTTTCCTATTTTCAACTTTACAATTTTTCATAAAATAATATTACACATAAACTGAAAGCTTTTTTTTTCTTTTTCAACCACCAATTCCCCAAAAAAAATACAATTCCACCCATTAAAATTTGAAATTTTGGGGGCCAAACGGGCTGAAGTACTCAGCCAAACGTACTCTCAAGAAAGCTTCTTATTGGTTCTTTTCTCAAGTTATTTTAGTGGATGTGTGTTTACTAATTATCCTAATTAGTCACGAATTATAAATATCTTTGAGTTAAGTAGTAAAGCTAAGGTGTAAAAGGAATAAAACTCAAAACAGGCTTGGTGGAGCTCAAAAAGTTTACTTATAAGTAAATAAGTGCTGATTTGGGAGAAATTATGATGAGATTATAAGTGAATAGTGTATATTGGGAAAATTGTAGATAATTAGAGTAAATATTGTGAATGTGTGATTGAAATTATTAAACATGTTTCCCAACAAAAAATATTTAAACTTAAGTGCTTAGACAAACCTACACTCTAGGAAGCTTCCTAGACAGTAGACAGACTAAGATTTATTAGAGCTTTTTTCACGGTTCTTGAACCAAACTTATAATAATTAATTATGCCCGAATCTTGGATCCAATCCATCGAGAATAAAATTATGATTATGCCCCATAAAAAAGTTCCCCCTCCCTTGTACGATAAGATTTTAAAAAGCTAATTCGGAACTCTATTAGTATCTCCAAAAAATTCTTTATTTTCAACGAGAATATTCTATCATTTAGAGAGAAAAATCTGAAGCTCCAGCAGGGTTCTTTATATTTAACACTTAATTTTAATACGCCCAAAATATATTTATTACTTTTCTTCATATTTTATATTTACTAATTTATCTCTAAATTATTATATGATTTTCCTACATTTAAAATTGAAATACTTTGAATATATTTAATTAACCACTCTCTAAATTAAAATTAATAATTTAAAAAGTTTCTTGGAGCATGATTTTAAAGGTCGACTCTTTAAAATCGAAAGCATCTCATGTTTAAAGAGCCTCTTGGAAATACTCTAACATCCAGAAAACTTTAACCAATCTAGAAGTTATACTTTGGAAATCCATATATAAAGACCATCATTAGGCAATATTGTCATCACAAACAACACATAAGACCAGCTGTTTCACATCTTTGAGAGCAGTTAGAATTTGACATGGCACACCAGGAAAATCTTATAAAGATTGGCGCAGAAGGATTTAAAATCCTGAAGGAGTTCTTCCCCGGCCAACAGAATGAATATTTTATTCGAAAGGGGAGAAATCAGGTTGCTCCGGGCAAGCGAGATGATATCGACTGCAGCAAGGCTGCCAAAAAATATGGAGGAATCCTAATTATAGAAGGTCGTAAGAAAGTAGGTTCTTAAGGCTTATTAGACACACACTTTCTTATCCTCTTGAAAATCATAGTAAATCTAATACTCATGAAGCTAGATAACGTATGCTGTGCTTTTAGTCTTCGAGTCTAATGTACATATGCTCATGTGCTTTTCATAACCTTGTAACATATGCAGTGATTTTGTAACCTTGTAACCTTCGTGTGATTTACGTATTTATACCTCGGATCTTTTCCCTGAAAATCCTCGACTGAAGGCTTTGCATCTCCTGATTGGTTCTCACTGCCTGTTCTGATAGCTATTCACTTCATATCTACAATAGCAGACAGCATTCGTTTCATACACCAAAGAAATGGAAGGAAGATATTAAAGTCAGTACTGTTGAAACTAGTAAAATGATACCTCAAAAAATCCTCCTGAGAAATAGCGCCAATCAATTAAATTTCTGGATTTAAATGAGAAGGCCATTATTTTCTAACGTAAGGAGACATGAATCAAAGCAGTTAACATACACTGGCAAGAGATATAGCAACCCCATTAATAGGCTCTGTTACGGCAATGTGTCAGCTAGAGGCAAGAAAAAAACCATTTTATTCTTGCCAACCCAAAAGATTTATGGATAAAAGAGTTTCTAATTTCAGCTTTAGAACATTCCTAGCGTTAATTAATAACCATGATTCTGCAGTGACTAGGAATTTCACTATATAAAAAAATGTTAATGTTCCACATGTTTGATGTGTGTTTAAGCTCATAGTTATTTTAATTAGTTAGTAATCATATACAACTTTAAGTTAATAAAATTATAAACAAAAGGTAGATGAGCCTAAAAAAATAATTCTAAGTAAACAAGTAACATTTCATTATTAAAAATAAGATTAAGTTATTTAATTTATATTGACGATGTACTTTAAAATAAGTGTGTGTGTGTGTGTGTCTGTCTGATTACCATTATTTTTCATGGAAAATGTCATTTCTCTACCAAAACTCTTACTTTTGGGGCGTTTGATTAACAATTTTTTCCATGGAAAATATTTTCCAACTTTTTGGTCACATGACTATATTTTCCTCAAAAACAAGGAAAATATTTTCTTTAGGGAGATGTGATTTTTATTTTTCAGGTAACTCACTCTCTATTTCTCTCTCATCTATCCCCTTTCTCTTTCATATATCCACGAATAAATTAGAATTCAACAAGTTCCATAACTTTATTTTTCTAGCATTTCCTGTAAGGATGCTTTAAGTGCGCGTAGATCTAGTTATATCTTATCAAGTACAAAAATTGGAAGCAAATTATAATAGATCACATAACATAATAAAAAAATCCACACAACTCATGAACGTATATAAAATGTGGTATTTTAATTACTTTGGGAGTATTTTTAATTTAAAAAAAAAAAAAAATGTGAGCACTTGAAAAGATAACTCCCATTAGACAAATACCACTTAATAAATATTCTTGATTTCATAAAAAAAAAAAAAAAAAAAAAAAAAAAAAAAAAAAAAAAAAAAGTTTTTCCGATTGGTTATCCTGAATAATTTCGATGTTTTGAGTTCATCTGTGTTGTCATATTTTTAAAAAATCAATTTTTTTAAACCGCGTTTGGGACATCAACAGATTTGTCCGAGTGAAAATGACAACAAATTCATGCAAAATTTTCAGATTTTCAATCAACTTTCAAGAGGTCGTAACTTTTTCATTTCAAGATGAAAATTAATGATTTTTATACTGTGGAAAAGATCTCGAGAAGATCTATCTAACCATATCAAATGGAAATCATGAAATAAAGCATAAAAGAAGTTGTCATTAGCATAATTTCTTTATTTCAAGGCAAAAATAAATGATCTTTATGCCATTGAAAAGGTCCAGAGAAGATCTATACAACCGTACTAAATGGGATCATGAAACGTAGCGTAGAAGAAGTTATCATGTGATGAAGTTTCAAATTTTATCAAATTCCATACAAAAAATCAGATTTTCATCCAAACTTCTGGATGACATGACTCTTCATTTCAATGCCAAAATTAATGATCTTTGTATAGTTGGAAATGTCTTGAGAAGATCTCTATTTAACCTTATCAAATGGGAAGGATGAAATGAAGTGCACAAAAAATTAACATGTGATGAAGTTTCGAATTTTACAAATTTTCATATAAAAAAATACAATAAAAAAATGATTTTCATCCAAACTTCAAAACCTCACAACGTCTTCATTTCAAGTCCAAAATTTAAGTTCTTTATATGTTTGGAAACCTCATTGAAATACCTTTCTAACCATATGAATCTTACTGCATAATTATCAATATACCAAAAACAGTAAATTTTCAAAAGATGCCATAAAAACCACATTAAGTTTGAAAATTTTACATAAAAAATTCATAACTCAGTTGAATTACATAATGACATATTTAAGTATAAAATATTGCAAGGAATTCAACCTTAAGGCTCTGATACCAATGCAATAATTCAAGTCAAGAATTCTTACTTGAATTGATGAATTCCAAGATCTTTGTGTTGTTGAATTACATTGCTTTCCAAGCATGAATATCGATCACAATGGAAGGGGGAAAAAAAATATCACAATGGAAAGAGATTATTATCCACAATCTAAGTGCCTTATTTTGTGAGTTTTCATGCTAAAATAGTAATTTCAGGGTATTTCCAATTATTGTGATAATTTACATACGAATTTCACCATTTTCTTTCTTCTTTTTTTTTTTTTTTTTTCTTTCATAACTTCAATTAGGAGGTTGCAAGGAGTTATTTGGAAGTTGTAGAGAGTTAGGGAAGTTATGGATTTGAATTCCTATCAAAAAAATTTCTCCTATCCACTTTTGAAATCTTGCTAGTTGGGTCACCTCGCTTGAGCGACCCATTACCTGTATTTTCCAACACCCTTAAATCAGTACAGATCAATGTCTCTTTCCATCCTTTGGAAAAATTTCAACAGTGAGATCTGTTTGGGAATTATTATTTTTTTTCCAATTTTAATTTAGTTTTACATATAATCAGTGAAGTTGCCATACTATCGAAGAAATCCTGATATCTTATTGTTGGATGATGGGAATCCTCTAGTTTATCCCTTGTGTTGTGCCCACTAATTCAACACCGAAAGTAGAAAATTTTGTTCATCAAGATGAAATGGAATCTTTCATCACTCTCTAATGGTCCAAGAATTCTACAAGCAATGTGAACTTAAACGGGACAATAATTTTCAAACCAATATGGAGCATCTTTTATACTCACTTGAACACGAAGAACAAATTCTGAGTCAATAATGCATCTCTATCATTTTTCTTATGTCATGAAAACTACCACGCACTCCAACGTCATATTTGATGACAATTTTGTTGGAAAATATAATTTGTCAAGTTCACAAACAAAGAATATAGATATATAATTTGTTACTCTTTCTTAAAAGAGTTATTTGTCTCACTATGAAAACTCGTGGACAATTGTTCAATTGAACCCAGGATATACTAAAGCTAAACCCTTTGTTGTTTACTTAATTTGGTCTTGTACTGATGAAATTACTTGATTTCTAGAACAAAAAATAATGATTAGGCAACAAGTACATATTTCTGTAAAAATAAGGATGCAGAGAATAAACAGAAAAGTAAGTTGGTTTTCATATCCTCAAAATGTGAAGGCAAAGCATATGTAGATTTATTTCGAGTCACAACCCTTTCAAAATACCTTTTCGAATGGACCAAAATTTTCTCATTTAATTGTAGGCTTTTATTTCGCATCAAAACATGCATTTCTCATTAACTTTTGTATGAAGAAATAATTTTTCCATATCTACCAGTCTACCACTAATTTCTTTCACTTTTATGCCACAGCAGATTTTTTATAAAACTTTGTAATTGAACATGCACCATCAGCTGCAAAATTATTTCTATTACAATAAATTATAATCATTTGAAGAAATTAATTTTTGATAGGATGAAGCTACAGGTACCCGGCGCTTTACACGCCGGGTTATCTGCCTCCCACATGGGGGCGGGCCCCACGTATTAATTCTGCGTGGGACCCGACCTCCTTTGTGAGAGGCGGTGGTGGGGTCGGGCACAAAGGCGTTGACGCCCGTATGCCAATAGCTTAATCCTAACATTAAAATACCTCTTTACTTACTGCTTTACAGCTCCAAGAAAAATGTATTCATATCAAATAGAGCATTAGAGTCTATAATATGGAAGAATAAATCTAAAATGTTACCTTCTACTCAAGCAAATATATGCTTATCTTTTAAATCACTTATGCTCTAATTATAATGTATTTATTTCAATACGTACATAACTGGCTATAATAAGAAAGAATAACTCCAAATTGATGATGTCAATTAAATCCCTTATCTAATTGTGTGAGTACAATATAATCATTTCAATTAGTACATCAACATTGGCTAGTATTTGAAAAAATAACTCCAAATTAGTTACTTTTAATCAGGCAAAAACCTTGCTGTGCTTAAATTTTTATTCTTTTCTCCAAGTATATTTCATATTTAAAGTCAAACGATTAGCCTAAACTATAGCTGTATGATGCAGTGATGTTTGGTTAAACTGAGAGTGTTTACTTATAAGTAAATAAGTTTAGAAATAAATAGCTACTTTGTCGATCAAAATTTAGAAAAATGAAGTATTTTGACACTAAGGTAATAATAAATTATGTTGGAAAAATTGAGGGTTGACTTTGGCACGAATTTTGAGTGGAATCCGTTTGACTATTTTGGAATATCAAAGTTGATTTGTGTTCTCTTCCGTGAGTATATCGAAATCATATATTTACTAGTCAAAAATGATGCTCGGGTGAATGAGAAATTGGAGCTCAAAGTGTGTCAAGTGAATGAAGTTTGTATTGGAGGGAAAACTATATTGATCTTTGTCACACATAGGAAGTTGATGAAAACAAAAATCACTTTATATAAGATTACACTTTGGAAGTGTGTAATTATGTGTAGCATAGATGTTCTCTCCACGTGCACGTAGGAGGGTGCAAATCACGAACTAAAATATGTTTCGGACCATGAACTTGTGTGCGAGCGCTACTTGCGTACATGAATGTCGGACCGAAATGAGCAAAATTGGCCCCTTAGGAGTGTCCACGTTTTGCTACATTTTTTTTCTTCAATTGACTTTTTATTTTCTAAAATGTTGAAACTCTAATAGTTATTGCCTATAAACTGTGATTATTTCCATTGAGTAGGCGAATCTGTTTTAAGGAAATTGTGTTTACACGGGTCTCGGGTTAAAAGTTTTTGTGTTTTAATTAGTTTCTGCAATTACTTGTTCTGTTTTACTGTAATTTAACCATTATTGAATCTGCTATATGTCTTGGTAAATATTCTATGAAAACTGCAAATACTGTATGTTCGAACTAGTATGTGTAAAATCGGACAGTAAGCCGCATATATGGTATGAATAGGACCGGTATGTGCATATACGGTATCTAAGTTCACTGCAAATACGGTGAGTTGTATATACGGTATGCAAAAATTCGATAAGTTGCATATACAGTATGCGCCAATTCGGTAAGTTGTAAATCCGGTATTCAGTCACGAGAAGCTTGTCAAACACTGATCCAACAAAATATTCAAAAGTCTTCAGAAACAAAGGACATATAAAGTTAACTTTTGCTTATTTTCAAGCTTTGATGAAAAATGGTCAGGTAAGTTCTTTGCATCTTCTGCACTACAAGGAATCAAGTCAATAAATGCTCTTCCTAAGAGATATTTCTTTCAATATCTATCTATTTCATTATGCAAATATGTTTTTCACCGGCCATCCGTCTGGAATCTGAATCGTTAGGGTATAATTGCCAAAGCTATGATTAGCTCTAGGATTATTAGGAAATTAGTTCCTAACTTCGACTTTAGAACTCTCCTAGCATTAATTTATAGCCAAGATTCTGTAGTGATTAGGAATTCATTATATTAAGTGTTAATGTTCCATTTATTTTATCAGATGCGTGTTTACCAAGTAGTTATATTAATTGGTCAGGAACCAAATATTTTTGGTAGGAAAGGCGGTCAAAGGAAGAAATGCCCTACAAATGGATAGATTAAGAATCTCTTTTTTCACGTGCGATATTGTCCGCTTTTATATCCAAAAGTATATATATGAAACAAAAAAGTAGTAAGATTTTTATTATTTAGGAGCAAGGTAAGAATCATAATTTCCAAAATTAAGTTTAACTTTTTTTACTCGCAATTAAGAAAAAATTAACTTAACCAAACATGTTTTGAAACAAAAAGTTATTTAAAATTAAGTGGCCGAAAATAGTCTCAAGGAAGCTTCTTATACAATAGTCAGATTAAATTTTTAAGATCTTTTTTCATGGTTCTTGTTGACCACAAAAAATGGACTTTCGAGCTGTCAACACATAAATCTTCTAGTCCACTTCTCCCTGTGCACATAGTAAGTCGTTAGCCACTCGTGGCCCTTTTCCCAGTGGGGGTGGAGGCGGCCACGAGCACTCCGACGGTCAAATCAATTTTAGTTCAACGTAAAGGTCACCGGCGGTTCAAGTGATCGCCGGGGACGTGAGTGGAAATGTATGCAATGAGTAAAGTGAATGTGGAGGGGGAGAATAATCTATGTTCTTTTAAATGGCAAGATTGTGAATCCTTCTTTCGGTGCAAAGAGGTTGTATTTATACCAAGGGTGAGAGGAGGAAAGCCGTTGGATGAGGAGACACGTGGCCTCGGATCTTCCCACCCTATTCCATCCTAGACGTCAATCTGTCCATCAATAGGTTGTCTGATCTTTATTGTTCTGACTTATACGGCTAAATTGACTGTTTAAATCCTGTCACACGTCCCATCAATCAATCAAGGATTTAATTCTGCAAAGGCTTTCGTACAAAAAGGACCTTGGCTGGGGAGATGTGGGGCAGGTCCGTGAAGCGCCTTGGTTGCGGAGTGTGGGTCTTTGCATCCGAACCTTTTCTCTTGTTCCGCACAAGAGAAGCCCTCTCCCCAGTAACTTCCTCCTCGATGACCTTTTGGGTCTTGCTCAAGGAGTGCAGCCTCTCAGCCTACTTCTTATATTCTGCCTAGCCGGTGTGAAGAACCTTGGCCTCGGCAACGCTACGTCTCAAGGTAGCGAAGTTAGGCTTCAGAGGCCTTTTCTTTACGAAGTCGCCTACAGGATGAAAATAAAACCTAAGTAAACCATACTGAAAGAAGTGAATAAATGACGAAGTGAAGAAGTGAAGCTTACCTTGGCTAGACATCAGGCCGTGGAGAATGAAGGGGATGTTCAAATTGATAATCTTGTGGTAGCTCCTCTCTTGGGGGTCGAGGTGATAGATATCACCAATAATGCCCCACTCCTCCTCGGAGATCTCGCACCTCGGCTTCAAACCTACAGACAACAAAAATATTAAGCATATGAGGAAATAGATCAAGTAAAGTTGCTTCGAAAACAAAATTTACTGGGAGTGGAGTAAGTGGTGGGAACTGTCAGAGACGCCATGGGGTCGTTCTTCATTGTGTCCCACCTCTCAGCTGTCTAAAACCACGAGCTATTCCATTCCTTGACTGAAGAGGGTAAGTCGGTCACGAAAGGGGAATGGGATCCCCAAGGAGACAAGTAATACAATCCCTTATTCCCCTCCCCGACCACGCACTTCGGAAGGTACATGGAGTGGAACACGTTGAAAGACATGTCCACTCCAGTGCTGACCTATCTCCACAACATCCATGATCCCACTGTGGGATTGTTGAAAAAAATGGCTTTGTTGAGCTTACTTTTGACACAATTTTAGGTAGGACCCATTGGTTCAATTTTGAAAATTAAAGTTGATTGTGTTCTCCCCATTGAGAACATTGAAATCATATATTTACTTGTCAAAAATGATAAACGAGTGAATGAGAAATTGAAGTTCAAAATTGACCATTGGACAAATTTCCATCAAAAATCTGCTTTGTGTTTAAATAAAAATTGTGAAAGATATTATACATTTTTGTAGATTCTGCAAACTGCTTTGCTATTTTGTGACACAAACAACATGATCTGCAATTTACAGTTGTCCAATTGTCCAGCCTCCGATGAAAATCCACACAGGAAACAAGAATTAGAGAATTATGAGTTTTCTTTTATTGTAATAGCAAGAATAATTATGTTCTCTTCTAATTTTTAAGTCCTAACAACTTATTAATATAAATTCAAGTGGACTTGGCTTGTTTCTTAACGTATTCCGATAAAATATTTAATTAATTCAAGGGAAAAATTCATAACTAAGAGGTTAAGTATCATCCATTTCAAAACTAAGATCGAAGATTTCAAATTTCAAAAATCAGATATTTATATAAATTTAATTATGATTTAGTTAATTTATATATATAAAGCTCACAAATCTAAACAATTTGGACACAAATAAACAATTTAGTTAGTCACATATTATTTTTTGATCACAATTCAAAAATTATATAGGTCACAATTTGTTCATTGGTCGCAATTCAAAATTTTATAAGTCACAATTTATTTATCGATCACAAATCATAAATATTATTAGTCACAACTTATTATATAGTCACAAATTATCAAATTATCAGTCACATATGAACAATTTTTTAGGGCACACATTATTTCTTTATTACAAATTTATCTTTTTCATTGATCACATATTATTTATTGATCACAAATTAAGTCTATCGTCAACCAAATAATTTGTGACCACCACCCATTGCCACCAACATCTCACCATTACCACCGCAACCACTGCCACGACTGCCACCGCCGACCGCCTCGCCACAGCTAAAAATTATTATAGCCACCACTCCACCATCGCACCACAGCCCACAAATCCACCATCATCACAACAATCACGCAGATCCGCCACCACCTGGACCAACACCTCCACTAAAAAAAATCCCCAAATCATTGCTACCACCACGACCTCCACCACAAAATATTATCACAACCACCTCTACACCATCGCAACACAATCCACAAATCCACCACCATCACACAATCGCACAAATCTGCCACCATCACGTAAATCCTCCACCCCGCAACCACCACTTCCACTCAAAAAAAATCCCCAATTTTATTTGCTGTCGCAATGAGCACAGCGTTGCGCGCAGTTACTGCAGCAACGCTGCACACGAAGGTCCTGTCATTGCCCCGATGCGCAACATTGCTGTTGTGGCTTTTGGTGCAACGACTTCAGCTATGGCTTCTAGTGTGAGAACATTGTTACTATCGTCACCTCGGTGCACGCCTGCTATGCGTCGATGGTGGGTCTCTGCGACGGTGGGAGAGAGATAACGAGAATGAGGAAATATAAATGAGGGTTTGGGTTGGATGGGGGGGATGGAGTGGGGTGGTAATATATATTAAATTATTTTTATACAATTATTATTAATATCTAAAATTATATTAATATCTGATTTTTGTATAAGTAAATCTGCATCTTATTATTGAAATTGGATCTTTAAAAGTAGGTCAATGTGTAATTTTCATTTAATTCAATTAATTAAATTTGATCCATGAATTAAATAATCCAATTAATTAATTCGGGCCTATTAAGAAGCAATCCAAATAATTAATTGTCCAACACTTGTCAAATAATTAATTGGTAAATTTCATTCTTCTAGTTTTCCTTTTGTATATGACTTGTTAGGTTCACAATCACGATATCTAACGACATAAATTATTATTTTGATATAATCAAAATCGAATAAATTAAAAATTCACTTTTAATTTATCACTAATTCACATCCGTCATCTCAGATTGACATCTAACAATGTGTCAAGACAATATATGTGACGAAAAATGTCAATTTATATGGCAAAATCAAACTTGTTCATTTACCGTAACATTATAATCGTTTCGTCAATATGATTCAATCAATTATGAGATATGGATATGCGTCAATCTCCACTATTGATCTTATATTTTATTCCAGTATTATGTCGATGTAAATCGAAAACTCATTTTTGATTTATGAGAATACCTTGGCAAAAAATTTCATTATCAACTCAACTGGTTGAAATGTATATCAAAATCTCTTACTATCTAAGAGTGACGAATCTTTTATTGGTCATTTAAAACATTCATATGATTCTTGACATACCCGAATGAAGTCGTATTAGAGGCTCTTGACAGAGCAACATCCAATATCACCAAAGTATGACTGTCCTGATATAAGGCACTATGATGACATCAAGTCAAATGACCAATTTTACTACTGAACGTTAGAGATTAACCACAGACATTCAAATAGTTAACCATGTGGAATCTCCCTAACGGGTCTTCAATATTTTATTCTATAACAAAACATCTACGTGTTTATTTAAGTGTCATCACAATTTAGCTTGTAAGATTAACAACTTACTTCACAAGTATGAAGCGCCACACGTGATGGTTTATCTATAATAATGATATCCGCATCTCGTTATTACTTACGACTATGGATGATTTAAAATTCACTCATATGTAATTTGTATCTCACAATCACAACTCTTTGTGATTAATAATTTGCTAGAATTTGAATTTACGGACTATTTTATTTTATTTAATTGAATATCAATTATTAAATAAATAATAGATCTGTAATAAAATCACATCAATTATATATTAAAAATATTTATGTTCAAAGTTGATTGGACTTTGAGCATAACACTTACACCATCGAATTCGACCAGGCTGCCAAAAAATATGGAGGAGCTGTAAAAGGTCATAAGAAAGTACCTTTTAGGTACTAAGGCTTATTAGAGACACACTCTTTCTAAGCTAGATAACATATGCTGCGCTTTTGTAGCCTTGTAACTTTTGTGTGATTTACGTATTTATACCACGGATCCACTATAAAGATCTCACCATCGGATGACTTGATCCTACTAGGCCCACTCGAAATTTATTCCTTGAGCACGCTTGTCAAACACAGAAAGTAGAAAATTTTGTTCATCAAGACTAAAAGGAATATTATTCTGCCCACCTCCCTCACCATCAAATATACTTCGGGAATTTATAGAAGCAAGGTGTTAACTATTTGAATTTATTTTATCACAGTAGTTCAATGTCTCTTTCCATCCCTCTGAACAATTTCAACACTTTAATCAACACCAAAAGTAGAAAATTTTGTTTGTCAAGATGAAATGGAATCTTCCATTCCATAACCCCCAGCACCATGCATTTTCTAATGCTTCGGAAAGTTCTACAAGCAATGTGAACTTAAATGGGGGACAATAATTTCAAAATAGGCCGAGCATGTTCTATACACACCTGAACACAACACAACGAAGGAATTCTGAGTAAATCACGCATCTCTATCTTTTTCACTATAATTTATGCTATCAGCACTCCCATGGTCATATTTGATGGCAATTTTGTGGAAAATATGACTAGTCAATTTCACAAGCGAGGAATGTAGACAAGCTTTAAGGCTTGTAACAAAGTCTCTTTAAATAGTTCCACTAACAAAATTAATTACAAAAATCTTGCAGATGATTTTTACGTGATTGCTAGAACAAGAAAATGTTGATTCCTCAACAAGTATATTTATCTGTAAAAGTTAAACTTAATGCCGCTGAATGTGATCCGCCGAGTGTGGTTCATAGTATACAAATTTTTTCCTCCCAATGCTTTAATTTTTATGACATTCTACCGTTTATTTCTTTTGGTACAATTTCCACGACTTCTTATTACCACATTTGATTTCACTTGTTTTAGTTGACCTCTCTTAGTGAAGTGTTGTGCTGTTGCTATAAGAAAAAGTAAGCTGGTTTTCATCTCAATTAAATTTAGAGGCAAAGCATATAAGGCACAACCTTTTCGAATGGATGCACATTTTCTCATTTGTGTTTGTGTTTTGTTAATATCTTTCTTTTCCACAAAGACATAATTTTTCTGCATCTAATATGGACCACTAATTTCTTTCATATTTATTCGACGAGCTCCTAAAATTGTTTTTATTACATTGAATATGATCAGCTGCATAAATTAATTTTTCAATAATTATAATTTCTCAAGCTTTTGATTTCTGAACTGGTAGAAAATAATAAAATATCATATGCTAGCTTGCAGAATGTTTGGCAAGTGTTTATTATAAATAGTCCAAAAAGGATCAAACCAATTTTTATCTTATTAGATTCATAAGTATTATTCACTACTCATTTCTATCTATTTATAAACAAAATCATTTATGAACACTTCCCAAAAAAACTCGTTTACTTATTTGTAAATAAGTTGTGAAATAACTGACCTTATCAAAACTTAGGATGAATGACTTATTTCTACATTAGGGTAAAAGTGAATTCAAAACATGTTTAGAAAGAAAATACTCAAAATTAACTTCTACTTATTTTCAAGCGTAGCCAAATTAATATCCTTCTTTGTCCAAGTGTTACCTTTGAAGTGTTGCTCTGTTGAAAAAGGATGCAGTTAGGTATGTTCTTTGCCTTCTTTACTCCAGGGAATCAAGTCAATATGCTCCTCCTTAGAGAGATTTCTTTCAATTTTTACTTCTTTCTTTTATGCAGATATGTTTTCACCGGCAGTCGATTTTGGACTCCGAATCATTTGATATAGTTGCTGAAGTCATAATTATGACGTTCAACTTAAGGATTAATATAAAAAATTAGTTCCTAAGTTCGACTTTAGAAGTTTCATAGTGATTAGTAGTTGATGCGATTCCATAGTGATTAGTAGTTGATGTTCCATATATTTTATTCTTTTTCAACCACCAATTCCCCAAAAAAAAATACAATTCCACCCATTAAAATTTGAAATTTTGGGGGCCAAACGGGGCGAAGTACTTAGCCAAACGTACTCTCAAGAAAGCTTCTTATTGGTTCTTTTCTCAAGTTATTTTAGCGGATGTGTGTTTACTAATTATCTTAATTAGTCACGAATTATAAATATCTTTGAGTTAAAAAGTAAAGCTAAGGTGTAAAAGGAATAAAACTCAAAACAGGCTTGGTGGAGCTCAAAGAGTTTACTATTAAGTAAATAAGTGCTGATTTGGGAGAAATTATGATGAGATTATAAGTGAATAGTGTATATTGGGGAAATTGTAGATAATTAGCGAGTAAATATTGTGAACGTGTGATTGAAATTATTAAACATGTTTCCCAACAAAAAATATTTAAACTTAAGTGCTTAGACAAACCTACACTCTAGGAAGCTTCCTAGACAATAGACAGACTAAGATTTATTAGAGCTTTTTTCACGATTCTTGAACCAAACTTATAATAATTAATTATGCCCGAATCTTGGATCCAATCCATCGAGAATAAAATTATGATTATGCCCCATAAAAAAGTTCACCCTCCCCTGTACGATAAGATTTTAAAAAGCTAATTGGGAACTCTATTAATATCTCCAAAAAATTCTTTATTTTCAAAAAGCATATTCTATCATTTAGAGAAACATCTGAAGCTCCAGCAGTGTTCTTTATATTTAACACTTAATTTTAATACGCCCAAAATATATTTATTATTTTTCTTCATATTTTATATTTACTAATTTTTCTCTAAATTATTATATTATTTTTCTACATTTAAAATTGAAATACTTTGAATATATTTAATTAACCACTCTCTAAATTAAAAATAATAATTTAAAAAGTTTCTTGAAGCATGATTTTAAAGGTCAACTCTTTAAAATCGAGAGCATCTCATGTTTAAAGAGCCTCTTGGAGATACTCTAACATCCAGAAAACTTTAACCAATCTAGAAGTTATACTTTGGAAATCCATATATAAAGACCATCATTTGGCAATATTGTCATCACAAACAACACAAAAGACCAGGTGTTTCACATCTTTGAGAGCAGTTAGAATTTGACATGGCACATCAGGAAAATCTTATAAAGATTGGCGCAGAAGGATTTAAAATCCTGAAGGAGTTCTTCCCCGGCCAACAGAATGAATATTTTATTCGAAAGGGGAGAAATCAGGTTGCTCCGGGCAAGCAAGATGATATCGACTGCAGCAAGGCTGCCAAAAAATATGGAGGAATCCTAAATATAGAAGGTCGTAAGAAAGTAGGTTCTTAAGGCTTATTAGACACACACTTTCTTATCCTCTTGAAGATCATAGTAAATCTACTAATCATGAAGCTAGATAACGTATGCTGTGCTTTTAGTCTTCGAGTCTAATGTACATATGCTCATGTGCTTTTCATAACCTTGTAACATATGCAGTGACTTTGTAACCTTGTAACTTTCGTGTGATTTACGTATTTATACCTCGGATCTTTTTCCCCAAAAATTCTCGACTGAAGGCTTTGCATCTCCTGATTGGTTCTCACTGTCTGTTCTGATAGCTATTCACTTCATATCTACAATAGCAGACAGCATTCGTTTCATACACCAAAGAAATGGAAGGAAGATATTAAAGTCAGTACTGTTGAAACTAGTTAAATGATACCTCAAAAAATCCTCCTGAGAAATAGCGCCAATCAATTAAATTTCTGGATTTAAATGAGAAGGCCATTATTTTCTAACGTAAGGGGACATGAATCAAAGCAGTTAACATACACTGGCAAGAGATATAGCAACCCCATTAATAGGCTCTGTTACGGCAATGTGTCAGCTTGAGGCAAGAAAAAAACCATTTTATTCTTGCCAACCCAAAAGATTTATGGATAAAAGAGTTTCTAATTTCAGCTTTAGAACATTCCTAGCGTTAATTAATAACCATGATTCTGCAGTGACTAGGAATTTCACTATATAAAAAAATGTTAATGTTCCACATGTTTGATGTGTGTTTAATTAGCTCATAGTTATTTTAATTAGTTAGTAATCATATACAACTTTAAGTTAATAAAATTATAAACAAAAGGTAGATGAGCCTAAAAAATTAATTCTAAGTAAACAAGTAACATTTCATTATTAAAAATAAGATTAAGTTATTTAATTTATATTGACGATGTACTTTAAAATAAGAGTGTGTGTGTGTGTGTGTGTTTGATTGCCATTATTTTCCATCGAAAATGTCATTTCTCTACCAAAACTCTTACTTTTGGGGTGTTTGATTGACAATTTTTTCCATGGAAAATATTTTCTTTAGGGAGATGTGATTTTTATTTTTCAGGTAATTCACTCTCTATTTCTCTCTCATCTATCCCCTTTCTCTTTCATCTATCCACGAATAAATTAGAATTCAACAAGTTCCATAACTTTATTTTTCTAGCATTTCCTGTAAGGATGCGTTAAGTGTGCGTAGATCTAGTTATATCTTATCAAGTACAAAAATTGGAAGCAAATTATAATAGATCACATAACATAGTAAAAAAAATGCACACATCTCATGAACGTATATAAAATGTGGTATTTTAATTACTTTGGGAGTATTTTTAATTTTAAAAAAAAATGTGAGCACTTGAAAAGATAACTCCCACTAGACAAATACCACTTAATAAATATTCTTGATTTCATAAAAAATAAAAAATAAAAGAATTAAATCAAGTTAAAAATTAATTTTAATGTCTTTTATAAATTTATTTTAAGCAAAAAATAAAAAAAATATTTTTAACTATTCAAAAATTAACTTGTTTATAATGAAATTTCAAGAATAATTTAGGGATCAATCTGCAATTTACAAAATTGAAATCATACCTCACATGTAGACCAATCTACAATTTTTTTTTTTTTAAATTAAAAAAAAAATGGGGGTTGCGTTAGCACAGCCACGCCATTCTCGGAAAGTTTTTCCGATTGGTTATCCTGAATAATTTCGATGTTTTGAGTTCATCTGTGTTGTCATATTTTTAAAAAAATCAATTTTTTTTAAACCGCGTTTGGGACATCAACAGATTTGTTCGAAAACGACAACAAATTCATGCAAAATTTTCAGATTTTCAATCAACTTTCAAGAGGTCGTAACTTTTTCATTTCAAGATCAAAATTAATGATTTTTATACTATAGAAAAGATCTCGAGAAGATCTATCTAACCATATCAAATGGAAATCATGAAATAAAGCATAAAAGAAGTTGTCATTAGCATAATTTCTTTATTTCAAGGCAAAAATAAATGATCTTTATGCCATTGAAAAGGTCCAGAGAAGATCTATACAACCGTACTAAATGGGATCATGAAACGTAGTGTAGAAGAAGTTATCATGTGATGAAGTTTCAAATTTTATCAAATTCCATACAAAAAATCAGATTTTCATCCAAACTTCTGGATGACATAACTCTTCATTTCAATGCCCAAATTAATGATCTTTGTATAGTTGGAAATGTCTTGAGAAGATCTCTATTTAACCATATCAAATGGGAAGGATGAAATGAAGTGCATAAAAAGTTATCATGTGATGAAGTTTCGAATTTTACAAATTTTCATAAAAAAAATACAATAAAAAATGATTTTCATCCAAGCTTCAAAACCTCACAATTTCTTCATTTTAAGTCCAAAATTTAAGTTCTTTATATGTTTGGAAACCTCATTGAAATACCTTTCTAACCATATGAATCTTACTGCATAATTATCAATATACCAAAAACAGTACATTTTCAAAAGATGCCATAAAAATCACATTAAGTTTGAAAATTTTACATACAAAATTCATAACTCAGTTGAATTACGTAATGACATATTTAAGTATAAAATATTGCAAGGAATTCAACCTTAAGGCTCTGATACCAATGCAATAATTCTTAGCATTCTTGAACATAAATTTCGAGTCTAGAATTCTTACTTGAATTGATGAATTCCAAGATCTTTGTATTGTTGAATTACATTGCTTTCCAAGCATCAATATCGATCACAATGGGGGGGGGGGGGGGGGGGGGGGGGGGGGGGGAACGATCACAATGGAAAGAGATTATTATCCACAATCTAAGTGCCTTATTTTGTGAGTGTTCATGCTAAAATAGTAATTTCAGGGCATTTCCAATTATTGTGATAATTTACATACGAATTTCACCATTTTCTTTCTTCCTTTTTTTTTTTTTTTTTTTTTTCTTTTATAACTTCAATTAGGAGGTTGCAAGGAGTTATTTGGAAGTTGTAGGGAGTTAGGGAAGTTGTGGATTTGAATTCCTATCAAAAAAAAAATTTCTCCTATCCACTTTTGAAATCTTGCTAGTTGGGTCACCCCGCTTGAGCGACCCATTACCTGTATTTTCCAACACCCTTAAATCAGTACAGATCAATGTCTCTTTCCATCCTTTGGAAAAATTTCAACAGTGAGATCTGTTTGGGAATTATTATTTTTTTTTTCCAATTTTAATCTAGTTTTACATATAATCAGTGAAGTTGCCATACTATCGAAGAAATCCTGAGATCTTATTGTTGGATGATGGGAATCCTCTAGTTTATCCCTTGTGTTGTGCCCACTAATTCAACACCGAAAGTAGAAAAATTTGTTCATCAAGATGAAATGGAATCTTTCATCACTCTCTAGTGGTCCAAGAATTCTACAAGCAATGTGAACTTAAACGGGACAATAATTTTCAAACCAATATGGAGCATCTTTTATACTCACTTGAACACGAAGAACAAATTCTGAGTACTCAATAATGCATCTCTATCTTTTTTCTTATGTCATCAAAACTACCACGCACTCCAACATCATATTTGATGACAATTTTGTTGGAAAATATAATTTGTCAAGTTCATAAACAAAGAATATAGATATATAGTTTGTTACTCTTTCTTAAAAGAGTTATTTGTCTCACTATGAAAACTCGTGGACAATTGTTCAATTGAACCCAGGATATACTAAAGCCAAACCCTTTGTTGTTTACTTAATTTGGTCTTGTACTGATGAAATTACTTGATTTCTAGAACAAAAAATAATGATTAGGCAACAAGTATTTCTGTAAAAATAAGGATGCAGGGAATAAACAGAAAAGTAAGTTGGTTTTCATATCCTCAAAATGTGAAGGCAAAGCATATGTAGATTTATTTCGAGTCACAACCCTTTCAAAATACCTTTTCGAATGGACCAAAATTTTCTCATTTACTTGTAGGCTTTTATTTCGCATCAAAACATGCATTTCTCATTAACTTTTGTATGAAGAAATAATTTTTCCATATCTACCAGTCTACCACTAATTTCTTTCACTTTTATGCCACAGCAGATTTTTTATAAAACTTTGTAATTGAACATGCACCATCAGCTGCAAAATTATTTCTATTATAATAAATTATGATCATCTGAAGAAATTAATTTTTGATAATTAAAATTTCTCTAGTTTTCCATTTTTGTACTGTTAGAAAAATCATGCTCCACATTCAGACTCAAATCCAGGCTCAAATTCATATGGGACACGTATCGACGCATGATTGGACAATTTGAAAAAAAATATAATAATAATAACCTTAATGTGCCTAAATTTTTATTCTTTTCTCCAAATATATTTCATATTTAAAGTCAAATGATTAGCCTAAACTATAGCTGTATGATGCAGTGATGTTTGGTTAAACTGAGAATGTTTACTTATAAGTAAATAAGTTTAGAAATAAATAGCTACTTTATTGATCAAAATTTAGAAAAATGAAGTATTTTGACACTAAGGTAATAATAAATTTTGTTGGAAAAAATGAGTATATAGTTGAGTTTGGCACGAATTTTGAGTGAGATTCGTTTGGCACTTTGGCTATTTTGGAAGATCAAGGTTGATTTGTGTTCTCTTTTTTGAGTACATCGAAATTATTTATTTACTAGCCAAAAATGATGCTCGGGTGAAGGAGAAATTAGAGCTCAAAGTGTGTCAATTGAATGAAATTTATGTTGGAGGGAAAACTATATTAATGTTTGTTCCACATAAAAAGTTGATGAAAACAAAAATTATTTTATATAGGATTACACTTTGAAAGTGTGTAATTATGTGTAGTGTTTTGCTACATTTTGTTACATTTTGCTACATCAACTTTTTGCTACATTTTGTTTCTTCAACTGACTTTTCATTTTCTAAACTGTTGAAATTCTAATAGTTATTGCCCATAAACTATTATTATTGCCATTGAGTGGGCAAATCTATTTTAAGGAAATTGTGTTTACAGAGGCCTTGGGTTAAAAATTTTGTGTTTTAATTAGTTTCTGCAATTACTTATTTTATTGCAGTTGCATTTAAATTACTTGTTCTATTTTACTGTAATTTAACAATTATTAAATCTGCTATATGTCTTGGTAAATATCCTATGAAAACAGCCAATACGGTATGCGAAAATTCGATAAGTTGCATATGCAGTATGCGCCAATTCGGTAAGTTGTAAATCCGATCTTCAATTGCTAAATCCGGTATTCAATCACGAGAAGCTTGTCAAACACTGATCCAACAAATTATTCAAAAGTCTTCAGAAACAAAAGACATAAAGTTAACTTTTGCTTATTTTCAAGCTTTGATGAAAAATGGTCAGGTAAGTTATTTGCATCTTCTGCACTATAGGGAATCAAGTCAATATACTAAGAGATATTTCTTTCAATAGCTATCTTTTTCATTATGCAAATATGTTTTCACCGGCCATCCGTCTGGAATCTGAATCGTTAGGTATAATTGCCAAAGCTATGATTAGCTTAAGGATTATTAGAAAATTAGTTCCTAACTTCGACTTTAGAACTCTCCTAGCATTAATTTATAGCCAAGATTCTGTAGTGATTAGGAATTCATTATATTAAAAGTGTTAATGTTCCATTTATTTTAGCAGATACGTGTTTACCAAGTAGTTATATTAATTGGTCAGGAACCAAATTTTTTGGTAGGAAAGGCGGTCAAAGGAAGAAATGCCTAACTTATTAAAGTTAAATGGCTAAAACAGATTAATTATTCCATGCTCTCCCGGGAAAATGGTGATTCTGCCCCTAAAAATATTCCCTCTCTAATTGTACAATAAGATTTAAAGGCTAATTAGGAACTTTGGCTTCTAGTGAACTTTACCCCAGACTAAAAGTTATTCCTTGCAATTCTATATAAAGACCATCATGTGGCAATATTGTCATCACAAACAACATAAAAACCAGTACCAAATTTCTATTCTTTGTGATCAGTTAAAATTTGACATGGCACGTAAGGAAAATCTTTCGAAGATTGGTCAAGAAGGATTCATAATCATAGAGAAGTTCTTCCCCCAAACCAGGGATCTGACTACTCGCCAAGAATGCCAACAAAATGAATATCTTACGCAAAAACCATCGAAGGGAAGAAATCTGAGCAAGCCAGCTGCTATCGACTTCAAGGAGGCTGCCATAAAATATGGAGGAATCGCAATTATAGGAGTTCATAAGAAAGTACCTCGTAAGTAAAGGTCACAAGAAAGTACCTCGTATGTATTAAGGCTTATTAAATACACTGTTTCTCATCCACTGGACAATCACACTACTCTTAAGCTAGATATCATATGCTGTGCTTTTAGTCTTCGAGTCTGATGTACAAAACTATATAAAAGACACTTGATTTAGTTTTTGTAAACTTGTAACTTACGTGTGATTTTGTATTTATACCTCGGTTCCCGTCCTAGAAAATCCTCTACTCAGGGCTTTGCATCTGCTGATTGGTTATCACTGACAGTTCTAACTACAATAACGGACAGCATTCTAGCTATTCACCCCAAAAAAAGATGGAAGGGAGATATTAAAGGAAATAAACATCCTCCTCAGAAATAGAAAATCAATGGGACACAACCGATATTTTCTAACATGAAGGGACATAGACACTTCTAAATTAGGGATTAATCAAAATAGTTAACATAAATTGTCAAGAGCTTGTTAAAAGAAAGGACCTAAGTGAAAGAGAGAACCTTTGTCCTCAATTCTTGCTCCTTTAGCCGCCCGAGCGGCAGAACCACTGATGGGGGGGAACCCCCTTCTTTCTTCATCTTGTCTCTTGTGATTCTTGGGGTTTGGTTCATTCAGTTATTCCTTGATTGATTAAAATTCACTCCAAAACATCTCCAAATTATGTCATCAACTTCCATTTCTCTCGAATGCCGGTTTTTGTCCTAATTTATGTAAACAATATAAATAAGTAGAATTCCGCTTGAAAACAAAAATTGATTCATGTTAATAATATAAAATACATATAGAATTTACACGTATCAATTGATACCCTTCAATCAGTCATTACAACAGAGTTTGCTTTTTACAATGCATGCCGTAAAAAGTTCTTTGCGGCGTGCATGTGAACGCCATATAAAGCCATGTCTTAAATACTCAAATTTTTATTGCATGCCGTAAAAATGGAATACACGCTATTAACTCAATTTTTATGGCGTGCACTCGCACGTCGTAAATACTCACTTCTAATTAAAAGCATGTCATAAAAGATGATATTCAACTATTTTTCGGCACGCACTCTCATGCAGTAAGAAATATGATTTTTAGAGCTACTCACAAAATTGAAATGACTCATTCTGAACAAATTTTTGTATTGCATAAAAATTAATAATTTCATTATAAATTTTTGAATCCATACACTTGAATATTAGAATGTGATACAACACCACTTAAATAAAAATAAAAAAATATTAAAAATGAAACAAAATTAGGAATAAAATTTTGATACAACTTAGGCATGAAGAGCTTATTGCCACACTTTTAACACCAAATTTTTGAATAATACTCTAATGACATAATCTTGTTGTTCTTCATACTCTGGAACTGCCTGCATTTCTTTTTATCTTCTTGCATCATTGTCACCCCTATGGCCCTTGATTCCGAGAGCTCCCTGCCGTAAAAGTTGTCAACAAACATTAGGAATCCCATTAGATATTAAGTTAAAAGAGAAACTTAGTGCTTGTTTGGGATTCTTTATAAGTTGCTGAAATTATCCTGCATATAAATAAGAAAAAAAAACTTACCATGAATTCCTTAAAATCTAAATTCTAGAAAGAAAATTAAATAGAAATGCATTAAACTTAAGTTAACAAGAATTTCGAACTGTGTCTAATTTTACCTTTGTCATAAATTCATAAATGTCATAATAAGAAAGCTTCTCCTTTGTATAATATTCTAATCATTTATTGACATCAATCACCATCACGAATTTGGCACATTTCCAGCTTAGGCTACAAATCTTAATTTCACTCAAGTATTATGCTCTCTCTATCTTTCACGCTATAAATTTTCTTTTAGGTTCTTACAGGTAGTAAAAAATTAGCCTCTTACTAAGGTCCATAACAGAAATTGGACCAAACCTTTTGATTCAATAAGCTGTAGAGTGGCTTAAGGTTCAAAATTTAATGAACAGTACTATGGAAACTTTGGTTATGATATGAACCACAATTCCAGCACAATATGCTCATTAATCCAAGAGTAGCACATAATTTTAGTATTTCTAAAGAAAATCCAAAAATTCAAAGACTTGAAATCAACTAAAACAAGGTTCCTGATGTTGTAACTTGAGCAAACGAAAACTGCACAATTATTTTATCATGGGTAGCAGGAAAGCAAAGTATATAAATCATGAAACAGACACACAAGAAGAAGAATTGAAAATATTAAGAAACATAAAGAAGAACTAAAAATCCCAGAAGAAACAAGATGAATACCTCTAAAATAGATGTAAATATAACACAGTGGCGAACAGTTTGAAGTTTGGTCAGGCAGCTAAAATATATCGATGTGCATCACTCAGGAGGCACGATGTAATGACCACGGGTATTGAAGCAAGACCCCTTCTCTGAGTTGTGCGTTCTCTGGAAATTAAAAAGAACAATAGGGTAATTCTCCAAAGAGATAAACACTGGCAAATGAATCTAGAGAATAAAAATTATTTACATGAATTCCAATTACTATTATTACCACCTTAATCTGCCCTTGTTACTTCCCAAGAGATGGTTCCAGTTCAATGCCTCTAAATCAAGAACGTGTAAAATAAAACTTGCATTAATAGAGTCTCTTAAACAAGAAAAAACAAGGTTCATATACAGAAGACTTCTTTCTGTTTGTTTTTTCATATTTGAGATTAAAATAAAATAAAATCTCACTTAGGAGAAGTATATAAACAACGGGCGCGCATTGAATTCTAGGACATAACAAACCTTCAATTGAAGCAACTTCTTTGGACTTTGGCAGACAAAAGAAAGAATGAGAATAGTTGTAAACTTAAGTGCACATGAAATAGTATTAAATGATATCATATCCTGATTGTAATAGCACTTAACATAATAACAAGATTTACCCGTATATGCCTTCTTTTTCTATCATCCCGAAAATGAGCAAATGCATGGGGATCAAGAAAATGACTTAGCATTGCACAATCATCTCTTGGAACAAGTATACCTTCCATTTATTCCCTCGGGAGTTGCACACCTCCGTCTTGTCCACATGCTGAATATCCAATTAAACGCAAGTTCCCAAATAAAGGAAAATCATAATAAAAATTATTCACAACACTACAAAAATTCATTAATTCCAAAAATTAAAAGCAAGAGAAGAAAACACACAAAAAAATGCGACTGAAATTTTCAAACCTACAAGTAAAAAAATAAAGAAAACTGTTAAAACTCTTAGATGAGCCAAGAATTTTTGAATATATCCACACCACTCTCTTTTAATCTTCGTAAAAGCACTAAATGCAAACATTGAGCAAAACTTAAGCTTCTGAGATAGATCGAAGTGAAGAAAGAAGAACCCAACTAAATTTCATGTACAGACAAAGAATGACCACATCCTTATCTAAAGTTGCAAAAAATAACAAAGAAATACAGAACGGAACAAAGATCGAACAAAAATTTATTTTTCTTAGCTATATAAAGTTAATATTTTCAAACCTAGAAGTACAAACACCAACGGAAGTGTAAAAATCCCAACTGAATCGAAAAATCTGTCAATATACCCACAACAACCTGTTCTACTCCTCATCAAACCATTAAAAGCAAAAAACGAACCAAGAGGAAAAAAGGAACAAAAATTGAAGCTTCTAAAGTAAACTGAGATAAATGAAGAATAACCCAACCGGACCTCCCTTCAAACTCAAATCCGAAACTCAGATTTCACCTTCACAAAATAGCATTATTCTCACATTATTCACTCGCACTAAAAACTCCGAATCTCCACCCTCCACTCTTTCAATCTTATCCAATGTCGCATACCAATCGTCACCTCAAAGTTTAGCCGTAACAAATGTGTTGTTAAAATTAGCGTTTGACTATTATTGAATTTATAAATGATTCATAAATTTGTATCCAAACAGACGCTAAATCTTGTTCATGCTATCCAGGTATTTTTCTTCCCTAATCAAACCTGAGTGAATACCTGTGCATGTGGAGGAAACATCATGGAAAAAGAAAAGGTTCCTAAAATGTTTGTTCAGAACAAAAATGAGAAGAAAACTAATCCCATGACATCAAAATCCCATGGATGGCACATCTTGTGTATTTTGAAATTCAAAGATCAGAACTTATAACTATTATAGTTGAAACTTAAGAATTGAAAAAAAAAAAAAAAAAAACATATGGATATACAAACATTTTTAATTACAACACAATAATACAATATGTACCCATTCAGCCATAAATTTATATATTGAATATGCATAATGGAAGAAAATGAAAATGAATATCACTTTTTTTTTTAAAAAATCACAAATGAACATAACTTATTAAAGAGGTGTATTAACGTGTCTATGAGCAAAAATTATAGTTTTGAAATTGAAATTAATAAAAAGGAGAAACAGAAATAAACTCCTTTGGGTGGGCAGCAAATGATTTAAAGTCAAACCTACAGCAGTAACACATGAAATTACATACTTATACGGCTGAATTAAATTAAAAAAATTGGACCTCCAGATATTCTAATAAGGGCATTGGCTGAAAAATGAATTTTGTGGCTATTGATTAAGATTGACATCATAAGGAAGAAAAAAAAACTCATTTGATATGATGAAATGGATTAATGTTCAGGGACACGATAAAGTTGTTGCACAAATGTTGAGGGAATTGGCAAAGGTCTGGTAAGTGTTCAGAAGCACAGGAAGGCTGCGTTTATCGCACCATCTGTTCGTGGCTAAGGGAAAATACATGAAAAATTTACCTGTTGAAACTTGTAGCACCGACGAGTGTTGCGCTTGTTCCTTCACCTCTCTTCCAATCCCCACCCCATTACCTAATAAATAAACCGAACAAACGAAAAAAATAAATCCACAAAAGAGCAAAACTGAAACAAAATCCGAAGTTTTTCAAATAGATCCAGCTTAACTAAGGAAAAAGAAGCCAAAAACAAGAGGACTTACTGTAGAACGAGAGAAGGAGCCAAAGAGAGGTATTGGCTTAGGGTTTGGTTTGATGTATAGAGATGGAAGAATGAATGAATTGTGAGAGAGCAAAGGACCAGCCTTGGACTTGTCTAGGCCCAAAGCTTTCAAAACGTTGCGAAAAGGGAACATTTTCGCAACATTTACAAAACGTTGTGAAAAGTTTTCCACTGAAAAACGTTGCAAAAGAAAAATCCTTTCAAACGTTGTGAAAAGTTTGATTTTTCGCAACACTGGATAAACATTGTAAAATGTCACTTTCGACAACATTCACTTAAAAAATGTTGCCAAGACTCAATGAAATTAATCAATGGCAACATTCACTTATAAAAATGTTGCGATAGACCCCATTAGCAACACTCAATTCACAAATATTGTCTTTTAAGTGTTGTAAAAGGTCATTTTTGTTGTAGTGCAAATGTGGCCATTTAAAGATTACACACTTGACATTTGCGGATGATTTGATGCTCTTTGCTAGAGGAGATCCAATTTCAATTGGTATCTTGATGGATTGTTTGTCTAAGTTTGGAAACATATCGGGATTGAGGATGAATGTTAGCAAGTCTAGCTTGCACACGGCGGGGGTTCATGGGCAAGAGCTTGAGGAGATATTTGAATTAACTAATATGTCCAAGGGTTCTATGCCATTCCAATACTTCGGGATCCCACTTGCCGCGTAGAAATTGAAAATAAACTCTCTTCTTAACAAAATCACAGCTTACATTTGTGGTTGGTCCAAGGCATCATTGTCCTATACGGGGAGAGTGGAACTTATTAGAGCCGTTTGTAGAGAAAATCTCCTCTAAAACGTGGATTCCGAGCTCAGTTCACCAATCAATCAACTAATCAATCCAAAACATACAACCCACAACACCAATCCACCTATGGTTGCTTTCTCCTTCCTTACCCACAACAAGAACATAAAGAGGTGGTGATTTTGCTAGAGCCACAAAGGCAAAGAGAATAACACAAGAAGCACTAGCTTTTCTCTCAAAAAGGGGCAAAATAACACACACGTGAATTGTCAAGAAAGGGGAAATATATATAGCTTAGGTTAGGTTAGGTATATCAACTTGGGCCATGGACCAACAAATGGGCGTACACAAAGTAAACGGGCCAAGACACGAGAAAACCCTCCTATAGGTGAATTTGGGCCAAGGCAACATTAATACAATTATGTTGCAACTAGTGGCCCACGTTGCTTTCGAGTCGACCATATGGATTGATTGATTGATATTTATTTTACTCATCGGCTGAAGCCTATGAAATATAATCTAACATGGTTTAACATCATTGTCCAGGATTATTGGATATCAAAAACCCAACACCGTTATTCAAGGTGTGGAATTAATGTTTTAGGCTTTCCATATTTCATATCCTAGGCGCGATTGCTTCAAAGGTCATTAGCTTATGCCGTAACTTCCTTTAGGGTACTATCAAACCGTTGGTAGCTTGGAGTAATGTTTGTTTGCCAAAACATGAGGGTGGACTTCGATTTAGAGATATAAAATGTTGGAACTCAACCTTACTTTCAAAATCCATTTGGAATATCCATAGTAAGAAAGACTCGCTATGGATTAAATGGATTAATCAAATTTATCTTCATGGGGCTACTATTTGGGAGTTTATGTCAAGGAAAGAGCACGCTCTGTTGATCAAGAAGTTATTGGACATTCGAAATTAGCTTAGAGGGCCAGAACTCACTGGTCACGCTATAGTTAATAGGCTTCCAACTGGACAACTTCTGGGTGTTTTTGTATGGGCAGCGCATATCAGTTTTTTCGACCAAAGGGGGAGAAAAGATGCTGAACTGGGGAGATTTGGAGACCGTACATTACTCTAAAACACTCTTTCATGTTGTGATTAGCTTCACAGTCTAAGCTTCTAATGAAGGATAAGTTGATGCATCTCAACATTGATAGCACTTCTTTTTTCAATGGGTTTTGTCTTAAAAAATATGGGGACGGATCAAAGGATCGATGGTTGGGAATGAGGTCACTGACAACGATATTTAGTGCATTGAAGTGGATGAAGAAATAAGCCTAAGGCACATCTTGGCAATCTAAAGCTAGGAGAATTGCTCTTACTTGCACAGTCCACCGAATTCTAGAATTTTGAGGATCTCAAAGTCAAACCATGTATTGATAGCATTGAGAGACGGATTAAAACACATGTATACAAAGTTATGTTCTCTTTGTATCCTAATGTTTTGGATTATTTTGAGTCTCTAGCATTGGGTCGATAAATCTTTGTCTTTTGTACAACATTGATTATTTATTTGCCCAGATATGCCTGTGATGTTTTGATCAATAGAATTTACATTTACTGATATAAAAAATATGATTTTTATGGCTTTTCATTTAGTGCACGACGTAAATGTCAATTTCATTTTTTTTAAATATTTATTTAGTTGATTATCAACAAATCTATAATAATTACAAAACAGATCTGTATATACCAACATAAGTAATCATTCTTTTCCATAATTTCAACAAACAAAAGTATTCAATGTGGTCTAATACAATATACCAAAATGCAGAGTTAACCTATATTACCACTAAGAGTATCTCCAAGAGACTCTCTATTTTTAAAGAGCGTATTTTACAATTTAAAGAGCATCTATAAATTTAAAGAACAAAAATTTTAAAATACTCCAATAACCTCTTTATTTTTAACATTTGATTTTATTATTCCCAATATGTATATATATATATATATATATATTTTTTTTTTTTTTTTTTTTTACTATCTTCCCTTCAATAATTATATCATTCTTCAAGTATATTTATTTAATTAAGTCAATAAACTATGTATTGGAAGTTGGAATCTTTGAAACATTAAATTATAAAGAGGTGGATTTGGCTCTCAAAATTTGGAGAGTTAAACCCACTCTTTATTTTAAAATGTTAAATTGAAGAGTCTTTTGGAGTAAAATTTTAAAGATTGACTCTTTGAAATAGAGAGTATTCCACTTTTAAAGAGCATATTGGAGATGCTCTAAGAACATCATTAGTCTAGTTAAAAAGTTGATAGTTATATACTAAGGGTATAGACTATTGTATTGTGTGGAGCCTGATTATACTAGACACCCAGCCACGACTGTTGACAGAAAATTTGGTCATGATAGATCAAAATCCAAACACAGAAGCAAGTCAAAATCCAGGGGTTTATCAGGGTGTTGGAAATGTGGTAAATAGGGACATTTTAAAATGAATGTCGAGCACCCAAGAAGAATTTCGACAAAGTTGAAAACAAGCAAACTGCAAATGTTATCGAAGAGATCAGTGATGCTCTTATTCTTAGTGTGGACAGTCCGTTTGAATCATGGGTATTGGATTCAAAAGCATTGTTTCATTCCTGCCCACATAAGGAAATCATGGAAAACTATGTTAGTGGTGATTTCGGAAAGGTTTATTTGGATGATGATGAACCTTTGAGTGTTGTGGGAAAGGAAGATGTTCGAATCAAGATTCCCAACGGAGGCGTTTGGGTATTGCAAAATGTAAAGCACATCCCGGGTTTGAAGAGAAATCTAATTTCTGTTAGGTAACTTGATGTTGAAGGGTATGAAGTATCCTTCATGGGTGGATTGTGGAAAATCACCAAAGGTGCTATGATAATAGCTCGTGGGACAAAGACGGTACACTCTATATGACTACCAGCATTCGAGATACTATTGTTGTTGCAAGCAAAAAAATAGATTCAGATTTGTGGCATTGCAAACTTGGCCACATGAGCGAGAAATGAATGAAAGTACTCTGTTCAAGAGGAAAACTGCCAGGACTTAAATCGTCGATTTTGGTCTTTGTGAAGATTGCATTTTTGGTAAAAAGAAAAAGGACAGTTTCTCAAAGAGTGGCAGAACACTGAAGATAGAAAGGTTAGAGCTGGTTCACACTGATTTGTGGGGGCCTGCTCCAGTTTCATCCCTTGGTGGCTCATCTTATTATATCACCTTCATTGATTATTCGACAAGAAAGGTATGGGTTTATTTTCTGAAAAATAAATCTGATGCTTTTGATATTTTCAAGAAATGGAAATCCTTGGTAAAAAATGAAATAGGTTTGAAGCTGAAGTGCTTGCGATCTGATAATGGAGGAGAGTACAATCTTAGAGAGTTCAAGGAATATTGTGCCGTCAATGGCATTAGGATGGAGAAAACCATCAAGGGAACTCCTCAGCAGAATAGAGTAGCAGAACGTATAAATGGAACTCTAAATGAGAGAGCTAGATGTTTGAGGATATATGTCGGGTTATCTCACATGTTTTGGGTTGATGCAGTTAACACTGCAGCCTTTCTGATTAATCGAGGACCTTCTGTACCTTTGAATGAGCGTATACCGAAGGAATTTTGGAGTGGAAAGGAAGTAAATTTGTCTTTCCTAAAAATCTTTGGTTGTGTTTCTTATGTGCACATAGATTCTACTGCTAGAAATAAGCTTGATGCTAAGTCTATGAAGTGCACCTTCATTGGGTATGGTGGTGATGAATTCGGGTATCAATTTTGGGATGATCAGAATCGAAAGATAATTCAAAGTAAAGACGTTATATTCAATGAGTAGGTTATGTACAAAGATATATTTGGAGAAATAGATTCTGACAGTGCAAATAACCAAGTTAAAGACTCTAAGTGTGTGGAGTTAGAAGATATTACTGACTCTGATACACAGGGGAGTACTCAAAACAATCAGGAGGTAGCAAGTCCACAAGCAGAATCTAGCACACCAATCACTGAACCTAGAAGATCAACCAAACAACACAGAGTTCCACTAAGATATTCACCATCACTTGATTATTTGTTGTTAATAGATGGTGATGAACCCGAGAGTTATGATGAAGCCTTACAGGCCGAGGATGCAAGCAAGTGGGAGTTGGCCATGCAAGATGAAATGGATTCTCTAATGTCAAATAGGACATGGGAATTAACAGAGCTCCCTAAAGGCAAAAAGGCGTTACATAACAAGTGGGTTTACAGAATAAAAGAAGAAACTGATGGCAACAAATGGTTTAAGGCCACGTTAGTTGTGAAAGGATTTCAAAAAAAAGAAGGTGTGGATTACACTGAAATCTTCTCACCTGTGGTGAAGTTAACTACTATCAGATTAGTTTTAGGAATTGTGGCTGCTGAGAATTTATATCTGGAGCAAATAGATGTAAAGACGGTGTTCCTCCATGGTGATCTTCTAGAAGAGATTTACATGAAGCAACCACAGGGTTTCGTAACTGAAAGCAGAAATGAGATTGTGTGTAAGCTGCAAAAGAGCTTATATGGTTTGAAACAGTCCCCAAGACAGTGGTACAAGAAATTTGATGGGTTCATACACAAGATTGACTTCTTGTGATGTCAAGCATATCATTACTGTTATGTGAAAAAAATATGATAATAGCTTTATTATTTTACTTCTCTATGTGGATGAAATGTTGATTGCAAGGTCTTGCATTCAAGAGGTAAATAATGTGAAGAAATTGTTGTCTGAGCAATTTGCAATGAAGGTTTTGGGAGCTGCAAAATGGATACTTGGAATGCAAATTATAAGAGACAAAGTGACCGGTACCTTGAAGCTGTCACAGGCCGATTATGTCAGAAAAGTCCTAAGTAAATTCAATACGCAAAATGCAAAGCCAGTGAAAAGTCCTTTAGCTAGTCATTTCAGATTAACTAAAGAACAGTCACCTACAACTGAGGAGGAGCATGCCTACATGGAAAGAACCCTCTATGCTTCAACAGTTGGTAGCCTTATGTATGCAATGGTGTGTACCAGATCAGATATAGCACATATAGTGGGAATAGTGAGTAGGTACATGAGTAATCCAGGAAAGCAACATTGGGAGGCAGTGAAATGGATATTTTGGTATTTACAAGGCACCATAGATGCAACATTGTGCTTTAAATGAGGAGGTTTGATATTGCAGGGTTATGTTGATTCTGATCTAGCTGGAGATGTTGATATCAGGAAGAGTACTATAGGGTATAATTATACTTTGAATGCTATTGGAGTTAGTTGGATCTCTCAATTGCAGAAAATTGTAGCTCTTTCTACAACGGAAGCAGAGTATGTTGCAGTTACAAAAGCTAGCAAGGAGATGATTTGGTTACAAGGTTCTTGACTAAATTGGGAAAGGGACACGAGAATAGTGTTTTGTACTGTGACTGTCAAAGTGCTATCCATCTTGCTAAAAATCCAGTTTTTCATTCAAGAACCAAGCACATACAGTTGAGGTACCATTTCATTCGGTCTTTATTAGAAGATAAAGTATTGGCCCTTGAGAAGATTCCAGGAAGTGAAAATCCAGCTAACATGTTAACCAAAACGGTCACTTTTGACAAATTGAACCTATGAAGAGCTTTGGTTGGTTTGGGCAATTGATGTTTGAGATCATTGTCAAATTTTATTTTATTTTTGAGATGTTAGCTATGTTTTGTTTGAGGTTTTGAAGCTTGAAGAACTTGGATAAGATCAGTCTCCAAGTGGGAGATTGTTGTGTTTTGTGGAGCCTGATTATACTGGACACCCAGCCATGACTAGCAGGTCGAGCTTCGTTTTGGGAATTTTTCCACTTTAATTTTTGGGTTATATCTTTGTAAGCTTCGTTTTTTCTTTGTAAGCATACATAACATAATAGAAAGGAAAGGGCTCCCAAAATTTGGGGTGAAAAAGTCATTGTGTCTTCATCTTCTTCTTCTTGCTTTGGATCTTTCATTGTTTCCTTTTGTTCTTGCGTCCTCTAGGAATCACGTCTGATTCCTAACGTAGACTACTGCTACAACTATACTGACTAAAATAGTACAAAATAATCAATCCATATAGAAGTTTGATTCTTTCATCAACAATTTAGCTATCTCGAAAAATAATCAACTTCTTGCACTTCACAGAAATAAATAATAAGTTATAATTAATAAACTTAGACCGAGGATGCAAACGATAAATGATAACGGTAATTGTAAAATATCAAATATTAAACAAAAACACTACATTAACTATGTTTCTGCACACTTTCCAGTTTTAGAGCTTCAACAATAACACTGCATCAACATGTATCCATATTAAACCATACTTTATGCAACCAACCCCATTAACATTAAGGAGGAACAAGAGAATTCAAAGGGCCCATTACATTGCAATTATTCGTTGCAATTATTACTTTGCATGCCAAGAGTGAAGAAACTGGGTTCCAGTCTGCATTCAGCCAAAAAGAAGCAGGTTGAATTTGTCCCCTTGGTTGACTAGATATCTATATTTGTAGTAAATAATTACTTATGTACTAACTTTGTAAGATTAACCAAGCACGCTCACATTTGAAACTCCTCAATTAAACTATGTCTTCCCCACCGTCATCAGCAACCAGCCCAAGCACGCGCTAGATCTACCAATGACAAGCGGCAACCCTGCCATGGTCAGGAGCTATGTAGGACTTGAAGTACATGTTGGAAAAATGGCTTTGTTGAGCTTACTTTTGGCACAATTTTAGGTTGATTCGTGGCTTTAATTTGGAATATCAAAATTGATCTGTGTTCTCCTCCGTAAGAACACTGAAATCATATATTAAATTTAATTGCCAAAAATGATAAACGGATGAATGAGAAATTAGAGTTCAAAGCGGACTATTGGAAGATGGTTTATATTGGAGGGAAAATTCCCACATAGGAAAATTATAAAAGCAATTAATGCTTTATATATGGCTACACTTTGAAATGATGTAATCATGTGTAGCATAGAGATTCTCTCTGCATGCGTGCACTGGGGTGCAAATTAAAGACCAAAAATGTACATAGAGCCTTAAACTAGTGTGCAGGCGCGACTTACGTATACGAATGTCGGGCCCACAACACACAATTATATAAAAAACCACTGAACCTTATTCGCCGCAGCAAAATGGTGTTGTTGAATGGAAAAATCTACCTTAAAAAAATTATGAATACAATGTTAGTAACTTGTGTTACCTCGGAATATGTGGGGATAAGCTGTGTTATTGGCAAATTACCTTTTAAATAAGGTATCATGAAAGAAAACAAAAAAGACCCCTTATGTGTTTTGGAAATGAAGAAAATCTTCCAATAAATACTTACGAGTGTGGAGGAGTCTTGCTAAAGTGGCTATGCCAACATCAAAGTAGGAACAGATAGGCCCAAAAATTGTAGATTGCGTGTTCATTGGTTATGCATATAATAGTAGTGATTATCAATTTCTTATACATTAGCCTAAAATCACAGACATACACAAAAACATAATAATGAAATTAAGAAATGCTTCATTTTTTGAACAAATATTTTCGTACAAATTCAAAGAAGAAGCAAGCTCTTCTAAAAAGACATATGAGTCAATGATTGGAAATAGTCATGACCAAGAACTAAATGGGGAGGTTGATGTTGAACTAAGACGAAGCCAAAGAGAAAGAACAGAAAAATCTTTTGATCCTAATTTTCTAACATATATGTTAGAAAGTAAATATCAAAACTTTCAAGAAGTCTTGAACTCTTCAAAAGGACCTCAATGGAAAGAGGTCATTAAAAGTGAAATAGATTCTATTTTGCAAAATCATATATGGGAACTAGTGGATCTTTTCTCTAGGAAATAAACCACTAGGCTACAAATAGATTTTTAAAAGGAAAATGGAAACAGATGAAACCATCAAGAAGTATAAAGTCAGATTAGTGATACAAGGTTACAGACAACGTGAAGGCCTTGATTACTTCGATACGTATTCTCCAGTGATGAGAATAACTTCTATTAGGATGATACTTGCGATTGAAATTCTACAAAATCTTGAAATACATTAAATGGATGTTAAAACTACATTTTTGAATGGAGATTTAGAGAAAGAAATCTACATGGAACAACTCGAGAGTTTTTCATCACAAGGGAAAGAAAAGAAAGTCTGTAAATCGGTGAAGTCATTGTATGACTTGAAACAAGCACCCAAACAGTGACATGAAAAGTTTGATAATGTCATGATGGAATGTGGAATAAAGATTAATGAGTGTGATAAATGCATTTACGTCAAAGACACTGAAAATTGTTATGTTATTTTATGTCTTTACGTAGATGACATGCTTGTTGTTGGTAGCAATGATAAGATGATTAAATTTATGAAAAATATGTTGAATTCAAGATTTGACACCAAAAAAATAGGTTTAGCTAATGTAATACTTGGAGTTAAAATCTTAAAAACATGACTTGTTCTAAGTCAATCACACTATGTAGTCAAAATTCTAGAAAAATTTAACAAAGATGATTCTGGCTCAGCTAAAACACCGATAGATAAAAGTCAGCATCTATCTAAAATAAAGGCGAGAGTGTCTCTAAAGTGACATAACTTACACAATTAGTAAACTGAGTAAATACACAAGTAATTCAGAAGCTAACCATTGGAAAGGAATATTAGTACTAAGGTACTTAAGATGTACTTGTAGCTATAGACTGCACTATACTAGATATTCAGTAGTCATTGAAGGGTATAGTAATGCCAATTGGATATCTTACATAAAAGATTCAAAGTCTACTAGTGGATTTGTGTTCACATTGGAAGGTGTTGTTATATCCTGAAAATCCTCTAAACAAATAGTTATAGCTACATCTACCATGTAATCCGAGTTTATAGCTCTAGATAAATGTAATGAAGATGCTGAGTGATTGCAAAATTTCTTAGAGGATATTTCGAGATAGTCAAAACATGTGCTGACAATTTGCGTACGTTGTGATAATCAATCAGTGATTGGCAGGGTACAAAGTAACATGTACAATTGTAAATCTAAACATATAAATCACAGACATAATACCATAAGTCAACTACTCTAAATTGGAGTTATTTATATTGACTATGTAAATTCAAAGAATAACATTGCGGATCTGATCACCAAAGGGTTAAATAGAGAATTAGTTGGAAAAGCATCGAAAGGAATCGGACATAAGCCCTTGAACGAATAAGTTAATACAAAGAAAACTCAAACTAGTCGACTGGAGATCTCGATATCCAGGTTCAAAGAGACATCCTAATTGTAATGACTTAATTGAATCACTATGGATGATATTATCTCATGTCTATTCCAATGGTGCAACAATGATGGTCATAAAGATGAAGGATAAGCAATATGCATTTAATGAATATTATGCGTCGAAAATCGAGCGAAGTAATACGGGTTACTTGTAGCATATATGCTCTCGCGACTTGATCGTACACGAATGTCGGACCGAACAGAGCAACAATTGACCCTTTAGGAGTGTCCACGTTTTGCTTTTATTTTGTTTTCTCCAACTGACATTGTGCTTTTAATTTTCGAGTCTGATGTTGCTCCTTCTGTTGTTTGTCATAGTTAATTTCGTATGATTTGTTGTTGTTGTGATACCTCGTCGTTTATTGTATTAATGCCTACTTGTTGTACCTTTGAGGCTTTGCATCTGCAGATTGGTCTTCACTGACTGTTTTAATAGCCATTGACTTCATATTTAACATAACAGACAGCATGCATTCCTTCCATTCACCAAAAAATATTGTAAAGGAGATATTAAAGGAAGTACTCTTGAAACAAGTTAAAAATGTGGTGATTCAAGTCCATCAATTCCCCTCAAAATCCTCCTGTAAAATAGCCAACAAATTACATTTTATAAGTTAAACGAGAGACAACCAATATTTCTAACATGAAGGGACATCATAAACTCCTAAATTTAGGCATCCTTAATATACGTTGTCCGAAGAGTTAGAAGTGTTTTAAACAACCCCATTTGTAGGATCATTGCTGGCAATATCTTTATTGCCAGTAAAAAGGGAGAAAGAAAAGAACATTCAAAGATAGCTCTTACCCTTCAATAACAAAATCTTGGGTAGGAGCAGATAATATATAAAAAGAAAGAAAATTCAGCCCTCAATAGCCATGGAGAGTGGAGCTAGAACAATCATCGTCCTCATTTTGTATTCGGCTCTATTCTCTTGCAATGCCGCAGGTGGTGGCCTTCGAGCCAGTCCTGGTGGCCGTCTGAGCCAAGGTGGTGAAATGATTTTTAACGTTTTGAGTTTTGGTGCCAAACCTGGCCAAATACAAGAAAGTACTCAGGTTAATTTCACAATATTATTAGAGTTTCATAAAAATTTTCCACTCAAATTCTTTGCTTTAGGCTTCTGCTACAATTTCTCCAAATAGGTTAGCCTTTTATTTGATTTCTAATTATTTGTCCCGGAGCAGGCTTTTATTAAGGCATGGGATGCAGCTTGTAATTTCAATGGGAGAGTCAGGCTACTAGTCCCACCCGGTGTTTACAGACTAAGTGAAACCACATTTGGAGGGCCATGCAAAAGCCAATCGCCCATAATTGTTCAAGTTCAAGGAACTCTTCAAGCAGTTACTGATCTCTCGGCTTACACGGGTGAGGGATGGATCTCATTCAGTGATGTTAATGGCTTAACCCTGACCGGCGGAGGTACTTTTGATGGGCAAGGCCGGTTCTCATGGCAATATAATGATTGCAAAAATAATGCTGATTGCGTGCACCTACCTGCAGTAAGTATTTCTTAATTTACAAACTTCGGACAATAATGAAATCTTATCTATTATATTGTCTAGTGTTGTGCAAAGAATATGTTGTTTCTTGATATGAAAATTGAACTGATTGTAATGTTTGTGTTTTTTGCAGTCTCTGTATTTCACCAAAGTGACAAACGCCAAAGTCAAGTCTATCAATATAATAAACGCCATGGGATTCCACATGCACATTACAAATAGTTATCTGTTTAGGGCATATAGACTCGGCATAACTTCTCCGGCTGATAGTCCAAACACTGACGGAATGCATATAAGTAGGTCGACTAATGTGAAAATTTCCCGATCCATCATTAAAACAGGGGACGATTGTATCTCCATTGGTCAAGGAGCAACCAATGTTACCATCAACCAGATAACCTGTGGCCCTGGACACGGCATTAGGTACATAACCTCGACAATTTCTTATATTTTTCTTCCTTATTATGTGGGAGAAAAACAAAACCGTAACATTATGTTTTTTGGCGCTGGCAATGACAGTGTGGGTAGTCTTGGCAAGCTGCCAAAGGAATTGGATGTACAGGGGGTCATTGTAAAAAACTGCACATTACAAGGTACAACAAATGGTCTCAGAATCAAAACATATCCAGCATCAGATCCAAGCAGGGCTTCGGGGATGCTTTTCCAGGATATAATTATGGACAACGTTGAGAACCCTATAATCATCAACCAGAATTATGGCACAAAATCAAGCAAGGTTCGATTTTATTTATCGAAGTCATGATTAAAATCAATATGAAAGTCTATTCTGATTTTTCATTTTTTTTTTCTTTTTTTGGGTTTCTTTGTACAGCCATCTCTTGTGAAAATTAGCGATGTTATATACCAAAATGTACAAGGAACCACATCATCACCGGTTGCTGTTAATCTGATGTGCAGCTCACAGGCTCCATGTCAAAACATCCATCTTTACAATGTCAACTTAAAATTCCAAGGCAATCTAAAACTTATTGCTGCTTGTGCTAATGCACAAGTAGGTTACAGTGGAATACAAATTCCACCACCTTGTCAGTCCGGTGCTTCTGCCTAATTTACTTCGATCAACCTCTCAATTGTAAGTCCGTAGTAGAAGACTCGACTTGAACTCCCAGCACGTCTGGCGACCCAATCCTCAGTGGCCCAGGAGAATAGGAAGCTGCAAAATGGGATTGAATAGACATATTTAGTGATTACAGTTGGTACCTTTTGTTTTATATAAACCAGGCTTTTGGATTTAGGTAATTTGATAGCCTTGTGCAATTATGTAGTGCAAACTTAGTTAAGGCAAAATAGAAGTAACAAGCCACTCTAGATTTCAATTCATATTATAATTAAAAGTTGCAAACAATTTATATCTAGAATCAAATTTGGCTCAATTGAGTATCATTACATGCCTAAATTTTAATCTGGGGTTCATAAGTCATATTTAGGGGTGGCAGTGGGCCGATCAAGTAGATTCGACACTTAAATACCCGAGCTTGATTCATCTCTATGAATGAGCAAAGCTCGAATGGATACAAGTCAATCCCAAGTTCAGCTCGTGTCCACAAACTAGGCTCAATTCGACCCTTTCACCTGTGTCTCATGGGCCGAAGTCTACTCGTAAAAAATTTGAGCTCGACTTGGCTCATGGCTTGTCTTAAAACTAGCTTGAGTCACTCATAGATCGAGTCGGGACGAGTTGAATCCAAATGGTTTCCATTTTCACCCCTATTCACATTCAATCTTATTAAACAAATTGTTTTTTATTTTCTTGTTTTTTCCAGGCTATTATCTTTCTCAATAGACTTACACTGAACCAATTGTATTTCTAGTGTTTTATCAACTATAGTCTTCGATGAATTATTTAACCAAATTTAAAGTTTTTCATTTTTTTCAAAAATAGTCCGCAATCAGAGTAAGGTTATAAGTTCTTTGTATTTGTGCTCTAAATTTACAAGAATTGTTCACAAGCAAAGCAAATCTTTTATAACAAATTATTATCTGAATATGTATACAAATTAACGGGGCTCTCAAATGGTTTATTCCAATTTTAAAATTTCAATACGGTTTTATCTTGGTGTCCGTACTCGACTCTGATTCTGAGTGAACTCAGTGTTTTCATGCTCCAAGTTCAACTCGATGGTCCCCATGGCACGTCTGGACCCCACACGGTGTCGTGCTACTTGTCCCATTGGGAGATTTTTTGTTCATGCTTAGAATCCTATTGAATGATAACAACCGAGTCACAGGCGATCTCAAACTGTTACTCGAAGATGGTCTCAGTTCGAACTCAGTTATCCTCGGCACCTCGATAGTCACCCCCACCATATCCAACCCTTTTCTTCGTACGCCCAACGACGTTGTATTATCAGAACTCGAGCTAGAACACGGTTCACATCCATTCATGACCGGTTCTTCAACGTTGAGCACAACATCTACCGGAGTTTTCTCCAGTTCACGAACCGGTTCGACCGTAGACCGACAAAGAGGACACGTAGAATGAGAATGAAACCACATATCAATACACTCTGTGTGAAAAGAGTGATTACATTTCGGTAAAAGACGTGCCGATTCTGTTTCCTCAAATTCCGATAAGCACACTGCGCACTCGAGCATCTCTGGATGAGTCTTGGAGGAGTAAACGAACACCGGAAGTGAATTCAACACCGCCGCCTCAAGGCCTGGGTTAATAGAGGCAGCTGCGTCAGTGTGAAACACTATGTGAGAACGATGACGGCGTAGGCGGCGGCGCAAACGGAGGTTGTAGCATCTAACATAAAGATGAAAACCCATCATAAAAAGCACCACAGTTAACAATAAAGTCAGTGAAGTCAGCATGATTTTCCCGCTCAATTCAAATCCTTCACTATTTTCCCCAGTTCCCATACGGAATTGAGGATCCATGAAGAAAAAAAAAAAAAATCTCTGGAAAAATAACTATTTTAAGAATGTTAGCAGAAAATAATTTTCTCAAGAATGAGTGAGAATCTAGGTAAGTGATGATTTATTATGTAGCAAAAAGAAAAGGGAAAGTACTAGGTAGTTTCTTGAAGGTGGCTCCATTTTATTCAATCAAACTTTTAGAAAACGCTAAAGTTGACGCGTTATTGTGAAATAACATAAAGGAATAAGCTATTTGTACACTCTTTACTTATCATATCTCTTATCCGATCCCACCTGTCCCCTCACATGAGGGGTGAAAATATTAAATTTAATGGAGTAGGATCCGACCTCCATGTGAGTGCTCGGGTGGAATCGAGTCAACCAAAGGGTAAGCTAGAGTGTACATGTAACATGATTGTAACAGAAATGACATAAAAAAAAGGGGGGACTAGTGAGGACCGTGCAGTACGTCAATGGTCACTACATCACTTTTGCTTCGTTTGGTACGTCTTTGTGTGTGTGGAATAAGAAAGAATCTACACGTACAATTTTTTTTACACTGTAGACACATATGATGGGGCCCGCAATTAAAATAGTTGTGGGTTCCACGTGTGTTTACACTGTCAGGCTGAGTGTACAATCTAAACTGTACACTCAACTTTTTTCATGGAATAAAGTTATGTTTTCATGAAATTGTGCAAACCTTAGGATGTTAAAATTCACCTTGCTTCTTCTTTATTTGTACTTTGTAGCACTAGCGACAGTTTTTAAATTGACCCACATGTGACATATAATGCATGTTAATTTCGTTCTTCTTCCATGAATAGGGAATACCATACAATAGTTAAGTTTTGAACTTGATTATAGTCGTCGTGCAAAATTAATACGCGGATCAAAGTTTCATTAAGAATAATTTAGAGATTCGTGTACTTTAAAATTTCAAATTTTACCTTAATTTGTCATATAAATAGAGAGTCAAAACATTAAACTTTTGCTAATATGATATATTAATCATTTTAATATTTCAAAACAAATATAAATAAACTTATATAATTAAAATTTAAACTATATCAAACAAGCTAACATGTATGTCCCTGCACATTAAAATTTAATATTTGCCTTATGTCTCAATATTTTATTTTTCTAACTTGATACAATATTGTCTTATGCTCAAATACACCACATCCTGACATAGACCACAAATAGACGATCGAGCCTAATGTTCAGCGTCATATAAAAGGGCCTAAGTGTCCCTTTTGGCTCGACGAAGGCACAATCAAGCCTATCGACTATAGTCAAGCCTCAAAGCTCAGCCACCATCCACTTGACTATTGTGTTTACCGAAGAATCCTAGCACTTACAACACGAAAGCATCACATTGGTTTCATGAGACTGTCCAGCAAACTAATTTCATGATTATCATATCACCGATGGTACTACATAGAACCAATAGTGCTAAGCATCCTGTGACATCTAATTATTATTATTTGATTGATCATCTTAAAAGTAGGGACATGCGCCCCCATTAAAGTAACATATCGACTAAGGTTATCTAACATTAGTAGTGTTGAACACCAATTTTAATGTCAGCATATCATAGGTTATATAAATGAGTCATGAGCTCGTGTATTTAATTGAATCTATAATTTAACGATCGAAGTGCTGTCACCTAAACCTATGTTAAACATCAGTGGTGCTAAATAGCATTACTCTAACATATCACTTAAAGACGCATAAACGAATATTATAGCGCTAATAATCCCACATCGCATTATTCAATTGTTTATCATTCTGTTCCAGCAACATTTATTGATACATCATAGACAATAGATTATTTGCTACGTCCAATAAAAGATGTGATCGCATTTGCTAGTGGTTCACAAAATCCAACGGCCATTCCCTCCACCTTGAGCCGAGCCCCCAACATGCATTTACATAACCCCCACTCACCCCTCATAAATTGAAAGCACGGACACTATAAAGAATTATTCACAGAAATCATACAGGTGTTGCACGTATGGTGCAAATTGTGCCCATATTCATTCCAAACCCAATGAATTTTTGCCAAGTATTGTTCTATAAAAATTCCGTCAAATATTTTCTGTACCTGTAGCATAACTGTAAAGCAAAACCAAAACATAAAAAATCTCAGCAATATATTTTGCAGAGAAGAACCCTAATGTCAATTAAAGCTCCTATTTTTCCTATACCAGAACCTCAAAACTTACAATGACTATGGTTTTGATCCTCAAATTGACTATTTTTGGGTACTATGTTAAAACTCAATGAAATTTTAACTTCTTTTTCTTTTGCTTAATATTGGTTATCTTCAAACAACTTGGTTTTGGAAGAAGCCAGGAATGCCTTGCTCTTCTTCAACTGGAACAAATGGGCTTCACATGGTGACGGATCCACTGCCACCTCCTAAGCTTGCAATAACATCAATCATCAGGGGCATCACCGCACAGTAAGTGTGGGATGAGCTTAAAGTGCAAGCCACACAAGTGTTAGGAGCACCGAGAATGTGTATAAATATATGGATGAGAGCAATCTTACAATTTGATAGCTAAAACTGCATTACCCTTCAAATGGCATTGGAAGTGATCTTTTATAGAGACATGGCTGAAGTAGTGCCCGTTAGATAAAGAAGCATGTGACTTCATCCGTCGAGGCGTCCCATCATAGGTGTCACATCATACATCATAGGACATGTAGCATTTAATGTTGTCGGAAAAGATAACCACCCTATGGCCTAGGTCTTTGTGCCTATGATGGAGGTTGACAAGACTTGACATTATGCTGCTGTAAAATGTCACATCAATCACTTCCATAAGATTTTCGTGTAGAAAATCTATTGGAGAAGCTACTATCACTACAACAAAAAATACTTTTTGCAACACTTAAAAGGCAACATTTGTGAATTGAGTGTTGCTAATGATGTCTATCGCAACATTTTAATAAGTGAATGTTGCCATTGATTAATTTAAATGAGTTTTGGCAACATTTTTTAAGTGAATGCTGCCAAAAGTCATCTTTTGCAACATTTATTCAGTGTTGCGAAAAATAAAACTTTTCGCAACATTTAAAAAATGTTGCAAAAAGATTTTCTTTTTGCAACGTTCAAAAAACGTTGCAAAAAAGAAACTTTTTACAACGTTTATAAAACGTTGCGAAAAGAATTTTTTCGCAACGTTTTATAAACGTTTCGAAAACTCCAAAAGTTTTGGCCGTATACAAGTCCAACATTTACACAAAGGCCCAAATATCTCAATCCCTAATAATCCCCATCCAACTCTTCATCCCCAATCTCTTAGACTAATCTGCCGGTCATCATCCCTAATCTATATACATATGCACGTTTATGTATGTATTGAGAAACAAGTTCATGTACATCAGCAGTTTCAGAGTCAGAGACGGCAGCGGCGGTGGAAGCGTGAAAGTCGGGGGCGATGGCTGTGGGAGCAGTGTCAGATAGCATTTCTAGTAAATCTGGTAGATTTATTAGCTTCCCAAATCCTCCCGTCTCTCATATTCTCCCCTTTTGCTATCTTATTCCATTCGTTCCATACTTTCAATTTTCTAAAGTAATAATTGCTTACAAGATTCTGCGCGGCACATCTGTTGTACTCATGTGACGCAATTAACAGCTGGGTTGTTTATTTACTCTTTTTTTTCTGTAAAAATGGAAGGTTGGGTGAGAAAATGGCCGGAAAAGGCGGGAAGGGGCTTTTAGCTGGAAAGACTACGGCAGCCACCAAGGATAAGGATAAGAAAAAGTCGATTTCTCGGTCGGCTCGTGCTGATCTTCAGGTAAGAAACAATTAATAGTTACATCCATTGATGTAAATTCAGTTTTAGTTTGTTTGGGCCTTTTGTGAAGGGAAATCTTGATAAACTCTTTAGATATTGTTGGTTAATAGAATATTTTAAGTATTCACTATTCAAGTGTCTAAAACTATGGAGCGGAATTGGCTTTTTAACTGATTCAAGTGATATTAAATGTAAATTCAATTTCAGTTTTCATGTGCTTAATTATGGTTATAAAAAATGATTTCTTTTAAAGCACTTTGTGAACTGTGATAGTACATGTATGTTTCACGTAGTTGGAGAGAAATCTGCAGGTGCTTTAATATATTGGAGAGTGTGATCGGAAGAGCATGAGATGAAGAATTACCGAATTTTGAAGCTGGTGCCAGTTTTAAAGTCCTCCTTTATGAGGTTTCTTGTTCTCTATTTGTATGAGTGGATAAATTTGTTGTTAATACACAATGCTTTCTTGGAAATTCTGTGACCATCTTTCCTTGTATATGCATTATGTTATTATCTTGTTGCTCTTTTTTGCCTAAACAATGACTCTGTCTTAGATAAGATCGTATTAGAAAATATTCCCACAAAGAAGAAGAGTTCTATTGCATTTGAAAGCTGAAGGAAAATAATAATTGAAACTGAATTTCTTTTACCTTTTTTATTTTTTGGCATATTCATTTTCAGTAATGGTAATGACTAATGACATTTGGATTTTATCTTTGTTATTTGAACAGTGGGAGTGATAATTATATTAGAAACTGCTACTTGTACTTGCGGACGTTTGAATTTTATACAAGTAGAGCATCAATATTTTGACGAGTGCATGAACTCCTCGTGTGAGATTTTACTATTGTCTCAAAGCTACGCCTTGAATGTTGCTCTTTGGCTTACAGAGGTGCAAGCCTCGGGGCGATGTGGTGTGCTTTATTTATTTATTTATTTTTATGCACAAGCTAACTCTAAAACTAGTAAAAAGTGGAATATCAGAATACCTAAGCAGCCTGCAATTGCTGTTCCATTACAACTTTTTGGTGGCAGAAGGCCGATGATGAGACATTTGTTACATAACTTCAATTTTTTCTATATTTTGAAGTTTTCTTGTTGATGTCCTTCTGTTTTTGTTTTCTTTTTTGTACCTTTATAAGTTTGTTATTAGTTATGGGGAAGGGATAGAGAAAGGCACCATCACAAATGGTGGATGAGGAAAAAGAATGTGAAGAATCTGATAATCATGAGGATGATGGGGAATCAAGTTTGCTGATGATCTTCAAAAAAATCAAAGTCTGGCATTTTCTAATTCTAGCAATGGATTGCAATAAGAGAATTAAATACGCCGATGGTTTTCATGAAGATAAGAACTTAGGCTTTTCTCTAATTCTAGTAGTAGTTTACAAGTGAGAAATTAAATGTGATGATGATGATCATCATAAAGATCCAGAATTGGGCTTTGTTCTGATTCTAGTAGTAGATTTCAATTTAGTTATGTGATTACTAATTTGAGGATTTACTACTTGCTACTTTATTTATCAACTTTGTGATTGTTTGCAAATTAGGCTTTTATTTTTGTTAATCTGTTTTATTATTGATTTGTAAGATAGTTTGTGCTTTATAATGAACATGTTTTCGTATTTATTATATTTTAAACTTATTTTATAGCTTTTTGTTGTGTTGAGACTAAGGTTCCAATATGCGACGAGGCTTATGCCTCGCCTCATAGAGGTAAATGGCCGGTTGGTCTCAACTGAATAGTAGAAAATAATTGTTGCTAGAAAATAATATGCTGTTAGACTAACTCAAGAGTGAAGTTGATGGTTTCTGAAGAAGTTTTCCTAGCATGGCAGGAATGCATTACGGAAAGCCTTTGATGTTCACTCTGTGTGGGCTGGGATGTCAGCTACTCTTTACATGTACTACCAGTGGCTCCCCTTCAAATTGTCGTTTCTTGTGCTGATATTGTCGTTTTGGCGGCAAGAGAAAGTGTCATTCTGGTAAATCTTCTTGTGCTAATGTGCATTCTTTTATTACATGTTTGGCAGGCCCAGTTTATGCACTTAAAATCTTTTAAATTTCAGGCTGGTGGCCCGTTCTATCCTCTGTATACTGGTAGGAGAGACAGTACAGTCCAAACATTGTGGATGCATTGTATCTACGCAAGTGTGATGTGCAAGATAGCTCCAAATGTAGGCAGAAATCAGGTTGTGCATAATAAGGACGTCCAAGTTCAGTTTATGGTTACAAAACGGGCTGGAGAAGGACATGATGGAAATGGACTGCACAAATCTAACCGAAATGGGCAGAATGGTTATGGACTAAATGGCCAGTACAATCCTTGGACCGAAAGAAACTGGACAGGCAGGAACGAGAGAGAAAGAAAAAAGGAGTGGTAGTTAATTCATCGGAACTCACTAGTTGTAAGCTAATATGTAAAAAGAATTTTTATAGATTTTTTGTATCACATTCTAATGTTCAAGTGTATGGATTCAAAAATTTGTAATGAAATTATCAATTTTTATGCAATCCCAAAATTTGCTTAGAATGAGTCATTTTCAATTTTGCGAGTGAATTTACATAAAATGCTGTTTAAAAAAAAAAAAAAAAAAAAAGACCTTTCAGCAACGTTTTTTAAACGTTGCTGAAAGTGACCTTTTGACAACGTTTAAAAAACGTTGCCAAAAGTTTTTCGCAACGTTTAAAAAACGTTGCCGTATCCTTCCACTCTATGGCAACACTGAGATTTGCAACATTCGTCCAAACGTTGCGAAATGTTTTTAGCAACATTTTTCAAACGTTGCAAAATGCTTTTTTTGTTGTAGTGTATGAAAGATGCTCCTCTATGGCTAGGGCGTCTCTACTTCAGCCACTTACTTTGCACTTGGTTTAAAGTTGGTGGATCATCTCTATGAATGGTTTACAGCATGAGGCACCTTGCCTCTTACATGGCACTTCGAGTGACGAGTCAATTGAGATGCCTTTGCTTCATCATCTTTGATGATGTGGAATGTGGGCTTCTATGAGGCTCTGGGGTGACTGTTATCACTGCTAAAAAACATAGCTTTAGGCACGAATTTTTTGTTCCTAAAACCACGATATTCGTTGCTATTACTCTTTATCAACGGAATATTAGCAATTACAAATCCGTTGCTATTTTGAGGGTTGCTGATAGTTACCAACGGATCGCGCCGTAGATAAAGAGTAAACATTTTACCAACAAATTTTTCGTTGGTAAAGTGTGAATCTTTTACCAACGAAATTTCCGTATTAAAAGACCCAAAAAATTGTTTAATCACTTACTAGACCACAAATTTATTGAGGACAACTCCAAAGACTTTGTTGTGAACTTTCGATGTAGGATAAGAATTCTTTTGAAATTGATTAATATTAGCAACGGCAATTCCATTGGTAATATGAACTGTATTTACCCACGGAAAATCTGTAGGTGAAATTGATACAATTTTTAGAAAAAAATTAAATTACGCCACATAGGGAAATGCTGTTAGTAAATGGTACGTATATTAAACAATAACATTAGGCACGGAATATCCGTTGGAGAAGAGCTACCACTTTTACCAACGGAATTGCATCCGTTGGTAATTTTCAGTACGTCACCTACGGAATATCCGTTGGTAAAGATATATCGTTGTACCAATGGACATTTCGTTGCTAATTATCGTAGTTGAAAGTAAATTACTTTTACCAATGAATAATCTGTTTCTAATTACCAACAGATTGCATCCGTTGGTAATATTTGGTACGTCACCTACGGCATATCTGTAGGTGAAAGATCCAAATATTAAACGGTTACATGAGACACATAATATCCGTTGGTAAAAAGATATTGTCGTTACCAACGAAAAATTCGTTGTTAATTATTGTAGTTGAAAGAGAATTACTTGTATCAATGGATAATTCGTTTCTAATTACCAACAGATGCAATCCGTTGGTAATTTTTCGTAGGTAAAAACATCTGTTGGTAATTTTCCGTATGTAAAAAGCTGTTTTTTAGTAGTGTATGTGGGCTTCTTCTTGAGCTTCGATGGCGAGGTGTAACATTAACCACATATTTTTTTATATATGTTTTTTTAAAATTTAAAGAATATGTGTAAAGTTCAAAGAATATATTATTTTATTTATTTATTGATTTAGAGTATTTAAAATAATAAGGTGAAGAGTTTTTTGTGGTTCTTGCGCCTAATTCATATACAAGACGTGTAGTAGAAAGAGTTATGCTCCAAATATGGGCAATGAGAGTCATCTATTGATGATTTATTCTCTAGTAGGTTTCTAGATGGGTCTTGAAATTTTTAAGAATATGGGAGAGGGCTTAAGGCCTTTCGGGAGTGGGAGTGGGAAATGGGAGATATCTTCTATACGCGCTGGTGAGTGTGCTAGGAAAGGAATTTGGGAATTGACTTTTGGGGACGACTATAATATGTTGCCTGGAGGTGATGGAAGAACTACAACAAAAATGTGATTTGGTGAAAAGATATTTTGTGATATGTGAAAATTTGTCGCAATATGTGATTTAATGCGACACATTTTTTAAGTTTGTCACAAAAATTGATATGAAAAAAAATAAGTAACAAAAAATATAAGACAACATCAAAAGTTGTCGTGAAATGTGAGAAGGAAAGACAAACAATAAAGATTGTCACCAAAAACATGAAAGACAAAAGCGCAGAAATATTTTTGGTCGAAACTTTTATTTCTTGCAACAAGTGTTTGTGATGCAATAGGGTCAACTTTTTGCAACAAGAAATATTTGTTACTAAAAATTCTATAGATGAAAGAAAAATTCGCTACAAGAAAAATTGTTTTTTGCAACCGAAAAAAAGGTTGCCATATCTTTCACAATGTCCACCCATATGTTGTAGGCTTTAATGTTATTGTAGAGTAAAAGAATACGACAACGTGCATTTACGTTGCAAAAGGCCACCTCAAATGCACATTATTATTATGTTTTTATGACGTACTTCATCTTTTGTTTTTATTACATTTTGCAACGCTAATTACTTGTTGTCTTAATTTCTTTTTGCAACGTTCTTTTTTTTCGCAACAAGTGGTTGTTATTTCGTATAGCTAATGAGCAACAAGTGTTTGTTATTTCGTATAGCTAATGATGACATTTTAATATGTAATATAATTTTTTTAAATTTTAATTAATTTTCACCAAGAGGAAAATTATTTGATAAAAGCTTTATAAAATGTCTAGAAAAAATTTAAGAAATCGAAGGGGATAAAGGCTACACAAATAAATGAACTCGTGAACTAAAATGTAGGGTTGAACACAGTACGATTCGGTTTGGTTTTAACATGAACTGAACCGGACTCGAAATTTTCGGAAACTTAGTAAGTGGAACCGTCGGGTCCAAATTTAATTATGGAACCATTCGAGTTCAGTTTGGTTCGGTTCGGTTCCCAGATTCTGTACTATAATTAATTTTTTTAATATTTACAAAGTTACATTAATTCAATTAATGACATGTACAATATTAGCTTTTACAAAATAACGTAGTCCAATCTTATGTGTCTTTTACGCCTCTTTGTTGAGTTATTCGTAGATTTGATTGTGAAAATCATAGGAAGAGGACGATAGCGAGCTTACAATAATTAAGAGAGACGCTGTCGAACTTCAATACAATTACAATAACAGCTTTAGATAAAAACTTAAATCAATTTGATTAAGTTGAGTTTGGACTGAAAATTAGAAATAGGAAAATTATATTTTTGGATTAGCAAATTTATTTAGAAAATCATAAAACAACTTGACTCATTTAAAATAAAAAAATTACGGAGATTCGGTTCTTATTCGATTCTTGAACTAGAACCGAGAATCGAACTGAATCCGTCGATTCTCGATTCTCGATTCAGATACCCGTTCGGGTATTTAACTTAACAAGAACTGCTCGGTTGGTTCAATTCGGTTCGGGTCCCGTTCGATTCGATTCGATTCGATTCGATTCGATTCAAGAGTTTAATAACATAGTTTTCTAAAAGCTTGTATAATGGAAGCATGGATATGTCTGGAATTAATAGTAAATATACAAAGATGTTAACGGTATTCTAGGAATCAGCAAGAATAATCTTTCCGTCCTAAGCTACCTCGCTATGATTTCGTGTTTTTTTTCTCAGAAATGTGTCATAATGTAAAACTTCAAATCTACTTAACTATTTATTTTTCCGAGTTATAATATTGATGTCTTACTAGCTACCATTTGAATTATGATTGTTTCATTTATAAAATACGTTTGTTAATAACGTACTTACTGCTATGAAATAATTTTCTTGTTTCCAAACTTCAAATGTAATAACAAATATAGTATTTGAAGATATTGATCCGGTAGTTTTAGCCACTAAACTGAGGTTATTTTATACGTCCTAAGGTTAATTAATTAACTATTCTAATAACATGATTAGCATGCACGGACATTGTTTATTATAGAAATTTTAAAACAAAGTACGTAGTTTTGACATAAATAACATGATCATGTTACACTTTTACTTATATATTATTAAAGATGAGCACATTATCCTTAACAGTTGCTACATATATAACATTTTCTAAAGGAAATCTTGCAAAATTACTTTTGTCAACTATTAAAACTACTTTATACTAACAAATATTTTTTTTTTTTAAAGAAAATTTAATTTACTTTCTTTAAAAGTAAATTTAAAAACGGCTAAACATGCAACTCTCAAATAGTTATGCTACAATTACAAAGGAAGTATACAAAGTTGGGTTACAAAAATAAATCAACACCAATCATTTCAAAAATAAATTTCTACATAATTTGAAATCAGCAACCTGAATTTTGCAAACACACTTTGTTACCCTATTTTTGTAACCTATCTTCGTACAAAAAACATTCTCCACTTTCAAATGATATGTAATAAGAAGTTGTATTATGTTATTTGTACAAAATTTGTTTACAAAATTGGTTGGCAAAAGTGTATTGACAAAATTCAGATTATTGATTTTCAATAATTTAAAAAATTATTTTTAAAATAATTTATGTAAATATTATTTTATCAATTAATTTTGTACATACAGCATATCTCAAAAAAAGTTATGTTAGCTGGTAACAGAAATCTTTAAAAACGCCAACATGTTTCCTTGAGACTGAGCTACTTTTTGTAATTTTAAATGGAATTTGAGCATTGAATATTATAATAATATTCTCTCCCTATTAAAGACACCGTGATTTATGGTACTGAACTGAAGTGTCATTGGCCATTGATTTCAAAGCTTTCCTTTTTTGGCCTAACCTGTCTTGTACTTTTTCCATCTGTTAAATCAGTGGAGGGATTGAGGCCAAAGTTCTGCAAAGGAACCTTAAATATTTCAAGGCAATATTATGCGAATAATGATGAACTATAAGACTGAATATTACTTGGAATCTTGAAGCCACCCACTAATAGTAATATACTCTCATCGAAAATTTCAATAACGATCCTGAACTAAGAAACACTCATTAGAAGTAAAAGAAGAAACCATGGGCACAACACGTGACATAGAGACCTAATCATAGTTGCACTATCTCGTTTTTAAAAAATGCATCTCCTACCTCTGTTGAAAAGACATATGACATATCCCGAGTAAGTCAAGTGTTAGGTGAACAATAAAAGCTCGATCCACTATGATTTTTCATGACACCCTCCTCGACCCTACATGTCCTCTTCATTTGCTAGGGTATATTACTACCATTCACAACATGAATTCGAAAAACACACAAGTTGGACTATTCATTTGCTAGGGTATACTATTACCATTTACAACATAAATTCAAAATACACATAAGTTGGACTTACAAAAACAGGAAATACCAATGACACTACTCCTTCAAACTGTTGGGATGCCCTTTCATCAAATCAATGACTTCGTGCTTTTATATGCATAGTTGTACGGATTGAGCCTTACCGTAAACCGCCACCACCACCGTCACCATCACCATCAAACCAAAACAAAAACCAACCGATTTTGACCTTCATTTCAGTTGCTGGAAAAACCAGCGTCTGGGTTAGAAAATTCACATTAATTTGTTTAATTTTAAGGTGGGCTAAGATTTATTTTGGTAAATTTCTTGTATTTCATAGCAGGATTGCAGCAAAAACACCATACCAATCAAGTAACCAAACAATAGGCAAGGTTTGACTGTGTTTGATTCCTCAATTTCCTTTTTAAATGGAGCTTGAGCATCATTAATTAGGTTTTAATTTTAAATGGGCAGGCGAGATATTCCATAAATAGTGTTTGTACAAATTTGAACAAGAGGTTGTCGAATGGCGAAGGAGTGAGGAAAATGGTGAATGGGATGTTTGGTGGTTGGTTTTGGTTTGATGGTGGTGGTTGATTTTGTTGGGATCTATTGCTAATGTGGTGAAAGGTGTAGCGTCGGCGGTGGCGGTCCCAAACAGGAATAATTATAGCAGTGGTGGTGATCCCTTTTATCCCAAATGGGGATAATTGCAGCGGTGGTAACAGTCCCAAACGAGGGATGAAGGTGCGAAGGGGGTGAAGAAGGAGATGAGTAGGTTTCTTTTCTTTCATTTTCATTTTGTTTTAGTTATTTTAATTGTTTTATGGGATTAAATAAAAGAGTTAACATTGTATCCCGTTTAATTTGGTCAAAATTCACTTTTCTTGATCAACTAATGGTCAAATAGATGGTTTTTATCCAATTGGACTCTAGATGCATATTTATGAAACATTAGGGACCCGTTGATACAAATTGAGGATTAGGATAAAGTTTACAAAAATTGAAAAGGTTAGAGACTTTTGCTACAATTCTCCCTAAAACGATAATGGAATTCACTATTCAGAGAATCATGTACTGATGTACATGCCGCATTTCTTTGGAAAAAAATCTTGCTCCAACTTAAGTTAAAAAAGTTGTCCATTCAGCCAACATTGGAACTCTCCATGTTTTTGTTGGGATCGGATTGTAAAAATATGCGAAAAATGATTGTTTATATGTAGTAATCAAAATGATAAATTTTAATCCATATGAGCGTGATTAAACCAAATAATATTGAATATAAAAGGTAACAAAATCAGTCAAATGTACTACACAAATTAACCAGAAATAGAATTGAAGAAAAGCAATCCGAGGTAAGTGATGACACTCTTTCCTTAAGACAATATTGCTCTGTAACGGTGCTTATGGTTCACGGCATTTGTCTCCCAAGATACAACGGATAAAACTTGTGATAGCAGCACTACAAACCACAAGTTCCAATGAACTTTTGATGGATTTCCCTCTCTATGATTTTGGGTAAGTTTTGGCAAGAGAAATATGTTATGTTTAATGCACGAATAATATGGGATGCATTAAGGGCATCCAAGTGTCCTATATATAGAGGATGAGGGGTTGCGGATGAATGTTACGAGCCAAAACACAATAGACGCGGGAATCCATTTTCGCTCATTTTTCACTCACCATCTCACTCGAGCGACACTTTCAGAGAGCTGATCGCTTGCTCTTCGCTCAACGTCACTTGAGCGAAACACCTGTCGCTCGAGCGACGGTGTTATTTAGTTTCGTCTAAATTCCTTCCAACTTTGGACCGTAATTTCTTATTCATCCGAAATTAGTTTCTACATGCCAAATATACACGGAAATCAAAATTTCCTTTTCGGAGCGACAAAGCGGCAAACCATTTGTATAAACAAATCAGGTTTGAATATTTGTCCGAAGTTGATACAAAGTCTAACGTTGATTTTCAACACTTAACCAATTTTCTCGAGTTTTAAACCAATTCCAACAGTTTTCATATCAATAGAAATCAGTTAGCTAATGACTTCTTAGGGTTTTTTATTTAGAAACTGGTAAGGCCATTGTAATCCATAATGTGATCCTAATTTGAGAGATATCTTTTATTACCAATATCGGAAGATAGACCCAAAAAAGCTCAGATCAGCATCTTTACTTGTAGACAAGTATGCGCAAATCTTATAGACTTCACCTAACCTTGTGACTTTTGAACCTATATTTTTGTTGTCTTAATCTTGGAGACCATAACTACTAATTAGGCCTCTACACAGACAAGGAAAGATGAAAAAGGGCTGCACGTATATAGAAACCATGTGCATCAAAACATGAGCTACAAATTAATATGAACATCAACTTCGAATGTAAAATTACAAACATAACTAAAGAGCTAAAAAAAATTGTAATAAAATACCAAGAAACATGCATATTCAGAACCTCCACTGTAATTATGAAAATTGTAGTATACCTTCTTCCAATATTATAGACTGGAATTGAAAATTACTAACCTGAATTGCTTGGTTCAATCTCATCATCGCCTTTCCGAGGAGAGAATTTTGAGGTCGCAATCTTTAAGCACAAATATCAGGTAATGGTTGAATTGGGTTAAGAACGAAGAAACTAATTGGTGTTGAAAAATAAAGCCAAAATTCATGAACTAAATCAAGCATTAAATTAACTAAGGTAAAAAAAAAAAAAAAAAAATCGACAAAACTGCATAATCTTAAGTCAACCCTAATTGAAAATGTAGACTCAAAATCTAAAAGAACAATATTATTGAGTTCTTCCTGTTTAAAGCATGCCAAATCGGATTAATTTGTCGTGAATTCAAAGCAACAACTACTACTCAACCTTGTTCCCAATAAATTTAGGGTATGAAGCTATATGAATCCTTTTCTCGCCGTTGAGTTGAGTTCTATCACTAGATCTACAGCAAGATCAAAAGGAAGTAGATCATTAGCAACTATATGAAGAAGCTTCACTCCAATTAATTTCTCGGTTGATTACTTCTATTGAAAGAAGGTTCTTCCATGTCTTCACTAACACCGGCCTTGTTTTGATTAACTCTATCCCCTTCTATCTCTCTATATTTATTCAAGTACCTTTTCAATGGTCCAGCATAATCATCAAAGCCTAAAGTTTCAAGAGCCCAGCAAACATCGTCGCCATTAATTGTCTTTCGCCTCTCTTTTCTGCACTTGTCCGATGCTTCTCCGGTGACAAAGCCGATGAATTCTGATGCGCATTCTTGCATTGTTTCTTTGGCTTCCTTTGAGATCTTGGCATTTTGTGGCAAAATCTGCTTCATAATCCGGCCAACATTTGCTATAGGCAACAACCGGTCTTGTTCCTTGATACCATATGAGGCACTGGCTTCTGGATTATCGCCCATCTTAGCAAACATAAAATGGAGTTGGACTTGTCGAAGTAGATTTTCATGAATATTTCTTGGTCAAACTCTTGCATATATAGACATCTGTTAAATTTACATATCTACGTATGTAGGGCCACTGTCTTTCTGTTATTTTTAATGTTAAAATGTATATGAATAGAAAGGACGTGGAAGTCACCTATATAATTCATTTTATTTTATTTAATTACATTATGGTATTTTGTTATTTAATTAAAAGATTTTAGTTAGGGTTGTTTTGTCATTTGTGTAATTAGGGTTTTCCTATTATTCTAACATATTTAAGTGCATGTTTGACAAAGCTTAAATTATAATTGAAGTTGGTCAAGTACATTTTGTATTTACACGTTCTATATAACCAATAATTTATGGCCTATTCGTTTAAAATTATTAGTAACTTTTTAGAAGGAATAGTAGTAAATCTCACAAAATGTATGGATGATAAATAAGTAATAGTTATGAATGTATGATTGAAATTAAGAATTGACAAGATATAAAAAAATATCATTTATAACAATTTAGAAAACACAAACAGAGGCTTGCACTTATTATCAACGCATTATATGAGACCACTACTTATAAGCACTACCAAACAAGTACTTAAAATGGAGTTAAAGCATTTATGCTTTTGGTTTTTTGAGTTCTCTTATTCAACCTTGCGTATTTGTCAAATCAACGAGTTTGTTATCAAGCTTTTTCAGCTTTTTTCTTTAAGTTTATGATAAACTTATTTAGGTAGATACGTGAACTAAATCAAAATCTTGATTGAGCCTAAACTTGAGATAGCAAGGACATGGTTGCAACCTCGACATATGCAAGTGATTCGGTAATGGCACACAAGCACATATTTTAAACTCTTCAAACTCTTGAATCATTAAGACTATAAATTATATTATATCATGGTGATTAAGACTGTATTATATTAATTTGAGTTGATTTGATTTATTACATTGTAATCCTATCAAAGTCAAAAGATTGAATCTAATTTTGGAAGTAAAGTTAACTTCAAAATTTAAAATAAAAGTTTATAGTTGTTGACTCAATTCATGCAAAATCTATAGTGCCAAAGTTCTAAATAACTTTGGATTCCTCTTGGGGTAACATATATGGATGTTGACACGGTTTCTTTGACAAATTATTTTGTTACATTATCAATTAATTTGACAAGGTCATGATTTTCTTGATTGTTTCTATTGACCTCAAAAAATGTACCTCTGACGTGTCAACAGATCTCAGGATCCCTCACATCCAAACAAGTCTTCCTTCCCGCACACTAGGACAAACCGTTAGTCACGCGTGATTTTCTCCGATGTGGTGGAGTCGGCCGCGTGCACTCTGACAATCAAGTTAGTGAGAGTGAGAAATATATGTAAGGGTGTGAAGACTTAAACGTGAGCCTCCAATGTATAAGAATGTGGGTCAGCCTTGGGGGATATAACTAGAACAATAAATAATAGAGAGAATATTAAAGTTATAAGAGTTTAAACTTGCATTACCCTTTAATGACACAATGTGTGAATTTTTATAGTGAACGAGAGCGAGTAAGAATCGTTGGATGGCGAGACACCATGGCTTCATCCTTGTGGCTGAGACCTCTTGTCATAAGCATAAGTCTGACATATAAGACTAGGATTACTTGAAGATTGATTGCAGCTGTCAATGCAATGTGTTGTCACATCACCCACTTGCCATGAGATCTTCATATTAGATCTTTCCTAAAATAACCTCACAGAGTACGCCTCATCCGTGAGAGGTTCAGTTTCATGAGGAGTTCGGTCACATGATGGGCTTGACCAAAATGGGTTCGACCACAACTCAACTATCATGGTTTCGACAAATGACGTCGGCTTCTATCATGTGTCGCACGATCAGAGCTCCCATTTATGGGAGGGTAATAGTTCCTATATTTAACCTTTAGGATACACCAAAATTAATGGATGCTGACAGTGTTAATTAAACTCGGTCAATTTGATGAGTTAATCATTTTCTGTGCAACACCTTTTCATTGGATGTTTAGTGGGCTTCAATTGAATCTTTACCAACCACGTATAATGCACCATTTAGTGGACAATTTTCCAGGGCATGCTCGCACTAATTCGACGTGGCCAAATAATCTTAATTTAGTACTTTGTTTTAACTTATAATTGTGTTTTGTTAGTTGCAACTTGTTCTTTTAAGATCGGGCTTGCTTGTTGTCGAGGCTAAAGATATTGCGCTTTTTCTTTCTTTTTCCTATAAAAGATGTGCACTTGTTGAAATTATCAGTCGTGCTTACTCAACGTTTGGAAAAACAATTCAATTGATTTGTCTATATATATATATAGACTCAGATATCCATTATGAGAGTTTGAAATTTCTCAATCTATGTTATTGTGGTAAAATGACATGATTGCATTATACAAGCTTGAATGGTCACTAATTGTCACCGTATTTTCAATTTGTTGGCGATGCTATGTTTCAATGTTTATTGTTTCATTGATGATCATGTGGGTATATAGTTATTCTAATACAACCACATGTAACCAATATAATAGCCCTCAAGCAGCCCCTCGGGACATAGTTCAGTGGGGTAGTCTCAGTTAAGCTAACAATCGCAGTGTGAGGATTCGATTCTTGCATCTTATAATGTATGAAATTTGACTCTTTGTGGGTACCAGTATGACAGCTCTTGTACCCTGGCCTGTTGAGGCACATTCCGCGATTTACCTCCTCCACAACACTCTAAGGACGTAATGGTGGGGGACCCTCAAGGTTGGGGTTCAACCTTTTTATAATAGCCCTCAAGCATAGATGCATGAACCCATCACATCGATGACATTGGAATATTATTTATTATTAAGATTCCATCACTCCCAGTTAGTTTAATTTGATTCTAATTTATTAATTTGCAAGTGGGAATAGTCTCAATTTAAGAAATATATTTTATGTACTTATGAATTATATGTATATTTCAAGGTTGTCGGGATAACTAACCTCATTGGCTTTAACTTTTCTTAATTAATCCATCAAACCAGATCAAGAGAAAAGACATAATTAGTCAGATTTAAACACATAAAATCACAATTCTATAATTTTAATTACAGATATCAAGCATGTTTAACTTAATTAAATAATCCAGTTCTTCTTTTTCTTCAAACCACTTTAAATTTGACTAGTGTCTTGTTTTAGACAGGTTGTTAATTAATTAGTTAACTATTTATTAGTACTAAAAACGAAGCATGAAATAAATTACAGCCAATCCTTAAGAATCTTAAAAGTAATCCTCAAGATTCCATTGTCTCCCCTTTTCCTATGATTTGATCTAAATTTACATCTTTGACTTATTGAACGTGAATTTTGACCAACTGTAATCAACTAGCCTTGATCATGTATGATGAAAGGTGAATAACCTAATCAAATATTATACTGAAAATTTGAAATTACAACTTTTACTATAGTGTAGGCTGCACCATTTGGTACCTTTTTAATGAATGAAAAAGCAAAAATGAGGCATTCAAAAGTTGCAAGTAATGATGATCGACATATGACGTGGTGAGACCTCGATCCAAAGAGAACATGAATCTTTCAAAAGTAATATAAATCACAAAAATGTACATGTATGCAGAGAAAAAGTAGAATCCTTAGTAATTACTTATCTTTCAGAGTTGCACATGTACAAGAACTTAATCAAAACGATCGAAAAGGGTAGAAGAAAATATTTTCATTATCTCGAAAGATTTGAATAGACTTTTACCCTATTTAAAAGATCTCATTGTTTTAGAAATTTAAAACCCGAATGAAGAACGCCAACAAATAGCCGTACTTCTGTAATGAACCATTCTGGAAGAGATCTCAACACTTAACTCTCAATTTTTGAATCTGGAATATTTTCACCAAGGTTAAAGAAGTACTAGCAATATCAGATGGTATCGCATGAAAATCAGCAAAAGTTTCATCTTCTTCCATTTTAAGATTGCAATTTTGACCTATTAACAAGTTAATTACTTTCATGTCCAATCTCTAAAATATCCCAAGCCTCCTCAGAGGTTTCCCAAGTGGAGATGTGACGAAATTCATTAGCAGTGACAGCACTAAAAAAGGGATTCAATTCAACCTTTTTATATATACTCTAATTACAGAGATTGTAACTATCAAATTTATGCTTGATTTCATTTCACATACTAAAGGCCCACCTATGCGTGTTAACGACCGAATTAACTAGTAAGCTCTTTCGAGAAAAAGTAGTCCTACTTCGATATGCAGCTCATTATATCTCTATGTAAGTTCCGACATAAGTGCATTAAATTACAGATTCAATTAAAAGAATGCACAACCTATAAAAAATATCTTTCGGCCTCTTGTTCAAACTTATGTTCCATATTGCACTTGCTACACATAAGTATCGCCTTTTAAAATACAGTCTCCAAAATCATCAATTGGTGATCAAGTAATTGAATTAATTAAGTACACAATAAGTAATTAACACAACCAAGTATTGGCATGAAGTATTTGAATTGAATAAACATAAATGACCTAAACTACATCGTTCATTCTATTATATAGAAATATAGCAGATCATAGTTCTTGAAAAATACAAGGAAAAATACAAAGAATAATATAAAAGCATCTAAATAATTGATGATTCTCGTGCCACAAATCCCAACAACAAATCTTGAGCCTCGTTCCTTGAATATTGCAATGTTTTCCAAAAGAATATATCCCTTCCGACTTCAAAAACCGAAATACACCTAAATTTATTTATTCTGGTGAAATGTATGAGCAATATGTGACCTACATCTATTCAATATGTGACCATGAATAAGAAATTGTGACATGCGTTTGTTGTGACTCAAAATTGTATTTGTGACTAACATTATTTAAGTTTGTTTTGCAGAAATGGGATACATTATTAAGGTTTGGTTGTGGTGTTTGAGATTTTTTTTTGTTGGGAGGTGGTTATGGTTGTTGGGATTGTAGCCGTGTCTATGTTACTGGAGGTGGGGCTGTGTTGATAATAGTGGCAATATTAAGCTGTGTTGGTGGTGATGGTCGCAAGTGATCGTGGTGGTGTTATTTGACCAACTATTTGGTTAATATGTGACCATCATTTGCGATCAATTATTTAATTATGACCTAAAAATTCGATAATTTGTGACTAAAAAATAATTTTTGATCAATTAATTTGAAAATCTATGATAGACAAAAAAAATTGTAACCTATAAATTTTTTGATTTGTGACTTGTGAAGTAAATTGTGACCTATCAAAAATTTTTATTGTGACCGTGAAATAATATGTGACTAATTAATTTGATAATATGTAACGTTGTCATCTATAAGTACGCACATGTGACCATTAATTGTATAATTATGACCTTAACATATTTAAATAATAAAATATTTTTAATTAATTAATTAATGCCTAAATTTTGAATTTTGAAACTTAAAACCTTAAAATTGAATTGCCACATACTTAAATGTCTGACTTGTCAATTCTTTTCCTTGTGTCATTGTATGTGTTGGTATTTAGAATTGGATAAACGTTCAACTCAGCACATTTTACATCTCTATCTCATAATTGTTGCAAAATATATATTTTAATATGTCAACCCCTTAACATCATCGATTGTGTTATATGTACATCATAATTTATAGATTTTTTTTATCAACAAATAATGATGCAAGATTTGATTGGGTCGAACTCATCAACCAACTAAAATAAACTCTCTCACTTTCTTTTTTATAACTCATCAATCTATAAAATATTATATATATAATGATGTACAACAAGTATTTAAGTTCACGAAGGATCCATGCTTTGTACATACTCTCGAGAAACGGGATGTGGATAGCTTCATGGACGAATTCAAGATCGGACTACAAGTCAGACTAATATGTAGGAAAAAAAAATTACACAATAAAAATTAATAATAATAATAATAACGTGCCAGGGACTGAATCGAGCTACAGCCTGGCCTAGCCCCCGCTAAATCCGTCTCTAGATAGCTTGTAAATTGATCAGTTTCAAACAAAAATTGTGGAGCTACAACTTGGATTACTGTAGAACAAGTGAAAAAAACTTATAATAACTTAAAGTTGTTATATTCGCACAATTTTTTTTTTATAAATGCAACAAATTTTAATTACACTGAAGGTCATTAAATATTATTCATTGTCACACTTATATACTTAAAAAAAGAATTTCTTCATCACATTCTTATTTTTAACATTTCATTAATTAGAAAATATTTTCCTTAATAATATTTTTGTCCAAAAATATTGTTAATGCGCTTTAAAATGAGTGTCAACTATTTAATTACATTTTTGCATTATTATTTTTATTGATTAATTATAAATTCAATGGGCAAATGAATCTTCTTACTCTATTTTAAAGCATATTTTGGAGAGAAAACGTGATCAAGAACAATTTATATTAATTCGAAAATTGTATGCGATGAAAAATGTTTGAAAGATAAATGTGATAATGCGTAAATGTAATAAACCTTCCATACAACTAAATGTAGTCTAGGTAATAAAAATTGTGGTGTGAATATACTCAACCTAACTTAAATGACATATGGCGTCGTAGTAACTACAAGGTGAGAGAGCAACTTGCCTTGTCTTGGTTTTTTGACACACTCATTCTCCTCTTTCAAGTCTAAAAAATTCTGCTTAAATATCTTAATCCAATTTAAAATTAGCTTCAAGATTAAGAAAAAATTTCCTAGGTTATTGCAACTTTCTAGGGCATGAACTTTGTCGAGGCACTTTGATTTAGGTTCCTACCCCCACCCAGTTGACCAAAACTTGATTTATTCAAGACTTCTAATTAAAACTTAAAACATTTTTATTATTAAAGAACGATCTGCAATATAAAATTGAGCTTCCAATCTGTTTAAGTTGGCTATAGAGCGTGTTAGATTTGCCCAACTAGAAGTCCACTTAATTTTTAATTTATTTGTAACAAATAGTGGTACTTGATATATATAATATATACACACACTCTTCCTAGTTTTTATTAGTATAAAATTCTAGATATACGAGTTGTTGAATGACTGGTAAAGATATATGAAAGTCTTGTTTTTCAACTTCTCTCCTAATTTTTTTTTTTTTTTTATGTACAATGTATGTTAAGGAATCTATACAAAATATTATTTCAGGTCTCGCAACGTTTCGAGTCTATCATTTGATATTTTTCACATAACAACATCTCGAACACTATAAAATATAAATTTATAGTAGACTATTTTAATTCATTATTTAAGACATAAGTTTAAAAATGATTCATGAATGTCTAAGCAACAATTATAACTACTTTGTAAGGTTGAAAATAATTACGCCGTTGCCTTGTAGACAAATCGTAATCATCTTATTCTTTGTTTTTGTTACCATCATGTTCTTGAACTTCAAGAAGTCCAGATTCTTTCTAAACTTTACTCAAAACTTCATAAAAATAAAAATAAAAGGTTATGAATTTTCACTAATTTTCTTTCGACATTGTGTATAAGACAACGAAATCATGTTTTACAGCAACATAACCCTATTTCTTAAGTTACTCTAAATGCCAACATCTTGCCAATGAACGAGGCCAAATCGCTTCTCATAATTGATCGCTTGACCACTTTGCTCAATCGACAATCTCATATTAGAAACTTGATAATTTGTAAGAGGGGAGCATGGTTCAAAGTTAGTATCTCTAGAACAACTTGATTGAATATTGTAGTTCCAATACCATTCTTGCAAGATCTTGTTTCCTTTCATCAATGACAAATGATTCAACAAGAAAGGCCTTCAAAGACGTGCTGAATCAAAATATACACTCTAACTTTGAAGTCGGAGAATTTTTTTTCTTGTTTTTATAATTTGTAAATAGAAAATTAAAGAAGTGAAAAAAGGTCATCTAATGTATTTAAAGAAATAAATATTAATTGAACAATTATAATAAAAAGTTGAGAATTTCTCAAATTTATTCAACCCTTAGCTGTAGTTATCTTAGTCCATTCGATTGAACAATTATAATAAAAAGTTGAGAATTTCTCAAATTTATTCAACCCTTAGCTGTAGTTAATCTTAGTCCATTCGATTATGAATCACACTGCATAGAATTACCCATCCACTCCTTTAAATACACGAAGACCGTCTCTCTCTTTTTTCTCTTCTTCTCTCTCTACAACTCGTAAAAACGAAAATTCTCTTTCACGCTATAGCTACAAGCAAGAGAAAGAGCGGTCTCTCTTTTTTTTTTTTCCCTTCTCCTCTCTCTATATACCTCTCTCTCTCGGTCTCTTCGATTCAACCATTACATGAAGCCTTTGCTCTCATAGAAGAGAACCCAGGTGCCGTCCTTCTCTGCTTTATATATACATACAAGTTTTTTAAGTACCTAAGTTCGATACCCTCAAAATATTTTCCCTTTTTCTATAATACATATACATGCATCTATCGGTACATGTTATATTTATAATATCTTATGTATTAGCTATGTTTATTGGGTTTGCTTGGGAAATTTGTGGGGCAGAGGGAATTCAGGAGTTTAATTTTGTGGGATCACATTGAAAATTCCAATAAAGTTCGTAGCTTTTGTTGATGATTTTTGTTTTGTTGTGCATTGTTCTGTTTCTGTTGCTTTCATGCTAATAAAGCTTGGCCAGAATACTTTAACAGTAACAAATGAAATCTGTCAATGGGTTTTTGTTTGGCTATCAGTTGAGTTAGAAAGGGATATGCCAGATTAGAATTTAATGTGCTTTGTTCTGTGGTTTTGATATGTCCTTTTTGTGATAAAGTTACTGTCTTTATTGTAAATTGAAAAATGGATCTAATATTTATTTTATTTCGTGGTTATTGACTTAATCTTGTTGGCTGCTTGCTAATTTGGTAGGATAAATTGTTCAACAGTAAAGTCACAGCAAAATGACTGCATTAGAAAAACAGTATACCTATGTTAAATGAATGGAATCCCCATAGTAGAAAAGAGGAGCCACTACCATAACCATGATCAGTATGGAGATAGAAATTAAACAAGGTTTAACTAAACTACAAAGTATCATTACAATTTATTTATTCATTCAGCAGTTTCTAGGAGGCTCCATTCTAGAAAAGGGGTCTCGTTCACACATTCTTTCTGTATTTAGACGTTGAATAGGTAAGAAATTAATCTTGGGCTAAGGTTATCCTAATATCTTAAGCTGCATTATGCATATGCTATCTATTCTAATTATCTGCTAAAGTTGTAGAAACTAGAGATACATCGTCTATGACTATTTGAGTTTTGACTTCCTATAGAGGGTATCAGATTTGTGTTTATTTGATTGCTATAATTTATAATTTAAGTTAATCTCGTCGAAGTTGGTTCAACAATATTTATTGTTAACCATTTGATTGCCTGTATGAATTCACTAGTATCTTTGTAAAGTAGAAAATTGGTTGATTTCTTTGGCAGATGGCTTCAGTTCACTCAGATCAAAATGGAGATTGCGCTGATATATTGTCAGTTGAGCATTTACATCCCTCGGACTCTTCAGATGCAAGTGATGACTTTGGACAGCCAGATATCCTTCCTCGAATTGGAGATGAGTATCAACTTGAAATTCCACCGTCCATTGAAAAGCCCCTCTATATTTCGTACACAAATAATTCAACAGATGCACAAAATGGTGTCCATTCCCCCCAAGACTTCTTTATTGGATTGCCCATACCATTAACGTGGATCAATACCGGAGGTGTGTGGATAAAGCAAGAAGCCTGGGAAGAACCAAAAATTGCTTCAGCTTTCAGATCTTCAGAAGCTAATAATATCAAGAACACAGAGTATTCCAATAATGAAAATTTTGGGATTAACGCTGAGCCTTCACATTATTCAGTAGACAGTAGGAGGGGAATAAGAAAATCAGAAAATTTACCATCGGAAAACAACTTACACCAGTCCAGTGATCAAGGCTATTTTTTGGTTCCTGGATTATATGGCAAGCATTGGAGTGACATCGAGAAGGATAGCTTCCTTCTTGGTCTGTACATCTTCGAGAAGAACTTTGTTCAGCTCAGGCAATTCATTGAAAGTAAAGAGATGGGTGCTATACTGACATTTTATTATGGAAAATTTTACGGTACGGACCAATATCATAGATGGTCAGAAGGCCGAAAGGTGAGAAGCAAGAAGTGTGTATATGGGCATAAGATCTTTTCTGGTTTGAGGCAGCTGGAATTACTATCTCGTATACTTCCTAGCATATCAGAAGGATGTCAAAATGCTGTAAAGGAGGTACTTCAATGAACTATTTCTGCATATCATTGAAACTACTTGTGGTGAGGGAAAAAGATTTGCCTCAAGAAGTAACAGATCATAAAATTTGTGAATCAAGGATAACAACAATTGTTGATAACTGTCTTTGTTCTGATAGATGGCCATACGTAAAGAGAGATAACAACCTGACCTAATCGAGTCTAGTTTCGTGTTGTATTGTGACATACAACTTAGTAGAAAATCAAATCCTTTTAAAATAAAATGTGCATCAACTAATTTTGCTTATTCATCTCATTGTAATTGACGATTGAACAACTAGAGCAACTCTGTTGCCAAGTTTCTGTTATAACATCTAAAAAACTGCAGACACATGTTTGATCACTAGTGCATTTCAATTTCTTGGCAGGTCTCGAAGTCATTTGGGGAGGGAAAAATTTCACTACAAGACTATATATCCTCTTTGAAGACCATGGTTGGGATGAAAGTTCTTGTAGAAGCAATTGCAATTGGAAAAGGAAAGCAAGATCTCACGCGAATGGCCTTGGAAACTTCAAGGTCCAACCAAGTTGTCCCTATTCGTCCAGAGATACCAACTGGAAAAGCATGGTCATCACTTACGACCAATGATATTATCAAGTTTCTAACTGGAGATTACCGATTGAGCAAAGCTCGCTCAAATGATCTGTTCTGGGAAGCTGTTTGGCCTCGCTTGCTGGCAAGGGGTTGGCATTCGGAGAAACCTAAGAATCAGGGTTATATTGCTGGTTCAAATCATGGTTTGGTTTTTTTATTTCCTGGTGTCAAAAAGTTCTCGAGAAGGAAACTAGAGAAAGGCGACCACTATTTTGATTCTGTGAGTGATGTCTTGAGCAAAGTTGCCAAAGAACCTGAACTGCTTCAGCTTGAAGCAGAAGAAGATAATGGTAACAAGAACAAAGAACAAGATGATCATGATCTGCCTACGAGGCAACGCCATTGTTATCTTCAACCTAGAACTCTGAATCGCAATAGTGACATAATGAAATTTACAGTTGTAGATACTAGTCTCACTGATGGGAAACCTTATAAATTGAGAGAATTGAAAAGCCTTCCATTTGAAATTTCGAACATGTTGACCTCGCGAAATTGTTCTGAAGTTATTGATGAGGAAAGTACTGATGAGACCAGTGATGAATCTGATACTGTCAATACCATGCATGTTGATTCAGGAGAGACAGATAATGCAAGTCTCCTCACAACTACATCCAATGGGAAAATGCTTCCTGGTAGGAAAGACCATGATGTTAATGCCCCATACCAAGATATTCATACCATTAGTCCTAATGTTGATATGTTGTTGAGTAGCTTGAAGAATAAAAAGGATTTACACAAGGACAAGCAATCGAGGAAGTTCTTAAACTCCCGCTTGAGCCGGAAGCAGAAACAAGATGTAGACAGTATTGCTCCCAGCAAAAAACAGCATCAGGGGCTAACTGCTTGTAGTTGTGATGAAACAAGCAATGGTGGGGTTCATTCCTATAGGGTTCCCAGATCAGAAAATAAGATTTCTAGTTGCTGCTCAGGCATTCATGAATTTTCTGAGTATAAATCTACTGAAGTTGGTTCTTCTCAAGATAAGTTGTCATCCACTAGTTCCCCAAAAGGTAGTCCCATTGGTGGTGTTGAGTGTACTACTAATGCCAATATTGAAGCCGCAGAAGTCCCTCTAGAGAACCCTCAATCTCAGACATTGATTGACCTTAATTTTCCTCGAGTTCCCATGGACATGGATAATCGTTTCTTAGCAACAGAATCACAAAATCCCTCTGCTATTGAGGCTAGTTACGACCAGCAGCCTAGCATGAATATGCCAAGGCATAGCACTAGAAACCGGCCTCCAACAACCCGAGCACTTGAAGCTCTCGCTAATGGCCTTTTAACTGTAAAACGAAGGCGGAAAAGTAAAAATTCCAATAGTTAAGAGAACAGGGCATCTGACCTTCGAGGTTTGCCTGTCGTTTGAAGGCATTTAATGCTTTTCCCAACAGTACTGTGGCTTTCAAGATGAAGAAGCTGAAAATGTTATGTCTAAAGGTGGTGATCGCAAAAATCAGGTTCTTCTAAAGGGAAATTGAGGGAGCAGATTCAATAGGACCAAACAGTATAAGGAAAGATTTAACTTACGGTCTAGCATTATTCAATACTCTCTATCAAGTTGGGAAAATTAACTCGGCTGTGGGAACTGAGATTCACATGGGTGAGCGCATCATATTGGTTATCTTTCTAGCCTCGACACATGAAATGCTAGAGTTGACAGTGCAAGTGTCTAAGTTCATATGGTCCCCCAAAGAACTAAACTCTCCAAAGGTGAGAAATCATACTTTTATCTGAAATATTAAACAGCAATATAAGGAATGTTCAGGAAGAATATTGCTACATTGAGACTGAGGAATATATTAGTGTATGCTTATTGTTATTGCAGTCGATTCACAGTTCAACCAGAAAACGAAGTTAAATTGTCTTTCTTGGTTCTTTCACGCTGACGAAATTTTAATATGTTCTTGTGTGACAAAGTAATGTGTGGCTACTGCAGCGGTATATGTGTTTTGCTTGCAATACATGTAGTCGACCACAATGAAGCTTAATCATTCTGAAGAAATTAGTGTTATTACTGGGGACCCTTTGATTGATTTTTGTCTTAATAAGCAATAGATCAATAGATACATATATACCCACAGGATACATAGACTAAAATAGGCATGAATTCTAATGATATTTTTTGTGCATCGTAACCTTAGCTTTTAAGATTTTGATATTCCTATAATTACTTGCTGCTTTCCTTCATATTTGCTCAGAAATCGTCCGTTGCTTTAAATTAATACAGTTTAGGTAAAAGGTAAACTGTCAGGATGGTTTATTAAAATTGCAGCAAAGAAGTGAACGTAGTTGATTTACATTATAAATCTACATTTGCACGCGGTTTTGATTTTTTCTTTTCTCGTTAAATTTCTGGAAATTTAATTTATCTTGATTACTTTTCTTGACAAGGAATGCCGTGAGGAAAATCCTATGCCGAAAACCTTGAACCTAGAAAAAGAATAAAGACTTGTTGGGACAGGGTTTTTCCTGGTTTTTTTTTTTTTAATCCAGCTTAAAAGGGGAAAAAAAATCAAATTTTAATATTTTTCAAAAACTATTGAATTTAAAATCATCGATATAACTTGAGTTCGTGAGTCCATTTGAGTGTTTATATCGATTTTGATTCATGGCTATCCATGTGGCTAGTGATATTTTGGACACAAGGTGTTCCTACTCAACATTCTTGAAACGGGTTCTTGAAAAAGTTGTGAATAAACGAACATAAACTCTTGTTTTTGCTATAATAATTAATTAATAAAACAGAAAATAGCAGCCTTGGCTCCCTTTTTTAGGCCACTCCAGTTATCTTTGCATAAAGCATAGGATTTAAAGAATAAAATCTATAAAATAATTGTACTCGCTTCATCGAGCAATGACAATGATAAAGTCTTAGGACTTGGTTGATTGGGGCAAATTTTTCATGAAACTAGAAAATCAATTCTATTTCCATCTTTTCTTTTGTTTGATTGCAAATTTCGCAATGGAATTGGTTTTCCTTCTTCTTCCCACACGTGCACAATTTCATTGATTTGGTGGAATTTCAATACCTTTGGTTTTGGTGGGAGTTGGTTTTCCACCCTCTTTTTTTTTTTTTTTTTTGACAATTGAAACAAATTTTATCCTCAATTGTAAAAAATATATTCATTTAATTAATAATTTTCATGAAAAACAAAGTTAAACGAACAAAAAAAAAATTCAATTTTTTTTTGGGCAATCCAAACAAATTTTATCCTCAATTGTAAGAAATTTTATCATTTTAATCGACAATTTTTAAGAAAAATAAAGTCAAACAAACACTAAAAGATATAAATTTTAAACATTTTTCTAAGTAGAAAATTATATCAATTAAATATAATTAATTAACAATTTCCAACCAAATAAATTTTGAACAATTCAATTTCCTAAAATTTATTTTCCTTCCATCCAAATTTCATCTTGCAATCAAACCAACCCTTAGAAATTTCATTTGCAAATTCCTAGTATTACTATTTTGTGAACCAAATTTGGTCAAAATATGACTCTGAATGTTCTCAACAGATTCTAGAAGATACCAAAAGACTGCTCCACAGTTGAAGAAAATCAAAAACCCACCTTGAACAGGGGCTTTTTATAGGTCTGGCTGCACATTTTTTTTTTATTAACTGTCCAATAAAAATGTAACACGTGTCCCTTCTTAAAATTTTCTCCCAGGTTTGGTTAAACAATTAGACATACATCTTAATCAACAAGGAAGTTTGCAACCAGCTGGCCCGCCTTTGCAACTTTCTAACGACGTGAAAACATGACTTGTCAAGAGCGGACAACGATTTAATTATTTCATTAATCATTCAACTTTTTATCGATTTATTATAATGTCACTGAATTTTAAATTTTATTTTCACTAGTCACCCAGTTTTAAAATGTATAAAATGATCATTATTTTGTCTACTTTTATTTTACCAACTTATCGCACCTACCAAGTAATTCTTATGCAGTCATTTATGCAACGACAATGAAGCTAACGAAGCTAAATCGTGCAAGTGTAAGAAAAAATGCATTAGGAAAACCCATTATTGAAATCAATTTATTAACATTAAGGTTAGAATCCCCGAAGCTTATATCTCAATCAAATTTTGACTATTGAGAACCCTAAAAATATATTTTTACTTTCAAACCCTAATAGTTTCTTAATCTCCGATCACAAACCCTAGTTCCTTGTGTGAATTGGGTCTGAATTTGAGGATTTCAATTCCAAGTGTTAAAAAACTTCCATTTTGTTTTGAAAAATAGGTTTCCAATATGTGATTTAGGCTATAAATTACACAATTTGGCCATATTGACATTATTTATCGATACATAGCTCATGCGTAGAAATGCTATGTGCAATATGTGCATATCAGTAAACATTTCGATACAAGACCCTGATGAATGACCATAGGATAATACAATTTGAAGTTGATAGACCACTGAATTAAAAATAAATAAATAAATAAAAACTTGAATTTCAACGACGGACACCGTAGGTAGTCACTTGGTTAACCGTATTAAAACCGAAACCTCAAGGCCTTCTTAAGTCAACCATGGTTACTTCTTACCTTATATAAACGAAGGCACAAGGTAACGGCGTAATGCCTAGCAACGTGTTTAACAGTAACATAAATAGTTTATTCTCTGCGAATACTTTGATTCATCATTAGCCATTTCTCTGTGTGTCTGTCTCTTCTCTGTAAAGTTTAACTCTTCAATTATAAAAAATCATAAACAGGAAAGTCTGTTCAACTTCTTGGATTTTCTCTCATCGTTATGGAGCATCGTGCGTTGGAAATTATTTCTATGTCCGGCAAAGATCTCAATAGAGTCAATCTCATCACGAAGATGGCGGTGTACGCGGTGGTTTCAATTTCCGGCGGGGACAAGAAATCGAAGCAGTCCACGAAGACGCCGGTGGATAGAGACGGCGACACCAACCCCACATGGAATTTCCCTATGAAGTTTACGGTGGATGAGGTGGCGCTCCGGCAGAACCTCTTAACTCTTGATTTCAAGCTGGTTTGTGAGCGTGCGTTAGGCAATAAAGATATTGGTGAAGTCCATGTTCCCATCAAACAGCTTCTTGAATCTCCGACCACTGGCGTTGTCGGTAATTATGGAAACCAGCAGCGATCGGTGAGTTATCAAGTGCGGAAACCTAATGGCCAACCTAAAGGTCAAATCACCTTTTCATACAAGCTTGTCGATAAGGTTGCGCCGCCACCACCGGTTCCTGGCGTGGCTAAACTTGATGAGGAACCGGTTACCGCATATCCGGCGGTAGGGCCCAGCTTTGCATATCCATCTCCATCTCCATCTCCATCTCCAGGAGGATTATATCCTCCTCCTTATCCAGTTGACCATGGAATAGAGCAGTACCCACCACCACCTGGAGGATATCCTCCTCCGCCGATGCCAGCGGGGCATGGATACCCACCTCCACCCTCTTATGGCGGGTACTCACCTTCACCCTCTTATGGCGGGTACCCACCTCCACCACCACCGCCAGGATATGGATATCCACCCCAACACGGGTACGGATATCCAGCCGTGCAAAGGCCACCAAAGAAGAACAATTTCGGTTTAGGAGTAGGAGCTGGATTATTAGGTGGACTCTTGGTCGGCGATATGATTTCTGATGTCGGAGATTATGGTTTTGATGGTGGATTTGATTTTTGATTCATAATATTAATTTTTTTCTCTTTCTTTCTTGTAATTAATCACTTAATCTTGGAGGATGATATATGAATCTTGCGACCTTTTACATTAATTTATGTTTTCCTATTCCATATTTGGTTGTGTGCATTTGGTGCTTGATTTGGATCATTTGTCGATTTATTCTCGAGAGATGAATAGAAGCATTCGTGAAATGGATTTCATCGAGAGTTTGTGCCTCACTGCCTTGTGGTGATCATTTGAGCTATATATTGTCATACAGATTCCCCCCCCCCCCCCCCCCCACCCCCCTCCACCTCCATTTTAAGTATTCGAGCTGTCCTTAATTCTTCATTGCTTTATTAGTTAGTACTCACTAAAACTATTGTGTTGCATTAGAGTGGTTGCCTAAAGAAAGTAAAATCTATTTCTCTCGAGAGTGTAGCCTCTGTTTTGCACCTATGATTTTCTCAATTAACAGAGATTGCTTGAACCAATGGACCTGAAATGAGCAAGACTAACCAGGCCGAAGCAGTCTTCTTCATACTCTACATAGCCAGTCGACACGAAGGGCTTTGCTAATTGCACTATTAGTCCCTCATTTATAATTCGGCAATAGGATCAGTTATAACAAGTCGCACACTCATATTCCAAAAAACATAGAAAGAAATAAAATCCACAAGTAAACTATTGATGTTATCATGATGCAAATAAATGTGCAATTTTTAATTAAAATTTAAAAATAACATTCATTATTTTTTTTTCCTTCTAGAAAACATGTACCACTATTTAATGCTCCTTAGGTGGTAGGTGTCCATCGTAAGTTCTTAGAGGGTAAAGTCAATGATCGATTTAGAGATAGAAATCTCACGAAGTTCAAAGGTTCAGTTGATGTTATTCATACGGCAATGGTTGTAACCATCTAGATGATGGTAGCAATGAGATTCTCAAGTGATTGGAGATAGGTTGGTTGACAATTAGTCTATCGTGATTTGTAGGCTATTAAAAATGAGATTACTCCAGTTATTTCGAACTAATGATGCTACCCATATCCTAGACTTATAGAGTCAGTCAAGTCTTACAAAGTTTGATGATAAAGTTATTTGAGGATCATTTTTATCCACGTTTGGTACTTGGTCAGATCCAAGTCTTAGTGGATTTGGGTAAACCCATCAGGTTTGGGCCGTGGAGCAGGTTTTCAATATTTACAAGTTGGGCCAAAAGTGACACTGTGTTCCACTTGCGAGCCTTATGCACGGACTTGAACTTGTTGAAATTCTTGGGTGGAGAAATGAGATCAACTTTAGACCTCTCGTGGAACCGAAGAAGGTCAAGATTGTCATAGTATCGCTCGCTCCCATCCTAGCGATGATAATTTGTTTTTGAGGATAGCATATGATGTAATCACTTCATTAGAGGGAACATGGACTAGCACTTTTTGACAAGCATTCTCACCGGAATTTTCAACAGAGTCGGATAGCACCATTAATATTGAACACTCAAACACCAAGAGAATGAAGCGATGAAGCGAGAGTTAGAATGAAGCTTGCAGCTCAAAGATGAACTGAGTAGATACACACACATAATATTAATTTATATTGTTCCCTTTATTTTGAAATTTTCTCTAATAGAATTAGAAACTCATCTTGTGAAAGTGGACTATTTTTCTCCTCAAGAAACAGGGCACGAGTATGACAAATATAAAGTTGTGGCCGTCAAAACCAAACTCATGAGAAACAATTGGAAAATTCTCTTCCCCATACTCTATAGATAGGATAGGATGAATCAATTTTAAATTTATATTCCCTTTTTTTTTTTCTTTGGCATATTGCTAATACTTTCAGAAACCTAATTGCATATTCCACAAAGAAATCAAGAAAAGATAGCAGTAGATAACTGATCGCACCAAGAACAAATCAAGAAAGCAGATTTTTAATCAAACGCCAGAGATATCATTGTCTTCCCCTCCCCACATTTACATCCCTATCATCTCCACCTCGCTCACCCTCTCCCCAGCAGTTATCGACAGCTGGGTTACACTAATCTTTTTTTACATCAATTCGTTTGGTTTTATTACTATATCTACTGGATCTAATAATTTTGTCAATTATTATCAAATATATATGGAGACAATTTTAACATGTATATACAACCACGCATAACAAGATGAGTAGAAACCAAGCACGGCCTTGGTATATATTGATCATATTGTAAAATATAACATGCCTCGAAAGAGAAAACTACATAGTTCTCCAAAAATGTAGCTGTGAATGGACTAGAGGAACCTATAATTGAATTAAAGGATAATCGTACTATTTCATTTGGGTTGTCATATCGAGTTATAATTATTGACTTCAATTTTTAAACCTCTGACGTGGCCAATAGAACCTGGGACCACTTGCTTCCACGTAAGTTCCTTTCCTACACACTTGGATAAACCGTTAGTTACATATAATCTTCTCCAATGATGGAGGAGGTGACCGACGTTCTTTTGAGATTGTTGAAAACTCGTTCTTTTTATCGTTTTGAAAAAATATTTTACAACCCGTATTTTTTTAGTTTTGGCAGATTTGTAAAGAAAACAGCCAAAACTTAAAAAAATTGTTTTCTATTTTCTTCACAAAATTTTCAACCGTTTTCAAAAACTTATTTTCGAAAATGGGAAAGAGAACGCGTTTTCAATGTTTTGAAAAATCGAAAACAGAAAACGGCCAGAAACAGCAAAGAGAACGCGTCCTTAGCTTTTGTACAGCAAGTAGCCATATCACAAAGTAAAAGATTGAGACTATGACACCCACAAGGAGTGTAGAGTGCTTTAGGATTTACTTGTAGTAGTCTATTCTATACCCCTTTATGTTTTCCTCTCATGTTAGCATCATTATCATATCATTGACCTCTTAAATTATCAATATCCAATTCTAAATTACTTAACGAATTCACTAGTTCATCAAAAAGTCACTTTTCAAATGTATCATCCACCAATAAAAATTCTAAGAAGAATTCTTCTACATTCACTGGACTTGCTAAAATATCAACACACCTCAATGTTATAGACATCTGTTCTCCGTGACTCAAATCTGGAGTGCAATCAAGTATAACAAAAAACTCAAAGGAAAAAATATTATATTACAACCTCTGAATTTGCAGTTACATATTTTCTTCTTCAGGTCCTTTTACTTCAACTTGTAATATTATTGTTGTCTGAATTTTCTTAAGTGTACTTTTCTGGTTTTCTTTTCTTATGTTGATTATTTATTAAGCTGATCATGTCATTCTTTGACATGCATGCACCATTTGATTATTAGTTTTTTAGTTCATTTTTTGGATTCAAACTCTGTATTGCTTTTTCATTCTTTACTCTTAAAGATGGGAATTCTTTCTGTCAAAGGCCCAATACTTTTCTCAGCTAGTTATGTTTCTGATTGCGAAAATTTATTCTCTACCTTACAACTATTAACTATATAATCCAAAAAGACAATAGATTGAAAGAAAATACCATGTTCAGTTCAATCTCAGCAAAGATGAAAGATCGAACTGTAAAATTTAATTAATAAATGACTGTGAATTTTAAAAAATGATAAATATATATTTGTTCTAACAAGCCCAAAAATCAAAATGAGTAATCATGTTCATCAACACCGTTGACATATCGTATGTAAATCTAACGAAGCTTAATTAATCATTTAGGGTCGCTTCAACTTCAGAAAATTGATAAATCCATTCAAAAGGCTTCATTAATTTCTCACAAGACTCTGAGACAAACAATCAAATAATTTATCTACCAAAACAAACTCATCAAAATTACAGAAAATAAAAAACAAACCGAAAGTAAAAAAATTCCAGTTCACGAAAATACATGTTTATTGAGGTAGATGAAACTTGAAAGAACTACATTTACTAGCATGAGAGCATCGAAAACCTCTTGTTCAAGCGACGCCACCCTGCATTCATATAAACCAGCCAAAGGCAGAGTAAAAGCACACTTGGAATACTAGAATTCTTGAATCTTAAATGCCAAATGGTCAAATGGGAAAGGTCGAAAGGAGTGGACAACAGGACAGAAGAGGAGTCTGAGGAGATTTGGGAATTTCGAATTCGGTAGCACCCCTTAGTTTTCCTCCCGCAACGCCCCTTCAATTTTTTCGTGTGAGCATCTTTTCAATTTCCTTAACCCATTTCTAGTTGTTGTTGGATTGGAGCAGCCTGCTGGTAGTATGAATTTTGAGGCCCTAGACCTATGCCTAGGTGGCTTGACCCCAGGGCCGGCCCTAAATGTAATTTGAAAAGTAGCCACCCTATGGCTTAAGTCTACGTACCTATAATGTAGATTGACAAGACTTGTTATAATGTTATTGTAAGAGATCACATCAATCACTTTCATAAGATCTTTGTGTAGAAGATCTTGAAAAAAGCGACTATAAAAGATGCTCCCCTACGGCTAAGAGGTTTTCACTTTGGCCATGTACATGGTGCTTCGAATAAAGTGGTGGATTGCCTCTTGTAGGCTTGCAACAGAAGGCACTTCGCTTCGACCACTTAGCTGAACATGCATGTGATGCTTTGGTCGAGGCATGTTTGCTTCGTCATGTTGATGACATAGAGTGTGGCCTTTGTAAGCAAAGATGCCTCGGGCTAGGCGTAACAATTGTTATATTCGAATTTATAGAAAGTTTGTTGGTTGACGGAATACGATTTCCTCGTATATTTCATTTCATTTATTTGAAAAATATATAACTTGTAGTTCTCCTATTTTACTTCTTAAATATCAAGTCCTGTATTCATCCGATTAAAAACCATGTAATAAGGTTCTGAAAAATGGCAATTTAAAGTACAATTGATGACCATCCCTTTAAAATTAACACGTGAAGTTAAGAAAATTTTAAATAAAAAAAGATGCTAAATTCCACACACAAAAAGGAAAAAAGTTAGACAAAAAATCTTATTTATATATGGTTCTTAAGTTTGATGATGATGCTGTAAAGCCTGTAATCTTGTCATAGGTTCTGTGTATAATTCCTTTAATCCCAACATTTTATACGAAGTTGCGCATGGACCTAATTAGAGAATAACCTAATTACTTTCTTTTGACTTTAATCTTTTCTCATATGATCAAAAGAGCACAAGTTTCTTATTTTCAAACTAAGCCCTCCCCAGGAAGAAAAGTTCTAATCAAAAAATGTATTGCCTTTTCCAACGAGTTTTGACCATCAAAAAATTAAAGACATTTTGTATAAGGGTGGTTATGTTGTCATCACAATTTTTATCTGTTACATCACATTTTAATTGCAGTAAAATTTCTCAATCTTTACTCGTTGTAGTAATTATTTTCTTAATTTTTTTGTTGAAATATTATCTTCAACCTTCCATTAATTAGTACATCTCGTCGTAGATGGTGATTTGTGTTAAAATATTTTGTTTCCATACTTTGAAATGAGAGAAAAAAAATATTTTTTTCGTACTTTTTATTTATTTAAATATAATGGAAAAATAAGTTGTTATACGCTATTTTCAACAGACTTTTTGGACATAAACTGTTAACAAATACAAAATGTGCTAATTAATGAAAAGTTAAAGAGTATAAAAAGTCGTGAAAAATCATTAGGGACATACATGTTATGATGAGTAAAGATTGAGAACTTTGTGTAATTAAAATATGGTACACGAAATAAAAAATTGTATTGTAAATATAATTATCGTAAACGGTATTTGACAGTGCATTATTTTTCTCCATCTGCTTTCTATAATTCAACAAAATATCACAAATATGGAATGTATGAATAGAAATCAAAGTTTAGTAAATATATGTTTACTTATTTAATGAAATTTCACTAATAAAGTGAGTTCTGGGATGATCTTCCTCGCAGTAATGGTCCACACGAATTTATTATTCGATATTTGTGTGTGATTGATTAGAAAACAGGCTTCTGCTTTGAGAATATGAACAAAGATTACGGTCAAAAGAAGTTTACTAGGTTATCTGTAATTAGGTTTAAAATGATAATGTTGATGAATTTCTTAGAATCTGGGAATAAAGCCATGAAGTTTGGACTGAAGAATCAGTTCCGTTTGATAAACAAATTAAGATTAATAAGAATATGTATCATTAACAAATTTAAACATATATAAGATGCTTAACATTTGGAGGTCTAACTTTATTCCTTTTTGTGTGCATTGAATTTAGCGTCTTTATTTATTAAACTTGTTTACTTATTAATAAAAGGATTTCTGGAATATTAAGGCAATCAACAATGCTATCGAATATCATCTCTTTAAAAAACACCAAGTGAGTAATGTGATGAAGATGTAAAAATTTTATCGTAAAGCAGTGACGCATATATTGGATAATAATTTTGTAAATTTACTAGATCCATTTGATCTAGAGAGGAGCTGAATGAAATGATGAAAATAGTTTTATGTAGCCGACTTAAAATTATTCGTATTGTAAACTCGAAAGTTATAGAAGTGTCTAGGTAAATTTTATATAAAAAATACATAGGAAAATCCAAAAAAAACATGTTGTAGATAAGAGGCTTATCAGCACGTGTTGAGTTGTGTGGATAAGAGGCTTATCAGCACGTGTTGAGTTGTGTGGATAAGAGGCTTATCAGCACGTGTTGAATTCTTTCACTGAAAAAAGAACAAAGGGTCTGGAAGGCCATTTCTTTCTGTAATTGGCTATAGTGATACTTCCCTATCTTCCTCACCTACAAGCTAAAGAAAATTTAAAAAAAAAAAAAAAAAAAAAGCGTAAAAATAATGTTAAAATTGATTCATCTTATCCTATCCATGAAGTATGGGGCAAGAGAGTTCTTCATTTGTATTTCATGTTTTAGTTTGCATGCGCCATTTTCCACAGGAAAACAGTCCACTTATTAATTGTTTGATTTATGTATGGATTAATTATCTACCATATAGATTTTTCCGTTCTTGATGCTCATTTTTCTTGTAGTGTCACTCACCTAAATAAACTTCCTAAATGGGAAATAATAAAATGATGCGAGCCTCATATTCTAGCCTAGGTATATACAAAAATGAATAGGTTTATTTGGTCTTTACAATGTTTGTTCTTTTCTTAAATGTACAAGAATATATGCTATTTCAAGAAATAATGAGATCATTATCGTCTATGTTACATGAATTTTAATTAAGAGAAGGTTATGAAGAACCCATTACGACAAAGGGTATATGGAATTATGTGGGACCAATTACAATGTCTTTATTCAGTAGGGTTCAACAACATACAAAAGACAACAAAAAATTTCCAGTAGCCCATGCAGAAGAATATTATTAGACTATACTTAGAACCAGCAAAAAAAAATTTCAAAAAGGGAATAATATTAATTAATCCCATATGGCTTGCTACCAAACTTTATAATAATAAATTCCATAGCTCCCCTATATATATATGTGTATCCATTCATCTTTGAGCAACAAACCAGCCATATTCACTTGATTCTGATTCTCTCTTCATTTCTCTTAATTCCAACAATACTGATAATGTCTGGTGTTTGGGTGTTCAAGGATGGTGTTCTTCGACTCGTCGAAAATCCCGGTGAGAGCCATGGCTCGAATGCTCACCGGAAAGTACTAGTCCATGTCCCCTCGAATGAAGTTATTACATCATATTCTGTCCTCGGAAGGATATTATTGTCGCTCGGGTGGGAGAGATACCATAATGATCCAGACCTTCTTCAGTTCCATAAGAGGTCTACAGTTCATCTCATCTCTCTACCCAAGAATTTTAACAAGTTCAAGTCCATGCACATGTTCGATATTGTCGTCAAGAATCGTAATGAGTTCGAAGTTAGAGATGTTTAATGTATTAAGTGTGCTGCTAATTATGTTTAGTTGATGATCAAGTGTTTGGTAGTAGTTTGGATTTCGTTTGGAAACTTGCGTGTTTGCTGTCATATCATATATTGCTATTGTGGACATGGGTTTGGGCTTGTATTTTTGGACACTGATGTAACATACAAACGTTAGTTTAATACGACATACGGGGTTTGTTCATTTTGTTTATATACTTCAAAAGAATGTTTCCTCTAAAGTAGCAGCTAAGATGACAGTATAATATTCTAACTTGTTCCATCTCATATTATTCAATCTCCAAATTTTCAACACTATTAATGCTAAGGATTTGTCAGAATCAAAAGCTGCTTCTAATACTAAGAAGCTATTTTTTATTATGTTTGATTAATTTTCTGTAAATTTTTTGTCTAACTGGAAAAGAACTTTTAGAGGAAGTTGATCTAAAATAGCTTCCTTAAAAAATTCATCTACAAGAAGTAGAAGTAAAAGCATAACCCTGCCAACGAACCCTCGAACCCTAAATGTCATTTTAGGCAAACTAAATTTATGTCACATTATCTACACGTGAAAATATTCGATACATCAAAGCAAAACTAAACATTTATATACAAGTTTGGTTGACAGTAATTAAAATTCTTTAATCATCCTACATCTATGATTAGCACAACTTAACCTAAGAGAAATTCCTTGTGTGTTTAAGTATAACAAACTAGTAATTGCTCATTAAATACTCTCAAGAACTCATAAAGCATCTTCAAATTGAAAGGACAAGCAATAAGGGTGTGATATTGTACGTGAAGAGAACTGTATTATACTTTATGTATCAAAAAAGAGACGTATCAATATAAGTTTATGAATGCCGTTACATTGCAAAACAAAAATATTCTTAATGCTTGTTTGGTAATGCTTTTGTTTTTTAAAAGAATTTTGTCATTTGTACCCAGAGTTTGACACTCCAGATTATCCGACCCCACTGGCGCCATCATATAGGGTCGGGCCCCACTTCCGACAAATGCAAGAGCCTACCCCCAATGTGAAAGGGCGGATGGGATCGGGTAACTTGAAGCGTCAAACTTCAGGTACCTTTAACAAGATTGTTCATGAAATTCACAACTTCTATAAATTTTAGAAGCATATTACTTTACTTGCTTTCTTAATATAGGTTAAACAAGTGGCAAAAGGTGAGACGAGCTCTATATGTACCATATTCGCCAACTATCTCTAAAAACTCGTCCTCGTTACAAGTTTTGTTTCTATAACATGTATCGTGTTAATACTTTTATGATTTACCCAAATTTGAACTTTGAGTGGGGCATACTTCATGAACAAATTAATGTTCTTATATATACACTTGAAAATTAGCCAGTGATGAGTTAACTGATTGAACCACGGCAGATTCCTACTTTATAACAGCTCTTTTTGACAAATATGAGACAGCCAGCAAGAGTGTTACTCATTTCCCACCCAAGAAAATAAATATCCTTAAAAAGAAAATAAATATATATTTTTTATGGGATGATTTTTTCAAGTTCGGCAAAAGATGACTTGCAATGCCAATGTATATATAAACAAATATGTTGGGGGCCTTCTCGTATAGAACATAACACATAAAATATAGTAGTTTTTGTAGTGAAATCAAAGGCAAGCCGACACCCGTGAACTTCTTTATCAAACTTCGAAGGTTTATTCTTGTCGGCATTTAGTGTTTTTCTCACGGTCTCCTCTTTGGAAATTAAAAGGATTTACATCTATTTAAACAATGGGGCATTCTGAATGTACAATTGTCAAGCACCAACACTGATCGCATTTTATATTGATCTTGGAAAGCTTTCTTTGTGGACTTGTAATCACTTTGAGCACCATCTCTTTACAAGCTAATTCTATCTACTCTGTCAAATAGATAGGTATCAAGGAATGATATATGCAAATAAAATGAGTCACGTTATAGTTTTTAACTTGCAATAAACCTAAGGTCCTGATCAAGCAACGAGTAGTCCTACCTATCAGGAGTACCTCTGATAGTTACCACATGTATAGGCATGTAATGTTTAGACATAGAATTGAGTCTATGTGAATGAAAAGTGGTTGTTATACTTAATAAGAAAAGGGTTACTTTCAATAGAACTATAAACTCACTCAACTTGAAGAAATTGGACGCCATAGATGTCATTTTAAAGAGAAGTTGATAAAATTACTCTAATTTATATCTTTCACCACTCGTGGTACAATGCTTTATGGGTAATTGTAAGAGTAAATTCTACATGATTGATACAATCTACTTACTACCATACATTCTCAAAATAAACTTATTTTCATTGCGCCAAACGAAACATTCATGTATAATCACATAATTCAACATTCAGAGTTAACAAAATACAACATAGAACAAGAATTCCTCTCAGCATTTTTGACCTTCACTCCATATGATACAGGTGTACATATTTTTCCAACCTCGCATGCAAATGTTTCTTTCCTGGTAATGAGGTAAAAACATAAATGCTCAAAATTTGATTTTGATTCAAACCATTATAGATCTGCAGCATGTGTACAATTTTATATTCGACTTTACCAGGCATTCCTGTTCAAATTATTTTGGAGAATTTTATTGTCGAATAAGCACAGCACCAGAATCATGTTTTCATTGCATCAAATCTGAACCGTCTTCATCTTGGGACTGTATCTGTATTTCCTGTAATGCAAAATACACGTCAATTATCCTCATCTTACAACAGTAGAAGAAAATTAAGCTACAATTAACAGAAGGCGAGAAAAATTTGTTGAGAGTTGGTGTAATTCTCCACCCAAGTCCCAAATACCAACAATCACTAGTTATTCCTCCTTTTCTTGTGCAATCGTCTTGGGAAAGTGTAAAAACTCTATGCTGTCTATAAGCACAAGTTTTATTCAAAACATTAATGCACTGCATATTAAGACTTGAAGTCTATCTTAAAAGGTCAATCTTGTTAAGAGAAGTAACTCAAGTCCTTATAAGTTAGTCTATATTTTCATCTCTATTCGATGTGGGATTATATCCTTAACATGCCCCTACAAGATGGTGGCTCTTTCGAATAAACCAATCTTGAAATCGATGTGCTCATTTTCTAAATCTTAATCGGGTCGAATTGCTCGTCAGAGCTTAATGGGCTCTGATACCATGTTAAGACTTAAAGATCCATCTTAAAAGGTCAACATTATTAAGAGGAGTAAGTCAAGACCTTATAAATTGGTCTATGTTTTCATCTTATTCGACGTGGAATTTTATCCCTTAACACTACGAACAAGATGATGTTGGAAATGTTGTACAAAATAGAGTTTCACAGGTGCCACTTGTTCGAGGACAAAATGATTGAATTCACGCTCCTGTTTAATTTAGATTTTGATAAAAAGTTGATGAAATATGTGGTTGAAAATGAGTTTGGGGGAAAATGAGTTTTAAGAAATGGGGGGCCAAACACGGGCCTATGGTGTTACAATCTGACATCATATATTCAAACAAGTAATGAAGAAATGATTTGGCTGAAACATGGAGTCATGATCATAGCTCTAAATAATACTGAAATTGAATACGTGTTGCAGGACCATTTAATTCTGTATGGAGGTGGAAAATGGGTTGCTCAAATGAATTATGTTAGAACTAATCAACCAATTAAAGACTGTTACGACTGGTAGACAATGAAACCCCACTCTGGCATACTATATTTCTTCCAAAAGAAAATAACTAAACTCGAATCAAATAAGTGGAAATTACACAAAAACCTACTTTTCAAGATCCACTTTCAAAAATAAGATGGAAAGTTTGATTATACAAAAATCAGATTTTTTTTCCCTAATTAATATATTTTAAAATTAATTAATTTATTCCACACAAATCAAACCCTAAATTATTTCTCCCTCCCCCCCCCCCCCCCCCCCCCTCTCTCCCACTCTCTATAGAAACTCGTCTCTTTCCTCTTTCTCTCTAATGTCACCCCTCTCTCTTTCTCCCTCTCTCTCACCGGCGACAGCGAGCGCGAAGTAAATCCACGACCACGAGCATTGCCGGAAGCTTGTAGATCGCGGTTGCAGGTTGTGCGACTGCGGTGGCGTTGATTCCGGTGCGGATTGTGATGATGCAGATCACGATTGCAGCGATACGATTTACAGCGGCGTAGATTGCGGTGGTGATGGCGCGCGGCTACAACGGCTTAGATCGCGCTGGTGATTTTTTTTTTTTAATTGGATTTGGTTTCCATGTTTTGGTGGTTTTGGGGTTTTAGGGTGTGGTGGTGGTGGTAGCGCAGGAAGTTAGGCTGAGGTATTGACGGTGATGGTGGCAATGGAGATGGTGGTTCAGGTGGTGGAGGTGGCGGCGTTGGAGATGCTGTTGGTGGTTCAGGTGGTGGAGAGGGTGGGTTGGCGAAGACGGCAGTGCGATGATGGTTTTTGTGGTGATGGTGGCAATGGAGACGGTGGTTCAGGTGGTGGAGGTGGCAGCGTTGGAGATGCTGTTGGTGGTTCAAGTGGTGGAAGTGGTGGTGATGGAGAGGGTGGGTTGGCGACGACGGCAGTGCGGTAATGGTTTTTGTGGTGATGGTGGCAATGGAGACAGTGGTTCAGGTGGTGGAGGTGGCAGCGTTGGAGATGTTGTTGGTGGTTCAGGTGGTGGAGGTGGCAGCGTTGGAGATGTTGTTGGTGGTTCAGGTGGTGGTGATGGAGAGGGTGGGTTGGCAACGATGGCAGTGCAGTTATGGTTTTTGTGGTGGTGGTGGTGGTGGTGGTGGTGGTGGTGGGGGTGGCGGCGAGACGACAGTATGATGGTGGCTTTTGTGGGAGTGTTGGCGATTTTCTATTGTTGGTGGTAAGGTGGTGCTAGTTGTGGTGTTTGAGATGAGGGGCTGTCGAGAGATGGTGGGTGGTGGGTTTGGTGGCGACAACTGCGACATCGATGTGGCTGGCGGCAGTGGTGGTGTGGTGGTCACATGTTGGTTTCGGTCACAAATAATTTAATCTGTGACCTGTGACCAGTAAACATGTGACTAATAAGAAAGAGGAATTTGTGACCAGAAAATAACACGTGATGGCGACGATGGTGACGGTAGAGGATCTGTGACTAATGAAAAATATAAACTGTGACTAAAAAATAATGTGTGACCTAATATGTGACTAATGAAAATATGAACTGTGACTAAAAAATAACGTGTGACTTAAAAATTTGTTAATTTGTGATCGATTATAAATTGTGATTTATAATGTTCGTGATCTGTGACCGATAAAAAGTTATGACTTATAATTTTTCATATGTGATCAAGGAAAAAATTGTGATCTTTAAATTTTTTGAATTGTGACCGTAAAAAAAATTGTGACATTTAAAATTTTTGATTTGTGACCGAAAAGTAATATGTGACTAATTAAATTGTGAATCTGTGACCAATGAACAAATTGTGACCTGTAAAATTTTTGAATTCTGACGTAAAATAATTTTTGACATTTAAATTTTTTTATTTGTGACCGAAAATAATATGTGACTAATTAAATTGTGAATCTGTGATCAAATTGTATAGATCTGTGACCTTAATATATTTAATTAAATAAATATATATTTAATCAATTAAATATATATTTAATTAATTAATTTATAAATAAAAATCTGATTTTTAAAAGTTAAAACTTATTTTCTTATTATTGAAATGGGCCAAAGTTATACTCTTACTTATGAAAATTTCTCATCAAATAATCCCACATGGTCCAGTACCTGTGTTTGCAATAGATGATTGGGTTGTTGATTTTGGACCAACGGATAGGCCTGCAGTTGAGACATCCGGTAGTAGGGCTCTTTGAGATCAAACTTGCCAGATGAAGTCTGGAGGATTTCTCCTTGTTCCATACCAGAGCCCCAATTTTTAGCTATTTAGATAATGTCCAATTAATAGACTGACGAAACAAAATTGTAAATCGAAAGGAAAGGAACTAAATGAACAAAGATTTGCTGCACAACTTGTGTGAGAACTAATAAAACTAACCCGATAATGTTAGGTAAAGTGTATAACTCTGAGCTTTATGGGATACCATATGGAGTTGACCAGTTATCTCTAGTCCAGGCATCACATAAATTGGTTTGGACCAGACACAGCGCAGCTGGTACCAGTGTGTAGTAGGCTCACCTGGAGCAGGAGTAAGCCATCTTTGAACAGTGCTGTTTTGAAGGAATTTGATGTAGATAGGAAACATTGGTAAACACAACTTTAGAGAAGAAAAACGGTGACAAACACAACTCACATAGCATCAAACTATTACCTCAGTTGAACAACCGTCAAACCAACAAGCCAACCCATGGACTCTGGTGCCCACAGAAGCTACATAATTCGACGGCATGTCAATGTCAAACAATTCTTCTTCCTGTCAAACGAGTTTCTTGAAAATATTAAGTCTGTCAGTTATGCATGGAAGTCAAACAAGATGTAAGAACAGATGCTCATTACTGAACTATAAGTTGTTTACGGACTGTATCGTTTTATTCAGGTTAAAAGGAACTTTTAAAATCAATTTTATATAAAATTTCAAATCCCAATCTCACAAACATGAAACGTCCATGCACTCAGCAAACAACCACAAGATTGTTTAACCTATAAATCATGGTGGGATGCACAGTTTGGCATTCTTTTCAAAAACAAGTGGTTTAGGGAAATCACTTGCTTCATATTCACTGGATAGAGCCTACGGTGCACATGGACACATATGTCCAATATGTGATTTTTAAGTCATGGACACATTGATTAAATTCTTTAAAAAATTTCATTTATATAGTATAAATTTAGATGTATGGTTATCATTAATTTTTTTTTTTTTTTTTTTTGAAATCTTTCAAATAAGAATACATATTTGTTTAATAATGACTGAGTTAAAAATATATAATATTTCTATAAAGAAAGAGAAATGGGTTGCCAGCTATAAGTTTACGCGCATGTTCTGCCATTTCAGATGCTTCCACAGCATAAACATGTTTAGCCCCAGCCTGAGGGAGAGTACATAAATCAGCAAATGATCATGTTAAGATGCTTATGTAATTAGTTTATTCAATGTAAAGCATACAAATAATCATGCATACTGAACAACCTGAGCAGCAAACAATGGTAGAATGCCACTGCCAGCACCAGCACCAGCAAAGTCAGCATGGTTCTCAACCATGGCAGCATAAAAAGTACCTGGAACATGAATATCTATCACATCAATTATCCATAGGCGTTTTCAACACAACAACTATGAGATCAACGAAGGCTCTTAAGATGCTACACATTTCAACTACATTATGAATGCACCTAGGCCCCTGCAAATTGACCATGTGAGAGGAACACTGTAAGATAAAGAAAAAGAAGATTGGAAGGAACTAGGGAGCTACAGATTAGGGAATGTAACCTGTTCTCACATAACTGCCAGTAGACGCCACTTGCATGCATAGGCGGACCCAGGAGGTTAGAGTTGGGGGGTCCTAAAATGAAAAATATTGAGATGAAGTAGGGGGGGAGTATAGGAGTTGCCCCCGAAATTTTTTTTTTGGAGTTCAGGGTAGCACAAACATTCATAAATATTAAAGAACTTGTACAATTAAAATAAACTCAGTACAACTCAAATATAAGAATGGAAACAATAAGAGAATTCAATATATGAATGTCTTAGACTTGCCAAAAAAATTAAAGTAAGAGATATTTTATTACAATCGTTTTCTACGTGTTCTCATACTTTGATAACGCTTCAGAATTACATCATTTTCAATCTTGGCAAAAACATCTTTCTCAATATATGCAGTCAAACTATCATTCAACCATTTTCGATCATTTTAACCCGATTGACATTTTAGGATGAAATTTCAAAATTCAGTAACCTTTAAAATAGAAATTCTAAAACTTATAATAAACATGTTTGGGAGTGTATTTTCAAACTTATGAGCTAGTCAATATCATTTTTATCCACACAATCTACTCACAATTTGTATCCACACATTAAATAAGATTATGATCGACAAAAAGTTTTACCAAATATAACATAATAATAATAATCGGGGGGGTTTTCACAAAAAAAATAAAATAAAAAATAAAAAACTGGAAATGGGGGTCCTAGGACCCTGCGGGACCCCCCTAGGTCCGCCTATGCTTGCATGGAGAAGAGGCATATTATTTTCTTTCCTTTTATTTCCTATTATTCAATATTTTGTCCGTCACAATCATTAATTTCCTGTTATTTCAATATTCTGTCTGTCAAGTATTTTAGGTAAGTTGGTGGTTAGGGTTGTCTTGAATTTCATATAGCCATGAGGGACCTTATTTTTGGGGGACTTTATTTTTCATTCAATAAAATACTCTGTGAGTTGTTTTCAATTTTTCCTATATTCCTAGTTCGGATTGCTTGGCGTGTAGAAGGGTCGTGAAATCATTGTGCGCACAGATTCAGCTTCCATTATCGTTCACTGCATCAGGTCTTCTTTCTTCTTCACTAGAAACTTGAACCCATGGTGACACTCTCTCTGGACGGCGATTTGCAAGCGTGGTTGGGTTGTTCCTGAGCCTAAGAATCCCAACAAACTGGTATCAGAGTCTAGGGTGTGAGTTTTTTGGGGAAGAAACCGAGAGGAGAAGGGCCGTACGTGATTTCCACTTTGGACGAACCTTGAATCGCGAATTCCGGCCAATCCGGTGATGACCCGGTGAAATGGACACCGGAACTTGACTCTATAGTTGTTAGGCTGCTTCTCTTGGGTGGAGATTCAAAAAATCTGTCCAAAAATCGCGAAAGAGACGCGATTTCTCCGAAGGGGCCGACCGAAAATTCTGCAATTTCGGCCAAAGTATAACTCCGGTGGAAGAACGGGGACCGGACCCGTGTCCAGCAGGCTGAGGCGCACCTGGTGGTGGTAGGCGTGTGACTCCGGCGACTCCGACGGTGGCGCGTGGGCGGCAATCCGACGACTATCTCTTCTGGCAGAGTGCTTATTTTGATGTCCTGAACGTACTTATATATTTATTTTAGTGTTTCAGGTTATACATAAAAAGTTGAACGATTTTGCCCTTGGTGTGACATCGACAGTGGTTCGACTTGAAGCTAGTTGGTATATTTACTGTTTTTCAATAGTAGTATGGTAAGATTATTCCAAACTCTCCGTTAGGTTAGGTTTGGTATTCTTACCAGTTTATGCATGATTGTTTGGTTGCCTATTTCTGAATTTCGTTAATTGAATTCTTGTGATTAATTTGTGACCTGGAAGCATATTTACTTGCATTATATACCCATGTGTCATCGTTGTGTTTCTTTTCTGGATATTGGCTTTAACTCTGCATTCATATTTTATTCGATTATTTGGAAAAGAATTTTTCAAAACGCTTTCTGTTATGTCCACGAGTGCAGACCACTCTTTTACAGAATCTGTAATGGGTTTGAGGGTCGAATTATAGCAATTCGATGGAAAGGGGGATTACTTGATTTGGAAATAGAAAATGAGGGTCATTTTGATCCAACAGAGAGTTGTTAAATCTCTAGATGATCCTACTATATTTTCTGATAAGTTAAAAGTTAAACTAACTGAAATTGAAGACATGAATGAAATTGTTTACAGTTCTATAATTTTGCATCTATCTGATAACATTTTTAGACAAGTTGATAGTGCTAAAACTGCTAAAACTCTATAGACTGCTTTAGATGCCTTGTTCTTGACTAAAACTTTGTCTAACAAGATATATCTGTTGGAAAAGCTATTTAGTTTTAAGATGGACACGGGGAAGGATGTCGAAGGAAATTTGAGTGACTTTAGCATAATTGTTAAGAGTCTGGCTCATAATGATAAGAAATTTAACGATGAGGATTTAGCTGTCATATTGTTATACTCTTTGCTCGAATCTTACAAAGAAATGAAAAATACCATAAAATATGGTAGGGACACTCTCATTCAAGCTATTGTCGCCGATACTTTAAAATCAAGAGAATTTGAATTAAAAAGAGATAACAGAACTCATTCTAAAGAAGAGAGTCGATTTGTTAGAGGAAGACCTGAAAAGAAAGAATTTAACTTCCATAACAAGCAGGGAATGGAAAAATTCAAAATGAGATCCAAATCTAAATATAAAAGCGGTAAGAAATATTATCATTGTGGAAAGTTAGGACATTTCAAGAAAGACTGCTTTGACTAGAAAATGAAACAAAAAGACCCGAACAATGCTGATTTAGATAATGTTGCTATTGTTTCTGAGTTCCATAGTTTACATGTCCTAAATGTATCTAAGGAAGAATTTAACAAAAATTAGATCCTAGACACAGGGTGCACCTTTCACATGTGCCCTGAAAGGTCATGATTCTATAACTATAGAGAGACTGAACCTAAGAAGGTATACATGGGAGATAATAATTCTCAGAATGTTGTTGGAGTTGGTGATATAGCCATCAGGATATACGATGGGGCTATCAGGCAACTCAGAAATATTAGATATGTCCCTAATTTAAAAAGGAACCTCATTTCCTTGGGTTCTCTTGAAAATGAGGGATATACCTTCAAGTCTAGAAATAAGATTCTAAAAATTATGAGGGGGTCTCTTGTAGTTATGAAAGAGCCTAAGAGGAATGGACTTTACTATCTTGAGGGTAGAACTGAATTTTGGCATAACAGAATGGGTCACATTGGGTTTAAAAGGCTCAAATCTTTAAGTAATCAGAAATTAGTTGGAAAAGATGACATTGAAGCTATGGACTTCTGTGAAACCTGTGTTTTGGGTAAGTCCCATAAGGTGAGCTTTGAAGCAAGCTCTCATAGAACCAGCAGATCATTGGACTATGTCCATACTGATCTATGGGGCCCGGAGAAGCACTCCACATTTGGTGAAAGCAAGTACTTCTTGTCCTTAATAGATGATTACTCAAGAAAAGTTTGGATTTATCCTTTGAAGGCTAAGTCGGAAACTTTTGGAAAATTCAAGGTTTGGCTAAAGTCTGTTGAGAATCAGTTAGACAAGAAACTTAAAACATTGAGAACTGATAATGGGGTTGAATTCTGTAATTTTGAATTTGACAACTTCTGTAAACAGAAGGGGATAACACGACACAGAACAGTTAAATACACACCTGAACAGAATGGGGTCGCTGAGAGAATAAACAGGACCATAATGAACAAAGTTAGGTGCATGTTGATTAGCTCTGGCCTTGCCAAAGGTTTTTAGGCTGAAGCTCCAACTACTGCAGCTTATCTGATTAATAGGTCTCCATCCAGCAGTATAGGGTTTAAGACCCCACAGGAGTTGTGGACGGGAGAGCTTCCAAATCTAGATCACTTGAGTGTGTTTGGATGTGCTGCATATGCACACCAATCTGAAAGAAAACTTAAGTCGAGGGCTGTCAAGTGTGTGATGTTAGGGTATCCCAAGGGTGTGAAGGGCTATAGGTTATGGGTTTTAGGGGTTCGAGGCATTAAGATTATTAACAGCAGGAATGTAGTCTTTAATGAATCTAGGATGACATGTCTAAAACAGAAAACTGATGAAGCTAACAAATCTGAAATTAAGAGGAGTGTTCAGACTGAGGTGAAGCTGACCAAGCTTAATTCACCTACACCTGGAAATGAAGTTAATGATCATGTACATCATGAAAATGAAACTAAATTTGAAGAGGTGACTGAACTTCAAGATAACATTGAACCAGTTGAAGTTGAACATTTTAATGATCAGCCACCTAATCAAGATTATCAACTTACTAGGGATAGGGGGAGGAGACAGATCAGGCCAAATCCTAGATATGAATCCCTAACCTTGACTGATTTTGCCTTAGTTTCAGGTGAAGCCCTTGAACAGATAGAACTTGATAGTTATGAAGAAGCCGTTAATGGAAAATATTCTAAAAATTGGTTAAAAGCTATGCAGGAAGAAATGAAATCTTTGAGTGATAACAAAACCTGGAAACTTATTAAAAAATCTAAAGATCATAAATTGGTTCCATGTAAGTGGATTTACAAATTAAAGGAGAGTTTGAGCCCTAATGATTTTATGAGGTTTAAGGCGGGGTTAGTGGCTAAGGGTTATACTCAAAGAGAGGGTGTGGACTATAATAAAATATTTTCACCCGTGATTAAGTACAAAACAATCAGATTGATGTTGGCTCTTGTGGTTCAATTCAATTGAGAACTTGAACAACTCGATGTAAAAACTGCTTTTTTACATGGGGAGTTGGAAAAAGGATATCTTCATGAGCCAACCACGAGGTTTTTGGCTAAAGGCAAAACTTGTTATGTTTGTAAGTTAGAGAAATCTTTGTACGGGCTGAAACAGAGCCCAAGACAACGGTACAAGAGATTTGATGCTTATGTGCTGAAAATAGGGTTTAAATGAAGTGAATTTGATGTTTGCTTGTATTTTAATGATGTAAAGAGCAGTTGTGAAGTTTACTTGCTGCTTTATGTTGATGATATGTTGTTAGCTGGACCTAGCAAGTCTCAAATTAATAAACTGAAAGATCTTTTAAAATCTGAATTTGACATGAAGGATTTAGGGAATATTAGAAAGATTCTCGGGATGGTGATAACAATGGATGTGGCTAAAAATATGTTAACTATTTCACAAGAAGCTTACTTGAACAAAGTTGTGACAAAATTTGGAATGAAAAATAGTAAAATTGTGAATGTGCCTCTTGCTAGTCATATGAATTTATCACATGCTCATTCGCCTAAATCTGAGTCTGAATTGAAAGAGATGGAAAATGTACCTTATTCTATTGCTATAGGTTCTGTCATATTTTCTATGATTACTACCAGATCTGATCTTGCTTTTTTCATCAGTCTCCTAAGTAGATTTATGTCCAATCCTGGCAAACCACACTAAGCTGGAATGAAATGGTCACTGAGATATTTGGTTGGGACTTTAAATCTAAACTTAGTGTATGAGAAAAGATCTGAGAAGTTAACTTTAAAAGGCTATGTTGATGCTAACTTTGCTGGTAATAAAGACTGTAGGAAATCAACTACAGTATACTTCTTTACCCTAGGTGATAACTTCATAACATGAAAATCACAGCTACAGCCTTTAGTTACTTTGTCTAGTACTGAAGCAGAATATATTATCATAACTGAAGCTGTTAAAATCCTGTTTATCATGAAAAATCAAAACATATTGAGGTGAAGTATCATTTCATTCGTGAGAAACTGTCTCAAGATGAAGTTAAACTTGTTAAAATTCATACTGACAGGAATCTCTGTGATGTGGGAACAAAAATTCTACCTACAGGTAAATTTAAATTGTGCTTATGTTTGTTACATATTGACACGGGTTAATTTTTCTTGCAGGTAGTGGACAATGATGATGAAAAACCTTCCATGTGCAAATTTGCAACTGAAAGAGAGTATATGGGTTTTGAGTACCAAGGTGAAGATTGTAAGTTGTGGGTCTCCAAAACCCAGTTAGGTCTAGCCCACTTAATCACTTTAGTTACCATTGGTCATTTACCCTTCACCCGGATTATGGTTTTGTCTGACCAATTGTGTGTCATTGATTTATATCAATGGCTGTGATCTAGATCCTATTGTTGTTATGTCTTGGACGGTTCTCTCTTATTTTGAGTGAGAGCAAGTTTTATCATTTTCTTGGTAGCTCTCATTTCTCTCTAATTTTGAAAGGGGTTTTCTCTGTGGTCTTCCTTCTTCTTTACTAGAAACTTGAACCCATGGTGACACTCTCTCTGGACGGCGATTTGCAAGCCTGGTTGAGTTGTTCCTGAGCCTAAGAATCCCAACAACAATATACTTGATTTTTTTATTGACTTTCTGGTATGTATCGTTCTCTCAAAGTACATATACATAGTACTATCATGGGATACAACTATTTCTCAATAGATACAAAAAAAAAAAAAAAAACACACGGGAAGAAACACTACGCTTCAAAAGCTTTGCTGGCAATATATTTGAATACCAGAAAGTGTAAGGAAGGCAAGTGTGCCTCTTATATTCATATTTCATATAGTACAACAAGGACAATAAGCATGAAGTAGTGCATAAAGCAATGCAGTTAATATCATACCTTTTTATTCATTTCAGAAGCCTCGATTATACGTGCTGATAGAAATGGACTTAGCTTGAAAAGCTGGACAGACAATCAGCAGAAATTAGAAAGAGAACATCACAATGAGAACATCAATAAGAATCACATAAAATATATCTTACACGTGAAAATTCATCAATTTAAACATATTAAGATCACAACTAGTTCAAGAAACAGAAAAAATAGTCCTAATAAACGTAAACATTGAAGAAAATATCAAAAGAATCTATGAAAGAATCAATCTTTCTTTTAAGTACACTTTAAAATTCAAATATAATGTTAATATAGGTAAAAACTTCAGGCAAGTACAATGCCGACCTAAGCGGTGTGGAGATAGAAGTGAACTGAATCATTCGAATTCGAGTCCGGGCTGAATTGGAGCATCGAAACTCCGGCGGCGGAGTAGAACCGTGCCACCGCCGGCGGCGAAGAATTGTTAGAAATCGAAAGCTAAGATATTGAAGCCACCAGAAAATCTCGCTCTTTCTCCATGTTCTGCCCTACTGCATGTGAGAGAGATAGATTGTTAGAGCTTCAGAGAGAGTGAGGTGTATATAAAGGTTCTGATGTAATAGCATCATAGGAGGCGTAGGTGATAGCTAACCGGCTAAGTGATTCGTTGTGTGACTTGTGTGGGTTAAAACCATAAATGGTCACTGAACTTTGCCAAATAATCTCCAAAAGGTCACTGAACTTCAAAAATTTTCTAGACAGTCACTGAATTTTGCTATTTGGTCTTTCATCCATCATCAACTTGATTCTGTTAGTTAAAGTGATGGATGGAAGACCAAATAGCAAAGTTCAGTGACTGTCTAGGAGATTTTCGAAGTTTAATGATATTTTGGAGACCATTAGGCAAATTTCAATGACCATTTAGGATTTTAAACATTATTTTTCCCTAAAATTTCTTAATAACTAAACTTCTAAATCAAAATTATCTTTAAAAAAAAAGATATTTTAAAATTAATGCAAGATAAGATATGAACATTTTCCCACTTGTCCAAAATAGTTAGCATGCTTTCTTATTTTTTTTCAGCTGGTGAGATTAGATTGGATATTTTACTACTGAATCACCAGAAACTTTTATTCCAAGAATCACTTAACTTTCATGTCCAAAATTAGCTACCACTTAGCATGGGACATAACCGGTTATATTATATTACAATGACAGGAAATATGGTATATAAGAAGAAGTTCAAAAAAGATTTTCTACGTGTTCCAAGGTACAAACTGTTTAAGCAAAATAAGAGTTATTTATTATAAATAAATAAGGGAACTTTCTTATGATTTTTGTTGACTAGGAAAATTGCATTAAATTTACAAGTTCCCTCGGAGCTCAAGCACAAACCAGAAAGGAAATAAACTCTTCATTAACTTTTTAGCGAATTTTTATGAAAACTTTCCACATGCGAAGAACCAAAAAATTCTGGAATTATGAAATATTTCTGTCAGTTAGTTTTACCACACATTTTTTCGAATAAGAAGATGAAGTAATTTGCTATTAAGAATTTATGTACATTTTATAAATAAATTTAATCAGCACCTAACATATAACAATCTAAAAGAAAAATTAATATCTCAAATAAAAAGGGATTCTAAAGAAAAAGAAAAATTACAATGCTTTAAAACCCTCAATATGGTCTCATCTTGCATTAATTTTAAAAATAACTTTTTTGTAGATTATTTTTATTTAGAAGTTTAGTTTATTAAGAAATTTTAGGGAAAAATAATGCTTAAAATCCTAAATGGTCACTGAACTTTGCCTAATGGTCTCCAAAAGGTCACTAAACTTCGTAATGGTCTCCAAAAGGTCACTGAACTTCGAAAATTCCTAGACAGTCTCCAAAACATTAGTTAAAGTGATGGATGAGAGACCAAATAGCAAAGTTCAGTGACTATTTAGGGGATTTTCGAAGTTCAGTGACCTTTTGGAGACCATTAGGCAAAGTTTAGTTACCATTTAGGGTTTTAACCCGACTTGTGTCCGATGCACGTTATAGTTTCTGATATGATAGACACAAACTTTTTTTTTCTACGGGTAGGATGCGCACTAGGTAAACTCTCGAGCTGATATAATAGTCTGCAAATAACGACAATTAGGTTAACCACACTAGACAAATTCAGTGCGACAGACTCGACCGAGAAAATGTTGATAGGAGAATCGAACTTGTGATCAAAGACATTCACGTTTACCCACTCCATCAACTCGGTCATCCCATGAGGGCAGACACAAACCATTATTTCTTCATGCCTTGACACTCTTCTTTCTAGATTGAGACTTTTGGTGTCGCTTATTCTAAAAGGGTAATGCCTGTACACAATATTGTACACAGGGGTTTACACTCGATTAAGGTGTACAAATAGCATTATTCATTCTAGAATACTTTAAAGAAATATTTGATATCAATTTATTAGAAGGATTTTAAGATCTCAAATGAACTAAAAAAAATGAATAGATTTATTTTTGAACATGTTGTTCAACAGGTAGATAGTATTGTTTGTATGATTAAAACACATGTATACAAAATTATTTTACTCTTTGTATCCGCATGTTTTAATTCATAACACCCAATCACCCATGTTGCTTTGGGCACTTAGTCACGTTCACTTGTTTGTACTTATTTTGTTTTACCCGAGTATGGCAGGCGTACATGTTGTTTTCTCTTGTTTTTTGATTGCTCGGGTATGGCTGGCGTACATGTTGTTTTCTCTTGATTTTTTATTGCCCGGGTATATCCGGCGTATTTGTACATGAATTTTGATGATTATATTACACTTTTATCAGATTCAAAAAAAATGCTGACTTAAGAAATGTAAATATTTAGCCAGTGTCTGATGTCCATTATTAAAAGAAATTGAAAGAAAAAGATATTTTGAACAATAATTTTTTGGAGAATGTGATTAAAAGGTAGAGCAATTTTTGAGTTTACCTACAAAATATTTTATTACGTAAATCGTGATTCAAAATAAGTATAAAAAATAATAAAATAATTTAAAATAATAATTACCAAATAGGGACTTAATGCGTCGGAAATCTAAAGTTCGCTCATATTTTGTCTATGCTAGAATTTTACGAGATTGATACCTTTTGCTTAATCGAGCTCCAAAGCATGAGCACCGTGATCTTAAATATGATAAGCTACAAAATCATTAGATTGTTCAACCATACTTTATTAATCTTTTGACTCACATCATGTGTCAAACACAAAATGTGAATCAACCTCGATAATAACTGATGATTAGATAAAAACGATTGTAAAATTATTTGTTATAATGAATCATGCTATTTATCTTGAAGTTTACATTGGACAATGTGATTTATTTAACGATTGTAAAATTATTTGTTATAATGAATCATGCTATTTATCTTGAAGTTTACATTAGACAACGTGATTATCTAGACTCCAAATGAATACTATCATTTGGCATAATAGTTTCTATGTGCTACATTGTCAATGATCATCCACCTATGTGCTACATTGCCAATGAGATTTGAATTTACATTGGACAACGTGATTATCTAGACTCCAAATGAATACTATCATTTGGCACAATAAAAGGTTGAACCCCAACTTTAAGGGTTCCCACCGCCCCGCTCCTAGAGCATTGTGGAGGAGGTAAATCGTGGATGTGCCTCAATATGTCAGGGTACAAGAGCTGTCATATTGGTGCCCACAAAAAGTCCAATTTCATACCTTGTAAAGGGCAGAAATATCAACTTTGGCACAAAGCTAAAGTAGAGCAATTTTTTAGTCCAATTTTCTTAACCATTGATAGAATATCAACTTTATGAGGTATGTATAGAACTAAACTTGAATTGGTCACTTTGGCACAAAGATAAAGTGAAAGTATAGCATTCCAGCTGCTGTAATCTTCTTTTGCACAAATGCATGTTTTTCCCTTCCAAAGTTGCAACCAATTAATTGCAGAAGTACACATCCATCAAGGAAGACATCATGCGTAAAAATTTGGAAAGTAAACCAAAAATGTCAAATGATGCAAGGCAAGCATTAGTTTCGACTTTCAGAAATTGTTGGGTTTGTGACCCAAATTCAATCTAGAGTTGCATAATTTGGAGTAGTGGTCTTCAAGAGACCAAAATTATGGACCGAAAAGAAAAGTCATCGCATTTTTCTAGCATGTGGCTAGCCTACCACTCGAGCGGTAGACGAACTTTTGGAGCAAAAACCTGTCACCCGCCTGCCACCAAGCTCTCGCTCAAGCAACAGGGTGCTCGCTCGCTTGGCTCTAGACGATGTTCAAGCAACAGCGACGCGCGATATTTTCTCCTTTTTCAATTTCATGCGTATTTTGACCTAATTTCCATCTTTTAGGTTAATTCTAGGGTTTTGACATGTCCCCTATAAAAAGTAGACTCTTCATTCAGTTTAGATATTGATAAAATTGTTGTAACAATATTATTTTCTCTATTAGTTGTTGAATAAAATACTCGGTACCTCTATCAATCTATTTCTTGTCTTTAATCTTATTTTCTGTGTGCAATCATATATTTCATATTGTATCATATCGTCCATCAGTTTCATAATAGAAATAAATTGCAAAAGTTTTAAAAACAAACCCCAATTTTAACCGTCTGGGATTGACATTTACCTGAGGTTATCTTTCTTCTCGGATGGACCTGTTTGTTTACAGCTATGAACTTGCAAGAAATTTTGAGTACATCTGACTTTCACCTTAGAGATACATATTACCTGTTCATATTACAACCTACAAAGTGAGTCACAAGAGGCCAACGATGATCACCAAGACTCGGATGGTAATTCTCAACATTCTCCTCATACCTGTCGACTAGGATTCCCCAATAACTGTGCAAATAATATACATTCTCGAGATAAACCTTATCACTTATCCTTCAGTGTCGCAAGTATGTAGACTATAGCTGACTGATCATTAGCTTCAAAGACTGGACGATCCTTAAGCTCTTGAGTTAAAAGCTTCCCAGCTTCCTCCCTAACCTTCCCTTTCGGCCCCATTGGTGCCCACGTATCAAGAATATCTAAAGATCACTGGCAGTTCCTCAACAAGAAGTTCCAAGTATTCAACCAAATCCAGTTCTTCTGATCATACACCATCTCGTTCCACCCGTGCATCATAAAATTATGATCCTTACGTTTGAAAAATTAGGGTGATGACTTTATAACCAAAAATAAATATACCATCTTTTCCAAAAATTGAAGAGACTAACGGCAAGGAAATAAGCAAAGAAAAGTATGCCAACAAAGATAACACCAAATGAAAATGGATGTAAAAGTCAAAGCAAGAGTTAAACTCTTTGTCCTTAAGTCGATTTTGCCCTGCAACGATACCTATCGATGATGACAACCAACTTTCAAGATACAACGACTATCTTCTTGTATTTGAAGTACTCTAAAATACAAGATCAGTGAACAGAAAATGGATTTTGTACTCCTTTTTTAATGAACAAAGAAAATCAGAATTTATGCAGAATTTTGGTATAGGAAGAATGAATGTAATGTTATGCTATGATTGGACATCATTATGATTATGACTGCACAAAAAAATTGCAAATTGAACTGTAACAGTTGGTTTGAAACCGTTGGTTCGGGTCCACATGGACCCGCAATTTATTTTTCCCCAAACCGAACCAAACTGTTTCAAAATGGTTTGGTTTAGGTTTTAATTTTCAAAAATCGCACAAAATCAAACCGAACAACACTTTTTTAATTAAAAAAAGATTTTTATGAAATTATAAATTCTCATATATAATTTTATTAAAGCATATGATTATGCAAAATCACATTAATGTCAAGTTCAATATTATCTAAAAAGGTCTATATGAAGGTTACCACATTTTCATATTAACTGACTGCACTCTAGTTCTCAACCTTAGAATCATAGAGTCCGTCCATTCCCTCAGTCAATAGCCTTAGATTACTACAGTAACTTACACTCTATGCTGACTTTGAGATATCCAATGTGAAAACATGGAAGAATGCAAGTGCTCATGAAGGAACTTTCAGTATAATATGATGAATTTAATGACACCTAAATTTAATTAAGAAAATTGAACTCACCAAACTACCCTCCTTAATGAGTGGCTAAATTCTACTTTTACTGGAAAGATCTTTGTGGATATATATAGTGTAATACTTATATTTTCTATTATATATATAGTGTAACAAAATAAATATTAAATTACCGACAATATTTCCAACAGAAGACTTTCGTTAGTAAATTTTCGTTGCTAATTCGTTGGTAAATTTTTAAAAATAAACAAATAATAAATTAAATATTTGAACAACGGATAATTTCGTTATAAACTAGACTAAAATAGTAAAATAATTACCAACAGTAAAATTTTTGTTGGGAATTTTTAAAAAATTAAAACTTAAATACTATTGAATATTTTCCTAAAAAACAATCCATTTGAAATTTCATTTTCCCTACTAAAATTTCATTTCCCGCCTAATATTGCGCTTGGCTCTTCAAAATTTGACACTCAAAAATTTCATTTTCTTAAATAATCTCAAGCAATTTTTCATATAATCTTATGTGGGCTTGTAGAACATTTTAACTAAGTCTTCTCTATACCATTTACCCTTACCTGTACTTTTAATACTAAATTCAAACCTACTTAGAAACCCTAGCGGCTTCCCTAAGAAATTCCAATTCTCAGAGCCTCCCCATTCCTTCAAACTCTGTTTACTCACTCGTCTGCGAAAAATGCAAAATATCATCAAAGGTTATAGTGCCAGACAAATGGAAATGGTCACACAACTTCAATGAAGGCAGGGATAAGTAGATCAACAAGAACCCTACCTGATTCTAAGCGGCTCAAGAAGTGTCTTGCAGCCCCAACGCACGCCACACACTGTCAACTTGACGCTTGTGACCTGCTGTCGTCGATGTCGTTTCTCTACCACTGCCTACCATCACTGATTGTGACTCTGACTGTAAGCTTCTATTCTTTTTCCTTGTGTATCGAAACAATTTTTCATAATTTGTGTATACAAGAGAAATTAAAAATCGAGATCAAAATCTTTAATTTTCTTGCTTCGAGGTCTATCTAAGTTTAGTTTACATTTTCTTTTACAGTAAGACGAACCGGTTGGTTTAATTATTAGAATGTTTTCTGAATCTGGCATTTGATGAACGTTTTAGGTGTTATTCAATACCTTTTGTCCCAATATTGTGCTAAAAAATTTCAGTTATTAATGGAAATATAAAAATTAAGAGAGTTGTGCAAATTTCACCAAGATGGTTGGGACTAGAATTTTGGTTGAGGGTAGAGGATTTTGAACTCTTTGCAGTCTCTAAGGCTATAAGATACTAGAAACATAACATCAAAATTGGCCACGTTGCTCTCTCACCAGGGCCCTCAAAATTGGCCACTGTTGATATTTTTATGTATATTGTTTCTTAGTTGCTTGTTAATATCATTAATAAGGACTAATATATATTTTAATATTTGCATATCAATCGAATCACGTGTTACAATAGAGGATATTTATCCAATTTTTATCAAATGAGAGGTTAATACTCTTGTACTTATTCTAATATTGTTGGTTGTAAAATTTGAGTGGAGTGCACGTTGCTAGATGCTAACTTGATACTATTTTTTGCCTTCTTGTTTATATATCGAATTTTAGACAAATGTGAATGTAATTTAATATCTAATATTATTAGTTCTCGTTTAAATTTATATGTTAACTTGTTTTAAACATATAACTATAATGTCGATAGGTAAACCGTGGATTAAAATCGAACCAAATCGCAAATAATGGTTTGGTTTGGTTTGGTTTGAAAAATGAAATAATTTGGTTTGGTTTGGAATTTTTCCAAATCGCATGAAATTGCTTGAGTTGAAAATACGACACAAACCATCCAAACCGAACCGTGTTCACCCCTAATTATGATGAAGAAATGGAAGTCTCAAGTGTCCTATTTATAGAGGGGAAGAGGTCGTGAGCGAAGAGACACGACCTAAAACTCAGCAATCTTTGCCAAGAGTCGCAACATTTGTTGTAGCTCGCTTGTCGTCTTTACATCGCTCGAGCGTAAAAAATATAGAGCCCGTCGCTAGCATGTCCCTCGAGCGACAACCTCACCGCTCGAGTACCAAGCTAGCACTAGGCGAGCAGCGGAATTAGTTGATATTCAGCCAGTTTTTCTTCTCTTTTTTCCCAACTTTGGACCGCAATTTCTCATTCATCTGAAATTGGTTTGGTTATTCCAAAAATACCACAACAGTCTACTTGATCTACTTATTTTCATAATTTAACTATCGAATTAAGTACAAATATTTGATCGAAGTTGACACAGAAAGTCATTTTTCTCATATTTGTACTTGACCAATTCCATCACCTTATACGGCACTTCAATCGTCATATCCGTAGACATATAGCATCACTATTAATCCACCACAAAAATTCCACTTCAGGATGTGACAATCATAGCTTCCAAATTAAAGACAATTTAGCCCAAAACCCAGCCATTGCAGCATCAAGCACAGCCATATTGTAAAAAATCTCAATCCCAAGTTGCCTACAGTAATTAATCTTATTCTTTATAGATTTTAACAAGTAATGGTCACCAACCGGATTCTCACAAAGGCTTCGGGAATGAACCGGTGACCAACAAAACTCTAGGCTTTTTAGGAGCAATAAATTTTGGAAAACTGGGATTCCTTTTTCCCCATGAGGAAATACATGAAAATAACTTAAGTTTAAACTCATATTTCCAAAGTGACCTAAAAATGGAGCAATATTTTCAAAATGACCTTTGACCATTTTAACTACCAAAAATACCCTCTCACATAAAAATTGCAACAAAAGTCATTATAATGTATAAAATACTTCAATTAGGTACCCAAGAAAATATAAATCCAGAATCTTTAATAAATTTAAACTCGGATATTATACAAAATTTTATTGATCTAAAAATTGCAACAAAAAGAGAATTAAATTATTTAAAAGAAGATTTAAAAAGTTTCTTTTTAGATTATTTAGATCCAAAATTAAGATATAAAGATACTTATATAGATAGCCAAGCAATTAGATTTGAAAATAATATATATAAAGAAATTATCAATCTAGAAAGAAGAATTGAAAAATTAAATACAATCATTGAAGAAAAAGTCATAACAAGAGATAGTGAATTCTATAAATTTTATTGCGATTTATTAAATATTTACGAAAATAATAAATTTTGAGATTTTGAAGACGGTCTTAGTACCCCCTATTTTAATTGGTATCAGAGCCATAGATCATAACATGATAATAGAAGATTTAGGAAATAGATATAAAATAAACAAAGAGAGATTTGGGATAATAATAGGAAAACTTATAATAGAGAAAGAAATCTTAAAAATCATACTTATAAAATTAAAAGATCTACCTTTAGATATTAGAAAGAGATAATAGAAAAGACGGAAATTAGTATAATAAGAGATCGTATGATATGGGAAACTATTATAGAAACTATAGATCAAGAAGAAATAGCTGCTATAATAGAAAATAATATAAGTAATTATGGAAATTAAAATTAAGAAGATAGATAACTATTATAAATTAGAAAAAGAAAAAGGATATAAAATATTTTATGAACCTATTTCTAATAAATCAAAAATATTAACATTAAATATAATTAAAAAATTACCTAGAGAAATAAAAGAACAAATACTACATAAATTAAGTATAGGATCTATAAAAGATAGATATGTATATGAAATGATTAATAAAGAATTTGAAAGTATTTTATATTATAGAGAAATATATGAATCATCATAAGTTATAAATGAGTAATGATAAAGTAGCTAGAAAGCTTAATAATATTGTTAAAAATCTAAACAAAATACAAGAAAAAACCTCAAATATACTAGGAACACCATGAGAGATAAATAAATCACAAGAAAAAATGTTAGGAAAACTAAAAATCGAAAAACTAGAATTAAAAGCAAAATATTTTGAAACTGTAAGAGATAATCAATTACCTGATAATAAAATAGCAATAGAAAGTCTTAATAAAATTATCAATGAATATAAAGATAAAAAGTGCAGATTATCATATTTATTAGAAGTAAAAAGTGAAAAAAATATAATGGCTTTTTCAGAATCATTTGATGAACTAAGGAAATTAATAAAAGAATTAATAAATGAAACTAAAGAATTAAAAGATGAAGTAGGAATGTTAAAAATAGAAATTAGAGAAACGAAACAAAATATGAAACCAACAGATAAAAAAGTAGATAAAGATAGAATAAAAGGAGAAATGACAAGAATATGAAAGAAATATGTAGAAACAGAAGGATACTATGAACCAGGAAGTATGGATGATAGATTTAAAAAAGAAATATTACCAATAATCCTAGAACAAGAGAAAGAATTTGAAAAATATACAGAAGAAAGAGGAAAAAATAAAAAAGATGATGAATGAAGAAATAGATAATCTAGTAGAAAATTTTGACCAATTAAGTATAGAATAATTAGAAAATTATGAAATATTAATGAATACTGGTGGAGAACCAACACCAGCACCAGGAAGTACAAGTAATAATCCAAAATTAGAATTTCCTGAATTAGAAGGAGGATATGCACCAATGCCACATAGACCTTATAGGCAGTACTATGATAGAATTATACAACAACATAGAATAGAAAAATATAAAGATCAATTTACCCCAAACTCATATTACAATAAACCAATAAATCATGGAGGAGCAAAACTAGATTTAGATTGTAAAATAGATACTAAGAAAGCCTTGTTACAATGGGCAGATGCAATGATATTATTCTTTTTATATAACCAAGATGATACATGGGAATATACGGATAGAAGAATTGACTATTTAATAGCATCGTTTGAAGGAGATGTAAGAAATTGGTGGGAATGAGTAACTGAAGATACTAAATTATTAATGAGAAGAAATATACAAACAGAAATGCAAAAAACCTCACAAGAAGGAATAAAAAAGTTAGTAGAATATATATCAGATGAATTCCTAGGAGAAAATTGGATAAACAATTCAGAAGAAGAAGCTAGAAGTGAAAAATTAAAAGCAAGATTAGGATTAATAAATATTATGATATGTGATATGTGCAAAATAAAAGAATATACATGTCAATTTAAAATTTTCTATTATACCCAATTTTATAGTAATGAAAATCAAGGACCATACTTAGAAATGTATTTTGTTAAATTACCAAGAACATGGAATATATATTTTAAAATAGAATATGAAAGATATATAAAGGATAATCATGTACCAGATACATTAGGAAGAAGAATAAAATTCCTATTTGAAAGATTAGCAAAAATATGTAAAAATAGACAACTAATGAAAAAATCTGGAAAACTAACAAGAATCTGTTGCGAAGAAATAAAAATACCTATTAATTGGGGATGTGGACCGGAAAGAAAATATAAAAGAAAATTTAAACCAAAAAAGTATAAAAAATATAGACAGTTCAAAAAGAAATATCAAAAACCAAATAGGAGATATTATAAAAGAAAATATCAACCCAAAAGAAAAGAGTTTAAAAAGGATAAAAAACAATGCAAATGCTGGAATTGTGGAGAAATAGGACATATAAGCCCTGATTGTACTAAAAAGAAAGTTAGAATTTTACTACAAGAATATGAAGAAATAGAAAGTGATTTAGAAGAAATAATAGATATTAATAATTATGAAGGAGAAGATGTTTATATATCAGAATCAGAATGAGTCACGAAATAGAAGAAGCTGAAACCATAGAAGAAAAACAAGAAATTGAAAATTCTGAAGGATATGGATTAAAAGTAACATTTGATAATAATACATTTAGAAAAATAGAAAAATTATCATTAGATTTAAAATTAGGAGAATGAAAAATATTCGATGAGATATTTAGAAGAGAAAGAGTATCTATAAGTGAATATCATAAGATAGAAAAATCAATAGATATAAGAACAGTTTCAGGAAGTCATAAATTAGCATTACTAACAAAATCCACAGTTGACCAATTAATGGCAAAAATAAAAGGAAGACAAAAAGAAAAGATACAATATGTTTATTTAGTAGGAATACAATTAATGTTCAAATCCCTATTTAGAGAAGGAATAGATTCACCAATAACAGTAAGTTTACATGATGGAAGAATACTAAATACTAATGATAGTCATTTAGGAACTATAGAAGGAAATTTAGCATATAAAAAATTAATATTTACATGTTATCCAAAATATTGTGTATCAATAAAAGATAAAGATTTTAATGAAGTATTAGGATTATATTTTAAAATACATAGAAAAGATATTATGGAAGAAGGAAATCATATCATGACCATAGAATATAGAACATTATATACATTTACCAACTCAAACTATGGAAACATTTACTCTAAAAAACCTTATATAGAAATTCACAAAGAATGTAAAGACATATTAAATATTGTAGAACCAAACAAACAACTAAACCTATTACCAGAAATATATGAATTAGAAATATCTAAAACAAAATCAGATGTAACAGAAAAAATAGAAAATAATTCTTTAATAGAATTTAAAGATGAAAAATTAAGAAGAAATAATAGTACATCTATAATACCAAGAAAGAGCATAAATTGAGAAATAATGGTAAAAAGAAATATAGGAAGTATGCAAATATGTGGAGAATATTTTAATGGAATAGAATATATAAAAGGAAAAAATATCATAATTGATACAGGAGCAGCAAACTGCCATATATCAAGAAATAGAGATAAAGGATTAACAAAAAGAAGGGTAGAACCTTATAAATATATCAATTTTGATGGAAAAACACATACTATTGAATTAGAAGTAAAAATACCAATAGTTTTAGATGGAGAAGAAATGATAATACCATGTTATGTAGATAACAGTACGGGAAATCATTATCATATATTATTAGGAATGAGTTTTTTACAAACCTTAAATTATTATAATATTAATAAAGAAGGAATCTATATAACACATAATAATAAGACATTGTTTTGTCCAAAAGAATGAATAATGTAATAACGTTTCCATTAGCAGTATATATACAAATTACTATTGTAGAAACTAATATAACAACATGTGCCTTAATAGATACAGGAAGTGATATAACTATTATCAAAATATTTTTGTTAAAAAATTGGAACAATGATAATACTATAAAAATAACAGGTGTTACAGGAATATCGACACAAATTACTAAAAATAAAGAAAAGGTAGAAATCCTATTAGGAAGTAAACAAATAACTATAAATAAAGTATATGCATATGATGTATTAGAATGTGATATATTATTAGGAAATGACTTTGTTCAACAATTTCAATATTACCAACAAAATAACTATATGCTTATGTTAAAAACACCATGTGGACATTTACTAAAAATTTCAAGAGAATTTAAACCATACAGAGTTCAGCCAGCCCAGCGTGGTGAAAGGATAATAAAAATACCAATAAAAATAACTGTCAAAATACAAAAAATACAAACAACAGAAAAATCAGAATTAATAGAAGAAATAATAAAAAAGATAGGAAATGTCTATAATGAAAATCCATTAACTTATTGGAAACCTGAACATCCTAGGGCAAAAATAGAATTAACTGAAAATGTAATAATAAGAGTAAAACCAATGATGTACACTATACAAGATACTCAAGAATTTAGAAAACAAATTGAAGAATTAAAGAATATGAAATTAATCAGAGCTAGTAATGGACCACATAGTAGTCCAGCATTTATGGTAATGAAACACTCTGAACAAGTACGAGGAAAATCAAGAATGGTAATAAATTATAAAGAATTAAATAAATATACAAAATTTGATGGATATTTCTTACCAAATAAAGATGTTTTAATAAACCTTGCAAAAGGAAAAGAGTATTATTCAAAATTTGATTGTAAGTCAGGATTTTGACAAATCAAAATGGAAGAAGAATCAAAATCATATACAGCATTTAGTACGCCTCAAGGTAAATATGAATGGATAGTTATGTCATTTGGATTAAAAAATGCACCTCAAATATTTCAAAAAAGAATGGATAATATTTTCAGAAAATATAATGATTTCTTATTAGTATATGTTGATGATATACTAATATGTTCAGAAAATAAAAATGATCATAAAAATCATATTATAAAATTCCTAAAAGAATGTCAAAAAGAAGGAATAGTCTTATCTGAAAAGAAAGCTATTATAGAAAAACTTGAGATAGAATTTTTTGGATTAATTATAGATAAAAATGGAATAAAATTACAGTCTCATATATCTAAAAATATAGAAAATTTTCCTGATAAATTAGAATCTAAGGAACAAATACAAAAATTCTTAGGATGTTTAAATTATGCAGAAGGATTTATTGAAAATCTTTCAAAAAAGAGACATAAAATACAAATTTTACTTAGAAAAACTAATACTAAAGGATGGAACGAAGAACATACAGAAATAGTTAGACTATTTAAAGAAGAATGTAAAAATTTGCCAAAATTAAGATTACCAAATGAAAAGGATAATTTGATAGTTAATACTGATGCCTCAGATAAATATTGGGCAGCAATATTAAAAACAAATTTAAATGAAATATGTAGATATTCAAGTGGAACTTTTAATCAAGCAGAAATAAATTATACTACTCATGAAAAAGAATTATTAGCAATTATTAGAGGAATAAAGAAATTTTCATTATTTTTATTATCTAAAAAATTTATTGTTGAAACTGACAATTCTCAAGTTGCAGGACTTGTTAGAAATAAATTACCAATGGAACCCCAATATAGAAGGTTACATAGATGGCAAGCATATTTATCATTCTATAATTTTGATATTATTCATATTAAAGGTACAAATAATTATCTTGCTGATTTTTTAAGCAGGAACATTAAATTTGGAGATGGATAATATCAAACAGATGATATCAGAAATGAAATCTGCGGCAGCCTATGCCAAAGAAAAAACAGATGATATAAAAATTGGGATGGAGACATTAGTTGAGCTCTTAAGTCATAATATTAAATTATTACTTGAGATCAGTGAATCCCATGCCAAGGTTACAAACGAAATGAAAGACAAAATTGATGCTCTTGAAGCACAATTAATGTCCACTGATACAAATAATAGAAGGATTGATGTCTTGGCACAATCCTATGATACCAAACAGGGATACCAACAGGTACCAAGCAGTGATCCACAATGCGAAAGCAGTAGTGGACCCAGCACTATCAAAAGAGATACACAAAGTCCTAGAAAGTTGACCATAAAATCCAATGATGAACATACAAGGGTTATTAGAATCAGAACTGATGAAGATGATGATACCCCTTTATCAACAAAAGAAGAAGAATATAGATCTTTTGCCAAAGTTGTTTATGAATTACAAGAAAATGACTCATATTTCATATCTTCAGGAGATCATGTTTATCCAATATTACTAATTACTAATGATGCAGACCCTGTCATGGTGAAAATGGCAGCAGACTATGGATTTTTATATCTTATCTACCCCGGAAAAGAAATTGAAAGATTCGATGAAATTTTTAAATCTGAAATATCCAAATTTGCCAAAGGAAGGTCCATATACATAAAATTTTATTCAATCAGTCCAGAAATTGATGGAATGATATTTTATCATGCTGAACATATCATAACAATCAGATATGTTAGTAGAGAGTTTCAGATTGATGTCGGTCACAATAAAAAGTCATTACCAAAAATCACCAGATCATGGATAAAATCCCGAAGAGTTTTAGGGATGAAAGTCTTATATAAAATGGCAAAAAGCTTGTATGGCAAAAAATTCAAATGCTTGTGTCAATATGAAGGATGGACTCTTCTCACCAACAATGGAGGAGAAAAATCAACAATTCTGAAAGAATACATTGAGAAATTTGACACTCATCGAATCAATGGACCTATCACAACCATACAAGAGGCATGCAGAATAAGAGAATGCCCCACTTGCCGACAGAATCAAAGATAAAAAGATAAAAATGATAAACACATGGAAGAAAGGTGTCCAAGTTGCTACAGGAGAATCTTACCAGCTGTATGTAAAAACAAGATCTAAAGGACAATTATAGAAGAACTGTGTGCTTTATCAAAGAAAATGTAACAAAACAACAAGGATGGAGGGGCCATAAGGCTCTTGATGAAAAACACGAGGCAATAAAATATTATTAGTATGATGTAAGCAATGATGTAATTTACCTTCAAATTTGTGTATAAATAGAGGCCTTTGGGCTAATGAAAAAGGTAGAGTTGGTTGAGCACTCAAACTGTGAGTTAGCCAAACAATTTTCTGTCTTCCATTGTAATCATATTTCAGCCTTTAGATATCAATAAAATTCCAAGTTATTTCACATCCAAATTGTCTTTAAAAAATATCATGAGTTTCTAAACATCTCACCCCGTAGATTCTTGAAAGATTGAAGAAGAATTCATTTCTTACTTTAACAGAAAGAGAGTTTTCTTTAGTTAACATCTATAATCCGAATTCAAAGAACTGACACAGTGAAAGTGGAAAGCTGGAATAGCAATTATCCCGTAGAGGTAGGAGGCCATTGAAGGGAGCCATTTGCAAATCCAGAACCTGAAGGTTACTCGGTTCTAAGAATAAAGATTTGAGATCAAAACTAAGGTAAAACTATTATTTTTGTTAAATTTAGAAAGATATTTTCTTAAATCTTAAAGAATCGTTGGGATTACTTATCTGAATATTTACATGGCTAAATTATCTAAATGTTTGTATTTAATATTTATTTTATTAGCATTGTTTATCATGTTAGGATTTATATAACATGTCAGGATATACAATTGAAGGATTAGATAACTTATTAGAAATTTTATTAGAAAAAATAAATAATATTATCTATCAAATGGAAAGAATAGATCAATCATCGTCTGAAGAATATTATATACTTGGAGAAAATTTTGATAGATATATGGAAGATTATGTCAATCTATTAGATCAAAGGATGAATTTATATGCTAGAATCTGAGATAGGAATAATACATGACAGAATTGAAAACTATTCTAAAGATAAAAATATATTTTGCAATATATAAAAACTCATTTCATTAAGGGTAATATAGACATTTTACCATTTTTTAGTCAAAGAGATCAATCTTAAAAATCTTCTATTTTATCAAGTCATTTTTAAAGAAATCCGTTTAGCCATTCAGCTCTTTGCTGATCCCAGTCTGATATTTTTGGTCCAAGACTATAAGGCTGGGATGGATCCCGCTTAAATTCTTCAGTCCCATCATTTTCTCCTTCAATATCTTCCTTATATCAAATTCTGCATAATTATTAATCCCATTTTCCGTACCATCAGTCGATGAATTTTGCTGTCTTTGAACAGCCATGGCCTCTTCCAACACACGACGTGGCTCGGCCCGCCTACGAATATACTAAAATGTTTCTCGGATTTCATCTATATCTTTCTCCGGCGTACCAAATTTCCTCGCAAAACGACTGCCGTAAGCAAAAGGCAAAACAGCATCAGCTTCCCATTACCCATAAGCCTATGGATTTGCCGCGTACGGCGAGGGCTCAAGAATCGTTCTAGCATGATGCTCGATCGGGACTAAAATTCATAAAAATAGAAATAGGATCTAGAAAACGGGAATATTGAGCATCAATTTAACTAATATATTAAAAATCACAATTAGTAGAAGCTTATTATTTACCAAATGTTTAAAATTATTAATTATATTCTTGTTATCCAATCAAATTAAAATCTTTCACGACACATGCCAAATTGAATTTTCAAAATCTTCTATAATCTTAATATTCTTCTAAATTCTAACTAATATTTTTTCGACTCGAGATTAATGTTTAAAACCAGCCTCGACATCTACCAGAAATAAAGTAAATAGTCAAGAATCAAATGGTTGAATAAGTAATAAGATTGTTTAAAAATAACATAAAAAACTAAAAATTGAAGTGAACCAACCAATTTGGGAATTCCCAATTTTCCTGATTTTTACCTAAAATTTGTTGAAAATTGAGGCCAATTATTTTTACCTTTACCTTTAATGTGTCCAGAGGATCCCAAATCCCCAAGTCGTAAATCTAAATTTCACTACGTTCATCAATTTTTACTCTTGGAAAATCCACAGAGAGAACACGAAAATTAGAATGCTAAAATTATTATTTCTCTTAAAATCCTCAAGTCACGTACAAAAAATAAGAAAATCAATGTCAATTTATAGAGCCGATTTGACTTAATTTTCTTCCAATGACTGACTGTCACAAGGTGCAAATTGCCTTTGTGAGTTCTCGATTCTTTTGGACATGGTTGATCCAATTTTAACAACACTGTTCAATTTTGGACTGATAGATACAATTCAATTGCATCAAAAAATACCAATATCATATGACTCATGTTTTAACCTAAGATGTCAACATTATCACACTGAATTCTGCTTGATGTACAAAAAATAGTTCACGACACTTTTACGGGCCTTCACTTGACAGTTTTTCATTCATCCTTAGCCAAAAACATTAAAAAAAAAAAAAAAAAAAAAAAAAAAAAATACACCATACAAATGCTGTGCATGAAAGTAAATTGGAAAAATTAATTTTAAGGTAGTGTGATAGAAACAGGCCTTACACGTGCTGTCAAATTTTTTTCCAATTTACTTTTATACTTTGACGTTAATTGGATTTCACTATAATTTTTAAACGAGAAAAATATTTAAAAAGTTTAGTGAGATTAGCTCCACATGACTTGACACAAACATGTTGATGAGAACCACGTAGCAATGAACACTACGCAACCCCGCAACAAATTGAAACGGAACCCAAGAACGCCAATAAGTCAAGGTTTTGGATTTAATCCAAAACTTATGAACCAAACAACCAATAAACAGGAATTTATCAACCTTTTGAGCACACAAATATCGAATCTCACATTGTATTTTTCTCTCCGCTCATAACGCTCTCTTTCTTTTCTCTCTTGTGACTCTACTCTATTTTTCTCATTCTTAGCCACCTCGTCATTTTCTCTCGAGCTCTCGTTTTGTCTCTCTTTGATTTTTCCCTCATCACCCCTCGATGTCATGTGATCGCCATATACTTGTTGTGGTGTCAAAGGTACAAGTGTGATGGATTTCCCATCTTTGTCAAAGTGGTACCTATTTCTAAACTCATCATGCTTCACCTTCCTATCATATTTCTACGGCCTACCCAACAAAATATACCCAGCATGCATAGGTACAACATCACACAACACTTCATCCTTATAACGCTCAGTTGAAAGATTCACTAGCACCTGTTTATTCACCTTAACCTCCCCAAAATCATCTAACCACTGTAATTTGTAAGGCCTAGAATGATTTGTTGTATTCAAGCCTAATTTATCAACAAGTAGGGTACTAGCTATATTAGTGTAACAACCTCCATCGATTATTAAACTACATACCTTGTTATTCTCGTGGCATCTAGTATGAAAAATGTTCTTCCATTGCTACTCCTCTCCATCCACCTTGATTTGTGTGTTGAGTGCTCGTATCACCACAAGTGTTATCCCTTCTATTGCATGCTCTATCACTTCACCATCTGTGACCCCCTTTAACGCAAGCCTCTCATCTTCATCATTGTCACTCGCTACTTCCCCACTGGCACTCAAGATCATGGCTCGTTTGTTAGGACACTGAGAAGTAATGTATCCCGACCTCAAACACTTGATATCTCAATACCTAGAATGATGTGGTTCCGCCTTCTTGCTAGTAGTTTTATTCCTTTCCCTTTGGTGGTTCGTTTTTTACTCATTGCAACAACCACTTCACCTCCTTCTTCATCCCAATTTGATCTCCAAGATGAATTATGACCCATTGAATTCATTAATGTCCACTTTCTTTTCAATTGTCGCTCCACCTTCATAATCACGTGTAGCATGTCTTCTAACTCCACATAGTGCTGCAACTCTACCACATTAGTTATGTCCTGATTTAAACCATTCAAAAATCTGGTCATGGCAGCCTCCCAATCCTCCTGTACATTTGTCCTAATCATCAACATCTATGTCTCTTTATGGTAGTCCTCCACACTCTTCGTTCCCTGGTAAAGGCCTTATAATTTTTTATGAAACTCCCGATAGACGAACCTCTTTCGCATGATTGCCTTTAACTCCTCCCAAGTGTTGATTTGTCGCTCCCTATTCCTACGCCTCGATGTCACCACTTGATCCTACCAAGTGATTGCATAGTCAATGAACTCAAGGACGGCGATCTTAACTTTCTTCTCTTCCCAATAGTTGTAGCAATCAAAGATCAACTCCACCTTCTTCTCCCACTCCATGTATGCCTCCGGATTACTCCTACCCTTGAATGAAAAACTGGACAATTTGATGTTGCCCATGCTTCCATCTACGTCATCTCCAACATGATTCCTACCCCTTCGTTCAAGCTTAACTCCTCTATGCCTCATCCTACACATCTCAACCTTCTCATCAATGCCACTAACATAAGCATTTTCTTCCCGAACCTCCACCAAAGGCTCCCGTCTACCATGTCTCCCTACATTAGGTACCTCCGCTCGTTGCTCCTTGTGAAGATTTGTCACTGTCATGTCTAGCATATCCAACCTATCCCTCGTATCCTCAAACAGCCTCTCGAACCGTCGAATCATTTCACCCAACATGTGTGATTTGTTACTGCATTTGCTTGATGCTGAACTTTCCATATCTGACATTTTAAACTCACAATATATCTACCTCACCAAAGTTCACTCGTGTATCACTCAAGTTGGGCTTTTACCCTCTACTGATCTTACCACTCAGCCTTTTTTTCTACTCAATGCTTCCAATCAAATGATTCAAGAACAATTCGAACTCAATTCCGGATGAAAGAAAAACCTTGTGAATAGATAGACTCAAGAATTTTTGGGTTAAATTTTGAATGAGAACTATCAAAATTCAAGAAAGTACTTCTTGAATTTGGATGGAACTGAGCGAAAAATGGATTTTTAGATTCAAATTATTATATTGGCAATTCCCAAACAATTCAAAGAAATAAATAAATATATATATATATTATTTTTTAAGTGAACAGTACGGAACAATATGGATGAACAGTAAAAAAAAATTTCAAACTTGAAATACAACTAAAACACTGACAAAAGAAACAGGAGTTGATTTGGATGCTGAATTAGCCCAAAAACAACTTTTGAAATTTTTTTTGAAAAGTTTTGGATTGAAGACTCAAAAAAATATTACTGACCCGAAGACCAACAAAAGAACAAAACAAAAGATTGAAAAGAAAAGAAAGATAAAGGATATAACCTTGATTTTGGAGCCTAAACTCTAATACCAAATAATGAGAACCACGTAGTAACGAACACTGCGCAATCCCACAACAAATTGACACGGAACCCAAGAACGCCAATAAGTCAAGGTTTTGGATTTAATCCGAAACTTATGAACCAAACAACCATTAAACGAAAATTTATCGACCTTTTGATTACACAAATATCGAATCTCACCCGAATTTTTGAGCACCACAAGTTGTTACTCTTGATAAGCTCGATTGAACGCCACAAGAATTGAAAATCCTCGGTAAGTTCGATTGGAAGCAAAATCGCATCTTGTATTAATTCTCAATAATCATAGTCTTCTTATACAATAAAAGATAAATTTCTTATTTATACTAACCCTAAAAATATATGGAAAAAGGGAATTAAAGAGTCCTAAAATGTGGAAAGTTGTCCAAAACAAGAATTAATGCATAAATAATTAATTTCGTAGAAAAAAAAATCGGGCCAATTTTAGTACCATGCGATCGCATGATTCCCGTGAAATCCTCCGGCTATTTCCCTGCATGGAGCCATGCGGTCGCATGGCGTGGGATACTATGCAGTTGCATAGTGTTCTATCCGGTCCATCGTTCTACCTTTCGAACCATCTTGCTTCTAGTCATGTCGGCCTTCGACTCGAACATCAAACTTGGACTTCGGCTTATTGGTTTCTTCATTTCATAATCCATAGCTCGATCAAGTAATTGGCCAGCTTTATCAACTCTATTCAGTCCCGAGCTTGTCGTTATCCATTTCCCGATATTCATCAAACTCCGTATAGCTTGTGGCCTATTCCGGATCATAACACATGTATTTCATATGTAGATCAAAAGGGAAGAAGCAACAAGAAAGGGCTCATCAGAATTCCAATCCAATCAAATTCATAACAAGTTTGAATTGACCCGTCGAATAATAAAATCTGAATTAATTTAGATTGTTGTTTAAATTTGCCTACTAGACTGACCTACGAACTCACAAATATTCCGAGTCAATCAGGTCCGACCCACTTTTATTAATGGGGACTTTTCTTTTCTTTTCAATAAAAGAATGAAAGAGTGGAGACTATTTCGCATCTGCAAAAAGGGAAATTCGGTCAATAAAACTCTTTGCAATGAATGGCAAAGAGCATTCCAGACAGCCATTCTTCTCCCCCTCCTCTACAAATATTATTCTACTAACAAAAAGTATTGGTTCATTTTGACCTTCTTCCCCCACCATAAACGCCAGCCAAAGAAAAATTCTTCTGCAATTAACAGACTCTCTCATCACCATCCACTTCTCTCTTTTTTCTCTCCTCAGAATATTCTCTAATTATATCTCTTCTTTGTGCACTTGCACTTTATGTCTGGTTAAACACACTTTCTCATATCTCTACTATCTCCCTCGTTTTCCCATTTTCACTTGATCTTCATATATACACACGAATGACATGTCTATCTATGATATAGCATTTTAAAGTTTTGAGGCATTTGGTGTACGTTCTTGCTTTCTTCTTGAATTGACTGGTGAGTTGGGTTTCTCAATCTGTGATTTCTTGGCATTTTTTTCTTGTTTAGATCAGTGTATATAATATTTTTTTATGCTCCATATTTGAGTCTCTATAGCTGTGTAATTTGCCTTTGATTGTTTGTTTGAGTGGTATTAATAATCTCTGAACCATGACAGTGAAGAAAGAAAATAATAAAAGTTTTGCTTTTTCTATTGATTTTTTGTTGCTGCTGCTGTTGTTGTTTTTTTTTTTTTTAAAGAAGAATGTGATTAGAAATGGATTTACATGTTAGAATGGGGCTCAAATAGGGTCGTATGTCCTATACCCCCATTGTCCTCATAGAAAAGGAACAAATTTATTAATTTAAAACTTATGTTTGAAAATAGGTTCAAATGCTACAAGTGTTCAATTTTTCTAAATGTGCAGTGACAAGACTTTTACTTTTTTGCCTTGATACTATGTTGAATCACCTTATATGAAAGATAGGCTTCAACCAACAATCTGTTATTTATCGTTGTAATAGATTGATCTTGTTCCTTTTTAAAATTTGTCTGAGCATTGACAAGAAAAGATTGGAACTTGCTTGTTTTACACTGTATGCATAAATTGCAAATAGAGTGTAATACTCAAGGGCAAAAACCAATAAAAAAAAATGAGGTTACTAAGCTGAGTTCCTAACAATTTTCTTTTGATTATGGATAACAAGATTATTGAATTAGCTCTGTGGTTTTCTTTATTTTCCCAGCTATAATTATGTATGGAAAAACCGTAAATGATTCAGAAGGAGAAATCAAGGTAAGTTTTGGCTATCAATGTAGCTGCAAGAACGATGATTCTCGTGACAAATCAAACGGTATAGACATCCCATCAGCAATCAAACTCCGAAGATCTAACAGTTCCTTCGCTCGTCTGTCCGGGGCTGCAATAAGTGCCAATGCTACCTTAGCCAATACAAATATATGCAATGGGTTGTTTGGGGCAGAAATACTGCCGACTTTGGACTCTCCGAATTCATTCCGAAGGATCCCATCTTCACCGACGATCTCAAAGCTCGATTTTCTGTCATCATCTCTCCAGAGTAGCTTGTCAAACTTGAGTTGTAATCCGTCCTCCCCAACTGACACACTGGATTATGATTCCTTTTCACTTAGGTCTACGAGTTCACCTTCACAAAGTGATAGTTTCCTCAATGCAATGGAAGTACAAGTTGCAGGTGGTGCAGCTGGTGAAGATAGAGTTCAAGCTGTTTGTTCTGAAGAGAATGGTTGGCTCTTTTGTGCCATCTATGATGGATTCAATGGTCGAGATGCTGCTGATTTTTTGGCTGGAACATTGTACGAAACAATTGGATTTTATCTTAATTTGTTAGACTGGGAACTTGAGCAGGAGTGCATTAAAGCTTCCGACTGTATCACCTACGACAAATCCCTTAATTGTATTCTAAAAGATTGTAATTGTATGTATCATACGCCTACCTGTGTGAAAGTGGATAGAACTTGTGGGCTGTTTAAGCAGAGGGTTCTTAACAGCCTTGAGCGCGCTCTTAGTAAATCCGAGAATGATTTCCTACACATGGTGGAACAAGAAATGGAGGACCGTCCCGATTTAGTATCTGTCGGATCTTGTGTGTTACTTGTTTTACTCCATGGGAAGGACTTGTATGTGCTGAATGTCGGTGATAGTCGAGCTGTATTGGCAACATACAATGAAGGCGTTGATATGAATGGAATAGAAGGGCTGCAAGCTGTCCAACTTACTGATAGTCATACTGTTGACAATGACAGAGAGAGAAAACAACTTCTACACGATCATCCAGACGACCCTTATACAGTTGTTGCTGGAAAAGTAAAAGGAAAATTAAAGGTTACCCGGGCTCTTGGAGTTGGTTACTTGAAAAAGGTAAAAACTATAGTTTCATGTATGTTTAGGATTATGTGGAGCCTAATTATACTATTGACATATCCTTCCTCTCAACCGCCCCTCAACCCCTAATTATACTATTATAGCAGGTATATTAGGCATTCATCTTTTTGTATTAGGCGCCCTATCTTCCTATACTATATAAACGCATCTAAGAAGGTCATTTATCTCTGAGAGAGAGAAAATGCAGAGAGGTGGAGATCTCCATTGTAAACCTTCCTTCTTAATCTTATTGAAAACCTGCAGCGAGGAGTAGACATAGCTATCATGATGAGGATGAACTGCTATAAATATGTGTATCTGCTTCGCACATTTTCTTAGTTTTGCTTGCTTTTTATTGTTCTCGGGATTCAGGCTAAGGCCTATCAGTATTTTTATCAAGTTTCATAATATTCTATGCATAAAGCAAATGCAATCTTGATACTACAAAATTATGAGGTCCTTTTCGTGATTGCAATTTTTTATCTGAAAAGTACGTATTTTCTCCGATAAATTATAACCTTTCGACTTTTTCTCTTCAGAAAAACTTGAACGATGCTTTGATGGGTATCCTTAGAGTCCGTAATCTAATGAGTCCTCCATATGTATCTGTGCAACCATCGCTCTATGTACATGAAATTTCAGATTCTGATTACTTTGTTGTACTTGGAAGTGATGGTTTGTTCGACTTCTTCAGCAATGATCAAGTTGTGAAACTTGTGCATTGTTATCTTCTGAGAAACCCTTCTGGCGATCCAGCCAAGTTTCTAGTCGAGCAGCTTGTAGTAAGAGCAGCGGATTCTGCAGGTATTAGTGAGTTTCTTTCAGTTATTCGGAGAAATGTCTCTATTTATCGTTGATTAGTACTTCTGTTTTTCCAGGTTTCAGCATGGAGCAGCTGATGAGTGTTCCTGCTGGTCGGAGACGGAGATATCATGACGATGTTACAGTGATTGTGATAGTTCTGGGCACGAACAAGCGCACCTCAAAGGCTTCAACATGTTTATGAATCTCAGCTTCAAAATCCGCCATCTGCAACTTTCGTTTGCTGTCTGTTGTCTAGAAAATCTATAGATTAGGGATCATTACATCATTGGATCACTATATAAACGTGTTCTCTATGTATCTGTAAACGCTAGTGAGCCTTTTATGTAATGCAAAAATTAGTTATAATGTTCAAGAAATTTCGTTTGATGCAAATTGGTTTGAAGTGTCTTTCTTTCTTTCTTTCTTTCCCTTTTCCTTTTTTTTTTTTTTTTTTTTTTTGAAGAGTTGAAACTTGAAAACGTCGAAGTGTAAGTTGTTAAGAGACAAAAATGTTATTAATTTGATTTTTGTTTTCAACGGCCTATGCATAGGCCATATGTTATTTCAATCAAACACCACCTAACACGTGCACAATTTTCATAAACTGTGATGGTCAGATTTGAACTCAAGATCTTTGTGTGAATTAACATGGCATGATAAAATTAGACGGCATAAACAAGAAAGCTGAGATAACTATTAAAAATGGCATTATAGGAAGATTTTCCCGTGTACAATCATGTAAAAAAGGAGTCTAAGCTATTACCAACTTCATCCCATGTTGTTTCTATCTGCCTATAAATGACATTCATTATTCCGAGCTCGCTAAGAAGATACAAGTTTTACCATAGCTTGTCCATGGACAGCTGGTAGATTGGAGTGGCAAAAGCTTTGCCATGAGTCTTCCCCTTTTGTTCTTCATTCTCTGTGAGTCTTCGTTTTGGCTATCAGAGTCTTGTCCCTTGCCTCAAATGATTTTTACAATTTACTAATTATTTCAAAGAATTATGTACAAGATCTTTGGGGCATAATGCATTTGAGGGGTGTCATGAATAAAAGCAAGTTCTATCTAATTTTCGATTATGATACTCGGAAATATTCTATGCGATTTTCTAGGAAATTTTATTATTTATGAATTTATAATTTAATGATCAAGTCAATTTCATGATTGTATTCCATATTCCACACGGCACGAGGCTACAATTGAGAAGCAGTAAAGATGAGAATAACAAAAAGAGGAAATTGCAACACAACCAATGAAAAAGTTAGCCCCATTTGGTCCTTATTTACTGAAAAAAGAGGAAATTTCAAAAACATGTCTACTTTTACATGGTCATTTGTTTGTTCAATGTCCATTTTACTATAATTTAAATGCAAATGCCCTTATTAGCAATTTTAAATTCCACAATGAGGACAAAATTAGTCGTCTAGTATAATTAAAAATTGTATTAGCCAATAATAACTTGACACATAACCTATATTACTTATTTTAAAAAGTATCATGTCAATTATGCATTAAATGTTCACTTCTTCCTATAAGTTGGTAAATAAAACATGGGAAATTTTCAAAAATGGTCAATTTCATACTTGTCAATTGAAAAGTGTTTAATTTTGATAACTCTTGCAAAAAAAAAATGGCCAAATTCAGTACCAAAATGCCTATTTTACCCTTGAACGTACAAATGAGACGTGAAATACATTGCATTAAATGGCTACACACCAACTCCTATTCTATGTCATTACATTGTATTGGCATTGGTTTGACAACATATGTTTAAGAACTTGTGCTTTTCACCCAAATGTAATGCTATAGTTATTACACGGATTGTTAATTAATGACAATAGTTTGTATCTCCATTTGTTTTTATTTAACTCTTCATTTAATCTCGTTATCATTTTATCCTTCAATTAATTGGTTTTCATGAGTTTTTAATATTTCATGATGTTTTTGACATTTGAAAAGTTGTTATTGACATTTGGTCCTTGTTAATCTTGACACTTGACACTTCATTTGTCTAGAACACAATTTCTTCTTCTTCTCCTCTTCCCTTTTTTAACGATAGATGTGTAACGTGGTGTAAAAGAGAATGAGCAACCAATAACTTCTTCTCCTCCTCTTCCCTTTTTTTTTTTTTTTTTTAATTGAGGGAGCAAATGTTGGGATTACTCATTGGATTTCCATTCGACACATGAATTTTTATGCCTAAGTGGGCGAACAGAATTGAGATGAAAAACGAATGGGTAATATTGTGTAAAAGTCAAATTGTGCAAATTATAATTTTGGGTTGGAGAGAGGGATTCACCAAATTTTTGATACAAAATGGGGGAAAAAATGGTAAAATGGTTGATGATGCTCCAAGTATATTCCACACTGCACGAGGCTACAATTGTGAAAGTAGTAAAGATGAGAAAAACAAAAACGAAAGAAAAGGAAGAAACTGACATATCCAAAGATTTTGGGACACACCATTGACCATACCAAATAACCAATGAAAATGTTAGTCCGTTTGATCTTATTTTCTAAAATTTATTTTTGCTTAAACTCATTTTAAATTGTACGTTCTTCTAATAAAATAACTGTACATATCTAATTTAAAAAATTCTCTAATTCTCATTTTTGCTACAGAACGAAATGTCCTCTAGACAGTACTACAGATCTACCAATCACCACTCACAAAAGTCAAGTGCGGATACTCTTTTTTTAATTATTATTTTCTGTTGCTGCACAACATCAGATGATTATTATGTGTTTGATGGTAAAATTAAGCTGTACTTTGCAAAATACACGAAAATTAACGATTACAGAGCACGATAAAGGATTGTGACATTGTCCGGCCAAACATATCATATTTGCCTTAACGGGGTAACCTCTTTCGACTCAGTATTTCTTGTTCTTTAAGCCGATGCTGGAACCTAGCAAGACGAGCCTGAAGGCTGACCAGACTTGCTGCTTTTCGTGAGAGCACAAAACTCAACTGAGTTACGTAATTGTCAATGTGGCTGCCTGGTTGGTCCACTTCTGCTAATAGTTTCATTTCCTGGCATTCAAAAGCTAAACAAGTTAATTTCTGTACTGTATAATTTTTCTTCTTCTACTTTATACTGTGTTCGTGATTTTTTTTTTCTCAAGGCATTCTGTGAGTTGTGATGTATTAAACAGACATGACCCTCCCTCGGAAGCACCTCATTACAGAAAAATAAAAAAAGAAAGCTACACATAAAATTCCATCTACTCCCAGTCCCCGAAAGTAAAAATAAAATTTAACCTATGCAAACTTACTTCACGAACAATCTCCATTGTATCTTCGATTTCTTTTCTATGGGCAGAAATCAGGGCTTCTTCTTCCTATACAGACAGTAGTAATGAAATTGATAATCAACAGGCACTTAACATACTTCAGGTAAAACAAACAACTATAATCATTTGAGAAGCGACACATTCATAACTAACCTCGAGTATCTCATTGATATTCCCATCATGAGGTGATTGTTCATACTTTCTGGGCGTATTTTGTTGCTTATAACTAGTGTTTGAAGTATCAGAATTGTCACCATCTTTTTTCGGCTCATTTCCGGGCTTTTCAGTCCTTTCATTCCTGTAAGCTTTTCGCTGAGGTGGAGAATTTTTCTGTACCTTCCCCTCTATATCAGCTGGATTTTGTGAGTATGCTGATGAGTACGTTTTCTGACTAGTAGAACCCCTGAAAGTATTTTTCACATCAGGCCCTTCCCTGTCCAAACCACCAGCAGTAATCCCATTTTCCTTGCGGTCATTATAGGTAAAAGTTGAAGAAACACTAGAGTGTTGTTTGTCATCATCAGTAGAGACAGCATAAGATGGATTTTCCTTCTCTACAACCCTTCTATCTGTATCCACTACTTTAGATTCTTGGAGTTGCTCATGAACATCCTCTGTATCAGCAGAATCGGCAAATGATGGTGCTGTTGAAGATTCTTTACTGATAGGTGGCACTGAACTAGTCTGATCCTTCTTCAGGTTTCCACTTTTTGAAAGACTTTTAACCCTGTTAATTAATAGACATTTATCAGCATAACCCATGAACAGTGCATGTGTTAATCAACTCAAAAGAAAACAATTTTACCTGTCAGCATATCTCAGAGTATTCAGAGTATGCTCGCATGAACCAGCATTTGGTGAAATGCAAGAGATCATAACAGTCCTTGAGTTGCCAACAAAGGAGTCACGAAGCACCTCAGTGAGTTTACTCCCACGGAACGGAATATGAATCTGGTCATTGTCAAGAGCACGAATACACTCCTTGAGAGCCAAAAGACTCTTGTTAATTTCTGCTCCTTCAATCCTGTAAACCATCAAAAAAGGTGTCTCAAGATGCAAACAAGATTCTAAGAATGAGAAGATAACTTGTTGTCAACTGTTCATGAACTAAAGGGTGCTAGGAACAGAGAATCATTCAACCAAATAGTAGAATACTCTTTCTCGAAAAAAAAAGTGAAAATCGACGGGAAAGTAAAGTACGAGCAAAAACATAACAGCCTAGCCACCAAAAAGGTCAAAAAAGACATAAGCCATTGCAAGTGAGTGTCTACAAGAATTAATACCGTGTCTGTCGGTCATTATCAGTTGTGTCAGCACCTCTCTCACTACCAGCAAGATCAATGAAAGAAATCTTTCCAACAACCCTCCCCCACTCTTATAATCATTTCCATCATTATTTCGTTTAAATTCTTTCACCTCATTGTGCTTCTTCACAGCCAGTTGCAATATTGCATGCGATCTTGATGACTCCTCATTAGCACCGGTTGAACCTGTACTTCTTGCTGCATTTCCTCTCTCAATGTATTCTTTCACAATCGACACATCTGAGACTTCAAACTCTTGCAGTCCAACAATGCAAACTTGTTGCCGGCCATCTTCTCTCATACAAAGTTTTTCCTATATATAAATGGAAATAATTACCACAGAAACAACTTTTGAACACATCTGGCAAGTGTTTTGTTTGATAGTTGGTCTACATAATGGATGGGTGATGCCTTCGTTCAACAAATTAAGATTATTTTATTTGAGAAGCATTTATGAATTTAAGCTGTGTAACCTCTGACAAGGACTAAAATAATCAAGAATTTCAACTAGTGTAAGGAAACAAAGTCCAAAATGAATATAATATTAACTTCCTTTCACCAAGAAGATCAAACAATTTTCCTCCATATATCTCAAAAAAAAGCTAAGCCACAGCTTGAATCTTTGATTACGATATATAGGCTGATGCAACAGTCTAACAAGGTCTTCTGCAGCTCTAAGAGGTAATGGTTGCATTGTGTATGTCTTGCCACTCCCTGGAAAGAAGGAAAGGGAGAAGACTCAGTCATCCAAATAAAAATCCAGAACTTATGACAAGACTGACAGAAAGTTAAGTGCAGAAAATTGGTCTCCCTCGTATACTATGATCACCCTACATCAAATCATTTAGTCTTGACCAACATCCTAATGCATTGCAGATGACATAATTTAGGCAAGCATTAGCTTTCTGCAAAATTATAAACAAAAATGAAGAGCGAAAAGAGAATTCGCACACCTGTCTGACCATAGGCGAAACACGTTGCTTTGGTGCGTTGAAAAATGGTGGGGATAATTGGCTCAACAGTAGCACGGTACACCTGATCGAGCAAAACATACGAAGGAAAAAAGATTAGCCAATGCATTTTTTGGGTGATGTGATGGTGAATATGTGGTTGGAAAAAAAAGGAAAAGTTATTGATGGGATGGAAAATATTATTTTATTGAAAATGTGTGGTTGAAAATGAGTAGAAGAATGAAAATGAAAATTAGAATGTGGATCAAACATGGGCTTAATGAGGACAATTGACAAAGGCAATCATTCATAGCAATAAAATCCCTTGTAGTCCAACGACTTTTAAACAAAATTAAAATTTTAAAAGGAAAACTAAGGCTTTTTGAAGATATCAATAACCATGATTATCACTGTAATGTGTAGTAGATGTAAAACAAAAATGTTCACGCTTAAGTTTATTATCAATAAAGATATTACCTCATCATTTGTCACATGCTCGTCTAGAACGGCATCAAAACAGAACTCGTGTTTCTCCACATAGGCAGTCAGGTCCACCTTCAATATCGATACTCAAAATGTGATGTCCTCATTATATAAAGGAAATCCACTCATATCCAATTTGCAAAAATTTAATTATATAGTATGATACTAAAAGTTCTTCCAGACCTTTAATTTGGTTTCATGGACAGCCAAATAGGCATCATCATAAACAGTCACGATGTCATCCTCTTTACGAGAAATTTCCTTTTTATTCAGAGGCCTTTTGCGCACCTGAAACAGTAATATAAAAAAACAATTTTTGTGGCAGCTGTAATACATCCATCACACAACACCAACACCAACGCCAACATAAACAGCAAAGTCAGGTAATTCAGCAAGAAAGAGAGTGGGAGAGTTGAGCAACATACAACAACTTTAATTTTGGCAACATTATTTTCTCTCTCTTTTTCATTTGCAGCTAACCCAGTAGGAGGATCAGCATTGGTTTGCTCCTTCTGCAGCCCACTGGCTGTCATGTGAAAGTCACTTTCAAATGAGTTGGTCACAGCAGGCATGAAAGGTGACGGCTCAAATGGCTCTGAGATGACATGCTGAAAAAATAAACAAATGAAACCATTCATTATTGCAGGGAATGCCTTGCTATTTGCAGCAAGTAAAATAATATTTCTCCAAGACCAAAATATGTGCGACGCACATCAGATAAAAGCTCAGTGTCATCCATAGAATGTAGATCCAAAAGCCCAGCTCCAAAATCGCCCCTAAAGTCAGGAGAATAAAAGCCCTCTGATGCAGAAAATGCAGTTGAACTTTGGGCAGTCGGAATATAAGGCTCAGAACCAGTTTCAACATTAATGTTGAGATTCCTCATTAATTTGAAAAGTCGTTGTTTCTCTTCTGTGGACTGCGGTCCATAATCCTGCAGAGACCATCAATACTCTCCCCATTAGCCACGACTCCCATGCCAATCTATGTATAAGGACCAACTCAATCAAATTCACTCATCAAAAGGAGAAGCAAAATTCTGACAATCTTAGATAAGACGCATGAATTACCAAAAATCTAGACGCAAAGCAAAATCAATGTATCCTTTACCAGGTTAATGTTTGGGCATTATGATTGTACAAAGCCTTTGTCACACCAAATTGAATCCTTATAAACTATTCCAAAATATGTAGTCCTCAAGAATTCGTTTCTTGATAAAATAAGTTCTCTTCTCTTGCAACATTTTGAATCACACCCACTCATACAGATATGGAGAACCATTTCACATCAAACACACCCACCTAAACACACAGGGAGAATGAAACTAAAGGTGTGTTGAAACCAAAAAGCATGAAATAGTTTTGGTTACTGCAACTTAAATTTCTTACTGGAAAATTTCACATTTCCTCGCTATAGGTGCTCATATAATTTTAGCAAAAATACAGTCCGTCCAATTAAAAAAGATGAAAAAACAAACAAGAGTAGATAGCATCATAGCAATAAAACGAAAAAACAGTACCTGCATCAGGCGGTTAGGTAGTAGGCGATGATCAACTGCATTGGATGACATTGGAGAGGCTAGATGCTGCAAACCAGCAGACTGGAGCCACCGAGCCATCACGGCATCGCCTGCATCTCCACCGGACACCCCCGGGTCCCGGGTTCTCGTACAGAGAAGTGGCTGCCGCCGCATTGCTCTGCTGCATCTGGCCACCCATGTGGCGCATTGATCGCTTTTGCGGAGCCAATTTTCAAGATCTAATTTTCGACACTCCAGATGGAAACCAAAAAAGCAACAAGATTCAACAAAATAACCAAAAAAATGTACAATTCCAGATAGTAAACATAATAATTTAACATTACGAGTTAACATACAGGAAGTAAAAAGTGCGACTCACAAGAAGGGAAATCTGGAATTCCAAATCAGATAAACGCATCAACGTGAATCACACACGTAACTGCAATCCAATTCGATCGAATCAATCGATTCCAAATTCTGAAATGCCAGATAGTTACCATAAACAAGATTTCCAAAAAACACAATACATTTCAACAATAATTATTTAAAAATAAAATAAATTCAACATACAAACATAATTGTACACAGAAATCTATATATACCTGCATGAACAAAATTGAAAACAGAATACGAATAGATCTGAAAATTCAAAAAACAAACCCTAATTTATTGAATTAATGAAATTTTGATAGATTGCTTGGAACAGTTGGAATGGAGCGTTTGATGATGATTATTACGTGTGTTCCTTTTGCTTTACTTTTCTGACAGACAGGGAAATTATATCTCTGCATTTAAATCTATTGCAAGTATCTTCCCATTTCTACATGTTTTGTTAAGACAGTACGTGTATAATTTTGAAGGAAATTTTCATTCTCGTCCCCAACCTTTGAACAGTGTAACAAATCTATCCTCAATCTTATCTTTTAGCAAACTCCATACCAACATTTCAATTATATGACAAAATTTTGTCAATTGTCCATTTTAGCCATTAACTCATAAATTTGTTTTTTAAAAAATAAATAAACATAAAAGAAAGCAGTACAATCACAAAAAATAAAAAATAAGTTTTTTAAAGAATGTGGCTCAAAAAGGGACCAAATGCATATTATCCTATAAAGAAATTTAGAAAAAAAAAATCATCTTATTCATCTTCCCCAATCAAACTCAATCACCCAAAAGAAAATGTTTCCATGTAGCATTTCTATGTAACACAACTGTTTAGTTCATTAGGGTATGTTTGGGACAACTTAAATCATAAATTAAGTTGACTCAAACATCATTTTTAACTATACATTCTTTGATATCCACAACTGTTATCCATTTTTTATACGACTTACAACTTATAATTTGAAAAAAAGTTATACCTTGTACTATCTTTCATTATTTGACGTGAAAGTACTAGCTAAAAAAGGTAGGTAAAACTCTTAATTCTACATCAATTTAGTAATTAATTATTAGAGAGATCCAATCCAAGTAACGAAATACGGCTAATACCCAATATAAAATGCTTAATGCTTAGGCGGCAATACATTTGGAGTGAAATGAAAAAAACAAATACTGAAATACATACGTGGGGGAGCCGACCAAAACTGAATTAGCCACAAGATCATGTCTTCTCTTCACTCTACGACAGCACGGTTCTGAAATTACGATTTTGTTCTTGAAGAAGAGTCACTGAAATTTATGATCCAGTAGACATGGCAGCAAGCAGCAGACTCCAAAAAGTACTCCAAGTGGCAGCTGATATTTTGCACAACCATGCCATCGTGATTGAAAATGATTGACATTCAACCTGATCAACACTCACAACGACGAGCCCATTTTTTTTTTTAAACTTCTTTATTCACGCGGTATCTACATGTGAGATGATGTCAACCATTCTGACAAACCGACAATATTCTATTTTGCATATACAAGTTTCAGGGTTATTAACTCTGCTCACTTGGGATTCTTCAAGTCATTCTAGTAGAAACTGTCACTTGTTTTTATGCGTTGGGATCGTGGGAGTGGGGTGTCGGTCTATTTCAATAAAAAGACATGTTCGAGAGGGACATTTGTATTCGATATGAGTCGATGAATTTGCCCAACTTATACAAGGAGACATGGAATGAGTTGGGATTGGATGCGATCCTATAACTTTTACGTGTGTGGGCTTACGGTTGGGGGTGATGCAGTGCAACGTAACATTAATACCTGTTTGGTTTAATGTGGTTTCTATGACTATTTATTTGTGGGTTCTTCTATTAAGGTCGCACAAAATTGAATGTCAGGTTTCTTGAAATTTATACTGTCAAATCTAATGTGGAGTTGATTGAATCATTGAATCTGTGCCATTACAGAAAACCATGGCCTGAATGGGCTAAGAATAGCAAATTGCATATTAGAATAATTTTCTTTAGTTCAGGATAGGGGCACCAACTCCATAGCAGAGCAATGTCAGCTGATTCATAATGCAAGGACATGATGATCGAAGATTTGGTTCTCTTTCAAGTACCAAAAAGATTATACTGACATGCACGTGAATCAGCTCTAATCATACATAAATGATTGAAATCTTTAAAGTTGGGTGTTCTATATTTACCAAGACTTGGAAGTTTTGTCCAAGATGATATTATTTGCGTCTAATTGGACCAACCTCGAAGTACATAATGAAGGATGGTATCGAATCTTGGATCAATTTAGGAATTTGGGTCCATTCATTTTCCAAATGAATAATGCTCATCGTACAGAAGAAGTTGACATCCACTCACATGCGCGTGGATTCCGTGTGAATAAAAAAATCCAAAAAAAAGTGGGGCTCCCCATTGTGAGTGAATGTCAACCTCTTCTATCAACTTCTTCTGTAAAAGTAACATGATTGTTTCCAAATGTACAAACAAATGTAGGAAAAATTATATGTTAAGGAGTATATGGTGCAATGAAACTCGTACCATTAGAGTTCTCTCTCAAATTGAAATTTGTCAATTATAGGATGATGCCTTCTTTTCTATGGCAGCCTACTATTGAACAATAACTTTCTCGTGATTTTCTAATCAATCAATTCTATCTTTGTTGTCTAGCTCTACGTATGGGAAGAATTGAAGATGTCTTTTTGGGGTTATTGTGGAACCCACAAAGAAAATGAAGTTTGTGGATCTCAAATGGAGCCATTGCAACTTTCTGATGCAGCCTAACTTCTCATGCCTTGAAGTTCACTTCTTTTGAATAAAAGTATTGCTTTAACTTAAAGCAATAAAGCTAGAGGGATTAGAAAATAATTAAAAAGTGAAATTTTGAATTAAAGTTCCATCATTACTTGACATAACAGGTTAGCTCCTGCCCAAGATTTCTTGATTAAGGGCATATTTTGGCTAAGTCTTTATTATCTTAAAAAATTATCCACATATCAAATAACATTTTAGATCCCTGTTTGGGCCACATTTTGTCTCCATTTTAAAGAGAAATAGAGCCGTTGAAAAGCTCCACCTGACATGATATTTTTGACTTTCATCTCACAATTGACTTAGGGTAGTGTGCTTCAACAGATCTATTTTTCATTTAATGCTTTTACCCATCATTCATTCAAATGTTATAATAAAGAGTAATTATATTTACGCCATAGTTTTTTTTTTTTTTTATTGCACCAGAATTTAGTTGAAGTGAAGGTTCCAACTTTTTTTGTAACGTAACATTCAATTAATTTACATATATTGTCTGTAACGATCTGTATCCAAATAGTTTATCGAACTTTTATATTTGTTAATTATCATATTTTTTAAAAACATAAGATTAGGAAATAAGTTTTTTTTACTCCCCTTTATAATTCTTTTTAATAGCCGTTGGGACAAGTACTAATTAATAGAAAATTAAAGATAAAAATACAGAGGAAAAGGTTGAAGACACAAGTACATGCAAAATGTAGTTATCAAAATGATGTGAATATAATTACCATATACAAACTTAAAATATTTTATAATTGTATTTATTCTAATAATAAGGGGAGCCGTGGCCGTTGTCTCCAACTTGTTTTGTATTTGTTGTCCCATAATTTTTTTTTAATTGACAGTTGAAAATGACATCCAGCTTTTGTAGCAAAATGATCATCAATAGGAGGCATTTGTTACACGGAAAGAACAAGTCGAAACTAAGAATTTTTTTTTTTCAATAACCGTGGATCTCCGTGACAGTTTGTGCGCATTTCAACTAATTCCACAGAACCCGAAATTTACAGTCGAATACTCACCCCACATAATCCTGAGAAGACTCTAACTGATGACCATTAAGAAGCAAATTCAAGATCTGACCAACCGAGCTACCCCTCATAATTAAAAAAGAATTTGTTCCAAGTCAATAGTCTGTTTCCAAGTTAGGATAAAAGAGATCGGTACACGTAATTCAATCTTCATGCAAAAGTGGTCAATCCCAAGATTAGTTGGGAAAAAGAAAAAACCTCATCTTTTTAAAAGGGCTCGACCCGAGCATTCGAATCAAACTTCACGACAAAGTGCAGATGCACACAAAAAAATGCTAAAAATTCTTAGTCAAGTCAGCAAACAAACATAAGCAAGATGCTAAAGGCTTCGGAATCAACTTTTATTCGATGAAAGATATCCACAAAAATAATAGAAAAGAATTCTTATGAGAAAAGCAGATTTGAGTGCTAAAAAACGAAAAAGAAAAAAGCGTAGTGCCCCCTACTACCAAAAGGTTCTTCACAGCACAGGAAGCATAAAGAATAAATTCAAAATACTTATCGCTTCAATCAAAATTACGTTCCAAAATAACAATACGCAAGAGTGAGAAGTAGAAATAGTACAAATATCCAAACGAAAACCAACAATATAAAAAAAAAAAAAAAAAAAACAAAATAGAGGTACAGTGACAATAGTTGCATTTTTAACATTTGACCTCCTTCAAACCATGAGCGAAGTACAAGAATGTTGGATCAGTGGCACCTTCCTTGTAGTATGCAAACACTACGGTGCTGTCATCATGCATGCCCTCTCCCACAAAACTAGAACAAGAAGACAGACCTCGATCAGCCAAATTAATTAAAACACATTTCTTAACAGTAGGAATTAAAATGTACTTTCAGAGACCGTTTAGGATGACTTCTTAAAAGCCTAAAACTATCCCAAATGGGCCCTCAAGATCAGTATAAAGAACCAAGATTTTGTCATCAAACTACTCGATACTTTCAAATGATATACCAACCTCCTTACCAAACATGTTAAAAGAATTCTATGTTAAACTTACAATTGGAGGTCACTCAGCTTTGAGAGCAGAAACTTAGTCGCCCCTTCAACACCCTTCTTGAACTCCGCTTGCTTCTCTTCATCGAGCTTGGGTGTCAACAGCTTGATATACTTCTTGATGTATGCAACAAATTGCTTCTTGTCAAAAGGGGGTTGCTCCTGTATTTAATAATCGGGTTAAGACATTAAATTCTGCGCATAGAATTCAGTCATATATTACTCATTATTATGCATAAACTAACCTGGAGCCTGAATGTGTCAACAATATCAACAACCTTGGCACCCGCGTCATCAACACCCTCGCCCTCGTCAACACCTTCAGCGGAAGGGTTTGCACCAATGTCTACATCAACCGCTCCCTGGACAACCCACTGTGATCCACCACAAAAATTACGGCATAAAAATCTTGCTAAGGAGACGTAATAATACAAGTATCCAATACCTCCCGGGATCATCAAAATAAATAAGCAACTAGTAAATAAAGCAAATTGAAAAATGTTTACGAAGTCAATGAACATTACAGTTAACCAAATAACTATATCTAATGAAATAAGTAAAGACCATTACCTTTCCCTCAACTTCCCATAGAACCCCATTTTCGATTTCCTTGAATGGAAACGAGTCTGAGAGAAGTTCATCACCTAAACAATTATAAATAAGAATGTTATCCATAGTGAAAACATTAACTAGTCTTGGTGAAATTTCTAATCAGAAATTATTTCAACAGTGTAAAATTCCTTGATAACAACATTCATGGAACGAAATATACCCGGAGGAAGCTGAAGTTCTGAACTTATCTTAAATACTTATTCATTTTTATAATATAACTCACACAGAACTTATAAACCACAATTCCACAACAAGAAGACATATCATCATACAGACTACAGATTCCTTCTACCAATAGCCTTTGGTAGATCCACTATCTTTGTATGCAAGGCTTTTACAAAAAAGAATGAGTTTGTTGGATAAATGACCCACTAAATCAGCAACAAGAACTTGATCGATAAAAATAATAACAGTCAACAAATCAGCAAAAAACCTTGAATTGTTGCTGCAAAAAAACCATTCACAACTACCACAAAAGATTTAATATTCAAAATAAAAACACGAATTTAAATCAGTCAAAAGAAAATACTACAATCAAGATAAACATTTGATCTTTGTGGCACAAACTCGTGTAGTATAAACACAAGAGCAAAATTAGATATTTCTAGCAGTAAGTCTATTAAATAAATCAGCAAAACAGAACATCTAACTAAAAGTTTACCAATACTCCGTGAATAATCAGCAATTAAAAATACCAGTAATGACGAAAATTAAGTATGGTCTATTAAAAAATAAATCCCAGCCTTAAAAAACCAAAACTGCACCTAAAAAACCAATAAATAGTTTAATCTATAAACCAAAAACCTATAGGGCAGCAAAAAAAAATAAATCTTCATTACAAAATCCCACAAGTAGATCAGCCACAACAACACAAGATAATAGGAAAGAACGGCTCAAAATAATAGATCTAAAACACTATCATCTATAGTCACAATCATCCCATGCCCACTTCACAACATATCATGTATCCACAGACAGATCTACAGCACATAAAAGTCCCATAAAAATTAAGAAAAAAAAAACCACAAAATAATAACCTGTGAGCAAATCTTGGTAGACCAACATGATTATAGAGTTTTAGCACTCGGGTCCCTCAAAGGCTTTAAGAGAATGCGGGTTCACAAGCAGGCGACAGCGAGAGGGTAGAATATTGTAAAGAAGACGAAAATAAATAGGCCGAGGGTTTTGACGGAAGAAGGAGGTCGAATGGGGAAATTACCTACAATAGACAGAAATTTTCTCAATTTGACATTTGTGTCCTTTCCCTACTATGTCGGCCTTTCACTGTTGGGCCTAAGCCATTCTCTGTTGGGCTTTTCTAGTTATTTCTATGAAAAGCCCTATTGGCACTAATGTTAGCCCTACAAAGACTCCTTATTCACCTGGGGACGTCAAAATACCTCATCTAAGAGTGTTAAGGAGACGAATCACTTGCCAGTTTGGCTCGTGTACGGGATGAGTCGTGAATTCTCGTGCAAGCAAGCTCGTCAAAATGAACGAAAATACAATTTCAATAAAAAAAATCGACTTGAATAATCATATAACTCACCCACCAAGGAGCAAGACAAGTAACACTTCGAATGAGTGAATCGATTTCCTCAACAAGTCGAAATGTGTCAACAGCAGGCGAGGTAAATGATTCGTCACGTTCCATTTAACACCTCTACTACTCCAATCGGGAAATTAGTCGGGAACGTAAATACGATCTCTATAAATCCTATTTGAAAGCCAAAAGAAAATGAATAGATGAGGATAACTAAATCCCACACAATTTTCAACCTTTCATGTCATTCTAACCTTTAATAATTTTAGACGCGTCTAAACAGAATTAAAAATTAAATAATTATGTAAATTGATTAGGATAGAAAGTTAAACTCATTTTACTTTGTAGACCCGAAGACAACATGCTCTAAAATATCTGACGGTAAGAAAAGTAGGACACAGACCAAAGTAAGGTGGACCGTGGATACGTCCCATTCTACCGTGGCACATTTTAATTGGTTAACTGTTGAACATATATATATGAATATCTATGGGACAATGCATTTCTTTCTCTGAATCGCTCATGGGACTTCGGATTCTAACCTAAGAGGTAAACATTGTTTGTGATATTTTGTTGGGTTTACAGTTCAATTAAATAATTATGTTTTATCATCGAACCCCCTATAGTTCCTTTTGGTACTGTTTATGTTGTTGTTTATTGAGATTAAAAACACTCTGATTTGTTTTTAGATTTCTTTTTTGTAATAGTTAAGAAGATGAAACCCAGATCATGATTTCTTGTACTGGATTTTGTTGTTGTTGCTGAAATTGATGATCTTGTGGGGGTGTTCACTATTTTCAGATTCTGAATCTCGGGATTGAATTTTGGGGAAATTTCGGTTGATTTTTCAATTGGGTAGTGATTGATAAATTGAAAATCATTATGGATGGTAACAAGGACGAGGCTTTAAGATGCATTAATATTGCTAAGAATGCAATTGCATCGGGCAATAAACAAAGAGCCCTAAAATTTATTGGAATTGCGCTTAGACTTAATCATAATTTACCTGTTGATGATCTTCTGGCCAAGTGTGAAAATCTTGATTCATCATCGTCCCCTGGTCCATCTAATAATGTGAGCAATGCTAATGGGCTGAAAGATGAGACGAGGCGGGTTAATAGCAATGAAGTTCAGAATGGGGAGAGGAATTACACGGAGGAGAATGTACAATTGATTAGACAGATTAAAAGTAAGAGGGACTACTATGCAGTTCTAGGTGTGGAGAAGAGTTGTCCGGTGGAGGATATTAGGAAGGCATACCGGAAATTGTCACTGAAAGTCCACCCGGATAAGAACAAGGCTCCAGGATCTGAGGAAGCATTTAAGAAAGTTAGCAAAGCATTCAAGTGCTTGAGTGACGATGATTCCAGGAGGCAGTATGATCACACTGGTTTAGTCGACGAATTTGAGCATAATCAGCAGTATAATGTTAGGCGAAGGCGGAGGAGAACTGGGAATGACTTGTTCGATGATGAATTTGATCCTGATGAGATATTCAGGGCATTTTTTGGTCAGAATGACATGTTCAGGAATTCTCACGTTTATAGGACTAGAACTGCCAATAATGGTACTCATCAGAGGGAAGATTTGGGTAGTAATGGACCTAATCTGATGTTGCTTCTTCAGTTACTGCCATTTTTGATAATCATCTTGCTTGCTTATCTTCCTTTCTCGGAGCCTGAGTATTCTTTGCAGAAGAATTATTCCTACCAGTTTAAGAAGACAACAGAGACACATGGGGTGGAGTTTTTTGTGAAATCACCAGAATTTGATAAAAACTATCCATATAGAAGCCCTGGTCGAGATGACATTGAAAATAATGTTATCAAGGACTACAAACATACGCTCAGACGCTATTGTCACATGGAAATGCAGAGGCGTCAGTGGAATAGAAATTTTCCAACTCCTCACTGTGACAAGCTGGAAAGTTTTGCTGCGTGAAGGTAAGCTCAAGTTTTGATATAAATTCATGAGATGTTTGTCAGTCTACTTTTTTGTTAGTATACTGCTCAAATGATATAGTGTATGATATGATTTATTTCCTCTTTTTTCTTTCTTGTATTGTCTTTCTTTTTCCTTCTGTGATATTCAAACATTGTCTTAAATTGGAAGCAAGGACAAATTGTTATTACCAACTGTGGCTTATGATGTTGAAATGCATAGGATAACAGATTCCTTTTGAAGACTACAGATTGATGATTACGAGTTTTAGGTTCAAAATAGGCTGATGAATAAGCCCTAGTTTGATAGCCATTTTTAGTGAAAATGAATTTTTTTGATGGTGAATATGTGGTTGAAAAAGAAGGAAAAGTTATTGATGTAATGGAAAATATTATTCTATTAAAAAATGTGTGGTTGAAAATGAGTAGAAAAATGAGAATAAAAAAAAATGGGTACCAAACAGGGGCTAAATGTTTTTACTGCCTGATCTGGTGTAATGTGATGGGTAATGCAGAGAAATTGGATGTTCTCATAAATTTTGGTATTGGGAAGAGATAGGCTCTGTAAATTGTTGATTTAGGCTTCAAAGAAAGAATTAGTGTGTATCTGAGAGAAAAACAGAAGAGAGAGAGTTTAGTTCAACTCTCTAATAAAGAATACTATTAGTACCCATAGGCTGCTGGAATTTTCTCATTTAGCATATGAATAATTATCAGAAACTTAATAATTACACTATCATACCCGCGAGCTATGATGTTCGGACTTGAGTACGGGTACATATCTAAGTGTTGGATCTTTTATTATTTAAAATGTGGGATACGGGGATGTGGTTAAAAAAAGTCCAAATTTCGGACGTAGGTACGTGGGTACGTCTTTTAAACTTCAATTTTGTTTTTTAGATTTTATTTTTACTTTGATATTGTCATATTTTTGAAATTAAAAATGATGAATTGAAAAAGAAAATTAAAAAAAAAAAATGATTAATTGTATTGTTTGAATATTTTAGTAAACTAAAATATGTATGGTGTAAAAGCAAATATCCATATTAAAAATGGTCCAAACTCTAATTAAATCCATCCATAACCATATTATTAATCCAATAAAAATGACCCAAACCCACATCTATATTATTAACCTAATAAAAATGGGCCCAACTCCAATTAAACTCAAATCTCCTCTCATTCCTGTCAACGCCGTCTTTTTCTTCGCAACTTTTGGTTTCCAAGTGAAGAATCAGACCAACCTGCCAATCTCTCATTCCTATCATCGCCAGTGCCAACCTGCTATTTCTTTACACACATCGTCGGCGCCGCTAAGATAACTCTTCAATTTTATAGAAAATTTCTTGCCGGGTCCAATTGAAACTTGAAGAATCGGACCCGTATTCCGTACCGGTACACGTGTCGTGTCGTGTCGACACGGGTATGCCAGCCGGAATGCCGAAGCCGAGCATCACAGCTTGCGAGGATTCCAATCAAAGTGAAACAACTTTAATCCCACTTGTTGAAACAACATCATGCCATAATTTCTTACCAAATGTTGCAAAAATTGCAAAAAACCTTACTTGGATTCTTGTTGAAAATTTTAGCTTATACGCATTTTCTACTAACCTTTTAATATTAATACTTAACCTAATTTTTTGTTTCCAGATTTACAAAACGGGGCTTATTTGTCTCGAGGTATCTAGAATTTGAAACGAAGCACATACCATGTGCATGTTGGTGTTTGATATGCGTCGAACACATTTTTGGTGTTGTGTCCATGCTTCTCAGTGCGGATCATTGAGATCTTTGCCAATTCTGGCCCAGTAATTTTGATCGACAACAGTTATTAATAACCTTTTAGATGTCACAAGCAGCCTTCCCAAGTCCCTGAAAGACCTCGGATCAGTGCTTATTGTGCCTATATTACTTGCAGTTTTTGTTGTTTAATCCTATGCCTCTCTTGGCCCCTATTTGGTTTAGATAAAAAAAAATCATATTTTTAGTAGATTTTGATAAAAGTTGATGAAATGTATGGTTGAAAAGTTGATAAAACTTGTAGGTCCCATGAAATGTGTGGTTGAAAATGAGTTCGAAGAAATAGGGGCCAACAGGGGATTAAGTGTTTATTCTCCCTGCAATCTTATTCAGAGTGATGATTGAACTTCTTTTTCATTATGTCATCCCTCCTTTCTCCCGGTGATTTTATGTGCATGTTGTTTACCATTGTCTTATGGAATCTTTAAGTTAGTGGTGGTGGTGTTATGGACTTCCAGCTTTGTACTTCCAACCTATGTAGAGACGGGGAACCATAAACCATCAACTCCACTGCTATATGTTTGTTGAATTATATCTTCGGAAAATCATTTTATTTTAAAACATTTGATCTTCAGTGGAATGTTGTTTTGAAAATGAGTTTTTGCTTTTTCTCGGTTGAGCAGATTTTCTGATTGGATTGTGGAGTTCCCTGGTGAGAGTTGCACAAACTATCATATTTGAAGCAGCAGTTGGGTGTTTTGAGGATTTGTAGCATACAGGAAATTCCTCGACTGTGAGTTTGATGTACAATGTATGTCATATATACATTGAATGCCTTAATCATTTTAAGACAGAAGCATTATTATTTTATGACCAACTAAAGATTTCTTTAGTCTATATGATTATGTTAACTTGCTTCATCAAATGTTTGCACGTGATCTTGGATAAAATTTTGATCCCCGTCCATGGCTTGGGTTGTTTGGGGAAGACGACCCATCATGGATGTAAGACGAAAGCTTATGTCGAAAGCATTTTTCTAAAATATTTTCTTCCAAAATGATGAGAATCATTACTTTTCTGCATTTTTTAAATACTCAGTTTTCGCGAAGAAATTTTTTCCTCTCACGTTCCATCATTTTCTGATGGGTAAATTTCGTCTGCCTTCACCGTACTTGTAGTGAAATTTCAATTGTATCACTAAATATGGACACCATAGGTGCTGTCAAGTTGTCAGCAGCTGTAGGTTTTTTTTTTTTTTTTTTTTTTTTTGTGTGGCGAAAACCAATCAATAACTGGCAAGTGTCTTAGGCACAGTGGCGGAGCCAGCACCTGGCGAGCTCGCGCGGCCGCCCGTGCTGGCTCCACCAGAACCTTCAGTGGGAGCTGCGTCCGCCGGGAAGAAAGGCGAGGAACAGCTGCAGCCTACTGTCGAGGAAGAAGAAGATGACAATTTGGGCCAATTTTTTTTTTTTTATCCGTGTGTTTTGGGCCTTATTTAAAACAAAAGGCCCAATAGGTCATGGCCCAATATCTGGATGATGGATATATTTTGCAATAATCAATTGGTCAAATTCAATTATCCAAAAATTTTGAGGGAGATAGGAGAGGAGACGACAAGTAGAGGTGGCGCCACGGCAGAGCAATGCGCAGAGGTGGTGTGACTTCCAGTCTAGTGACTTAGAATAATACGTATGTACACAGTACATATTCAATTTGCTTCATGAATTTCCTTTTTTTTTTGTGCTTATTTGGCGATGATTTTATAGGGTTTTGGTTAATGCGTTGGCATATACGATTTATTAATAATCGAAAATGATTGTTCTTCTAAATTGGAATGTTTATTATTTAATTGATGGAAAGTATCGATAATCACCTTACCAGAGGGACGATCATTATAAGGTATAGATGTGTGAGAATTGAGATGTGGGTTTAGGATTCGATGGGAATTATGGAGATTTCGTAGGGTACAATGGGGATTGGAAATTTGGAAAGTCTGTTCCGTTCGCCGGAGAGAATTTGGAGGATGGTGTATAGTAGCGGTGGGATGGGGAGACGCAGGTGGGTTTTGTTTTTCTGGATTTTAGTTGCCATGAAATTACAGAAACACCCCTGACTCCATTGTATTGCCTTAACAAGGTTCTGATGTTTCATTATAGTTGCATAATCAATTCTCAACTATTAAAAAATAATCTTTGCTAAATCTTCACGTGATTAACATTTTTTAACTTCATGAAAATTTTACTTTTCTATATTAGATAATCAAATGTACAAAATTTTGAAATGTTTGTTTTTGTGATAGTTATGTATAATATAACGTTATTTAAATTGATTGTGTCATGAAGATATTGAAGAATTATATTTTCATATGTTTAGAATTTTTACGTGTTAGTATATTTACATATATATTGAAATTTTTTTAATATTATTTAATTAAATATTAATAAACGATATCGTTATTACGATCGTCAACGATCAACCGTCCTAGCTGACTTCCGATCCTGGATTCGCCACTGCTTAGGCAGCTTGTCAGCTCAGCATAATTTAAAATCCTGTTAGTTATCTGTTACTTTTCCATGTTCGTATAGCATTATTCTCGTGTGAGTGACTTTGATTTTAGTCAAGATTTGATCTTTCAATCTCTAAGCCCTTTTTTTCCCCAAAAATAGTGTTTTTTTTTTTAAGAATGCGTGGTTAAAAAAGAAAGAAAAATTTTCCTTTTATGCGTAGTATTATTTTATCAAATATTGTATGATTAAAAGTAGGAGAGAGAAAAATATGATAGAAAAAAAAAGGCTCAAACAAGAGCTAAATTTGTAATTTCATCACTCCGGTATGTGTCCTAGACCAAAGTGAGTCCGGTTTCAATTTGATGAAAATTATTTTATTGACAGGTACACATTAATAAAGTTTTCACTATTTATTGCATGACATGATATGACATTTTATCATTTCTCACATCTTAAAATATTAATTTTTAAATTTTTTTTATCTGAAAATGGTGTCTTAACCTTCATTTTATCATATATTTTTTATTTGAATTAGTTTCATTCATTTTATCATAGTTTTTTAGATGTCATATAATGATTACGTGGAAGATCAATTATGATATAACTAACAATTAAACAATTTCTTTAGGTTAACATAGTTGTAAAATTAAAAATTCAATTACAGTATAGTGACTCAATTGAAATTTCATTAAAAATTCAGTGACCCTGGGTGAAATTTACACTTATCTAACTTTTTTATTCTATTGATATTGATCTGAATCTAGATCTCAAGTGAAATCGAGCCAGTCACGTGCAATTCCAGAATTCTAGGATTTGCAGCTCCCCGCTTTTTTGCGGAACAGAAAATGAAAGAAAAGCCAGTCGCTGACGCCTCGTATTCCAAATAATCGACCAAGTAATGAAGAGATTCATTTTTAATAATTTGTTGTTGAAAATTAAAAAAAATTATATTTTAAAAATAGACAGTTTCAATTCGTCATCCATTATTTTACATTTTATAGTATTTATTTTTAATCATATATTTTTTATTAAAATAATATTACACGAAAATCAAAAACTTTTTATTTTCATTTTTAACTATGTATTTTCTATCAATTTACAATTTCATAATATATTTTTCAAAATTAATGGGATTCAAGCACTCCCAAATAGGCTTTATAAGTTTAAAATAAGTTGAAGGAAAAAAAAAAAAAAAAGAGTAAAAACTTGTCCATTTATGACATTGACCAGCCAACTTTTTTGACCACCCAGCATAATGTTTTAACAGTCAAGGAACAGCATAGGTGCTCGTAGGAGTAATCGCATGTGAGATGCAAAAAAACATTATTTTATTTATATAGAACTCGCACACTCACAAACGATCATTCATATGGTCACCCATGCAGGTTAAGTAGCATTTTTCATGTTTTAAATATTCATAACAAACCAAAATAACTTTAAAAAGGAAAAGGACAGTAGATTCAAATGAACCCCCAAGTGATGAAATCAATCTTGAATTTATTAAGAGGGAGTGGAGGAATAAAAACACATTGCCATCGTGCTGATGGCCGGAATGGCGGATGACCACCAACACCAAATCTCAAAATGACAATAATATCCTCATTCATTAGAGTTGGTGATGTGGCCCTGAATGTGAATAAGGGTAAAAAAATGTAAAGAAAAGATTTTCGTGGGCCATAATATTTTGCAGCCGACACCATTGGACCAACAAAGGAGAAAGACATGAAATGACAGAATACCCTCAAAATATCCTGCCAAAAGATTGTTAACAAGAGGGTAATTATGTCAAAAAGTAGGCTACTCCATGTTCATACATAATCTCGCTTTACGAGTGGTACAACAGTACAATCTCTATATACGTCTACACTTATCAAAAGATCCAAGAAAATGAAGAAATCCCATCAAAGATATACCTTAAATTATAATCAATCATAAGCAAGAATAGATTATTACCGAAGAAAACGGCTTTTAAGCAAGATCAGAATATCATAAAACATTACAAAATTCACAACCACTTATAAGTATATTGTATGAAGATGATAGCTAGTCCCCTGAATCATCATCACCTCCAAAGATGGATACACGGTTGTAAAGGAGGAACAAAACGAGTACAAGAACTAGTGCAACTCCGACCGGTGAGCCACTGACTCGGTGGATGGTATTGGGTTCTCCGGTGGAGAAGATGCTCGAGACGAATGAGCCGCTGTCGGATGAGAGGAATTGGATGACGAGGAGGAGGATTATGGGAAGGAGGAGGAGCCCAACTGGGCTGAGCAACTCGGCGATGAAATCAGTAAGGGCTTCACCTTGGTCACCGAGTAATGTCGGCACCACTATTACTAGCACAACCACCACCGCCAAGAGAGCGGCATGGGGAGGTCCAGCACGGCGGTCTTCTATCATTTTGTGGTGGTTGTGAAATGTGTGTGTGATTTTCTTGATCTTTTGTTTTTGTGGGGACTTGACACTTTGCTTTAGGTTTCACAAGTGTTTCTTGTTGGTTTTGGTTTGTCTTTTGGTAAGGAAATGAGTAGACTATAGATGCACTTGGACGCGCTTGTTTGAAAAATAATAATTAACTTTTCAACAAAGGAATGGGGTGGGAAGAAGGGAAAATTCTTGCATTGTGATTTCCCATGTCATGCCACTCGAGTGGGTAGAATTGACAATGGACTCGAGTAGGTAGAATTGACAATGGGCTCAATTTATATTCTCATGAACTTTTGGATCAAGAGTCTGTTTGTTTTAAATTAAAATCTAATTTTAATCTAAATCAAAGTGAAACAATTAATATCAACCATATTTTTTTGGGTTCCACAATTTGTTAACCACACATTTCAAAAATTTCTATAACAATCTACTAAAAATCTGATTTTAATCCCTATCAAACATCCTCCAAGTCAGGCTCGAAATTTTGCATAGGTAAGTTGAATTATTTTTACAATTTTCTTTAAATTCTTTTTGAAAAGAAATTGAAAAACCTGGATCAAACTTGGTTCGATTTAGCCCATTATCACCCCTACTAGGCGGGAAACTTTCAAGTTCTTTCCCTAGAAAATTTCTAGGAAGGAAGATATTTTTCCTCTCTCCTTGTTTTTTAATTTTACCACATGAAAATCAACGTAAAACATTGTTTTTGTAGAGAAGGGTGATTTTTCTAGCCATAATTACATGTAGGGTCTCTGCCAAGGTAATTGCCTTTTTGGCAAGGGCAAAAGGGGTATTTAGCCTGTTGCCATGTGATGTTGGACCCTGTACTATATGCCAAGATGAGTAGATTTGGAGAAATATCAATGCTAAATTGGATCCATTGGCATTTTTGTTTCACAAATTAATGATTTTATTTCTACTTTTGATAATTGCAACTTTGAAAAGTGTCCTTATCTGATTAACCAATTGGCTAATTTTTTTTTTTTTTTTTTTTTTTTTTTAAGACCGCTTAAATTAAATGAATAAATCTCATATGCGCTCATTTTAAATTGATTTAATAAATTTTAATTTGTCTCAATTCACTTTATTTCAATTTAGGATTCATTTGATTGCAAGAATAAAATTTTGATGAAAAGAAAATCAATCTCAGGGAATTGAATTGCCTAAAACTTATTTTTATTGAGAATTGTCAATTAATTGTGTTTGATTGATATAATATTTTACCTGAAAAATGTTGAAATTTTTTATCTTTTGATATTCGTTTGAATTTTTTTTTTTATGAAATTTATCAATTAAAGAAATATAATTTGTTACAATTAGGGATATAATTTGTTTAAAAAAAATTGCCTGAAAAATCATAAACACCAAATCCATGAGAAAATGAATTCCTCAAAAACAAGGAAAAAGGGGTTACTTGGGGGTGAAAAATCAATTACCTGAAAATTTTTGCCTATCAAATAGCCAAAAAGGTGAAAAAATGAATTTTAATTTCCTTGTTTCATAGAAAATGTTGCCTATCAAACAGGTCCTTAGTGTCAAATTTCACTAGTCTATAGCGATTTATCATCTATAATCCTCAAACTAATAGAAATCTGCATAGTTGACAATAACAACACAAGGGATGGCAATGCTTTCGATTAAAATGTTAGAAAACAAGCTTTTTAATCTTATTTTAACACTTTTATGATGTGGCATGGTAGATTTCCATACCATTCAACAGTTACTCGTGACATTCATTGAAGTATAATAGTAAATTTTATCAATTTCGGAGATGACATGTGACTTAGTCAAATTTAGAATTATATTAAAGTTTGATGACCCAATTTAAAATAAAAGTAAAATTCAATTATCCAACTAAGATAAATTAAAATATAAGGACCTAATTAGATTTTATAGAAAGTTCAATAACCATGGATAAATTTACCTCCTAAAAAGCTACGTGACATTGAAAATATTTTCAAATATAACATATTTCTCCTCGAATGTTACCATGTTCTAGCAGAATTAATACCAGCTGCAATAACGCTTGTGCCAGTTTACACCTTTAGTGTGGGCTAATTTATATTTGTTTAATTATTAAACTTCAAATTTAATTATACATTTTGATGAATCCACGAGTAATATTATTAATAAAAAATAGATTTCTAAATTAATATTTCTCAATCCATATTATGAACGCTAGTCAAATTGAAGAATGTTGAATATTTGGTAGTGAAAGAGTTGTGTTCGTAATGAACAAATGAACTAACAAGGTTTAATTTGCGGAGCCTAATTTTAAAAATAAAAAAATAAAAAAAATTGGGAAAAAAGGAATTTATGATATACAAACCACAAAAGAAAACAAGAAATGAAGAAGAAAGAAATCCGAGGTAAGTGATAATCACGCTTTCCTTAAAACAATATAGTCTCGCAACGATACTCACAATTTACAACACTTGTCTTCCAAGATACAATGAATACAATTTATGGTAGAAGCCCTTCAAACCACAAACAACAGCGAACTAGAATAAAATTTCTCACCTCTTCAAGAAAATATGATTTTGAATTATTATAGAGATATTTTGAAAGAGTTTTGGTGTAATGTTCAATGCAAAAGTAATATGGGATACATTATGAACATTCAAATAGTCCTATATATAGAGGATGAGAGGTTGTGAGTAAAGTGACACGTCTCAAACTCCGCAACCTTACGAAAAGGAAGCACATCTCGCTCGAGCGTCAGTATCAATACTTTAACAAAATACTTCTCGCCTGCCTATTGCTCGAGCGTTAGGCAAACGATGGAGTCAATCAATTTTTCCTATTTTTCTTCCAATTTTTGGACCGCAATTTCTCATTCATTCAAAATTGATTTTGAAATTCTAAATATATCACGACAATCTACTCGACGAGTAAAACAAGTTAGTCTATTTACATTCATAATTTGACTATCAAATCAAGTCTAATGCTGAAGTTGATACCAAAGTCACTTTTCCACAATTCTTGATTTTAATACTTAACTATTTTTTTCCTTGATTTTAAACCAATTTTCAAAAATCACCCATATGAAAGGAAATTCATATATGCATATGCAATGCAAAAACTTTATGATGCATCGTAGAGAGAGACGTGAACCATTCAGCCGTTAATGTAAGTCTAGACAATAATACTCACACAGATGTATTTCCTAAATCATTCATGGTTCTCATGACTTGACTTATTTTGACCATGAACCACTCTTGAAAGGATTCTCTGCTATCGCTAGTTTGTCGCTGACATATCGCTCGAGCGCCAATGTCAATATTTTAACAGAATACTTCTCGCCCGCCTGTCACTTTCCTATCGCTCGAGCGCTAGGTGTTCAATGGAGTTAGGTAGTTTTCTCATCCGGTTTTTTTTTTCTTCCAATCTTTGGACCGTAATTTCTCATTCATCCAAAATTGATTTTGAGATTTCAAATATACCAAGACAATCTACTCGATAATTAGAACAAGCTGATTTATTTACATTCATAATTTAACTATCAGATCAAGTCATAATATTTGATTGAAATTGACATGAAACTCACTTTTCCATAATTCTTGATTTTAATACTTAACCCAAATTTTTTTTTTCTCAATTTTAAACCAATTTCAAACAAAGAATCTAATCCTCATCAGAAAAAATGAAAAGAAAGTGAGCCACAAGTTGGGGGAGTGGGGACTAACGCCATCATTTTAATTAAATAGGGATTGTGTGAGACAAGGAGAATTCTATCACTTTATAGAATAGATTAGGCATGTTTACCTCTCTACAACGGTGGAAGTTTCTCAATGATAGTTGAAACTTGAAATGATTCACTCAGTTTCATCTTCTCCTCGTGTATGTTATGAAATAGAACTTGAAATTCTTGTACTTGACTTATTACGATCTTAGAGTCTACCATTTTGTAGTCCAAAAATTTGCCAACTATGAACTTCTTTGTTCCGACATCCTCGATCTTTTACTTTTTCTCCAATGAATTTCATAGGTCATTGACCGAGTCTTTTGAACTATACACTCCATAAAGTATATTGTTCAATCCATTTAGAATATAGTTTGTACACGGGAAGTTCGAGTGCTTCCATGCATTCAAAGCAATAATTGATTCATGATTATTTTCTCCTTTTTGTACTGCAAGAGTGGTCTCTTTTAGAAATTTTGCCAAGTTCAACATAGTAAGATAAAACAACATCTTTTGTTGCCATCTTTTGAAGTCTATGCCTTCAAACTTTTCCTATTTTTCCCATGTGGAATTAAGTATTTTGAAGTGGTATAGCCAAAGGCGAACCACATTATTCATATCATTGGTTGTTTGACTCGAAATAGTCTCAGTGGTATTCATTTCTGCTACGTAAATAGAAGTCAACATAAAAACAACAAGAAGGGAATATCACGTAAAACTTATTCAAAGATTAAAGCTTTGTTTCCACAAAACAACTGCGATAGTCTTAAGATTGTTGAGTGTTTGGCAATGAAAGAGTAGTTTTGTAATGAACAAACGAACTAGCAAGGTTTAATTTGGCGAAGCGTAACTAAACCAAAAAAACAAAATTGGAAAAAAAAAATATGGTATACAAACCACAAAAGAAAACAAGAAGTGAAGAAGAAAGAAATTCGAGACAAGTGATAATTATTCTTTCCTTTAGACAATATTGCTCCACAATGGTGCTCCTGGTTTATAGCACTTGTCTCTCAAGATATAATGGATACAACTTGTGTAGAAGCATTTCAAACCACAAGCAACAGTGAACTCGAATATAATTTCTCCTCTCTAAAAGAAAATATGGTTTTGAATGATTATGGAGATGTTTTGCAGGAGTTTTGATGTAATGCTTAATGCAAAAATGATATGAGATGCATAATGGACATCCAAAGGGTCGTATATATAGATGATAAGAGGTTGTGAATGAAATAACACGCCTCAAACTCCGCAACCTTACGAAGGGAAGCATCTCTTGCTATCGCTAGCTTGTCATTGACATCTCGCTCGAGCGTCAATATCAATATTTTAATAGAATACTTCTCGCCCGCATGTTGCTCTCATATCGCTCAAGCGCTAGGTGAGCGATGGAGTTGGGCAGTTTTCTCGACCAATTTTTCCTTTTTTTCTTCTAATATTTGGATCGTAATTTCTCATTAATCTAAAATTGATTTTGAGATTCCAAATATATCACTACAATCTACTTGACAATTAGAACAAGTTGGTCTATTTACATGCATAATTTGACTATCAGATCAAACCCGAATATTTGACCAAAATTGACACGAAAATCACTTTTTCACAATTCTTGATTTTAATACTTAAACCAATTTTTTCCCCCTATTTTAAATCAATTTCCAACAAAGAATCTAATCCTCATCAGAAAAAATTAAAAGAAAGTGAGTCACAAGTTGGGGGAGTGGGGACTAACACCATCATTTTAATTAAATAGGGGTTCTGTGAAGCAAGGAGAATCCTATCACTTTATAGAATAGATTAGAACATGTTTATATATTTTTCACTTATTACATGACATTTTCGGTAAATTCTTTTTATTCGAGTTCAATATCACAAATCACAATATGTTTATAAACATAATTTATACAAGAGTAATGGTATAAGAATCATCTAGATGATCGCATGTGAGTGTGAGAGGAAATATTATTTTATTCATGAAAAATTCACACATTCACAAGTGGTCATCCGAATGAATTCTTTAGATTTATCCTTTATACAAATATTTTACATCTTGATTCCTTAAACGTATTTATACTAAAATATGTAATTAAGTTTTTTTTTTTTTTTTCTTTTTACTTTTTATTCTCCTGTCTGAAAGCAATGTTTTGTACTTGTCTGAAAAGCTGGTATAGTGGGACAATTATTGTACGGCATTTCAATTGGAGTTAAATCCCGAATCAATAATGCTAGGCGCACAGGATTACTCAACAGATACTATCAAAGATTTGAATTTTTGCTGACGTGAGAATTATTTATTGTTATTGTATTGATCGAGAGAGGGAGAAGGGAAGAGGAGAGAGAGACGGGCAGAAGGGGGAAAAAAAAGGAATGGAAGAGAAAAGAAATTTATTTTCGGCGCGTTCGAAATTCGTTCGTAAATTTTTTTATCTTAAATAACTCAAGTATATAAGAATTTAAAAATACATATTAAGTAATTTTATGTTTTTACTTTTTAATTTATAAGTTAAATATTTTATGTGTTATTTGTGATCAAAATTAAAGAAAAATAGTGTGAGTTATTATGATATTATTATATAGATCTACATAGAACCAGTCATATGACTAAATATTCCAAGTAGAGATTGAGAATAGATATAACATAAGTGAGAATGAAAATATTGGCATGAAATCTGTATTTAGTGTATTCATATGCTCATTCCATATTTAGTCATATGGATGATTCTATGTTGATCTACATAATAATATCCTATAGTATTACCCACACGACTCTTCTTTAATTTGGATCACAAAAGACACATAAAATATTTAACTTATAAATTAAAAAGTGAAAACATAAAATCACTTGGTATGTAGAGAAATTCATACATAATTCATTAAATTTCTTGTGTACTTAAGTTATTTGGGATTAAAAATTCTTGCAAACAAATCTCGAACGCACCGAAAAAAAAATTCATTTTCTTTTCTTTTCCTTTCCTTTTTTTTGTTCTCTCTCTCTCTCTCAATACAATAACAATAAATAATTATCACCTCAACAAAAATTCAAATCCCTGTTTAGGATCTAGTCAGAAACCTTGTGCGCCTAGCATTATTGAATCCTGAATACTCTGGAACTAAAATCCAAGGTGTACTTCCCTTCTATTAAATGCATCGGTCATACTACATGTATACATAGTTTGATATTTTAGTGAGTTACAAATTTCTAGACGTTAATTTTAACCACATTTTTTCCCCCAAAAAATGGCTAGATTTTTGACATAAAGAGTGTAAAAAATTATGTACGTATTTGAATGTGCAAATAGCTTATCCTCAATGCATGCATAACATATAGGGACAAGTTGCTCTAACGTCAACATGAAAGAGCAAGGTAAAAAGTGCCAATTAATCTAGAGCAAAAGTATTTTTAAGTGCAATTGGTTAGAAGATTTTCAGGATTGTTTCTAACGAGACTATAGTTCTCTCAATGTCTCTCCAAGTTACAAGGTAACTCTTTTCGAGAAAAAAAACTTTGATAAGTTTGTACCAAATAAAGATAAAAGCTCACAAATCAATTGCTACCCCATTTAATAGGTTAGTCTTTTGGGATGAAACTTCATTTCCCTACAAATGGTATCAAAGTTAAATTTCAAGCTTAGTCATATGAATTTACCAGAAGAAACCTCAACTGTAGCACAACAAATGCAGTGGGCCCTAAGTTGAATTGTGATAGTTGGAAAAACTATTCATCGTTGGCTTTGATGACATTTTGCTCACACGAGGTTGGGGTCTCTAATGCAGTGGAAGAGTTGAGCATTGATACATTATGTAATCCTTCTCAATTAGAGGAAGATAGGTGGACAGACGATCATTTGAAGATTGTTATAGTAAAATGGTACTTCATTGGAAGTGGAGATTGTTGGAAAAGTGTGGAAAAAATCATGGGCAATGGAGCATTAACAGTTGACTAACATGAAAACTTGTTTTTCAATCATAAATAGATAATAGGCTTATAAGGGGTTTTGACAACTCCATCTAAATAGTCATGGACGGACCCACATGGGACCCCACAAAAAATTTGGAAATTACCCAAATCTTATATATTGTCAATCCCATTTACGGCTCTTTCACTTGCTCAAGACCAGACTTTTCATTTGAATAATTGCATTTGGATTTTAATGTAAACGAGAGAGAGAGAAAGATCAACATTGTTGTCTGCTGTAGAAATTTGGAGATCGCCATTCATATTTTGAGATTTCCTCTACATGTGCTAAACTGCTAATTTTGTGGTTTTCTTTCGTCCAAGTAAGAAATCAACGACCTATTTGCTTGATTTAAAAAAAAAAAAAAGAATTAGCCAAAGAGAGTTCATTGATTTGGAAAACATATCAGTTTTTTTGCCAAATGGTATTGGTACTTAATTCTATATGCTCAAATCAACCCCCACATGTACAGATGAAGGATAAAAAATGAATGAGAAGCAAAAGAAAAGGCACTCACAATTCTGATAGTTATCGTCCGTTCCATGCACCATTAATTATCATTAGGATTTAGGCTCATTGTTATCCCTTCATAGTTCTCTTTATTTTGGAAATTATTTGACAGAGATGATGTACAAAGAGTCATTAAAATTTAAAATGTTAAAATATCGTTTAAAAAAAATTGTTTTTTAATTTTTGACCCTACAATACAAAACGTCGTACTCCATCCCTATAAATAGTTAACATTTACATACGAGACCATATTTTCCTATAGGAACAATAAATACTTTGAACATTTCTTCAAACGGTTTATTATTTGCATTCAATTTATATGAAGGGTCCGTTTGATTGTGAGGGTAGAAAGTGGATGGAAAGAAAATGAATGACAGTGAATTAAATTAAATATAATTTGTTTTAGAGGTAATTGTAATTAATGGTATTTGATTGATATAATTTTTCACCTAATCCATTTGACTTTATTTTTCATGCAAATTGTTACCTTTTGGGATAAATTTTTTCACAATCTGTATTAAAATTTATTTGGATTGCAAAAAAGTAAAAAAAATTAAAAAAAACAATTTTTGATTTTTTGTTTGTTTGTTTGTTTGGCTTTATTTTTATGCAAATTATCAATTAAATGGATAAATTTTTTTATCATTAGATTTAGAATATGTTTTCATTGCCAAAATTTTTTTTTTACAAAAAAGGATGAAAAATATTTTCCCACGACCCATAGGAAAATAAAAGATGAAAAATGTATTTTAAATGGTTGTACCTAGAAAATGAATAAAAATGAATTCCATGAAAAAGTTATGCAATCAAAACGAAAAATACTGCATCCTTGAGGACAATCACATATTTGTGAATCATTTTAGTTAAAATTTTCCATACTCAGGATGTATTAATAAAAACAATTGAGTAGACTATTCAATCATCGTATCAAATAAGCTAGTGTAAAGAGATATCATGTTGAGCATTAATGAGGACAATCACGTGTTCACGAAATCTACTTGAAGGATAAAATTTTCATAATTCATAAAACATGTATTTTGCTTTGCATTTTCACGTCGACGAAAATACTTTTTTATTCCTTAATTACTAGGATTTCTTAGTTATTTTGTTTTTTTTAATGACAATTATGTCATATATAGGACAAGTTATGCTGCAACTTCACAAGCGGGCCACGAAGGAAGAAGTGTGAGGCCTCAAATGGCTGGTGAAGAGAAAGAAACAGCCCAGAATATTTGGCTTTAAGCCAAACGAAGCATCTTTTAGCTTTTTCCACTTTCATTGTATTAAAGGTTTACCGTGGAAAAATGGTGTAATGATGCTTCATCTTGCTCGAGTGGTGAGAGCGAAACTTTATCAAACAAATGACCTGGGTTTGAGCTTCCTTTTGGAGAGGGATGAAATCTTTTGATAAGTCATTCAAAACTTGATCGAAAAATTGGCCTTTATTGAAGAAGCTATAAAGTCAATTGCTAGTTGTATAGAAATTATTGTACGCCAAATGACATCAAAAGTTATTTTTATCTCTTTTTTGAAATTCAGAACTGGTAACCATTCGAGCCGATGAAATTAGTAATATTATCTGTGAATGTATTATGTACCCTTTTAAAAAAATTCATATTTCGTATTCTATCATAAATATCTGGGACCGGTTTTCAGCTCGAAGGATAAGAAATATCCCTACAGGCACAAGGTCCCCAATTGTGTAAGCAATGTCTATTCATATCTAAGCCTTGAGGGGCTCTAAAAGTATATTTCCTTTAGAATCCATTCTGTACTTATATGATCCACCATTAGTGTTCCCTAGAAGCAACCCTTTCTCCACGTCCTTCTGCACTTTGTCCTCTTACACCATGTCTTTCTTTATCTTTGATTTTGTCTTCTTCCACTCTCTTACTATAATTTGATTTTCTATTTATCTTGTCGATTTTAAGACTGACAATCCTTTCGTCCAATGAACAGATGACACACAAGGATACGAAACCGAAATCTCATAATGCTTGACAATAAACTTAAGAATCGAATGTCCGACTCCTTTTCACCACTCTGCTTAGTTCATTGCTTGCCAAAACAAGAAAGTAGAATTCCACATCTTCATGATCTACAATTGAAAATGAATAAACAGTCCATGCTTAATTAAATGGGCAAAAAGTACAAACAACACAGCTTAAGCAAGCCAGATTATGTTTATAAGATTTCCTCCAACTCTAGATTAGGACCTTTCAAATGTGTCCTTATTTACCAAACATGTGCAACTCTTTGACTCTTAAACTTGATAATGATTCTTCTTCCCCCTTTTCCAACTTCTCAAACATGGAATAGACAATGCAAACTGGATTATTGCACATTCTCAGCCTCTGACATTGACCCCTCTTTTAAAATATAGCCATCTAACCCAAATCCACATTCTTGGGCATGAAAACCTTATTCACAGGCATGCATAAAGTTAGTAATCATATAAATGTAATTCTAGTCTCGTCAACATCCATTTATCAATACTCTGTGTACATTAGGACTTAGATAAAACATGAATCAGGCTTGCAGACGAGGGGATGTGTAAAAGACTCGAGCTCCTAGACGAGGTCTTTCAATAGGAGTGAAATGCAATGTTTTTGGCATAACATGATAATTAACCTTAACAATCACAAATACAAGAAAAAGACAATTCATACCTATTCTGATAATTGTATGCTGCCAATTTGCTAGCGAAATGGGCAGCTGATGGGAAGTTCCGGGTTTCTGCTGGATATGAATTTTTTAGACCGAAGGAAGAGAAGGTAATTTGGGCTAAAACGATTTGGAATTCTTTTAACACTCCAAAGCATGCTTTTATTGCATGGTTAGCTATCAAGAAGAAGCTTTTGATGAAGGACAGATTAATTTTCTGCAAATTGACCAGCGTTTCAGCTTATGTACATTGATGGATGAGTCCGCTGGCCACCTATTCTTTGATTGCTCTTTTAGCCGGGCAGTTTTAAGGTGCTATCCGGATATGGGCGGGTCTCAAAAGATATATGACCACACTTAATAGTACGCTGAAATGGATTAAAAAAGAAGGTCGGGGAACTACTTGGCATAGCAAGGTGAAATATTTTGTTTTTGTCACTATTGTTGATCACATTTGGACGACTAGGAATAGGAAGATTTTTGACAACTTTATTCCTAATGTTGATAGTATTGTGCGACTGATCAAAACACACTTATGCAAAGTTATGTTCTTTTTGTATCTGAATGTTTTGATTCATTTTGAGTTCTTAGCCTTGGGCCTCTAGGTCGTGCTGGTCTCTCCTTGTACTTTGTTTTTGTTTTGCCCGGGTATGTCCGGATGTACTTGTATTGACTTGTTATTTGGTCTTAATCGCTCGAAAATGCCCACAGTATTTGTATAATCACTTGATTTTGACTTGATGCTTGGGAATGCCGGGTGTATCTGTATACACATATATTTCGCCCCGGATATGCCCGGTATTCTTGTACAGGATTTTGATCTATATAATTCACATTTATCGATAAAAAAAAAAAGACAATTCAAACCAATTAACTCAACTTATATATGCAACTTAATGAAAGACAAACAAGTGTACCAACATTGTAAAACAGAGACACAGTAATAAAATCATTGAAATATGTAAAAATGTATAGTCTGTATCTGCTAATTACTCAGTAAAACTAAGACTTTTTGCTGTTTAATTTTCTCATCCTCTCTATGAAGGAATTGCAGCCAAATTTGGAGTAGCATTCTTATTTGAAGAAGCAAAAAAATCCCTCTTTGAAGGCTTGCTAAAAGCTCTCATCGGGCTTGCAAATGTCCATCCCCAACTTTTACTCCTCACACGAGAATGTGTCCCTACAGTAGCTGTTGCTGCAGTACTTTCAGTTGAAGATGAAGCCCAATGGGAAGAAGATGATGATGATGATGAAGATGAAGTGATACTAAAACCACGGAAAACCCCACCACATTTGACCCTCTCTTTAATTCGAACCAACTTATTATTATCTCCATTTTTGTGTTCTGAAGGAATTTTAGATTTGCCTTCTCAATGAGATTCCACTCTGCCGAGAGTATAATCACCAAAACCAGTTGAAATTCTCTCAAAGAGATCACCAGAAAAACTCCTACTACCACAACCAACAGATCTGGATCTTGATACCTTTCTTGGACTCTCATTTTCTTCACAACCCACAAATTCTTCCTTCTTGTCCCTTGATTTTATTGTACCCACAGAACTTACACTAGATGGAAAGTTCAAATCTTTATAATAGATTTTTTTGACCTCAAAATATACCTATGAGCTGTCAACAGATCTCAGGGCCTCTCACGTCCGGTTCAGTCTTTGCTTCTACACACTAAAACAAATATTCAGTTGCACGTGACCTTCTCCAAAGAGGGGGAAGCCGGCCGCGCGCACTACGACGATCAAGTCAATTGGAGTGGAAATATATGAGTGTGGGAAGGCTAAAACGTGAGCCTCCAAAATATATAAAGGAGTCGGCCTTGGGTAGATATAATATAACAGTGAAATATGGAGAGAGTTGCTAAGTGGTGTTGAGAATCCAATTTAGCATTACCTTCAAATGACACAATGTGTGAGCTTATATAGTAAGAGATGGTGAGTAAGAACCATTGGATGAATGGACACTTGGTCTTATCCCAATGGCTGAACTTCTTATCACAGACTTCAATGCATTTAATGCTCTGATCTCCTATGTTTGAACTCTGACATGCGGGATTGGCACAGCCGTCATTGCAGCATGTTGTCACATCAACCATCTGTCAGAAGATCTTCTCCACGAGATCTTTCATAAGACAGCCATAATGTCTACTGTTCATGTGACATGAGTTCGGTACCGCACATGGGTTCGGACGCAAGGGGTTCATCAATAGCGGTTCGATGATGTGAGTTCGTCCGTACCAGTCCGATGTAGTGGGTTCGGATATAAGGCAGGCCGTGAATTCGGCCACGTGGCTCGTGGGCCTAGGTCACATGTTGCATGCTAGGCTTTTTGGGATTGCCTGTAACAGGTTTCATTTTTCCTGGTTGTACTTGAATATTTTGACAAGTAAAGAAAGGACGAGAACCCTCTTTTATGAGGGCTATAATCTTTAAAATTTTCATTCAAGAAATGGATACCTCTTCTCGGAGTAGTGCTAGACTTGCTTCTCTTGAAATCTGAAATGGCACCATCTTTATTTTTCTTTTTCCTTTGTGTCAAAATAAAGGGCAATTTGGCAGATGAAGATACATGGGGGAAAACTTGAAGGGATGTGGCGGCAGCGGCGGCGGCGCTACCAAAATCAGAACTGAAAGAGGGGGAAGAAAATGAAGAAGTAGAGGAAGAAATGGGTAGAGGGAATGAAGAATAGACTAATTTTCCAAGCTTTTCTTGGAGGCAAAATGCACAGATCCCACCTGGGGTGCTGTTCTTGTATGGATGGTCTGTACATTGCATGTCACCTTCTCCAATGTCTTCATGCACCACTTCCATAACCATTTTTCACTTCCAAAATCTTGAAATTTTTTACCGAAAAAATCAATTGCCCGTATAGGTTCTTGATTTATTGTTTTTGGTAATTTAGTTATATATGCTGTCAAAATTTATATGCCTGAATATGGCTTCACACTGAGAGGGAGCTAAGTGAGGTGTAAGGGTGTAAATGAATGAAGAGTAGCAGAATTTGCCACTGAAGTACGGAAATGTTGGTGGGGGTGGAGGAATGAGGTGGGTCCCACAGTAGCACGTGGAAACTGACTAGTTTATATAATTTAATTGAAAAAAGGAAAAAAAAAATACAAAACGTCTCTTTGTGTGGTGCTAGACCCTAATGGCAGCTATGTTTGGTAGCTGTTATAGTGAGAATTAAAATCTTGATTTTTAACTAAATTAAAGTCAATAAATATTTTTAATCACATATTTAACAAAATTCATAATTTTCAAAGAACATATTTTATTAAATTTTATCAAAATTTACTAAAAAATTGTATTTTAATCTCTACCAAACATTACATAAGAACGTGAAAAGGAAAATATCAAAATAATACGTAAACAATAGGTGTGCTCCTCGAACTTTAATTTAGTGGGATTTTAAATTTTTAATGTCCTCAACTTATTCAAATATGAAAATTTGAGTCCCTACGTAACAAAATCAATGAGTATGAACGTTAATAACTTGATATCACGTGTTACTTTCCCATAACTTAGATCTAGGTGGCAAAAGTGTCGAAGTATTTAATATTTGACTTTAACTTATGTGAAAATCGCATGCAATTTTACTCCACATAAACAGACTCTTAAGCATTTAGATTTTCTCGATTAAAACGTTAGTCCATAGACTCGAAATCCACTACTGGAAAAAGTAATAGAGAACATCTCTATTTTTCCAAATAAATATAATTAATGAGAATGCTCTTTCTTTCGATTCATCTTCATATTCATTAGTGTGAACATAATTTACTTTGCTTATACATTCATTATAACATTAACTGTGGACACTTCTATGCACTAGAAAATAATAGCAGCAATTATTATTGTTATTGACCTTGTGAATTTACATGATCTCTCTATAACAAAGAAAATAAGAATTGTGGCACTTTAAAGGTTGAACCCCAACTTTGAGGGTCCCCCACCTCCCCGCTCCTAGAGCATTGTGGAGAAGGTAAATTGCGAGATGTGTCTCAGCAAGCCAAGTTACAAGAGATATCATACTGGTATTCACAATGAGTCTAATTCCAAACCTTGTAAGAGGTAGGAATCGAACTCTCACACTGCGACTGCCAGCTCAGTTGAGACTATCTCACTCTTGTCTTTTGCACCACTGAACTATGCCCCTGAGGACAGAATTGTGGCACTTTAATTTGTACATCATGCCGTTTTAAGTCCTTTGTGGTTAATAATAGGATCTAAATAATTAAAAAGATTTAAGTTGAGACTATCTCACTCTTGTCTTTTGCACCACTGAGCTATGTCTCAGGGGACATAATTGTGGCACTTTAATTTGTACATCATGCCGTTTTAAGTCCTTTGTGGTTAATAATAGGATCTAAATAATTAAAACGATTTAATTAATCCCTGACTTAATGCATCGTCCAAAGAGAAAGAACAAATTTACTTTCAATTATTTGAAGAAGAATGAGTCCACCGCTCCTAATTATCATTTCTTACTGCTTATCCTCGATTAAGATCAGTAGGTGAACTATGAACACAAGTTTTATCGTGACTTAGATCACCATCTTAAGCTTTAAATGATAAGGGAGGTGGGGCAGGAAGTTCGCTTAGAAGCAGCTTACTGAACGAGCGCTCTTAAGGTACTTAACAATCTATTACAACAGTCGTGCGCACATTTCTACCTATTTATAATAAATGGATAATTTTAGGGCTCGGATGAAGGGTCATTAGTTTATCAATCCTTGGATTGGACAGGCTTTTAACATGGGGATATACAATCCTAATCGTTGTCTCATACGATTATAATATATTCACTGTAACATTTGATTGTTTCCCATACCTGCGAATTGAGCATTGTTTAATTGGCATTTTTCTTGTTTATATCCAACTTTTATGCCAATGGAGTTGTGCAACGATTAGGTGTGATAAACAAGGTCGAACCGAACTTATTTCGAGACGAATCATGAACTGAATCGAGCTCAAATTTTATTTCAAAACATCACCAAAAATACTACATACAATCTCGCATATTCGAGCATTTTTCACTTTTCTACAACTTTTTCAAAGAACAAGCGCAATTGAAATTGAAAATTTATTATGCCAATATGGAATAAAGTGATGGAAACTGCACTATAAATTCAGATAATTATGATATAAAATTTCTCACTATTACACTGTCATCCTCCATTTTCGGTTGACATTATTGATAACTACTCAACCCTTCACATGGGGAAGGAGTAAAAGCATATCACTGAGAAAAATAAACAAGAAACATACGAACTGGTCAATTGAAAGCAACCAATCAACCTTACAAGCGAGCCTTCGCTTGATCCACGCTTAAACTCTGCATAATACAAAATTCATATTTCTTAGCGAAGCAATTATTGAAATAAAACTAGTATGAAAGTTTGATCGAGAGAATTAAGTGGTAATGGACATTATTAAGAAGAAAAAGTTAAAATTTTATATGTTATCCTGTCTAATAGTGCATGTCGAACCGGCACTATATGCTTAGGCCTTGTTCAGTAAAGATTTAAATCCAATTTTAATTAAAAATATAGCCTTTATGTTTGACTTTCATCTCACGCATGGGACTCACTAACGGCTAGTTTTTCAATTAAAATCTAATTTAAATCTCCACCAAACACGCTCTTAATATTGAAAGATCTCAAGTTCATGCTTTAAGATCAGTAATAACTGAATGATTAGTTTGTCTAGTTGTAAAGTTTTTAGAACAACTTAAGTCCTATGATTCAAAAATATTTCCACCAAAGTCCTACAGGGCTGTTTTTCAGTAATGCAGAAAAAGAAAATTAAGATTCTCACAAGGGGAGCTCCCTTTGCAGCTTGCTGGGCCAAATAAGAACAGGGCTTGAAGAATCCTCCATACAGATTCGACCACTCCTCCAATCTCGAACAAATGTATTTAGATCCAAGAGTATCCGCCCAAAACATGATCCCTCCCCTGGTTGATAAGTATTATGAGGAATTACTTTTGAAGATTATAAATGAAATCTTCCCAATTCAATATATTAAAACAAACCTGTAAGGAGGAAATCCCATGCCCATGACAGCGGATATGTCCAGATCAGCAGCTTTGACTGCAATACCTTCATCGAGCACTCGACAAGCCTCATTCACCACAGGAAAGAAAATCATCTCCACAATATCCTTGTCCGATAATTTTGTCAACTGGACGAAAAGTTTACATCACAAAATTCAGAGGTGGGAATATAAAATCATTGTAACGGGAAAATGGTAGAAATTTAGGAATAACCTTAGGGTCAATGGTGACACCAGCAATTTCTCTTGCCTTCTCAACATATTTCTTTATTTCTGGATCTGGGTTGGCTTTACGTTTCTCATCATAAACATAGAACCCTCTGCGAGTAGTTTCCCCTAAAAGCAAGAGCAATTTCAATGAAGCGCTTCATTTGCTATAAAATACATCAAATAAGTATTACCCATGTACTAGTGGTACGTAGTACTAGATAAGACCAAGATTTTTGTTTCCCTTCCTACAGTAAAACTTTTCAATACTATCTAATCTATCTTACCAAACATGCTAATACGAGTTAGTGACAAGTTTTGAGATTAAACGAAAGATTTACCAGCTCTCTTATCCTCTTGCATAAGCGGTATCAACATTGATTTGTAAGTTCTCTCCGGGAAATTCAAAACAAATTGACCACCAGTAGCAATTGCAACGCCAAAACCCACAAGGTCGCACAATCTATGGAAATTGAAATTAAAACCATAAAGACAGCAACTCAAAATATTTACAGCTAAAGAATAACTGATATAAATATATTATAGCCGTGCTGTGCTGTGCTGTGCTGGTGCCTAATATATTACCTGAATGGACCCATCGGCATTCCAAATTTCGTAATTACCCTATCAATCTGGTAGATATCTGTCCCACGTTCAACAAGTAATAGGGCTGCTTGAGTGTATGGGAAAAACATTCTGTTGACAGCAAAACCAGTGCAATTTCCAACCACGACAGGCGTCTTCTTTATCTTCTTCCCAACATCCAGTAAGTCTACAATTACTTGAGGGGATGTCTTCTGGGTACGAACAATTTCCAAAAGTGGCATCACATGAGCTGGGCTGCAATAATTATGAAATAATTGCTATATCAAAGAAAAATACAGGTATATATAAATAAAAAAATAGAATACCCATAATTTTTTTACCTGAAAAAATGGGCTCCAATAATACGATGCTGAGACTTGGTCTTCTCCCCAATAAGATTCAGATCAATAGTGGATGTATTACTCGCAAGTATGCAATGCGGGGGGCAAAATTTTTCAAGATCTGAAAATATTTGCTGCTTCAAAGACACGTTCTCGATGACAGCCTATTCCACACGTTGGAACAACGGGTCACGCATTGAGAGATGTGAGGGGGGTGGGGGGGTAATTGTACACTTATTAATAATATATATCTAAAAGTTACCTCTATGACCATGTCCACATCTCTAAAGCTTTCATAATCAAGGGCACCCTTGAGTAAAGAAAGAGTTTTCTCATACTTCTCTTGACTCATGCTCCCTCTCTTAACACGGCTTTTTAAATTTGCTGAATGACATAAATAACAAACGGTTTTATTTTCTATTAAATGCAATCCTAGATGTCAAATCGAGGTTCCAGCCTTTCTCACCTTTTACTCTATCAATACCAGCTTGTAGGAACTTGTCATTGACTTCTTTCAGGATAACTGGGTAACCACTAAGAATCAAAGCTGTTGCTATTCCAGAACCCATAAGCCCTCCACCAAGTATTGCTACTTTGTTGATTCGCCTTGGCTTCAAGCCTAGATTACTGACCCCTGGAACCTGTTTATAATCAGAGAGAAAACAGCCTGTAAATTAAAATGTGTAGCTAGAGATATGACGAGAAATAAGAACCAGGGAGTTCTCGTGAATGGAGAAAAATATATCTTCTGTGCAATTATTTGCTAGTTACTGTCAGACTGCAAGGATGATGATATAAATATAGCATATTTAACTTCACTCAACCTTTGTGGTACCACGTTGGGCAAAGAAAATATGGACCAAACTCTTGCAAGTGTCTGAATACAGAAGCCCTTGGAATGCTTCAGCTTCCTGGCAATATAAGATATCTGATGATCTTAGGACGTGTTAAAGTAACTCGAATAAATACAATTGAGCATTGAAATAGAAATGAACCTTCAAAAGCCCAGCGCGAGGACCAGAAACTATACCCTCCTCAATAACATCAATGCAAACTAATGGATGCTTGAGGTTCGGAGCCTGTTTACGGGTCAGAGATCGTGCAAACTTTAGTATTTCCCTTGCCTCGCCTAGAGGTTCTAACTTGTCAGTCTTGTAGAAACTGTTTATCCAAGGTCTTTTTCGCTCCAAAATATCAAGAGCCCAGCGACGAGCAGTATTCACTAATTCATTTGATGAAGCTATGGCATCCACAAGGCCTAAACTTAAAGCCTCCTGCCCTTTCACAGGCTTTGATGTCTACATGACAGAGAGAGATATACACACATTACACATAAAAAAAATTAAAAAAAGAAATATCAAGCTACACAACCAAAGTACTGAACTGATTTATAGCCAAGTTACAGCTTACCAACATCATTTCAAGCGCCTTCGATAGACCTACAAGGCGGGGCAGCGCCTGTGTTCCTGAGACATAGATGATCGAGAGATTGTAAGAAAGCGAAGGAACATGATATAACTACATGGTTGACCTGAAAACATCCCACTGATGCGATTAACAAGCAATTGATGGGGAAAATCATTAAAATGGACACAGAATACATTTCAAAGATCTTTCGCTGCGTCAGTTCAAAAACTCGAGCAAGAGAGAAAATGATAACATGAAAAACAAAAACTTGGTGTCCATTACATTCAAACATAACATAGTTGCTTAATCATGTCAAAACATCAACACTCCCATGACCCGTCTTAATCATAAAATATAAAAACAACTACCCAACTTCTTTAGCATCTTTTTCCTTGACAAGGCCTATATCTATCCATCAACACATTTCTAAAAGTCTCCTGGAATTTTTGGCACCACAAAATTACATGTTCTTTTAATTGCCAGATGAAATTACCCTTTTGAGGTCATTCTGTTTTGTCCATAACAATCAGCGAGTACGAGGACACCAACAAAAACAAATGGATGAGCTTGCCGGCCCGAGCCAGTTTTTCAATTTATTCATTGATGAGTTAAAAGGTTACCCAAACAATGGATGTTTGTTTCTCTTTTTTGTTGTTTTTGGAAAAATTACTCATAATTAGCGAGTATGTCCATCAAAAAAAGAATCGATGAGCATTCCAGCCTAAGTCAGTTTTGCAATTTATTCATTAATGGGTAACACTGGTTAAAAGATTACCCAATCAATAGATTTTAGTTTTTTTTTTTTTTTTTTTTTTTTTTTTTTGCAAAATTGAGTATTAATAGTACTATAACACAATTTAAAAATCTCCATACCTCCAAATCCAGGAATAATCCCAAGCTGCAGTTCTGGTAAACCTAGTTGTGCATTAGGAGTAGATATGCGCGCATGGCAACCCTGAAAGCAAGACAGCAAAAGTCATCAAACAAATTCAATGAGAAAGTTCAAGGAACTGAAACAAACAGCAGAGCTCACCATAGCCACTTCTAATCCTCCACCCAATGCAAGACCATCAACAGCGGCTACTGAGGGTTTTCTTGCAGCTGAAAACAAAGACATGCATGAACAAAAAAAATATAAGCAAATAAAATAAGAAAAACAAATCCTATACTACAGCACACGTTACTAAGGCCTGACTGATTATAAAACCCAACAATATACCTGCCACAGTATCACATAGAATCTCCATTGACACAAAACCTGGCTTCGGTGCAGCAACTGTGATCAATACAGGGTACTGTTAGCAAAGAATTGATGAGGGAATAACAAAACAAAAACTATACGTAAAAGCAAACACATAACATGTACCATTTCCTCCTTGGATTTTACCAAATGCACTGATATCAAATCCACCAGAAAACTTGCCTTGTGCACCTGTTCAAAATGACCTTCCATATTTTAGTCATCTCCAGTGCATAATATAAAACAACAATCCATCATCATTACCTGTGACAACAATTGCCTTCACGTCATCTCTTCTCAAAGCTTGATCATAACTCTCTTTTAAGCTGTTTAATACTGGAAAAGGGAACAAAAAGGAAGTAGGGCAATTATTTGGGTGAACGAGAGAAACTAATCACTACCCACAATCCCAATCTACAGACTAATCATCTCTCTACCCCCAGCCCCTCCTCTGTTTTGTGTGTAGATGCATGCTCATGCACATCCTACTTTGGTCGTTGGGGGCAAGGGAAGTTCATCACAAATTGTGGCCCTATGATTTTCTTTGGGTTTTGAATAAGGTGATTGTGTTTTGGGTGGGGGAAATTAACCAACTCCGTAGATAGCAATATGAGATTAGTGTTTTCAAAATGCAAACTTTGATCTGTAAAGCCTTTCTAACCAACCATCTTTATTAATATATAAACGCCCTCAAATTACCATCAAGCTATAATTCGTGGCCATTAATCATCAAATGTAAATTCATTTATCAAGGCATCTGATTACCTCAATTAATTAATTTACTAGCCTTTTCACATAGCTAAACTTTTGCAAGAAAAAGGGGAAAAAACGTCATCAATTATCATGTAGAACCTTGTAACATTATTAGAAAACCAAGAAACCATGATTAAAAATTAAAAATCAATTCGCAGATTTCTGTGAACACACGTGAGTTGGACTGAACCAGCATAAATTTTTTTAAGAAAATTAATCAACGAACTAAAATCTACTAACACATCGAACCCATGATAATAAGTTTCTACAAAATCAAAACGAATCCATAAAAGAAAAGTGAAATTCGAAACGAATTAATGAAAGTACAGGAATGAGATCTGAGGCTAAAGCAGCAAAATTGTAAGTAGTACCGTCCAAGGATAGCGAGTTAACAGGAGGGTTGATGATGGTGATGATGGCCACCCCATCAGTCCCGAGGTCGATTGTTGTTCTTCCCTTTGTGCTGTTCATTTTTTCCCTCTTGATTCTCTCTCTCACCGCAGATCAATTTCTTTCTTCCAAAGAACGAAAATGGGATTGTTTGATTGATGGTATTTTGAGCAATTTAAGGAGGTGTCGTGGCTGGACTGGCCTAGCCTGGGGATGTGAACAGTGACGTTGGAAGGTACTACAATTACTAGTTTGATTCCCATTTTAATTCTCATTCTCATTCTTCTACTCATTTTCAACCACACATTCTTCAATAAAATAATATTTTCTATCACATCAATAATTTTTCCTTCTTTTTCAACCACACATTTCCCATCATATCACTATTTCAAAATTCATTTTTCCAAATAATACCTATCAAACACACTCTTAATAAAAAGAATAATCTTATTTAACATTATCCATACATGAATTTTAATTCTATTTGTTTCAATTAAAAGAAACAATTAAATGTAAGTTTAAGTCAATAATTAAATTTAATTCATAAATTTTCAATCATACATTTCATTAATTTTTATCCAATTTTATTTAAAATTTGATTTTTATCTGAACCAAACAACGGCTAAATGTCTCGTATTTGTATTAAATGATGAGGTATTGAATCAATGCAAGATAGATTGGAGATTATCTCCATTAAACATGAGTAATATTATTTTAATAGTGAATATTTAGTATGTGAGACTCAACCCCACAACTCATTTTTGGTTAAAAATTTAAAAAATAAAAATAAAAAATTACCATGTCTTACAAATTATGGGAAGTATGGTCCAATATCACAAAAATATTATTAAGTCCCTGTTTGGTTTGTATAAAAATTAAAATTTTAATAAATTTTTATTAAAATGACAAAATGCGTGATTGAAAATTTATGGATCTCGTGAATATGTTGTTAATAATATATTTGAGAATAAATAAATATTAAAAAATGAGGGCGGAATAGGATCTTAATGATATGTCCAATTTAAATTTATGAATATGAGTCTTATTTAGCTCCTTTTTAGATTTCATTTTATTCAAAATGTATTTTTCTTTCATTTTTTTTCAATCACATATTATCTAATAAAATAATATTATACGTAAATTTAAAATTTTTCTTTTTTTTAATCATTTCATCTATCAAAAAATCATTATTTCAAAATATATTTTTCTTGAAATTTAATTTTAATGGAACCAAACAAAGGCTTGGTTAATATGTCAATTAAATCCAAATATGATTGGAGAGCGTAGGAATTTTATAGTTTATGCAACACATTATGCCTAAGAACGGGGTTAGATAGTAGATGAGGGGCCCAATCCATTATCAATTATGCTATGCTGACAAGGAGGTTTGACACATTCTCTAATAGAATACTCGCAATAGAAAAATAATTTTTGAAATTTTTTTTATTGAAATATTTTTGTAGTACATAATAGTGTACTGAATGAGTGTCATAATAAACCTATGACGGCCCTCTATTGGGAGGTGCCTGCAGCAATAGGGGATCGTCGTGTGTTTATTATGACATTCATTTAATATATCATTATGTACAAGTAGCACGATTATTTTTTATTCACGCGAATCTCAATCAAGTGGATAAATATTTTCTGACAAAAAACTTTAATTCATCCAGAATGGGAGGGGCAATGATATTCCCAATGTGCACACATCACGATGCCGTTAATCTTCTCTTTTCATTTTTTTTCTTTTTTTTGCAGCATTATCTTTTGAAATTGCAATAGATGTATCTAATGTCTGTAATTTATGTAGATGGATCCTCAACTTTTTATTTTTGAAAATCTATTCAAGACTTGAGTTGACTAGAGTTTTTAGGTCGACTCAACAAAACCTAAATGGGGGCCTGGCCCCTGCCATGGTATATTCATTGAAAGATTTGCATACGGAGGTTGCACAATACCTAACCTTCAAAACAAAGAGGATTCCCTGGTTTTGAAAAATCTAACAAAAGATTAAAAATTTATTATTATACATTAATCTAAACTTTTCGTTTGATAAAATATATAAATTATCAAATTTTATTATTAATCCCACATTTCAATAAGATCTATGAATATTATTCATCCAAACGGATGTTTAATCCCGTTCTAGCCATCTTGATGAAGCCGTAGATCTCTCCCTTAAGATATTGTAAACGTATAATATGATATTTCCTTTCGTTGTAACTAGAATTTGCTAACCAACATGATTCACTCATTGCCTTCTCCCTAGATTTTATATTCATCTTATTTTTTCAATATTCTATATCCTTCATCTCGTACTAAACTTTCCTTGGAGAAATTCTTAAAGGGTTTCTACTACTAGTTTTAGCAATACTGATATTTGTAATGGAACCCCAAACTTCAATATAAATGTTCCAAGCAAGTTCAAATGCTTAGGATCATATTCATTGAAATAACTATAATCATCTTGATAAATATATCCTTCATTTCTTCGATACTAAGTGTTGGATTTATTTGTCTCATTAATCAAGCTCCCAAGTCGAAAATCTAACCAACACGGAGTTCTTTTATCGTAGTACATTCTTGATTGAGTTTAAGCATGAGACAAAACTTTAAAGAGTTTTATGTTAGCATTTCATTAAAGAGATTAATTTGAACCTTGATCTACAAGTAAATTTCGACTATACTATTTTCAATGGAGAAAAATAGTTTCTTGAAGTACCTTATTTCAAGAACACCCTATCTTCCTCATTAAACCTTGCGACTGGTAAACCATGTCCATTGTGCCCACCGTAGTTATCGTTCCTCTCTTCCTCCTCCACACCACTATCCTAGACATCCTCTCTAATCACATTTTCTTCTTTCTCACAAATTCCCACATTTGACTCTCGTTCATCCTTAAAATAAACTGGAAACAAATATGAATAATTGGGTCAAATATTTAATAATTGAGTTAGTTTCTACAAATAAAGTAACTTTAGATCCATAGGAGAATAAAAATGTTGATCGAAAAGTTTTTAAAATGAAATCTACGAGTTTTAACTATTATGTATTGTGACTCAAATTTCATGTGATTTGGAAGTTTGATTCATGGATGAAGCCTAAATAATTTTTGGTTTGGAAGTCTGGTTTGATAAGTGATCAAATTTCATCATGTGATTGGGATAAGGAGTTTGGAATGGATAAGGAAGTGTTTGGAATGCACTGCAACATAACCGGGGGCACCAGGATGGCGGTGCCACGGCGCCGCCTGTGCAGAAGGAATTTCATTCCTATTTTGTTTTTTACGTGATTTTTGTGTTCTACTTCATACATAACTCCAAGATTTGTCTCATATAAATACTCCATTAGGTGTAGGCTCTTCATAGACTTGGGAGGAACTCAAGAGAGGCTCAACATAACACTTAAATCAATGTTGTATTCATTAGAAATTTTTGAAAGAATTGTTTAGATTTAGATTGAGAGAATTAAAACTTGTAAAGACAATTTTAGTTTCTTGGTATAATAAATTCTTCTCTTCTTTCACAGAAATCTTGTTTGTTGTGTGATACATTATTTTCATATTGTCCATATTTTCTTATCTTTAATTATTTGACCGGCTTTTCAATAAATTGGTATCAGAGCTATTTCGCTTTCAACAAAGTAATTTCAAGTCTGGTCTAGAAAATAACAAGTGATATTAGAGCTAAAGGTTTTTTTTTTGCTGTTCTTGGGAGGTCCAAATTGGTTATTAAATGGGGTTTGAACAAGGTTGATTGTTTCAGGGATGTCAACTATGGAATTTGAGATTCTGCTTTTGGATAGTAACAGCAGATTTTCTTTGTGGCAGATCAAGATACGAATATTTTTGTTCAACTAGATCTTGATGATACTTTATTGGAAATAGATAAAAAGCATGCAACAATGACTGCAGAGGAGAAGCAACGGAAGGATCGAAAAGCCCTATCACAAATATATATTCATCTTTCTAATCAAATTCTTCAAAACATGGTAAATGAAAAAAAATGCCGCTGGATTGTAATTAAAATTGGAGAAGTTTTGTACGACAAAAGGCTTGACAAGTAAGTTACACTTGAAATAGTAGATCTTTGGAAGATCATCTATTGGTATTCAAGGAAATCGTTGCTAACTTGAAGACCATGAAGGTCAAGTATGATGAAGATGATTTATGGCTGATATTGTTATGTTCATTGCCACCTTCATATGTGACTTTAGAAATATCATTCTCCATAGTCAAGATACTCTTAATATTGATGAGGTATACGATGCACTTTATTCCAATGAAAAGATAAAGCATCTGGTCGTTGGATTTGAGGCACATGCAAATGGCCTTGTTATTCGTGAGATGGATACATGTTGTCATGGAAGAGGTAGGGTCAAAGATAACAACCATGATATAATCTGTTGGTATTGCAACAACAAGGGGGCACATGAAGAGAGATTGTTATGAGTGGCGGAACATGTTTACTACTACATATCAGAAGAAACAACCAGGAAATTACAGTGATGTCGATCATGTAGAAGAAGATTAGAGTGATGGAGATCTTTTGGCAATTACTGATGGTGACTCCAAACTTAACGATGATTGGATCTTGATTCTACTTGTACTTTTCATATATGTCCAAATCGGGATTGATTTTCTTCATATGCAACAATTATAAGAGGTTCTTGACAATGAGAAATAATGAGCTAGGAGTGGTAATGTTGAAATCAAAATATTTGATGGGACGTTAGAACACTTAGCCATGTTCGACATGTTCCAGGTATAAATAGGAATGTAATCTCTTTGGGTACTCTTGATTCAAAATGGTACAAGTATACCCATAGAGATGGAGTTCTGAAAGTTAGCAAGGGTGCCCGAGTTGTGTTAAAGGGACGGAGAAAGTCTTGATTATATGTGTTAGAAGATTTGACGGTTACTGTGGATGTAGTTGTAGCCTTGTGGTTCAATAAGCAATAATTAGGTAGAGTTAGTTGTGATCGGGTTGTTCATAGTGATTCGAACAATGATATTGGGAAATCTTCTAGTAGCTCAGGTGGAGTTTGTTGTGATCTTGTTGATCATGTTGCTCGTGGTGATTCGAGCAAGGTTGGTTACTTGCCCGAAGCTGGTAATGAATGAGATGATTCAAGAAAGGATGGAACACAAAGTAGTTCTACTGGTTAGCATATCTTAGATTTAGTTCACAGTTGTTGTGTATGCCTGGCAGGGGCAAGGAGTATCTGGAAGGGGGCATGATGGAAGAGTTGGAGAATGACTTAAAAAGTGAAGACTTAATTCAATGTAGTGGAATTTGTGTTAATGTGGAGTTTGTTATGTATTGTGACTCAAATTCTATGTGATTTAGAAGTTTGATTCATGAAGGAAGCCTAGATAATTTTTGGTTTGGAATCCGGTTTGATAAGAGATCAAATTTAATCATGAATGGGGAGTTTGATTGGGATAAGGACTTTGGAATGGACAATGAAGTGTTTTGAATGCATTAAGACAGAATTGGGGGTGCCGGTAGCTCAAAGAGGAAACAGAACGGCCATCGTTGTAGCGTCCGCGGCAACATTGTGGAGCCACCTATGTGGAAGGAATTTCTTTCTTGTTTGGTTTTTGACGTGGTTTTTGTGTTCTACTTCATCCATAACTCCAAGATTTAGCTCGTATAAATACTCCACAAGGTGTAGGCTCTTCATAGACTTGAGAGAGACTCTAAAGAGGTTCAACATAATAATTAGATCATTGTTGTATATCTTAGAAATTTGAGAGAATTGTTTAAATTTAGATTGAGAGAACTGAATTTTGTAAAAACAATTTTAGTTTCTTTGTATAATAAATTTTCATTTTCTTTCACAAAAAATATTGTTTGTTGTGTGATGCATTATTTTCATATTGTCTATATTTTCGTGTTCTTTAATTATTTGGTCGAATTCTCAATAAATTGGTATCAGAGTTGTTCCCAACAAAATAGTTTCAAGTCTAGTCCGGAGTATAACATTAACCATCTCGTCCTAATTATTTGGTGATGACAATTGATCATTTGTGTCATGATTAATATCTGTTACAATTTCTTTTTTTATATATTTTAAAATCACCACTTCAATGATGACATGTGTATTTGATATCAACATCTTATTTTTATTTTATTTGTCTCTTTTACTTTTTTTTTCTTATCACTATTATTTTTTTTATGAAAAGTTATACATACTCATATTGAACTTATATATATAAATTAAAATTCAGAAAATTAATTGTTTGAAACTACATTTCAATTTTTAAAATGACATGTATATTTTTTTATTTTACACATATCACATATCATAATATTTATCAATCTTAATCTTGCTTTTAATTTTTTATCTTTTAGCTTCTTTTTCTGAATTTCTTATCCAATTTTCTCCTAAAAATTCATCTGATATATATTGTATTAATATTTGTATTCCATCTTGTGGAGTTTTTTGCATTTCTATTTGTATATTTCTTCTCATTAATGCTTTAGTATCACCAGTTACTCATTTCCATCAATTTCTTACATCTCTATCAAATAATGCTATTAAATAGTCAATCATTCTATTGTAGATTCTCATATATCATCTTGGTTATATAAAAAGAATAATATCATTGCATCTGCCCATTTTAATAAGGCTTTCTTAGTCTCTATTTTACAATCTAGATCTAGTTTTGTTTATCCATGATTTATTGGTTTATCATATTCTGTATTTGGGGTAAATTGATCTCTATATCTTTCCATTCTATGTTGTGGTACAATTCTATCATAATATTGTCTATAAGGTCTATGTGGCATTGGTGCATGGATACCTTCTAATTCAGGAAATTCTAGTTTTGGATTATTGCTTGTACTTCTAGATGTAGGTGTTGGTTCTCCACTAGTATTCATAATTACTTCATAATTTTCTAGTTCTTCAATATATTTAGTTGATCAAAAAATTTTATTTTTTCATTCATCATCTTTTTTGTCTTTTCCTTTTTCTTCTATATATTTTTTAGATTCTTTTTCTTATTCTAGAATTATTGGTAATATTTATTTTCTAAATCTATCATCCATACTTTTTGGTTCATAATATCCTTCTGTTTCTACATTTTTTTTACTATTCTTGTCATTTCTCTTTTTATTCGATCTTTATCTACTTTTTTATCTTTTGATTTCATATTTTGTTTCATTTCTCTTATTTATATTTTTAACATACCTCTTTCATTCCTTAGTTCTTGAATTTCATTTATTAATTCTCTTATTAATTTCTTTAATTCTTCAAATGATTCCGAAAATGACATTATATTCTGGATTTATCACTTTTAGCTTCTAATAAATATGATAATCTACACTTTTTATTTTCACTTTCTTTTATGATTTTATCAAAAGTTTTTATTGCTAGTTCATTATTGGGTAATTCTTTTTTTACGGTTTTAAAATATTTTGCTTTTAATTCTAGTTTTTAATTTTTAATTTATCTAACATTTTTTCTTATGGTTTATTTATATTTTCTGGTGTAAATAATATATTTGAGGTTTTTTCTTCTAATTTATTTAGATTTATAACTATATTATTGAATTTTTTTACTATCTTATCTTGACGCATTATAATCATTCATAGTTTCTATGGAGGTCATTCTATAATTTTTATGATGATTCATATATTTTTTTATAATATAAAATACTTTCAAATTTTTCAATGATTTTTTCATATATATATATATATACATATATCTTTTATAGATCCTATAATTAGTTTATGTAATATTTGTTCTTTTATTTCTCAAGGCAATTTTTTAATTATACTTAATATTATTATTTTTGATTTATTAGGAATATGTTCATAAAATATTTGACATCATTTTTCTTCTTCTAATTTATAATAGTTATCTATATTTTTAATTCTAATTCCCATGATTAATCTTATGGTTAATTTTATTTAATTATTTTATTTAGTTTTATAGCAGTGTATTCCATTTCATCTATTGCTTCTAGAATAATTTCTCATATTATAAAGTTTTTTACTATACTTATTTTTACGTTTCTATTATTTCTTGTCTGATTTCTAAAGGTACATCTTTTAATTTTATGAGTATGATTTTTAGCACTTCTTCTTTTATTATAGGTTTTGTTATTATTATATTAAATCTTTCTTTTATTATTTTATATTTATTTCTTAAATCTTCTATTTATCATTTTATAATTATAATCTATGTCTTTGATACCAATATGTTGGGGGGATGGTACAATAACCGTCTTCAAAATCTTCAAAATAAAAAATCTAATATTCTGAAAATTCTCTTATTCATGCTTTATTCAATCTATTATTTATTATGGCTATATAAAATCCTACTGTTAATTTAAATTTCTTATATTTTTGTAGCAGTTTTAAGTAATTCCTCAAAATTTAATAATGTTTGAGAATTTATAATATCAAGATCTGTTATCATATCTATATTTGGTTCAAAATGTATATTATATTTTGAGATACTATTTTTCATTTTTTCTAATTTATTTAGAATAATCTGTATATCTTTTATAATAATAGAACTTACAATTCCTATAGCAAAATTTTATATTAGGTTTTCTTTAAAACATTTTAATATTTCTTGAGATGCGTACAATTGTTCTTGATATCCTATCTTGTCGATTTCATTTTCAAATTCATTTTCTTTTTTATCCTTCATAATTCTCTTAATCTTATATGGTTATCTTTTAGATCTGAGTTTTTTTTATATTTTATAATTCTTATCGAATAATTTTTTAAGACTTGATTGTACTCTTTTTGTATTATGGTGACTAGGTTGTAATTTCTATGTTTAGGGTATTTTAAGTAGTTTTTATTATTTAGAATAGTCAAAGGCTAAACTGAAAATAAGGCTATATTTTTAGACTATTTTCATGTGAATTAAACTTCAAGTACATTATATTTTGACATGGTTGTTGACACTCTTCTCATATGTGTGGGTCTATGATTATTTTAATTGTGGGCTCCATCACTTCACATGTTAGCGAAGTATCAAACTCCATGCCAATAAGAGTGTACTTATAGCATCATTGATTTTCATGTATTTCTCATTATTTGGTGATGACAATTGATCATTTGTGTCATAATTAATATCTGTTACAATTTCTTTCTTATATTTTTTTAAATCACCACTTAAATGACGGCATGTGTATTTGATATCAACATCTTATTTTTATTTTATTTGTCTCTTTTACATACTCATATTGAACTTATATAAGGCCTGTTTGACTCACATTCTCATTTTCATTCTCATTTTTCTACTTATTTTCAATAAAATAATATTTTCCATCACATCAATAATTTTTCCTTCTTTTTCAACCACACATTTCTCATCATATCACTATTTCAAAATTCATTTTTCCCCAATAATCTCTATCAAACATACTCATAGATAATCCATTTAGTCATGTGAGATTTGACTACAATATTTAGTCATTTAGTAATTCACGCAGGATTCATGCGCAATGTGAGGATCGATAATTCATTTGATGATTCATTTTCGAACAAAATAACATAATTCAATCTACTTATAAGTAAATCCTTGAGTTTTGATATTTTCTCTGGTACTCCTCTTCTGTTTGACTATTCTGAGTACGACGTTTTCCGCTTACGTAGAACGAGACACTACCGTCAACAAAATTCACACGAATACAAATCAGAATCACCCAGTACACACTCCCCTCTCTCTCTACCATAAGCAAATTTCTATTTCAAAAGAGGAAAAATAATGAGTGATGAGACAGGGAAGAGCGGGGTTGGATCGCTGGAGGTGCCGTCGTCGGAGTCCACCGTTCACAGTAAATACTCGCCCGGCTCCACTAACGGCGCCGGTGCCGGAAAGAAAGTAGTCATCAAAAGCGCCGACATGAAGGAGGATTTGCAGAAAGAAGCAATAGACATTGCAATCGCAGTAAAATTTTATTTTTTGCCCCAGATTAAAGGGAAAAGAAAAAAAAAATACGGAACCAATCACTATATTTCTGTTGTCTATTTTTCAGATGCGGCGTTTCTCGAAGATCCTATTTCGTTATATTATATGAATTTATGAACTAATATGCTGGTTTGTGTGTGTGTAAAGGCATTTGAGAAGTATAGCGTGGAAAAGGAGGTTGCAGAGCACATAAAGAAGATGTTTGACAAGAAGCACGGACCAACTTGGCATTGTATCGTTGGCAAGAATTTTGGTAATTTTTCTTGATCTTGCTCGAAGAGTTTTGGTTGTCAATTGTGTAGGTGGCTATTGTTCTGGAAACTTGCGCTATATTTGATGTCATTTTAAGTGTGATCTGTTGGCTGATTTACATTCTTTGTTTCGTTATGGAGTAGATCTAGGCTTAAATTAGAATTACACTTGAACATGAAGTCAGTAACACCTCTATTTTCACAAGTATTTCTATTTTCTGAAAACTGCATTTTGGTTACATGCTCCTTTGATGTTTTGAGTGTTCTCTAAACTTGGTAGCTACTAGATTTCTTGATCTGGATTCTCAAGTGACTTAAAAAGAAGCATGGATTAGACATGATGATCTTGTTAGAGCGGTATTTATGTACTGGTAAAGCTTCTCAATTTGGAGTTAATATTGAAGGAAATGTGCTCTTTATGTGGGCTATACCTATAACCTATGTATTTAGCTGGCCGACACATGGCCCCACAACTTGTTTCTTAGACTAGGACACTAGCTCTCGCGCCTCACATTCTCTTCTTTTGACCTAAATATGTTTTTTAGGACTTCCTACATCTCTTCTTTTGATACTCGTTCCCATGTCTTTAATCTCCTTCTACCTATATTCCTTTAAGGTTAATCATGTCGACATCAGTAAGTGGCAATAATATGGAAAAACAAATCAAGTTATTTGATTATGGAAACCCATAAGGGGTTTAACAACTTTCAAATGTGGCTATTATTTTGGCAGACATATGACTCTGGAACAAAGGGGATATTCAATTAATTAGATTAGTAACTTGTTTATTTGATTGGCATTAGCACGGATGGCTAATTCATAATATTGGGGTTAACATGGAAGATAAGAATTTCATTATCTGGGTGCATTCCACACATTTAGTTTGCTAACACTTGTGCCTCCGCAATTTGCTCTTAGAGTTCCATAAATTTTTTCTAAAAGTTTGTTGAGTAAGGTTCATTTTCTGACAATGATATGGTTATTCTCAGCATATGTAGCTACCCACTAGTTTTTTGTCAGATTGCCAATAAAACCAATTACGGTTCTCTATTGTCTTAATTTGTGCTCATCGGTAGCCTTTTTCTAGTGTTCTAAACATATATCCTTTTACCTGCCTCATCCCATGCCAATAATCCTTGAGCTCTCATGTCTACAAAGTTTGTGCATGCTGTATGTAGTTGATTGCATAACTATAGTTGTAAAGAGAATGTTGTGAACCAAAAAGTGATATTGTCATTCTTTCCAATAAATAATTACACAATGGTCAGAGTTGATGAAAGTTTTTGTAATCCACTATTTGCTGACATCATTTTGACAGAAGGAATGAAAGATCGCCAAATTAGAGACTATTGGCTACTATCTTGTGTTATCAGCTTTCCTTATAATGTGTTCCTAAACAGAATTTTTTAAAATTTTCTTAGTTTCGTATAGATAAATTGTTGACACATACTTTCACTTTCTATTTTATATTGTATTATGGTCACTTGTGTTGTATAATTTTGATTTGTACTTATTCCCTTGTGAAGGAGAGTAAGGATTATATACAAGAGGTGATATGGATAAAAGAGAAGATACAAAAATTAGGAATACAAGCTATAAACTTTGATACTCAGGTAGAGAAGATAGGGATCATCATTGATGTCAGTGCATGACTGGATAGATGCTAGAAGGTTCAAGTTACAACTATATTAATTAGACCATGTTAGGATAGGAGAATTAACACATGTTCTAGAAATATGATTAGATAGGGTAAAAGGAAAAATTTAATGGTCACTTGGAAAAGGTAACTCATGACATGAAAAGGCACATGAAATTTTGCCGTTGTTACATGATGATTGATGATCTAGTTAAAGAAAGTACATATTTCGAAAGAAATGTTATTACTTGTTAACTTTTCAAAAGTTAGTCAAATTGATTTCAGCTTGCTAGGAAAGAGAGCAGGTGTTGTGCAAAGAAAGGTTATTCGTGTTGATGTAGAATTAGATAAAACTGTAGGTGCTTTTTATTGATGAAATTACAATAAAAGTTCTTGAAGTCTTGAAAATGCATAATGAATGGATGATAAGTGTTATAGTCCCTGTCTACAAAAACTTAGGATATGTTCCAAATAGTACTGCGGTATAGGTATCAAGCTAATCTCGCCAGAGATTGATTCTTATACCATTGTAGGGATCTTATGATGGACTGTCTAATCTTATGCATGGTATCCCCGTCAACTCTTTATTTATGGATAATCAAATGAGAATTAACTTGAAATCCTTCATTTTTGAAGTAATCCTCCAAGCAGAAGGCTTTCTATAATGGAATATTTCCTGCTTCGAACTCCACTAAATCTCACAATTACATTGCCAAAAAATGCATGCACAAGTCTGGTTTCTTTTACCCCTTTCATGAAATAGATCTGGTTTACAAATATCTATGAACTAATCTTAATATGTGCTCATTTGATTATTGAAGGATGAATTATCCACAATATGAATGAAGCAACTCTTAAGGATATTAAGATAAATTTATAACCACAAGAAATTAATTCACTAATAAAAAACTATATGTCAACAAGTAGAAGTCTCGCTGATTTAGGCTGAATGGGATGATGAAGGGAACGATGACTTAAATGGCAAATAAAAATGATGCAATTGCATTAACACAAGTTAGAAGGAGACAAACTAAGCTTAACACGGTCTAAGTGGTTGCACAAGATTTAGTTTTACTGAACCTTTCAAAGTAGCTCTAGGTGAAACAAAATGATATAAAAGGAATTTGTGGAGCCAATCCCAAATTAATTGGAAATAAGACGGAATTTCTTCTTGTATTTGCTCACTTGTGATGAATGATACGGAATGTTTTCCTCTACTTAGAAGAAAGGGAAAGTATTTTCTGCTTTGATAATCCATTGGAAATGCACGTGCCTCAACTAACTTTATTACTTCTCACTCTTTCATGTAGGTTCTTATGTAACTCACGAGACAAACCACTTTGTCTACTTCTACTTGGATTCCAAAGCAGTTCTTCTGTTCAAATCTGGTTGATGTATACCGTGACTCGTGTAGCTAAGACAAAAGTTGACGATGATATTGATAGCAGGAGTTGTACCATTTGAAAATTGTTACTGGTGCAAGATTCTTGTATAAGTTTTAGCCTGACTTGCTGTTCCGCTTTTACTGAGTGTAATTCCACTGCTCCATAAATCCATGATTGTTATGTTAAACGATTTGAGTCGAGTGGGAATAAAAAGAAAAAAGATGAAAAAAATACATGTATGGATCCAATGCCTGGTAAAGGATCAAGATTGGATGGGTTCAACCTCTAAATAGCATATTCAAGTCTTCTACAACTGTGAATTCTTAGTTTGTGGGGGAATTGTGAAATTCATTTTCCTACTAATTGGGCCCCCTTAATCTTAATTTTCAATACAAAATGTACGTGAAATAGATAAATAAGACTAGAGAGAGCCAATCAAGATGGCCTGTCCTAGGTTTACGACTCCCCGTGCACTTCGAAAAATAAATAAATAATGACTTGTATTCCTTGAATGAAGAGTTTGTCCTTCATGTCATCTTTATGGGGTTTAGAGTTCATGTCACCTGAATTAGTAATTCTCAGCGTGACACAAACATCAGCACAAAATATAACATTGGAATTGGACAATTGTCCTTTATTTCTCAAAACTGTTTGGGAGGAATAAACAAACTGTCGTTAGATGTCTCTCTTAGCATTGGGCCAAGGAAGAGGCAAATATCATTTTCCAAGATAAGAATCTAACATGGTACAAGCTCTCTCTTTTCACCATTTACTGTGTCTTATAAGTCCGTACGTGTTATTCTTTAATCTATAGTTTGATTTATCACACGAAAGAAATAAAAAACTATTAAAGGCACTGTACTCAAATTTGAGCCTGCTGTCATATATATATATATATATATTTTAATTTTGTTCATCAATCGACCCTTTTCAAATGCATGCCCGTCTAACATTTTGATCTAAATCCGTCCATGCAAGTTCTTGCCGAATTTGAGCAGAAGCGATGCCTCTATCTAGACATGTTGGTCCGATTTGATTTACTCGTACCTCTAGTCCAGCCTCTTCTATTTACTCTAGTTAATAGCTACATTAAAAGTAATCTTTAGAACATCCACATATTAATCCCGAAACTTTCAACATTTGGAACTCGATTAAGAGTAATCAAAACCAAATATTCATATCCAAGAATCATAACCAAACTACCAAAAACACCCTTCAAGTGACAAAACAAATTCAAGATTTCTTGGTTACATTCCAAGGAAAAAGGAGGACGTCAATGTCATATAAAAACCGTGGCAAGGGAAAAAGTGTAAGATAAATCTCTTAACAGAAGCATTCAGTACACAAAAGTATTTGCCATGTTTCTGCTTCCTTTTCCACTAGATGAAGAAGATGACGATGGAGGCATTTGTTGGGGTTTCATGGCAGAAAATGAACAGTACTTGTACTCAATTGTACAACCACTTCTTGCAGATTCCTCTTCATCCATAGATATCTGCCTGCACCTGCACTCCACGCTACAAAAACCCATGTCCCCCCTGCATCAAACAGTAGAAGAATGAAGATCTTACAATCGAAAAAAGTCTCCAAAATAACAAAGTTAAATATTGATAATTTTATTCTTGTTTTTTCACATTCTGCAAGCTTACTTGTACATGTAGATGTCTTTCCCAGGTAACAGTTTCTTCTTGCAGAGCAAACACTCATCAAGATTTATCGGAAAATTCCTCCTCGAAAAAGGACAAGGAGAAGAAGGAATCGGAGGATGAGGAGTCGAGGGGGGTTTGATTTTCATACGGAAACTCCATTTGCTTATAACTTGTGAAAATCTCTTATTAATATCTTTGTGCTCTTCCAATATTACACTAAGTCCCACCATTCTTATGCCACTCCTTTTCTGTTTAAGAAGAGTTTTTTTCACGTCTTTTTGGTGTTGGTATAAGGCTGCGGGGGGTGGAGGAGGGCGGTGGTGAGAGAGGAGGACAAGAGAAATGGTAGAGCAGAGAGAATAAGAGTGAAACAGAAAGTAATAAGGACGAGATGAGTAGTGCTTGTTAACTGCCACGTACCATCAATACCCCTATCATTTTCAGTTTTATTTTCCATTCATTTTTTTATTTGATTTTTTTCCCCATGTTCTGAATGACTTTCATCGCAGAAGGTAAAATCTAAGATATGCAAGAAATATTTTACTCCCTACTTTGACATACAATATGACATTCAAAAATTTCACTCTAGACTGTCCAAAAATGAATAAAACATATGGGAAGTCCAATTTTTTGGGGGAAAAAACTCCTCGAGTAGAAAATTTATTCAAGAGAACGGGGTGGAGAGTGTTCGATAAACTAGCCTGTACATGCATATTGAACCTGTGAAGCTCTAAAATTGTATGAATTCATTAGGGTTGTCTGCAATCGGCCCCAACTGCCTCGTAGATGGACTTGTAGCCGTCCCTCTCTAAGCACTGAGCGAGTTCAGCCTAAATGAAAAAGAGGAAAAGAGGGTAAATTATGTGAAGATAGAAAAAACAATAGTGCAATTCAAGACAAATGCTCGACCATTATGAATATCAACTTCATCATCATACGTAACCAATTCGACTTGTCCCTTCCTAGATATTACATTTTATTTATTTCCCCCTCGTTCAAACTCAAATTTGTTAAGTAGTTAGAAGTCTACCTTTATCTTAGGTATAAGAGCAGGCCCGCCATATGCAAAAGCGGTATACAGCTGAACAAGGGTCGCCCCGGCCCGTATTTTCATGTATGCATCCTCACCACTGACAGATTATATTAAGCTCAGTAATGATGAAGAAAAGAGGGTAGAAATTAAAATGACAAATTCTAAAGTATTATTACCTGCTAATACCTCCACAGCCTATCAGAGGAATCTTTCCCTATCGAGTAACATGAGAATTGCGTAAATGGGAATGTACAACAAAATAATTAGTAAATAAATCGTATAGTGCAAGTATGAAATCTAACAATTGAATATTATAAATTGAAAATATCTGAACTTGCAAAAGAAATTAGATATGTGAAAACTCTTTGCAGTTGAGAAATATGTAAATATTTGTAATCTTCTGCTATGATGCTCGGACTCGGGTACGGGTACATATCTAAGTGTCAGATCTTTTATTTTCTAAACTATAGGATAAAGGGACATGACTAAAAATAGTCCAAATTTTGGACGCGGATACTTGGGTACACCTTTCAAACTTCAATTTTTTACTAATTCAAGATGTCATTTTGAATATACCAAAATCAATTATTCACAAAGAATGAAATTAGTATTGAATAAATGGTTAAGACGAATAAAATAAAATTTTGGAGCTTAGTTTTCAATTATGAGAATTACTAAATGTTATATAAAATAGAAAATGAGGGACTGGATTGCAATTTGAATTTAGTGGAACTCATTTTTATTTTATACAAACAAAACCCTAAACTATCGATACATAGAGGGAAAGAAGGAAAAAAAGAAGAAAATGGAAAGAAAAAGAAAAAGAACGAAAAATTTAGAGTCGCCGTCTTTCTCTATCCTCTCGACGGCAACACTATGTTTATAGAGAACGAAAATGGGAAAGAAGCAAAGGGAAAGAAAATGGGGGATAAAAGAAAGAAGAAGAAGCAAAAACGACGAAGTATCCGATTGAAACTTGGAGGATCCGACACATATCCCATACCCATACCCATGTCGTGTCGTCTCCAACACGGGTACTCCTAATATTTCGAAGAGTCCGAGCATCAGAGATCTTCTGCCATTGTTCCCATAAACTGCAAATTTTTATTGAAAATTTTGGAAGTTTATCTAAAAGCTATTCATTGTTAATCTGTCTACACTGAATAATTTCTCCGTTATTTGTTTAAATTGATTTGCACTGGTATGGGAACGATCTGTTCAAAAAAAATATCCATGAAGAGTTGTGAAAATAGCTACCTTTGTGAGAATATACACATCTTTCAAAATATTTGTGGATAAATCGAACAGTGGCTTCCCACTCAAGCCTCCAGCTTCTTGAGAAACTGGGTTTTTACTAACAGGATCTGGTCTTTGAATCGTTGTGTTTGATACAATCTACAAGCATCAGAACATACAAAATGATTTTAAGCATGCCAAAAAATCAACTATTAGTTTATAAGCCGATTTATATGTCTATTTCATAAAAATAATTAATTGTTTTGTATTCACAAGATCCTACCATATGAGTAGCCAAGAAGCAGTCAATAGATACAATCATGGATACATAACGGTAAATCAATAAACTGAACATAGCATAAAGGTTAAAGAGACTATAGTGCGTCAGTAAAGACGTACCAATCCATCTACTCGAAGTGTAAGAGCAACCTACAGAAAAAGAGAGCAAGTAGTGAGAATGTCCATGACGGAGAAAAAGCTTGTGTAGGAAAATAAATATGTACACACCGCTGCAATATCTTCAAGATCTTGTTTAGACAAGTCTGGAGCAATTTTCACAAGCAAAGGAGGTGGGCCTTCATCACCCCATTGCATTTCATCACGAGCCGCTTGAACCTTGACAAAGATAAAGTTATAACTACATCCTCAACTTAATTAGGTACTGTATTCTCCAATATATATTAACTAATCAGATTGACAAAGAAGTACGGTCAAAACCTTCTTAACAAGGTCTTTCAATTGTTTTCTCCCCTGAAGTTGGCGCAGCCCAGGAGTATTGGGAGATGAAATATTGATAACCTACAAGGTGAGGACTAAACACTGTAAGATGAGTGCATATAGCCGCTCAACAAATGTATCGAAAGATGAAGTAAAGAATTTGCAATACAACAATTCAGAATTCATCCTATACACCAGTTATAAATTTATGTTTCATATAAAAACAATACATACAAATCCACTTAGATGAGTTTCCAGATCTAAGAAAATACGGACATGAAACTTAGAAGGAATAAATTGGACATATACCAAGTAATCAGCGTATTGGGATAATGTATGAACTCCTTGTACATAATCCGCCGCAGAATCTTCACTGGTCTTATTCTTTCCAAGGTTAACCCCCAAAATCCCAGGACCAGCTTTCCCTCCATGTACAACTTCATCACCTACGGAAGATGTAGTGCTTGACGTTTCTGACTTCCTCTTACCATGTTGTGCACCCAACCGCTTCGCAACAACAACTATTCCTTCGCTATTGAAGCCACATCTATTAATTATAGCACTGCCACATTTAAGCATTAATGGTTTGTTCAGTAAGGTGGTTTATGCAGATTAAGGAACAAAACAGAAATTAAACAATATTGTTTATCGTATTGTCCAATACTATGCGTAGCAAACATGCTCTAAAAGATTTAAACATGAGACTTGCATTTGACAAATAAAATAAAGCTTCACTTCATGCTATACAGCGTAGAATACACAAAAAATGTGATCCTAATTGATAAAATGGGTTAAAATATTCGTTCTTACCCTTCCTTAGGCAATCTGAATATGCGAGGCTTTGAATTACCCTCCTGAGGTACCGGAGTAACAGATCCTACCTCCACAAAGCCAAAACCTAAGCCAAGTAAGCCTTCAACGGCCTCAGCATTTTTGTCAAAGCCAGCAGAAAGACCAAGAGGATTGGAGAACCTCCTTCCCCAAACTTCTAGTTCCAATATTGGTGGGTCTGGCCTTTTCTCTATTGGGACCCATCCACGAGCTGCGGCAGAAACAGCTAATCGGTGGGCGACTTCTGGATCCAAATATGAAAAGATTGGATTGACTAGTTTTGTTGCATTGAAAAGCCAGCCACTGCACAATTCATGATATGTGTAGTACCAGTTATTCCCACAAAATTATAGTTAAAGGGAGTATATAAACAGTAAAATATAACTTCAAAACATTTTTGGTTCCAAGCACCTAGGCTTAATATGCATAAATAAGACTTCAATCCGTGCCCAAATACCAATGAGGATTAGTCCAGCTCTAATTTTATTAACAATGTAAACAATGAAAAGTTTCTATTGTCTACATTCAAATATAAAACAACAATGAAAGTGCTCTCTCTCTCTCTCCCTCTCCCTCCCTCCCTCCCTACCTCCTTCTCTTCTTTTTGTTTCGTCTCTTTATTTTAAATCCGGACCTATTCCCCCTTTGTATCATCACCAATAATAAGCCCTTAAAAAGCCTAATCACCGTGCAATAAATAGCATTGCCCCACAACTGAAACAAGCCTGCTTTCCTAAAGATTACTGTTAACAGGTACCATTCACTCCCTAAATACATATATGAATTTTCCACTCATAAGTCCTCCAAAATGGAATCTGACCTATAGCTTATTTTTGGCAATCAATTCTAGTTAAAATCCAATCTTATCAAGTTATCTTATAACATGTTTATTAGGTACACAAGTTATCATAGGCACCCAATGTGGGTGCATTAGTTATTATTACGGAGGAGAGGCGGGAAATTTTAGAAATTTAAATGTGATTTAGGCATTTCACATAACTAATGATTGTTTTAACAGTTTCCATAAAGAAAACACTTCTGCATAGAGACTTATAAGGGAAAAGATAGATAATTTTCAATTCTTATCTTAAGGGAATATACAGCAGCATGTATGACCATCTATTCAATGATTTCTCTCGACATTTAGTTTCCTTCAAAAGAAATCTTCATAAACGAAGCCACCGTTCTTTTACTCAGCATAGCCTCCCATGAAAATGAGAACGTTTTACAAGAGGATTTATTATAAACCCCTTCGGTCAGATATGCTCATGGAGAAGACTTTATTTTCTTTATTTTGTTATTTTTCCTTTTTAAAAGTATTCCTCAAGCTTTCTTAATTAAAAAACCCAGAAAACACCAAAATTAATCATAAAAAAAGCTTCTGAAACCAAATGTGCCATATGAGACATAATTAGCAAGCCAAAACAAATTATTCATTCACTATAGGGGGAATAGTCAGATAAAATACAGGTCGAAATACACTATAAAATTCAATCTGAATACCAGAAAGTCCCTTCATCCACGGTACTGGCATAGGCACCTCCACCTATAAGTAGACCGATTGTGGCTCCCGTGAGTAACCTACCCTGCAGTGCAAGTGTAACAAGATAAACACGTGGAAGAAAAGAGAAAATAAAAATAAAAATGCAGAACTATTATTCAAAAATTTCTTTAACTTACCAAAGAAACTAATTGATTCTCAATCGAAAAGCCAAGCACATACAATCCAAAAGAGATCATATAAACATTCAATCTTTTTGCACTGTTCTTCAATTTGTATAGTATCATCTAAAGTCTAGCAAACAAAACTAAATTTATAGAAAACGGGACAATTCCTACAGCAACTGCATAATAATGAAGTACCAAACATACTAATACATGCTCGCCACCCATAACATACACACGAGTTAAAGGAGCTCTTTTCCAATTTAGCGAAAGCCCGACGTCCTAACGCCTAAAAAGACGATTTTTGCACAACGTAGTAAAAAAATAAAAGTAAAAAGATTACCTTTTTGGAAACATGAGGAACTTTCTTGGGAATTTTAGGAGGATTAATAGTCGAAGCTGCAGTGGCACAATAATGCCTTGTAATATTATTTGATTTAAGCTTCCTATATACAAAGCATTCTCTCATGAATTTCATAGCAACCCTTGCAGCCATTTTCTCTGACGGGAAAAAAATCGCCACAAAACGCCTCACCTCACCATACAACAATTGTGAGCGATTGTATGTATATATGGCTAAAGTTATTATGGGTAAAATAAATGAAAAGGAAAGCCGTTCAATGAAAGGTTTCTGTTTCTGTTTCTGTTTCTGCGAGTGAGAGATAGAGAGAATTTGCAGGAAGAATAAAGGGCAAGGCGAAAAATTGAAAGAGGAAAAAATTAAAAAAATAAAAAAATGAAGGAGGAGACAAGACAGGGGGTGAAGATGAGGGATGATGACTGCGGCGTATCAGAGTCTTCCCGGACCAGGGTTCCATAAGTTGTTAAGGGTCCATTTGGTTGAAATGGTGAAAAATGAATGGAAAGAAATTAAATTGCTGGAAATTGTTATATTGGGAATTGAATTAAAAGTGTTTGATTGGTATAATTTTTTATTTTTTTATTATAATACGTTTAACTTTATTTTTCATGTAAATTGTCAATTAAATGGATAAATTTTTTTATTATTGGGGACAAAATATGTTTTGATTGCCAAAAAAATTTATTAAATTTTTATTTTTTATTCTTACGTTTGACTTTATTTTGTATGGAATTTATCAATTAAATGGATAATTTTTTTTACACTTTATCTTAGAATTTGTTTCTATTGCTAATAAAAATAAAAAATAAAAAAAATAAAAAGTGGAAACCAATTCCTACCATATAGCAAGTCATTGAATTCCACGGTACCTTGGAATTGGGTGGAAATCAATTTCATGGAAAAAAAAAAGGCTATCAAACAGTGCAAAAGTGGAAGTTGGAATTCGATTCCAACTTTTTGAGAAAATTTTCGCCTATCAAACAGGCCCTCAGAGTAAAATTAAGCCCTGGTTTGACCCCCAATTTTTGGAATGAAAATGGGAGAAATAATTTTTTTATTTTTATTTTTTATTTTTGAACAATAAGTGGTTGAAAACAAAAAAAAAGTTTTCGATTTACGTGTAATATTATTTTTTGAAAAATTGTGTGGTTGAAAATAAAAAAAAGAAAAATAGAATTTAATCAAATTTAATTTAATGGGAATTAGACATGGGCTAAATTAACTCGTTTGAATATCGTTAAATTAAGAATAAAGTGTTTTTTTTACAGAAGATGTTGACATTGACTCACATGCGTGTGAGTCCCGTATGAATAAAAAAGTCTAAAAATGAAAGTGGAGTATTACAGCCAAAAGAAAATGAAGAACTGACTTGTATTCATTATACAGAAGTGAAGAAAAATACACGTACATCTTCAGTATAAATAGAAATGGAAAGACACTACCTGACTTCCAGCTGGCAAACTAATTGCACAGCTAGTATAACCTCCTAACCAACTCCCTAACTATACAAGGTGTACGTAATACTCCCCCTCAAGATGTGCTGTAAATGTTCTTCACACACATCTTGGACATCAAGGGCGAAAGTATGGAAGCAGGTAAAGGCTTAGTAAATGCATCAGTAAGCTGGTGCTGTGATCTGACAGGAAGTAGTTTAATTGCCCCAACTGCAATCTTGTCTCTAATGAAGTGGCAGTCGATCTCAATGTGCTTCGTACGCTCGCGAAAAACTGGATTATTTGCAATGTGAATTGCAGCAAGGTTGTCACAGTAGATTATAATTGGAGAAGTATCAGCAAGTTGAAAATCTAGCAATAGTTGCTTGATCCAAATGATCTCACTAACTGTAGCTGCAAGAGCTCTGTATTCTGCCTCAGCTGAGGATCGAGAAATTGTAGGTTGGCGTTTAGATTTCCAAGAGACTAATGAATCACCAATGAAGACACAAAACCCAATAGTGTACTTTCGTGTGTCAATGCAAGATCCCCAGTCAGCATCAGAAAATGCCCGAATCTTGATGGATGGACCAGAATCTGAATGTAAATTAGATGAAAAATAAAGACCTTGGCCAGGACTCCCTTTCAGGTAGCGAAGAAGGTGATGAACTGCTTTGAGATGAGGTAATATTGACTGAGACATATATTGACTGAGCTTGTGTACTGCAAACGTGATGTCTGGTCTAGTGAGGGTCAAGTATATCAATTTCCCAATCAGTTTTCTGTAGTAAAAAGCATCAAATAACAAATCTCCATCATGTGAGCTGAGAGTAATTTTTGAATCCATAGGACCATGGACAGGCTTGCAATCCAAATAGCCTGCATCTTCAATTAGTTGTAGTGCATAATTTCTCCGTGAAATGGTAATTCCTGATGATGCCCGGGCAATTTCAATCCCAAGAAAAATTTTAAAGATCCCAAATCTTTAAGTTTGAATTGAGAATGCAGAAATTTCTTCAACTCATTAATCATCTGAAATTTTTCTTTTTTTTTTCAACTACTTATTTTTTTTAAAAAAACATTATTTCACCCATTTTCATTTCCAAAAAATGGGTCCAAATGGGGCTAAGATAATTACTGTTTTAAGAGAATAGATGGTGATTGACTGATTGTATTGAATTAATTTTGAAAAAATACTGCATATTCACACATAATGCCAAATCAATATATATCTAACTTCTCTTAAAAAGAGCAATAAGGATGTACTGTAGATGCAACAGTAACAGTGTATTCTACTGTGAAAATCTTATGTGATGCAACCATGAATATATTTTTTAATTGTATGTGAGAGAGAAAATATTTTAAAAATGCAAGAAAAGTGTTGTACCTTTAATAAAAAAAAACAAGGAAAATTCTATCAATACTGCTTTGGGGAATTTAAGGAAAATTCGAGTGAGTTCAGTACATTTTAATTTTACACTCCCCAATTTACCTAAAAGACCTTCCATGTATGAGTACCAGATTGTATAATTGATACTGTAAAGAGTTAATATAACAATCATATTCAAACATCCAAACGCATTTATTAAGTAATTTATAAATTCTATCAATGTTGTTTTGGAAAATTACTTACTTATAAGAATCAAATTGTATTCAATTTAACTCACTAATTAACCATTTTTAATTTCTCAAAGCCAAGTTTTACAAATATATTTCTATAACTTACACGGCTTTATAATTTGTTCTTTTGCCTACGTGTGATTATTAGTTAGTAATCACCGGTAAGTTCAATTTATTGAAATCCGGTAAATGTAAAACGAATCTGTTAAACTCAAATTCTCTACTCCTCTTTGAATAAAAAATTCCAAATTTTTTTGGTTATTTATATTTTGGCAAAATTTTAAAAATAACTTGATATAATAATAATATAGTAAGTACAAGTTTGTAAAATATTGGAAGATGTTTTTTAGTATTTTGATTGTGTTAGGTAAAAATGTAAAAGAACAAAAAACAAAAATCTTTGATTTTGCAATCGAAATTAACTAGTTATATTATAAAAAGAATTTGTGGTGCTTATTAGTTAACTAGTTACATTATAAAAACGAAATTAGCTTAAGAGGAAAAATTAAAAATTTATGCAAAAGAGTTATAATTTTATAATCAAGTCACAATTTAAATTATCAATGTGGCTACCTAACATGTGTGAAAAAAAATCTTTATTCGCAATTTTTAAGGCTTATTATATGTGAAATGAACAATGATAGATTGCACATATGTTGGAAACAAAAATTTTTGAAAAAAAATTGATCAAGATATTAATGCAATGGGAGAGTCAAAAAATATTCAAAACTTCGTATTTATAGAGTTAAACATATGAACCACCAAATAAAATTTAAAAACATGGAAATAAAATAATCAATGTTATATAATCTGTTGAAATGTATAATGCAGATTATATATTTACCGGATATTGAGGTAAGTGAATACCGGATATTTATATCCGGTAAGAGAATATCATATATTAAGCTGCTAGAATACGGTAAGTGAATACCGTATATTGAAATACAATAAGTAAATTACCGGATATTGAACTCTTTGCTTCTGCCATTGGAAATACCGGATATAGTGATACCGGTAAGTTCAATTTATTGAAATCCGGTAAATGTAAAACGAATCCGTTAAGTTCAAAATCTCTACTCCTTTTTGAATAAAAAATTCCAACATTTTTTGGCTATTTACATTTTGGCAAAATTTAAAAAATAACTTGATATAATAATACATTTTGGCAAAATTTAAAAAATAACTTGACACGGAAAAATCCTGAGAAACTTCACTTTCTTTGTTTTTTATTAAAGTTACAGTACTTTTCTTACATTTTAAAAATATATTTTATCTCTAATTGGAACAAAGAATTAAACCTGATTTTCTGTGTCGATCTTACCGGATTTAAATCACACTTACCGTATTGATATGCTTACCGGAATCATTCTTACCGAATTTTGGTTGAAACTTACCGGATTCAATGAACGCTTACTGGATTTAATGAGTTTTCAGAACTTACCGTATTTCAGTTAAGGAAAAACGAATATTTCTTCACTTACCGGTACTTGATTTAAGCTAATCGGTAAGTTACCTTTTTTTTTTCCCATATTAATCTCTGTGTCACGGAGACGGAGATGGCTGTCTCCGTGACACGAAAAAACGTTTTCCGTGTCAAGGAGTATATGTTGTTTTTTTTCGGAGGCAACGCACGAGGGGCACTGTCCCCTCGACCCCCGCGACCTGACTGGTCATGTCGATCCCCGTCGGGAGCGTTGCCCTCAAACCCCCACAAGGGGCGCTACCCCGCAACCCCGTGATCCCTACTTGTTTTTCTCAAATTTACCTGTTGCATTTAAATATGTGATTTATTTATTCTGTAGATATACCCACAATTGTTGACTTTATACCCTATCAGACAAATTACAACTTCAGATCGCGAACATAGACGAAATCCAACCGTTACCACAATTTGTGTGAAAAAAAAGTTAAGTATGTTGCCCTGTGATTTTCGTTGCCCGATGATGAGAGGAAGAAGGTGACGACGAATCTGGTGGAATTTCAAACACTCTCGTTGTACATGTTTGTTATATTTTTTTCCTAGCTTTACGTGCTCATTTTCTTTCCGATTTTCATTTCGTTCGTTTTTCCTAAATTAAGATGATTCTAAAAGGGTTAATTTCATAAATGGTCACTGAATTTACCCAAAAATAACAAAACGGTCACTGAATTACGAAACTTGCACAAACGGTCACTGAAAGACCGTGATGATTTAAATTCAAACTTAAAGAACAGAAATACGTGAACATAGAACCGTAAGAACCTCAAGTGCAAACTCCATATAAAACCTAAAATCATTCCCTTGTCAACCTGCCACATTTGGACCACAATAACTCCAACCTTTGGCCACCAAAACCACCAGACCAACACACCAAATTGAAGCCCTCGCTGCCCTCTACGAAACCCACCCAATAATCACCCCTAACTCCGGCGGAGTTGGCTGGAATTTCTTCCCAAAGTCGACCTCTCGTACAGGACAACACTGTCAGATGCCAATTTGGGACAAAATTTCACCACTTTTTGGCCACCAAAACAACAAGACCAACACACCACCTCGAAGCCCTCGTTTCTCTCTACGTAACCCACCCAAGAATGGCCTCTAACTCAGCCGGAAAGTGCCAGAATTTCGTCCCAAAGTCGGCGGCTCGCACAGGACAGCATTGCCTGCCGCCACTTTGCGACGAAATTTCGGCACCTTACGGCTTCCAAAACCACCGGACCAACACAGAAGATTGAAGCCCTCGCTTTCCTCTATGTAACCACTCAATAATGGCCCCTAACCCAGCTGGAAAGTGGCCGAAATTTCGTCCCAAATTGGCGGCAGGCAGTTTTGTGCTGTGCGACCAGCCGACTTTTGAACGAAATTGCAGGCACTTTCCGGCTAAGTTAGAGGCGATTCTTGAGTGGGTTACGTAGAGAGAAGCGTGGTCTTCAATTTGGTATGTTGTTTAAGTGGTTTTGGAGGCCGGAAGGTGCTGGAATTTCGTCCCAAATTGGCGGCAAGCAATTTTGTGTTGTGTGACCCGCCGACTTTGGCACGAAATTTTGGGCACTTTCCAGCTGAGTTAGCGACGATTCCTGGGTGGTTACGTAAAGGGCAGCGAGGGCTTCAAGGTGGTATGTTGGTCCTGTGGTTTTGGTGGCTAGAAAGTGGTGAAATTTTGTCCCAAATTGGTGTTTGGCAGAGCTGTCATGTGCGAGAGGCCGACTTTGGGACGCAATTCTGGCCAACTCCGCCAGATTTAAGGGCGATTCTTGGGTGGGTTACGTAGAGGGGAGTGAGGGCTTCAATTCGGTGTGTTGGTCCGGTGGTTTTGGTGGCCGGAGATTGGAGTTATGGTGGTCCAAAGGTGGCGGGTTGACAAGGGAATGATTTTGGGTTAATTTCAGAAATGGTCACTGAAGTTACATGAAAATTACAAAATGGTCACTGAAGTTCAAAAATTTCATAAACGGTCACTCAAGTTTTAGGCGCTTTTAGAAATGGTCACTGAAGTTTAGGAGATGTTTCACTAATGGTCACTGAAGTTACAAAAAGTTTTAGAAACGGTGACTAAAGGGTCATGCATTTTTTCTGTTTTTTGGGCGACTTTTTTGGCCACTTCCGACCACCAAAATCGTCGAATTTTGATACCGTAGAAAAGCCTACAATATCCTCTTCAATTACCACCCAAAATCTCCCACAAACTCCAAACGATTCGACCGAAAAATCGCCACAAAAGTCGCCCAAAAAATTGAAAAAATCTGCCCAGATTTTTCAAATTTTTTGGGCGACTTTCCGACAATATGCGACCACCAAAATCGCCGGATTTTGATACCTTTGAAAAACCCACAATATCCTCTTCAATTACCACCCAAAATCTCTCCAAAACTTTAAAAGATTCGACCGAAAAATAGCCCCAAAGTCAGCTACCCAAAAGGCCAAAAATCTGCCCATATTTTTCATGCTGACTTTGCGGCGATTTTTCGGTCTAATATTTTGGAGTTTGGGGGAGATTTCGGGTGGTAATTGAAGAGAACATTGTGAGCTTTCCAACGGTATCAAAATCCGGCGATTTTGGTGGTCGAAAGTTGCTGGAAAGTCTCCCAAAAAATTTGAAAAATCTGGGCAGATTTTTTCAATTTTTTTGGCGACTTTTGCGGCGATTTTTCGGTCGAATCGTTTGGAATTTGGGGAAGATTTTGGGTGGTAATTGAAGAGGAGATTGTGGACTTTTCTACGGTATCAAAATTCGACGGTTTTTAAGGTCGGAAGTGGCCGAAAAAGTCATCCAAAAAATTGAAAAAAATGCATGATCCTTCAGTGACCGTTTCTGAAACTTTTTGTAATTTCAGTGATCGTTAGTGAAATATCTCCTAAATTTCAGTGACCGTTGGTGAAAGTCTTAAACTTCAGTGACCATTTCTGAAAGCGCCTGAAACTTGAGTGACCGTTCACGAAAGTTTTGAATTTCAGCGACCATTTTGTAATTTTCATGTAATTTCAGTGACCATTTCTGAAATTAACCCAATGATTTTAGGTTTTATATGGAATTTGCACTTGAAGTCCTCACAATTCTATGTTTATGTGTTTCTGTCCTTTAAGTTTGAATTTAAATCAAACGGTCCTTCAGTGGCCGTTTGTGAAAGCGCATGATAATTCAGTGACCATTTGTGGAAGTTTAGTAATTCAATGACCGTTTTGTTATTTTTGGGTAAATTTAGTGATTATTTATGAAATTAACCCGATTCTAAAAAAACTAAAATCTTTACACAAATAAAAATATAATAAATATACAATTCGTGCTCCGCACGTGGCATCGACTAGTATATATATATAAAAGAATAATGCTATATAGTTTCACTTGGATTACAACTTCAATATAGGTGATAATAGGTAATAGATTAAATGAAATGTTTCATTTAATTTCACTTATCATTTAATGTCACATATTAGTACTATCTAAACTGTGGTTACAACTCCGCTAAATAGCATTACGCTGTATCTAAAGTCTCATTGTAAGGTTTTGGGAAAAAAAAAAAGATCACACACATTGAGTTGTTGATTACCTATGAATATGCTGTTTCATTGGCTCATCGCGATTTTAATAATTCAAGTGACTTTGTTGTTTGATTCCTCGTAGTGATCAACAATTGATAGAAAATGATACATCACAGATTGATATAAACAGAATAATTGACCTATAATGAAGATAAAATTCGTGCCTTTAGATTGAAAAAAGAATAAATTCTAGGTATCCCATCCAGAAATGGAATAAAAAAAAGGAGCGACTTACTCTGCAAGATTGATTATTAAAATGTAACATGAAAATCAGGTACATAATTCATCACAATGAATCAATAGTAAGATTTTGGCTCATCTGCTTATATATAAATTATAAGTAGTAAGTGGATTTTCATTATCGGTTGTAATACAAGTACATCACAACTCATATATTTGTTTATCAATAAATGACGTGACGAGAAATAATTTAGTCAAAATTTCATCGACCAACTAAAAAAAAAAAAAAACTCTCACTTTTTTTTTTGTCATCTCATGAATCTGTAAAATAATCTGTAAATGATGATGTTCAACAAATATTTTTCATAATTTATAATGGATGAAAGTTAGAAATAAACAGTTATTGTTTAAGAAATTAAGTATTATTTATTCAGGTTATATGATGCAACGCGAAGCGTTCAAATAAGAAACAAACAAAAAGAATGATTTAAAAACATGTTGATTCACAAATAATACCGCAAATTAAAGAATCAAATATTCGTTGGTTTTTGCAAAGAATACCAAATTCTTGATCTTGATTGCAAAATTGTTGATTTTAATGAATATCGATTTAGGACCAATAAATTGCAAGATATCCAATATTGTGAAAAAATTCTCAATGTATTTTATATCATTAAAAAAAAAACTCCATGTCTTTAATTAAGGTTTAAACTCTCATTTAGCAAAATAAAGATAACGACTAAAAATCTAAATAATGAATAAAATTTAGATAATAAATAAAATAAATTGAAATCCGAATTCATTTACTAAAGAAATACTAGCTTAAAGACAATTAAAAACTCATAATTATAAATAAATACAATAATTAAAGATAATTAAAAACTCCTAATTATAAATAAATAAAATACATAGATAAAAATGCATAAATTAAATTGAATCCAGCCATATCCAATCTTCACCATTACACTTTTTAAAAAAAAAAATTTAAAATCAGGTACTTATTATTAAAAAATATTTTAAATCTATTTTTAGTATTTGATTTCTTCCTGATAGTAATGTTATTTATTTATTATTTTTAAAATTCAAACAATAAAACTTTTTATTGCCAAACCATTTTACTTTTATTTGGGAGAGAAGTTCCAACTTCACAATCAATACTGTGAGTTCAAGTTCCATTCCTCTTAAAAATCTCTACACATTAGTCTTCGATGTATCTCAATTCGTTCATATAATCTTTGATATTAAAGCAGAAACATATTTGATATTGCAATGGTTGTAACTTATGTATTCAAATCTTATTATAAGAATAATGAAAATAATGCTCATTGTACATTCTATGAATGACATGAAATTTGACATCTTTTGCAATTCTTCGTAAATTCAAAATGTTGCGTGGCGGGAAAGTAGGGTTGTGAATGGATTGGATTTTGATCCGAATCCGATCCGAATCCGATGAAATTAATGGGAGATGGATTTAGAATCTCAATCCGACAACCCGATCAAAATCCGAATCCAATAATCTGTTAACTGAATGGATCAAATATGGATATGTGTCAATCCGATCCGATTTTTTATAATAATATAATATATTTTATAAAAGCATGCTTTTTTTTTAACTGCTAAATGATTTAAAAAAAAAAGAATACAAAGAGACGCTAAAATAATAGTATAATATTATTAATTGGGATATTTATAGAGTTTTTGATTTTTTATTAATTAAAATAAGTTAGAAAAATAATTATTTTAATTAATAAAGTAAAAAAATTCAAGGGATAAGGAAATTATAATTTGACTAAACCAAAGAAATTTTTTAGTTTTATTTTGTCCCACATCGAATGTTTACTACAAACACATGAGAATTGTAGTTTATAAATAAGTGAGCTATTAGTTATTAGGTAGTTCAACCTTTTGGACATTTTCACTATAAAATAAAAGAGCGAATGGAGGGGCTGGACACGTGTCGCGATTTCCCATCGTCCTAATTCTTTTTTTTTTTTTTTCCCGCCATCAACTTCTCCCGACACTGTCTCTATTTTTTTCACTCAACCAACCATACCTCCTGTAATTCAACTTTTTTTTTCCACCACCCGACACGAACTTTCTCCATTTTTTCACTCAACCAACCATACCTCCTTACTCCTTTCCATTCCCACATTGACCATAAGATTCTTCTTCTTCTTCTATTTTTTGAATTTTTTTTCTCCCTACCAATTTTGTCAACCAACCTTGTTTTTGCAGGATTCTTAATTTTCCTTGTCTGACATCTGAGATTGAGAAAGAGATTGCTCAAATTGAAATAAGGTATTTTCGTAGCTAATGCCAAATTTTTTTTTTTTTTTTTTTTCAATTTTTTGTTGTGAAGGTATTTTCTATTACCCATCTTTTGCAAACTCCTCTTTTACCCAAACAAGAACAGTAGGTGCGGTTGCGTTTTCTCATCTTCCTATACACAAACATATGGCCGCATTTAAGCTTTTATTTTTTATTAATCATTATTTTGGGCATCTGCGTTCCTAAATTTTTGAATTTTAAAGGGTATTTCGATTGTAAATAAGGGTTTTGAGGAGTATAACAAAGAATCCACCAAAGACCCATTTGAGTGAGTTTACCTGAAACCTACGCATATTTATGTTTCTTCCGTGCATAATGAATTGGTGGAATTTTTGTTAATTCGATGTTTATAAGCACTTTTCTGTGGTGTGCATGCACGCACCTTTCTGAATGAGATATTGGTGTGGTAATGAAAATGAAAAATGAAGTTAATGGTTTGCTTCCATCTTACACAGAGACACACGGTGCCTCCGTGGTAGATGGAGGCACGGGTAGTGTCTCCGTCTCAAACGGAGGCACCGTGTGTCTCCGTGGTAGATGGAGGTACGGGTGGTGCCTCCGTCTCAAACGGAGGCACCGTGTCTATGTGCAAGACTTAGGCACCTGTCTCCATTTGCAGGCTCCCAGGCTGGTTTGGGAGGAAACTGGAATCGGTTAAACCCAAACAGGTTCTTTACTGGAAGCTCAAGAATGGCAAAAGCACAAGTGGGTCAACTTCAAAATCTTGGACTTTCAATGATCCTGAGTTCCAGAGGAAGAAGAGAGTGGCTAGCTACAAAGTCTATACTGTTGAAGGCAAAGTCAAGGGATCTTTGAGGAAGAGTTTCAGGTGGCTTAAGGATAGGTACTCCCAGGTGGTCAATGGCTGGTGGTGATTTTATAATTCATGTTATATATTTCCTTTTATGCTGTGTTCTTGTATTTGTGTCGGAATATGAAACAAGATTTTTGGAGGTGGGGAAGACCTCAATTTATTGAACACTGCATCACTTTCTGATTCATGTAGTGGATTAAAACAGCCCTTTTGAATATGATTATCTGATGATGATGATGATGGGGTCAAAGGAGGAGTAAAATATGAGGGTGAAGCAACAGGAGTCAAGAATGGAGTTTCGACAATATTGTGAAGTAAATCACTCAGACTTTTACTTCTTGTTTTTTTCCTACTGATGTCAAGACTGGATCTTCCATTTTCAGATTCCAAATCTTCTCGTTTCTTCTTCAATAGTGAAGAGAAATCTTGGCATGATATCTTCTGATCCAAAGGGATTTAACTACAAGTCGTTGTTGTTGTTTGAACTGTCATGAATTTGTTGAGCTTGTGGTGTCTGATAAAATGTCTCTGAGAAACTTATTTCTCGAGCACCAGTTGTGCTTGAAGAAGATGGCTTTTTGCAAAAGAATTTGTAGAAAAAAATTGTTGCTGGGCTTTTGTAATGACCATCTTCATTACTTCTCTTGATAATCCTATTTTTCCACCATGATAAATAGTAAATTTCAAAAAGCAAAGCCAGCAAAACACACCCAAAAACAAGACTCAGACCAATCCCTACACCGCTCAGATATTTCATACTTTTTATTTATATGCATATTCTACATAACTTCAGATGGCAAACCCATATCTTAAAAGTTTCTTCCCAACTTCCCACCAATAATGTCTGGTTTCTCGAAAAGGATGAGTCCGGCGCTAAGCTCTTCGGTAGAATGAGTCTTTCTATTTTGGAGGCCAAATTAGGACCCCGGTCCCTGGCCCGAGTAGGAAAAAAGGCTTAGGACAAGAAATGTCTAAGGCAGTAAAAGAAAATCTCACTTGAACTTCCTCTGAGTAATTGAAGATAAAATGCAAGTATCTGAGAGAGTATAATGGAGATTCTCTTTACCAGAGGCTGTAGACTTCGAAACTTTCTCTTGTTAAATTTTTTCTTCCTTAATTCCATGTGCACGAATTATTTTTTTAAAATTATTCTTATCGTTAAATTGAAGTAATCTAATTTAGTTTTGTTTATAGGATTTCATGAACATACTGCAAAAACATTTTTATCTGTCAAATGAGTTAGCTTCTATTGATTTTCCCCTAAGGCAGGGATGTGCAAAATAATTTATAAAAATTTGTTCTTTAGTGCTTTTCGTCATGAATGTCTATTCTTTCGTTCCATTTTTATTCCTACATATTCGATTTCTAAGGTTATTAATAATATTCAGGTTTTCAATTGGTTGAAATGAGAAATTTAAACCAGTGGTTCATTTCTGTTGTTGATACTTACTGGAGTATTAACTTTAGAGACCTCTGCACAAAGGTACAGTGCATTTCGATATAATCTCAGTGTAAATTTTTTATTTATTGTCCTATAGCTGGTAACAAGTGCAATCACATCTGTTCCCTTTCTTTGGTTTATCTTCTTTGAGATCTGAAATCACTGTCAATAAATGGGAATCTTGCTGAGTGTATGGGCTCTTGTTTGTGAAACATAATATTATAGTCTTTCTTTATATAATGCCACAAACTTAATTGGTCCTTAATTCTAGGTTGGAGTTCAATATCGGAGTAATGATGATGGTGAACCATCTGGTACAGCTGGCAAGCCAATACATTCTGCAATTGTCTCTTATGGCATAGATGCAATTGTCTCTTATGGCATAGATAGAGTTATGGTTGTCATTATCAAGTACAGGCTCCAATATTTCAGGTGATGAAAGATGGTGTAAGTTATTAAATTCTTTTATCGGTAAACATATTTTTATGAAAGATGGCATATTTTCGTTCTTGCATTGCAATTTCCAGAACTGAAAAAAAGAGAGTTGTTATCTACTTCTAGCAAGCTCGATTTGCGTATCTTGGTATGTTTCTTGCATATATACAAGTTTTTATATTGTTATTTTTATGTTCTTGACTCTTTAAAATCTTCTTGGTTATTTAATGTGTTGCATGTGGAGCAAGCATTACTAATTTGGGCTGCCTGAAGTAAGAGTTATTGAAGAAAATGGAAGGAAGATAACCTCAGAGTGGTGGAGCTAGCATTACAAGTGGCCATATCCCTTAATGTGTTGTAAGTCATAAATGTAAAATTTATATTACTCTCAATTTATGTTATTTGATGCCTTGATTCCAAAGCTTTAGTTATTATGCATTCTTTGCTTTAAGTCGTGGCAAATAGTTACGGCTTACTATATTTAGTTACATTAAGCAATATTAACATAAAATCAGTTTATCTTTCACACAATTCGGTTTAGTTTAATAATTTAGTAGCTCCATGTATTTGTATATCTTCAAACGTGTTTCTTTTTTATCTTCATCTTTATTTGTTTTGCTGATGCCAGGTCACCAAGCCATCTAATTGATTTTTTTTTTCGATTAGAAACAATGTTCATGTGGAATAATTATTAGGTTCATCGACTTTTAGGTTGATTCTCCAATAAATGTTTAAGTATTTAATATTGAATACGAAATGAGCAGAGTTAAAGAAAGCCCCTTAAGCTTGAGATTCTGAGCACTTTTAGAAAATGTTTTTCGGATTTCCCTTTTATTTTTCACATACTACCTCTTTTTTCTTCAGATATTGATTAGTCATTTGTCCTACCCAAATTTGAATTCTACATGGTAGAATTAATGGAATCATTTTATATGCTACTTTTAGGAGTGGTGAAGACCATCTTTGAAGGTGCACCCCCAAAGGAAAAATTAATTACAGTGAGTAAATGATTTGCCTACTTTTACTTTCTATAACTCTCCTCAGGCCCTTTGATTTTGGAGATTTGTTATGTGAATAGTATACTAAGTATCTACCATAATATCAATGTCAATAATGTCAAATTGTACAATTGTTATATGAATTTTTTTTGTCGAATAGAAAAAAATTTGAATGGTGGGTGGGTGGAGATATTTGAATACCAGCTCCTGAAATGTGCTTTTTTGTATTTGTGTTTAACAACCTTCATCTTTCACTTTATATGAAAAATCATTGTGTTACAATATCGACAAAATTCAACACTCTTTCATTATTGGTGCATTTATTCTTAATGTTAACGTGCAACGCACGTTGCCCCCACTAGTAATTTATAAACAAGTCAAAAGAGTTTAAGAGGTTTATTAGTTTTTAATATTAAAATTTTAAAATTTAATCGAAAAATCCGATTTTGGGTCATCCGATTTTTGGACAAACCGGTCATTTGGCCGATTTTTTTTTTACCGATTTTTGATTAAGTGAATTTTTAGTATTAATCAAACAAGATTTTGGTTCGGATCAGATTATCAGATCATATATCTGATAATATAGCAAATCGGATATGGATTTAACAATCAAATATCCGTCGGATTATCGAATTGGATTGGATATGTGAATCATTCTTATCGGATCGAATCGGATATGGGTAGATCCGGTCCATATTCGATCCATTGACAGCCCTACGGGAAAGTGTGTTGAATTCAAAAACTGACCAATCATGTGTTGACACGTGGTACAATCTCAATTTTGATGTCAAATAAAATGTACAAGTAGCATGATTGACATTCTCGTGAATTTAAGTTCAACATCCTTTGAAAAATAGTAAAGTGTGTCTGTACGCGCGCTACTTCATCTTTTAATCGAAAATTCTGACATATGTAGAAAATGGATGTATTGTGTTGTATATCTCATCCCCAATGTGTGAAATGTGACCAATATTTTTTTTGCATGTCTTATCCTCGAAATTGTGTCACTTGATAGACAACGTGTATGACCAAAAAAGTGACATTCAACCTTTGTGACATATAATTATCTAATGTATAGGGAAAATGTGTATATGGATGTGCTTGTTTAGAGCTGTGACCTTAAGTTGATAGGACATTGAGTTGTGAATTATTGGTTATGATCAGAATTCAAAACGAATTCCTACTGTATAACATAGATTGTTGGCTTGATCGGAATCCATCTAAGACAAATATTAATCAACAAAGACATGTTTGTGCTTATGCTGTTTGTCAAAGACATTTGAATTGAAAGAGAATAAACGTCTCGATTAACTTTAGGGTGAATATGGTGAGAGAGATATATCAATCACATTATCCCTACTGTATAATTGGCTCGAGTATAATGTTGTTAGTTTTATATCTCGCAAGTATATGAATCGTAACAAATAATAAAACGGCATACGAGTCATGATTATTGTTTTCGCGATGACCACTACTTAATCGTTGATTCAATTATTCATAACTTCAATTTGTTTCTTTTCTTTTTATGAATTTTTATTTCTAATATACCAAAACTATTAACACGTGCGTAAGTGAATTTTTTAATGATGATTAAAGTGTTACGATCCACGATTCACCATAGCTATCTCCTTAATTTTAATAACAAATAATTATGCGTACTCAATCGAATTCTTCTAAATTAATTGATCTACCTCTCTCGAATTCAAATAAAACACACCCAATTAAATTAACTCACTATATCTATATGTGAATCCAAATACACATTAATTAAGAGTATTCAATCACCAAAAAATTCATTTAACGATCGTGACAACCACTTATCTAAATTACAAGTTTTTATTACGTGATATAAATAAATAACTTACATCTTGACATAATTGCTGCTCACAAATTAATTAAGGAAAAGGGGCACATGGGCTGGCGGCCCCCTATTGGTGGGGTTTTGACACGCGCTGGCCATTTAGATTTGTCCTAAGGAAAATGCCGTCCCTTCCTTGTAAGAGGGTATAACCTTGGTTGTACCCTTTTATGAACGTGTATCATCTAGCATTAATTAATTAATGATCATGTAATTTAAATCATTAAAAATTGAAATAAAAACAATTTAAAACATCATATGAAAGATTAAAATTCTATAATTAAAATTAAGGTTCAAAAGTAGGATATAATTGAGGGGTTTGGAGGAGACAATTTTTTTTTTCCTTCTATTTTTTGGTTTTTTATTCTATATTTTTATACTTATTTATTCAATGTGGTAATTCTAAAGTCACAATTTTAACCCTATGAATTTGGTTAAAATTGATCAAATTCTTATTTTATTGGTCAACTAATGATCAAATAGATGGTTTCCATCCAATTGGACCTCAACTGCATAATTTTGAAAAATTGGGAGCCTTCATTGACACAAATTGAAGGTTAGTGTAAAGTATACAATATAAAGGTTATTGACCTCGGCTGCTATTTTTCCTATCTTATATAAATCTATTATTATCAATTTCCTTATTTTTTTTTAAATATTAATGATTACACGATTTATACATACTTATATTAGATTTTGATAATATAAAAACGTAATCTTAATCAATGATAGTTAAGATTTTTTTCCTTTTGAAATTTAACAGCTGCCCAATAAACTCACCCGAACCAAGACCAATCTTAGTGCTCCAGTTAGCCTCAAATTAATGGGAGTGTTGGTTATTCACAACCTTTTTGTAATCCCCATGTGGAGAATCGACGCATGGATAGGAGAAATCATTTTCACACAATAACAAATTACTATTAATCAAAAACTTAAATAAAGAAATATGTAATGCTCAAACAAAGAACCAGAAAAATCAAGAAACGCAGCCATTCTATCGATACTTCGAAATTACAGATCAGAAGCAGTAACATGGTAATTTGATCTATATATGAACAAATGATCTTGAATCTTTTCCAATTCATGTAACAATAACTTGGTCTTTCTTGTACTTATGCCTACCGAGAAGCCAAGATGCAGCCACACTTGATAACTGGCCTTGTCCGACCCACAAATCAAGAGCTCTTTTGGTTTGTTTCGAGCTAGTTCTCATGGACTTGGCTGTTTTGCGCGGTAGTTCTCATTGACTTAACTGCGATCGAGCTCTTTCGGCTTGTTTCGAGCTAGTTCTCATGGACTTAGCTCTTCAATTATACACTTACAGTATAGCCAAATCAGCCTCGACAGCATTTGCAAGTGCACCAGATGACACACTGGAAAAGTTAGCATTGAAAGAGAAGAGGACTATAGGCTCATAGAATAAGCAAGAGCAGTTGACTACGAAAGTCAACCCTTTAATCACATTATCAACATTCCATTGAATTTGAACTCTCTATACCCATACATCTTCATCTGTTGGGTTCCCCATGAAGTATGGACACGACAAGGACTAGGAATGCTACCTCTAAACCAACCTTGTCTGCCCATAAAGTTGGCTTCTTTAATCGAGTTTGAAGAGGCGGCGTTTGCTCAACTGAAAACAACAAGGGATTTTGAGATCGACTGATTTCAACATGATGGCTTTCACCTTGTCATGCTAGATTCATCCTCTTGCAACGAATGCCCATCGAAAAGTAATCCTTCTTCAACTACTTGATTGCCAATCTTCAAACAAACCACATCTCCAACAACAGTGTCGGATATCCATATTTGTTGGAGGCAACAATATATCGATATCGGACAATGTTGTTCGATATACAGTTTGCTTGAAGATCGGCGATCAAGTACCTGCAGACGGATTATTTTTCGAGGGGTACTCTTTGCAAGTGGATGAATCTACATTAAAGGAGAATGTGAACCAGATTGCCTGGTTGTTTTCTCGCACTAGAGTAGCTGATAGGCAACTGCTTTTTATAATCGTGAACATGTACAAGGTGGGGATAAATGTCAAAGAATTGAGTTGCCTTTGTTGACTAAATCAATAGGTAGGTAAGCTACGTTTAGCTGTAATAATTTTATTTAAACACAAGGGCTATACATTTTTTTTTTTTAACCCAGGTATCCCAATTTTTACCAGACTAAATTCTGGACCGCAAGTCTTTGGCCCCTCTCTAACTTGCGGAGGGTAAATCGCGGGTTATGTCCTCCATGGATCCTCCGGCCTTTATTTTTACTCCTGGCCCAAATAGAATTTTTCTCACCGCAAGCAGGATTCGAACTCTGCACACTTGGGTTGTAAGCCCACGCCAGCCTTTGTAGAGCCACTTTGAATGTACCCCGAGGGGCAGGGCTATACATTTTTCATTCAAAATAAGATAGTGCCTACTTGCTATAATATCGATGATATAGATGTAGCTATTTGCCACATTTTCCTGGGCGTATTCTCCAATAAGTAACATTTTTTTGTCACTTAGATTGCGAAATTAGCATATTCGTGAGTCAAACAAACCGATTTGGATAAAAATCTTGCATGAACATGCTTATAGTGTAACCAATGGACTTGGATCATAAATCTTTTGCACAATTTGACTCGATCCCAGATTAATGATTTCGTAAGACTTTGCTCCTATTATTTGAGCTAGATGTATATTTGTAAAACTTTTGTACGTGCTTCTAGTATATTGCACGAGATTTTCATTGAAAGTTAGAACCATTTACACATGCCTTTTCAGTTTAATTAATCATGACCTACGACGTGAACCAAACTTGGTAATTTATTCTACGGACAACAACGTGACATCCATGTTATTATTAGAGCACCTTTTCCACCATAGACTAATTCAGCATTCAAAGTATGTTTCCATGAATATGAAATTGAAATTGACGGACCAAGTCAAAGAAAAGTATGGACCAATCTCTGTTAGTCTTTTGTATATTTCTGTTAATTACATGTGTAAAAACTAAAAAAATCTTACGATGCGAGGTCCGTTTGGTGTATAGTCGTAAGGAACATGAAGAAAAAAGGGTTAAAATTTAAAATTTTATTTATAGGATACTTTAATCTTGTACATATTATGTAGCAAATGTGTTTTTAATTTTTTTTTTTATTTAAAATATGACATAAAAATATAATTTGAGGGGTAGCTCAGTTGATCAGATCTTAGGTTTGCTCCTCAATGGTCATCAATTCGAGTCTCCTTGAGACTATTGAGGTGAATATCCAACTGTAAATTTCAGAGCCCATAGAATTAGTCGAGGTGCGCGTAAACTGCTCTGAATATTCACGATCATCAAAAAAAAAAAATGTCATACAAATACTATATATCAAACAAGTACAAATCCAACGTTAATGACATTAATTTGGTATAGTAAATTGAATCATATAAATTTGTGTTTTGACTCCTCCTTTTAAGTCCGAAGTCAAGTATATGTGAAATAAAACCATAGGAAATCAAAAGGCAAAACTTTTGACGATTATAAAATTTAGAAAAAAAATTGAAAATGTTTCAAGTGAACGAATTGTCAATTATTGAGTGACACGTGATAAGTGCAATGTGAATACTACTTTTTCTTAATGAAGTTAACAATAAGTAGATAAGAAGGAATCTTTCCCGGACTTGGTCTATTCTTTCAAATGAAGAAATTTCACACCACCAACCTCCATTGAAGACAAAAAGAGGGGGAAAAAAACACCCTCATTCAAGGCTAGAAAAACTAGATACAAAATTTTATAAGAAATTTATTCTCCAGAAGAAATAAAATTTTATTTGAAAAATGAAAAGAATTAATGACGAAATTCGAATTAGGTTGTAACTCTTACAAGAGCTTTGCTAAAAATGAGTGTTAAAAATACATAGATTCGATACTCTTTTGCTTTGATAAAGATGAAGAAACTCGTTAAATAGGATAATTAATTTCGATTGCCCTAACACTGTACGTAAATAAGTATATAAATATGTATGGTTGCTCTAGATATATGTTAAAGAATAATACTCGTTGTACATTTTATGGATGACATGAAATTTGACATCATTTACAATCCTTTACAAATTCAAAATGTTGTGTGGCGGAAAAATGTGTTTAATTCAAAAAATGACCAATTATGTGCCAATACGTGGTACAATATCAAATACAATGTACAAGTAGTAAGATTGTAAATACTTAGTCTACGTAAAATGCCAAATGTTACACGGTTTATGTCTTTATCATAGTCAATTGACCTCAATCCTCTTTCTTCAAAAAATAAAAAAGGGTAGGGGGAGGTAGATGATTGACCACTTAAAACCCACTAATATTCATGAAATGAGTTGTAAAGAAAGTAACTTTCTAATTATAAAAAGGGACAATAAATTAATCCTACTTTCTTGGTAAATTATCACATTGATAATTAAAATATCAGAGATCAAACAATTTAAAAACATAAATAAAATGGAACTAATAACCATCCATGAAATTAACTATTCCAATTTCTATCCAATAGCCATCATCATCTTCACAAATTCATCAAAACAGACTTGTCCGTCACCATCCAAATCTGCCTCTCTTATCATCTGTTCTACTTCTTCATCTGTTAATTTTTCCCCAAGATTGATCATCACGTGCCTTAGCTGCATGGAATCAAAAGGGTTTTTGTTTAATGACTTGCAGAATCTCTTGGAGTTCCACCAATTTAAAAATGTCTAAAAATTAGTAAAATACAGTATTTAATTAATCTGAAGGTAAAGTTCATTGCATGAGAGATGTGCTAAACAACTGTAAAAACAGCTATATTTAAACCTAATGACAGATCAATAGTCATGTGCACTCTAGGGTATACCTATGGATATAGAGTGAAGATTAGGATTCATCTACTCGATTTTAAATTTATTGACAATAAAACTTAGCTCGTTGTTATTGATGTTTTTCATTTTCATTTAGTCTCTATAACATTACGAGAAAAAGCCTCACAATTTACAAACATTATGACAAAAAAAGCTTTTTGCAACGTTCGAAAAATATTGGTAAAGATCTTTTACAACGTTTGGACGAAACATTCACTTACTCAAACGTTGTAACAGACTCCTTTAGTAACATTTAATTAATAAATGTTGCATTTTAAGTATTACAAAAAGGGCTTTTTTGTTGTGAAATCATGTAAAACACAACTTTTGGAACATTATGATTATCATTTTGAAAAATATTCAACTTCATTTACAAGTCATGTTTTTTAACCACCTTATTTAAATAACTCAAGCTAATATATGGGTGGACACGAAACACATTTATTTGTTTAAATCAATCTTCAAAATTCCCCTTCAAGTGCGGGCTGGCGTTATTTTTTTATCGGAGGCATGAGCTGCTCTCAATTTTCATAAATGGGTTGTGGCAAAACTTCAGCTGAGGACTTTGGACTCATCTTTGTCTAAAAGTTTAAGTTGTTAAAGATGGTATGATGCTCACCTCGTTAGCTGATATGTAACCATTTTGATCCTTGTCGAACACATTGAAAGCTTCTTTGAGCTCCTCCTCTGCATCAGTTTCCTAATAAGTATCAAAACACATCCATCAGGCTTAATTTGTAATCACAAAATGCAGTAAAAAATCATCCAGAAATTCTAAATATTAATATTATTAATTAAGAATTCAAGATCAAGCTTCACCTTCATTTTTTTGGCCATAAGGCTCAAGAATTCTGAAAATTCTATGGTCCCATTTCCATCGGAATCAACTTCATTGATCATGTCATGGAGTTCTTCCTCAGTAGGATTTTGATCCAAAGACCTGATTACTGTAGCCAATTCTTCGATGGTAATACAACCTGCAATTCAATCAGCAGTTTCACAATAAGGTCGAGCTGATATTACACACAATCGGCAGGAAAGGGACGAGAAAGGATTAAGAGACAAACTAAGAACTGTTTAGTACTATGTAACAAACATATACCCTTTATGTTTTTCACATTTTCTTGTAGACTAGTTCATGGCAAGTAAAACTAACCGTCTCCATCTTTGTCAAATAGACTGAAGGCCTCCTGGAACTCCACAATCTGCTCTTCATTTAGAACATCTGCCATGATATTTCCTTGTGTTTCTTAGAGAGAAAGAGAGAAAAAGAGAGAGAGACAGAGAGAGAGAGGGAGTTGAGTATTCTTCAATCCTCCTTTGGTCTTTATATATGTAGAATTCTGGAGGGGGCTGTGGGATTGGGCTTGTAAATGCATTCCATTTTCTCTAAAATTTACAAAAACTATAAAAAAATCAAGAGTCAAATAAATCAAGTGACTTGAGTGGGTCAATATTGCATTATATAATTATGAGATATCTAAGAACAATATCACAAAATATTTCATGTCAAAACCTTGAAAGAAACCTAGAAGACGTAAAACTTACAATTTGTTCTATACTAATGAATCGAAATTTTTTATTTGTAAGTTTAATGATAACATAATGTTAAGTCGAAAGAAGATTATTCTATAATTGAATGTCGAAATGGTGACTAGGTCGTGAAAGCATCAAGAAATGACCAAATTTGGTCCCCTACTTTCTTCTCTCCTACTGTACCGGCCGTCCATGTTTCCTCGATTTTCTTTTGACCTAATTTCTGTGCGTTCATATTGGTCGCATCTGTTCAATAGTAATGCTTATGAATTTATAGAGTTTACAGCTGTATAGTTTCATGTTTAGGAGACAAAGAGAATTCAAAAGGAAGACCTGAGGTGGTGGAGTGGGGTGGGGTGGGGTGGAGTGGGTGTACTAAGTACTTTGGTACCCACCATGGCTACGCTGCGTTGCTTACACGAGGGTTGATATTTTTAACACCGCCGTATTGGATCCTCTACTTTGTTAACCAAATAATTATTTGGAAAAATTGCAAACATTCATCCTTAACTTATTGTTTTAGTAGCAAGTAAGTCCATCAGTATTTCATTATGGTTATAGGTATTTGAGGGGACTTCACTAGAGGTTGTTGAAAAGAGTTTTTTCTTTAGCTCCTTATTTTATAAAAAATCAATTATCTATTTCTCCTGCCGAATTCATCTAATTGCTCCCACCTATCCCGTAGACTACCCTCTGACGAAAGTTAAGGTACATGCACGAGATGTAGTGTTCTTGGACTACACTTGTAACCGAGTGTAATATGACAAGTTTCATGAGAAGAATCTGCAAAGAAAAGAAAAATATGTCAACACCATCTTAATATATTTTTTGAGAGATTGATATTGGGATGAGCAGTTCGAAATATTTTTGATAGATTGTTCTTGTGCATATAAGGAAAATAATATGTTACAAGGAAACCTGCTAATTTTTAAATGTCGGTGACCAATTTGCTACTTGAACTAGAAGTTGGGAACTAGCAATTCAATTTTCCCTACAATTCTTGTGTACGATAATCCTCTTAATTTATCATAATACTTTCATAACCATCTTGAGACTATAGTCTAATAGCTTTTATGATGATTAAATGATGGTTCAAATGTAAGTAGTGGTTAATTAATTAAGTAGATAAACTTATAAAATCTATTGTTATATGTGGGATAATGCTACAGGTAACCTTTAGTGTCTGCATCTTATGTTAATGTGAAATGTTATTCTTGCACGACTGGATGTTAAATCATCTAATGTTGTGGGAGACGATGGTTTGGCTGAGGAAATGCTAGGTGTTGAAAATGAGATATTTGTACCTAAGGTTGGTATGAAATTTGCGGACGAGATCGAGGTATTCGAATTCTACAAGAGATATGCTTATCAAGTAGAGTTTCCTATTAGATAATGAAATACAAAGATAGAAGATGACAGGATAGTACGGTATATGAGTTTTACTTGTAGTCAAGAAGGACGACGAAACCGTACGAAAGGTACTTCTTGCATCCTCCACCAACAATTGAAACTGGGTGTAAAGCCAGGTTGACTGCATGTTCTGATGTACTTGGAATATTTCGAATAAACATTGTGCATTTAGAGCATAACCATAAAACAAGCCCATCTAAGTTTAGGTTGTATAGATGCAATCGACAACTTAATGAACGTGTTAAAAGATGACTTGAAGTAAATGATATAGCAGGAATACCAGTGCATAAAAGCTTTAATTCAACTGTAGTGGAGGCGGGTGGATTTGATAACATAACATGTGTTGACAAAGATTGTAGAAATTTCATCGAGAGAGTGTGACGTTTTAGACTTGGGGAAGGGGATGCTACCGCTATACAAACATATTTCTCGAAAATGCAAGCATGTAGTCCTGATTTTTCTTTAGTATGGACTTGGATGAAGAGTGTCGGTTGGGAAATGTGTTTTGGGCAGTTAACAAATGTCGTGAAGAATTTAAGAAATTTAGAGATGTCGTTACTTTTGACGCCACATACCTCATTAACAAGTATGATATCTCTTTCGCTCCTTTTGTGGGGGTGAATCACCATGGACAATCAACCCTTTTTGGTTGTGGTTTGGTTTCGAATGAAGATACTAATACATTTGTTTGGATATTTAACACATGGCTAGAATGCGTGAATGACCAAGCTCCCACTGGAATAATTACAGATCAAGATCGAGCTATGCAAAATGCTATTCAAATTGTTTTCCGTTACACTAATCATAGATGATGCTTGTGGCATATACTGGAGAAGTTACTGGAGAAGTTCGGTTATCACAATGCCAAAGGTTCAATAATGTATGCTATACATGTGTTAGTTTATGACACAGTAAGTTATGAAGAATTTGAAGAATGTTGGTTGAATATGCTTGATCATTACGAATTATGAGAGTTGTTGGGTACCATGCTACCTAAAAACTACATTTTGGGCTAATATGTCAACCACACAAAAGAGTGAGAGCATGGATGCATTCTTCGACAACTATGTGCATTCGAAAACATTGTTAAAGCTATTTTCGTTTCACGTGTGTTGGAAATGCTAGAATTTTCAAATGTTTGAAAACCTTGTTTATTGGGCACATTATCTTTGTAATTGTGTATTGGTTGTGCCTGTAACTTAATTATCATTTTCGGTTGGACATAAGAGTGATAAAATGTAGGTTATCAACAATATGCTTCTCGATTATTTAACGAGTGTATTATGTAGCTCCTGTTTTGGAAAATCAAACATGAAGATAAAATTGTGCTGCTCCATAAAAATCTCATTTTAATTAGACAAAACCATTACTTGTACTTATGTTAAATTTCACATATATATCCTTATGAAATAACATGAACATAAACATAAGTTAGATTGAAATATCCAAATACATAAACATAAGTTTATTTGACATATCCAAATACATAAGTTGATAGCTACAATTACATAAGTCTACTCCCTACGCTTTCCCTACACTTTATCTTCCGACTTCCCTTTTTCCCTTCCAGATAGTTATGTTAAATGAGATCTCTACATCCTCTTCTTCTATCTTTAATTCGGCAACACTTTTCAACAGGTTGTCAATTGGTGCTTTAGCTTGATTTCGAGAAGTCCCAACGTTGCTTGATTGCATTCCATCACAAGAAGCACTACAATATCCCTCAAATGGCAAGCGTTTCTTCTTCCAGGACTTCACGTCATTCCAATCGAAATACCCACAATCTTTAGTACAACACAAGAATATTTGGCCTATGTTTTCTGTCTTTTTCTCCACCTCCATCATTTTTACAATTCCCTGTAAACAGTTTGGACATTGTTTTTTTTGGAAAGTCATACAATTGATGTCCAAGCAGTCGACAACTGTGGCAGATACCCATATTATTTCCTGCCATTGAGTAGCACAATTGCAAGTTATGCCGAATTTCCAGGTTAGGCAGCAAAGAGTTCTGAGACACAATCTAAGTTCTGAGAAATTATCTAAGTTCGACCTTAGGAAGAATTGAAGTGGAACCGAAAAACAACCATTCATGTCATAAGGCTCAGTTGGATTAATAACATTATCAACATGTATCGAATCAAGTAGATTATATGATACAGAACGTGCACATGAATATTTCCCCATATTGGAGCAGATGGTAAACTCCCTTATTGTCGTCTAACACCCAAGTAATGCAAAAACACAAAATCTAAACAACGCATGATGTGCCTTACTACCGCCTAACACCTAAGTAATGCAGAAAAACAAAATCAAAACAATGCATAATATGAATCTTCACACACTTTACAAGTCGTGAAATTGACATCCATAAACAAAACTGAAACCTATAAAAATTGCATACATACAAAATCCAAACACCGCATAAATGAAACCCAAAATTTAAAAAAATAAAATAAAATTGTTGTTATCCACCCAAACAGACGAAGGAAAAGACAATAATGATACCATTGTCGCGTTGAACATATAGACGTCGATCTTTGCACTCCTCGTTAGCTCGTTGTTAGCCGGAGGAGATCTATATGAGAGAGTGGCTAAAAAGAGAACTTCAAATTTGGATCTACAAGTGGAGGGGGTTACATGGGTCGGAACAATGCACAAAACCTACATTTAAGAATTACTTTTCAAAATTATCAAACTTGTCCAATTATTTCAAAAATCAGGTGGTAAATAAATTTATTAAATATTAAATTATAATATTATATACATTAATTATTTACCCCACCCCACTTCCAACCCACCCAATCACCAATCACACCAAAATTTAAATTCAAACACATCTGTTTCTCTCTCCACCCCATCCACCTCCGGCGATTGCTCCGGCGACACCAACCAACCTCCGGCGACTACTCCGGCGAATATTCTGACGACCTCGACGACTACTCCGACTCTGACTCCGACCACTACAACAAATTGCTCTGACAACTACTCCGGCGACTACTCCAGCAACGCCAATAGAAAAATCTCCGAAAAATGTGATGGTTGTAGTGGTGCATAGTAGATCAGATTTATAACTGTGTTATCCATGACCATACCTGTATTATATGTGACCAATTCACTGACTTTATTTCAACGACCAACTTTGTCTTCGGTGCGACTAATGTGACCAATTGTGACCAACTGTGACTAATTGTGACCATCTGTGACTAGGTCAATCTCAAGTCACAATCGGTCACAATCAATACAAAATTGGTCACAAATAGTCACAACAAGCACATATTCAGTCGCATAGGATCACCACAAACAAATATGCACACCGCATACAAGTATTGCAATTTACCACCACCATCAATACAATCACCTCCACCACCGTTGCCGTCAAAAGACTCAAAACCACCACCACCTCCCAATGACAACACCATGCAGAATCAAAACCGTAACTGGAGCCTGTCAACAACAAACCCACCACAACCTGCCTTCTCAAGCAAGAAGAAATTGCCAGCAGAAGCAACATAAAATAGTAACCAAGACTAACAGCCCCAGAATTGGACGAAAACCACCCAGCAATGCAGGAAGTCCTGCCGAACCGAGCAAACCTAGTAACCACGTAGTAGAACACCAAACTGCCGTAGCTAATGACAATAATATCAGCACGAAATCTTAGAATCCAACTAACAACGTGCTTCTCCATGTATAGCAATCCACCACCACCATCACCTCCAATGCATCACCACTAACACCTTTTAACTCAAATCGACATTCATAAATAACTCCACGTTTCCACCCCATTTTCATTTTCATTCATTTGAACCCGTCCTCTCTAATCTCTCTCAAAACCCTCCAACAACCACTCTCTCTCTCTCACCGCCAACAACCTTCGTCGCCAACAAACACTCACTCCACCGTCGACTCCTCACCGCCACCTAAGCAAAGATCCGCCTTCATCCACGACTGTGAGCAACATTGTACAAAGCATCGAGCACCAGAAACATGAAAAGCTGAACAATCGACTCCGTAATCCTAGAGCTATCAACGGTTGAGATCTGCGACGAGTATATACAACTCAAAGCGCTTCCATTTTTCCATCACTCTACGCCAATCACCACCAATCACGAAATGGCTGTGCCGATCACACAAAAATCTGCACCACTACTTGTCTCCTAAAAAATCTGCACCACCGACTGCATCTGCGCCGCTTCCTGTCGCTATCACCGTCGCTGGAGTTGAATTGTAGAGAGGGAAGCATCGGGTTGTAGAATCTGCACCACTGCTTGTCACCCAAAAAATGTGCACCACCAATCTGGACCACCGACTAGATCTGCGCCGCTACCTATCGCTATTGCCGTCGCCGAAGTCGAATTGTAGAGAGAAAAGTGCCGGGTTGTAGTCCACCGCACATCACCAGTGAAACTCCCAAAAAATGTCCAGCACTCGCTGCACCGTTTGCACCACTGCTATCACCATCGTCAATAATGCGACATTGCCGGTATAGATAGGGTGGGGTGGCGACATCGCCGGTAGTCCACCACACATCACCACCGGTATAGATAGGATTAAAGAGAGAGAGAGACAAATGATTTTTTGAATCTGTATTCCATTTTTATTGGAAATGATTAGTTAAAATTTAAAATATTAATTTGTTTTAATTAATTTAAAAATTAATAATTAACACTTGATTATTGAAATTCAATCTTTCACCCCTTATTTTTGAAATGTAATCTTAATAAGAAAGGTTTTAGGTAATTTTTCTTTTTTTTTAGGCGAGAAGTTGGTACTCAAAGTCAAAAAAAAGGCCAGCTAACCCATTTTGGACACTCCTATGGATACAGTAATGTACCTGCAGCATTATCATTATATGTGACTCGACTTTTGACATTGAAGCCGTTCACTGATATAATACTTTCACGGTACACATTTAGGGTCTGTTTGATTGCAAGGGTGGAAAACGAGTGGAAAGAAAATGAATGGCAGGGAATTGAATTGCCTAGAAAACGTTTTACAGGGAATTGTAATTAATGGTGTTTGATTGGTATAATTTTTCACCTGACAAATTTTTCGTTTGGTTTTGTTTTTTACACATATTGTCAATTAAATGGATAAATTTTTTTACCATTGACTTTGGAATGTGTTCCAATTGCTAAAAAAAAATTAAAAAAAAAAAAAAAATTTGTCAAAAAGTTGGAAAACGTTTTCCCACCACTATGGTGAAAAAACGTTTTCTAGTTTTTGTGCATCAACCGCTTGTACCTTGGAAAACGTTGGAAAACGTTTTCCCTGGAAAATTAGTGCAATCAAACAGGTGAATAGTAAAAAGTAGGAAAACGTTTTCCACCTTCCACGAAAAACTTGGCCAATCAAACGGGGCCTTAGTGTAGGCATTGAAATCCTACATGTTTTATTTCTTGATAATTTTTTGAAGTACACAACATTTCTAATAATTATTTAATGACACTGCAGTTCATGTCAATCTAGGGTTGCCAAATTGATCATCAACCCAATGCAATTAATGCCCATTATTAAACATTAAACCCAAACATTTATGCATCCCAACTTGACTCGTTAGTCGTGGTTGTTAGAGTATTTAGTTATAATCTTTTTATTTATGTTTTATAATGTTAGAAGGATAGTAGCATAATTTTACTAGCTTGTATTTTCGTTTTGTAAAATAAGCTTTTCGATTTCTTTAAACCTCTATAGGAGTATTTTATAAGATTTATAGTGTTAAATATTGAATAATATAATACATTGAATAAATTTTTTTTTTCTTGTTAATACTTTCAAGTGTCGTAATTTGTCATAATGAAAAATTAATTATGGTATGCTATGAACAGTGTGCTAAACTCAATTAATCTCTGGATTTGTATATGAAAATTATAAACTATATATTTCTTCATTAAAACTACGTAAATGTGCTTGGCTGTCAACTCGTTTTTAGTCGCCATTGGCTAGGTCGACGAGGTACAAAATGTACCTTTCAATTTGAAAACAATCTTAGAAAATATGTACTCGTGTATTGAGCGACTTTAGAAATTGAGTTTTGGATCTAAAAGTAATATAAACTCCAAAGTTCCCCGCATATTAAGACTTTTTGACCACACAAATTTTAGTATTTAAGATTTAAATTTAGATGGCCTGATTAAAACTCAATTGATGCAAAATCGTCAAATTTAATTTTTAATAGTTATACTATTATATGATCATGTTTAAGTTCTCCAAATATAATAACTGCGTATCTAAATTTTCAAGGGACTTGACCAAACTGAATAAAATGAAAACCACCCCTAACATAAGGTGGACGAGTATCTTTTGATAAGTTACTAGGGGATTTCGAGGAATGCCTATGTGGGGGCACCTTTTGGGTGTGGTATGCTCGTTTAACTGCTAATTGAATTTATTGTTGAGATAATTTACATGTAATTTAAATGACTTGTGTATGGTCAACTTCCCATTCCCTAAAAGAATTTTAGCTAGGGAAATTTCCATAGCTTAGAGGCTTTTTTTTACGCCCTTTTCTTTGGTCAAAGATTTGTACGCGGTTTATTACAAGGTGGGACATTCCCATTACAATAATATCATTTGCTTTACTTGGAAAATAATTGTACTTTGACCAATTACTTCTATTCTTACTTTTGTAAGAACGAGTAAACATTTTTATATTTGTGTTTTACTAATTTTCATGATTATCGTAGGAATAATTCAATGCTAATTTTTAGAAAGCTAATTTACTAATTTTCATGAGAATCCTGCTAGAGCAACAGGGCCTGGGACAGGCCCTGTTGACAAGCCCCACACGCCCCCCCTTGTCAAAAGGGCCTGTCCCAGGACCTGTTTGTTTGACAAAACCCTTTTCATGATTATCGTAGAAATAATTCAATGCTAATTTTTAGGAAGCTAATTTAAATAAATAAAAATTATAGTGCAGTCTTGGTCGCGTCTCCTCTTCATAGTGGGCCATGAAAGGTTGTATCTAGTTGGTGAACCATCAATTTCTAAGTAGCATGCATGAACTTCTAAATTTTGATCAAAGTCTTGAAGTTACTGAAAATTACACCTACAATTATTGTTCCATACTTAAACAAGCATTTGAATTTCCTTCGACTTTCCAAGCATTTAATTTTGAATCTCTCCCCTTGAAAGAAAAAAAAAAGGTCTTTCTAACTTGATTGGAGTACATGCATTTACCAAAATTGTGGTAAAGACAAGCCCAACTAGATAGAGATGGTATAACGTCTCGTGATCACTTTGACCAGAATAGGGGGAGGTTATTCTAATGAATTAGCGATGACTCTTACTTTTTATTTCACTTTATTTTATTTTTATGTTTTTAAAAATTTAAACATATATTAAAAAATAAAAAAATCATTTTTAAAGATATGATTAATGATAATTCAAATTCTGAAAACAATGATTTTACATAGCACCTATTTTTTTTTTTTTAAAAAAAATTCATTTTCAAAATTCAATCTCAATCACACACTTTCATAAAATAATGGGTAAAATATATTAACACCACAATTTTTGTTAACTACACTACATTTTTATTACAATGCATATCCCTAAATTTTCTTATTTTAACACTTATGTTCTCAATTTTTTTTATTTAAGTTTTTTTTTTTTATCATCAACCTTCTATTAATTTTCACATCTTGACTATAGATATGATTTTCATCCAAAATATTTGGTATGAGAGCCAAAAAGACACCTTTCTCTCTCACATTTTTAAATAATTCAAATAAATAACTAATATAAAAGTTGAGGACATAAAAGTAAAAGTGAGCAAATATTGAAAACCTTCATTGTAAATAAAATGTGGTGAACTTATAGAAAAATGTTGTGGGGATATAATTACCCTTAAATAATTTTACGAGTAAACATATAACATTTTCTTATTTTTTAACCACGTATTTTTCAAATAATCACTATTCCAAAATATATATTTTTTTTTCTCATAAATGGAATCTAAACATGGGCTTAATTTTGTCTTGTAACCCTACTGGAATTTCAAATGGCCCGGACATCACAGCTGCAGAAGTCCACACGAACAAAGGCAAACAAACAGTTTAAGGGGCCTTTGAAAATAAGGCAATCAAATGACAGTCCATTTCTGATTGGAGGCCCAAGAGGAAATAAACGGGCTACGTGAACATTGTATGAGAGGCCCAATTGAATGGGCCGAAAACATCGACGGACTAATAAAAAAGCCGTAGTAATCCCATACAAAGGAGCCCGTCAGAGGCCCAAGAATCTGCTTGGCCAGTTGCTTTGAACACTCGTCATCCTGTGCTGCGAAGATGTTCTCCTCCGTGATCAAGTTGGTATCGTTCACAAAGCAGTTTTTCATCCCATACCAGATTGTTTTCCTCGAGGACAGCGGAAAATTCTCGGTAACACGATATTTACCTTTTTGATCCCACGAAAGAAGTTTCATTTGTGGTTCGCCTAGGATGTTTGACAATATTACCCATAGAAAATATTTGTCTGTGTGCTAAAATGTTTGATCTTGGTTTGCTTGGGACAACCTGATTTTGATCTTTCTTCGGAAAGTGCTAAATTCTTATCTTGACTGCTTATTCAATGGACTCACTTTGATGCTTATCCTTTTTCTTGCATCAATTCGTCGAATTGGGCTTGCTTCAGTCCAAAAGTTAAAAAAATTTAATAATCTCTGATTGTAGTTCAAATGTAGAAATATCACAAATGAAGAATTAGAAAACCAAAAAATATTCTATAGCTTCATCCAACATATATTACAAATAAGAAATATACTCTCGTTGAAAATAATTATAAAATATTAATAAGAGCTTGTTTGGTAATCCCCACCAAACACCCCATAAACAAAGTACCGAGTTCTTTACATGCATCTTAACTTCTTCCAATTAACATAACTAAATATTGGTCTTTCTGGTACTGGTATACACTTGACAAGCCAACCAATAGGCCAGGATGCAGCTGCAATTCCTATACAGAACCCCCATTGACTCCAATTCAACCTCTCTGTATCTGCAAACTTCTTTAGAAATTCCACCATCACTATTTGAAGGATTATTGTAATTCCAATGATTCCAAGAAACAGCTTATTCCTGTGTATTCCTTCAAATACATTCTTCTTCTCAAGCTTCCTCGCGTTGAATTCGTTAAACACTTGACAAAGCACGAATATGTTGAAAATCAATGTGTCATTTACCTTTCTGCTAACACTGAAGATCGATTCACCCTTGAACTGTAATGTCAAAAGAACAACTATCTGATACAATGCTTGTGCTAATAAGTTCCTCCACATAACATTGGTGATAAGTGGCTCTTTTTGGCCCACAGGCGGCTTTTCCATGAGCTCCATGGTTGGTTTTTCCGTAGCAAGAGCTAGAGCCCCCAATGTGTCCATTATCAGATTCACCCATAATAGCTGGACAGCTGTTAATGGCACTTCACCAGCAGAAACTGCTGCTACAAAGTTGATTGTAAGTGCTGCTACATTCACAGTGAGTTGAAATTGGATGAATTTCTGTATGTTGTTGTAAACACATCTTCCCCATCTTAAAACAGTGGCAAGGGAAGAAAAATTGTCGTCCAAAATGACGATATCTGAACTTTCTTTGGCCACTTCCGTGCCCTGAATTCCCATTGATAGGCCGATATCAGCTTCCTTTAATGCGGGAGCATCATTTGTGCCATCACCGGTTACTGCCACAACATGACCTTTCTTTTTCAGGCATTTTACCATTAGAAGTTTGTCGAAAGGAGATGATCTCGCCATCACACAGATTTTATCAACTTTTTCCATCCGTTCCTCTTCAGTATAGTTGCGAAATTCAACTCCTTCCACCACTGATCCATCATCCATTTCCTCATTCAGCTTGAGTATTCCGCATTCAGTGGCTATTGCTCTTGCAGTGAAAACATTATCGCCAGTTATCATTTTCACATTCACCCCTGCATATTGACAATCTTCCACGGCTCTCTTCACCCCGGGTCGACATGGATCTTTTAGACCGACGAGGCCCAAAAGGGTTAATCCATTATCTTGAATCTTTTGCTGCCCATTCGGATTCACATGCCCGGCCTCTAAAACCTGCGTGTGTGCAAATGCAATACATCGAAGACTACTTGCAGCCATGCCTTGTATTATTCGTTCGAATTTCATCCTGTCGAAATCGTTGAGAGAATTCACATTTCCTTCCAAATCATAGTAATGAGAGCACATTTTTAGTACCATTTCAGCAGCTCCTTTCCAGTGTGCGTGAACAGTGTCACCTTCAACTTTCTTCATTGAAATGCCACTTCTCTTTTTCTCAGAATTGAATGCTTCCACGTGCAGAATGCTACAATTTCCCTTGACCTTCTCTATATCCATATTCAATTCCAGCACAGCCCAGGAAAGAATAGCCTTTTCAGTGGGACAACCGTAGAACTCAAATCCTGATGCACTGGACCTATAAACACTCCCTCTCGTGTTAAGACCGACCCCTTGATGCAGCAATTCAAGAACATTGGCTGCAATTGAAGCATAATTTTTCCCTTCGACCGTTTCTTCCCCCAACCAAAACTTGGTTATCTTCATCTGATTTAACGTAAGAGTACCTGTTTTGTCTGTACAGATTGTAGTGGCAGATCCCATTGTCTCACAAGCAGAGAGCCTTCGGACCATAGCTTGATCAGCCATCATTCTTTTCATTGAATAAGCAAGAGTAAGTGTAACGGCCAAAGGCAATCCTTCTGGAATTGCAACAACTACAATAGTTACTGCAGCTGCAATAATTCCCAGGACTCCATTTATCACCTCATCAACCTTGGTTTTACCAAATCCATTGAACTCTTTATTCCCATTTCCGTCTGTTGTATTTCCTGTAAAGAATCGAACCAATAGCACAACAAGTACTAGGAAAGCTACTGCTAAACCAACCTTACCTATTGATGAAGTTAGCTTGTTTAGTCGAGCTTGAAGAGGCGTTTGCTCGTTTGACTCGTGGCTAATTGAGCTCATCATTTCTCCCCAAGTAGTGCTCATTCCTACAGATGTAATAAGCATTCTAGCATATCCATCAGTAACCTTTGTGCCAGAAAACAAGAAGGGATTTCGATATTGATTGATTTCAACCTGATTACTTTCTCCTGTCATGCTAGATTCGTCCACTTGCAAGGAGTGCCCGTCTAGAAATAAACCGTCTGCAGGTATTTGATCGCCAATCTTCAGAAAAACTATGTCTCCAACAACGATGTCAAATATCGATATTTGTTGTCTCCTCCCATTTCTCACAACTTCGATCTGGATATTATTGCTCACCTTGGAAAGCTTGTCGAATTGTCTGCTTTGTCTGAAGTTACTGATAGCTGAGACAGAAATAACAAGAAATACAGCAACGAATATACTTCCACCATCATACCAACCTTCTTTTGGACCATTCTCTTTGATCCCGAATCCAAGAGAGAGCGCAGCGCAAACCAATAGAATAAGAATTGTTGGGTCCTTAAAAGCTTCCAAAACAAAATGGAAGAAACCCTTTGTAGGTGGCTTACTGTAAGTATTAGTCCCAAACTCCTCCTGTCTGCCAAAAATGTCTTCAACAGCTCCACCAATCCCACGATTCACATCGGTTTTGAGAGAAACAGCTATACCTTTAGTCCCTCCAAGTTTTAAAAGCTCTCTGAGATTCTTCTCCTTGACAACCTTAGAGAGGATTGTCTGATTAACCTCGGAGAAAAAACCCTTATCTTCGCATGGTTTATCAATATTGATGAGAAATGTAGCAGATGATGGTAAGACAGAAATCTTCTTGTGCTTCGCAAGAACTTCACTGAAGAGAGAAAGCCAGGCTCTTGAACAATTGATTTTTGCTAAGGCTAAACGCCATCGCTTTTTATTCAGCAAGCTAATAACAAGACCGTTTGTATTGAAAACAAGATTGGTGCAATGCCAGATTTCTTGAAAATTTTCTGACATGATTATAGTAATTTTCAGACTATAATTTTGCATGCAATGGCACTATGGTAGTGTTCGTCTTGAGGTTGGACATGAATTTTATAGTTTGATGTTGCCGCGTAATTATACTACTGTAGTTCCCGGATGGTTCTGTACGTTGAATAATTGAGTGGGAAACTTAGAACAACTTCCAAGAAACTGCTTGATTTGTTCAACCGTGCTCCTCTGCCATGGGTCTGACCGACTCCACGACAGAGACCCCACAATAGGGAGTGGGGGCCGTGTAAACCCCATGGCTGAGAAGTTTAATTCTGATTTGTTAGATGCTCTAGTGGACCCCACACATAGGACAAATCGTGTCGATTTAATTGTTGCAAAATAAGGTAATTATAATTTCTTGAAAAGATGTTTGAGTCTCATTCTTGTCAAAAAATATATTTTTTGAATAATATATTGATGAAAAATGTATGGTTAAATAATAATTTTTTTTTTGAATTTGTATAATATTATTTTATTGAAAAATGTGTGATAAAATAAGGTCAAAATACTATTCAAAAATACATTTTTTTTTAAATGGGGCTCAAACAGTGTAAAATCGTGATGGAAAACTTCACTTTCATTTTTGGTAAATCTTTGTACACAAGATTAAGTTTTTTGTAGTCAGTTGCTTAACAAAGAAGTTTTGATCAAATTTTGCTGCATCAAATATATATAGAGATGACAACGGGACGAGGTGGAGAGCCCCTTGTTATCAACGTTGTTGTGAAGTCTTTGTCTTTGCGGAATCTGGAAAATGATTAACCCTTAAAAAATTATATATATCAAAAAATACTTTCAATAAATGATTTAATTTAAACGAAAAAAAATTCATGTATTATATGTAGATATTGAATAGATTATAATTAGAACTAGATTGTATTGAAACTGTTTAGGTATTGATTTTCTGTATTATTTGATGAAGTAATTAATATTGTAAAGGCTATTGTGTTATTAAGCCCCTATTTGGTATAGATTACAATAATATTTTTAATAAATTTTAATAAAAGTTGGTGAAATATTTCATAAAACGTGTGTTTAAAATTGATTTTGATTTGAGATTAAAATATAATTTTAATCTCTGTTAAACTGAAACTAAATATTCACATTAAGGGTTCGTTCGATTACAAATGTGAAATTTGGGTGGAAAGAAAATGAATTATATGGATTGAATTGCCTAGAATTTGTTTTATTGGGAATTGTCGATTAATTGTGTTTGATCGGTATAATTTTTCACTCGAATTGTTTTGAATTTTTTTTAATAAAAATTGTCCATTAAAGTGATAAATTTTTCTACCATTGGGTCTAGAATTTTTTCCAATTGCAAAAAAAAAAAAAAAAAAAATCATATCGAATATCATTCGTTTGACTTTATTTTTCATGTAAATTGTCAATTAAAGGGATAATTTTTTTACTATTAGGTCTATAATTTGTTCCAATTGCCAAAAAGAAAAAAAAAACAAATAAAAAACAAAAATCTGGAATTGCTTTTCCCATCAAAGCAATTCCCTCAATTCAAGGAAAATAGACGCGTGGGTGGGTGGTTGGAAAACCTTTTGCCAAGAAATAATTTCTATTTTTCATGGAAAATTTTTACTATCAAACATGGCCCAATTGAAAGGTATACAATTGTTTAAGTTAATCTTCTTTTCTACTTAATGCTGATATAATTAAATTTAGAAGCCGACATTGAGGTGCACACAAGATTGAAAAAGCTGCTTGGTTCCTTAAACTCTTTGCATTCCCACATTTCATTATGTGTCTTTATCACCAAATTCACTATTGCATCTTCACACCAGTAAGCAAACTGACATTTGGATCTGAAACCTCTGAATTAACGAAGAGCCTCCACCACTAAAGACACAGCAGCGGTCAGCAAATTCACATTTGGATCAATGAGTTCTGTTATAATAATACTATAGGGAGATTGCATTCACAAGATTTGCTAGTGATATACTTGCTAGTCACAGGGAAATTTACCATAATTTTGCAACAAATTTAATAAATTAGGATATCAACTGTGAGATTTCCAAGAAAAATGAAAAATGAGATCATAGATTCATAGTGTATGTATGAAGATAACTGATCAGATTATTCAAGGAAGTTCCTTTAAAGCAAAGTCAATAAAGTTATGAAGTTCCTTCAAAGCAATTAAAGTTGATAAAGTTTAGCATTGATATAGATTTTAAATTGTAATTATTATTCTCAATTTATTTACTTAATTATACTAAACATTTTAAAACTTTTATCAATATATATTAAAAATCCAATTTTTATCCAAACCAATAAAGGGCTAAAATTTAATTGCTAAAACGATATAAATAGAAGAAAAATATAAACCGTCTCAGAAAATTTGCATCAAAAAAGGAAATTAAAATTATTTATTGTTCCAATGGGCATGAACGAATTTACACTTAAATTTAGTACAACGAGGAAAGTGTAAGGAAAGTTAAAGAGTAATTATGATCTTACATCTTATATATAGAAGAAAAAAATTGTCAAATATGTGACATACTTAATTCTCATCAAGCTCCTATGTCACACGATGACGATGTACTCGAAATCTCAAAGAGACCAAGACTTTACAACGTTGATCCTATCAGAGAAAAGAAATAAAGAAAAACATAATGTCCCATGCATTCCCCATATGGGGCAAAGGAGGAGAAGGAGATATGGAACTTTGACGGGTTTAAAAGAACTAGCTAATTATTATAATAAAATATCTTGCTATTCTCCGATCAATCGTTGGACGAATCTAAATTTACATCATCCTCAATTCATAAGTGTCAAAAGCAGTTCACATGTACACGAACATTTTTCTACCGAAAATAACATCAAAATAGAGTACTGAACTCCTGTTGACATACAAAAACGAGGCCCAATTAAATGGTCCAAAAAATGAATCCTAATTAGGAAGTCCGAAGGATGGGCCCAAATGAGACCACTCAAGACGGAGTTATTAGTTTAGGCCCATAATCGCTCAAGTCTGCGAGATGCCCAAGATCTGGGTGAGTGGAGCGTCTTATTGTTATTTAAAACAACGGTGATTAAAACAGTTAATGAGCAATCTTATCATATTCCACAATACAAAAATCTCGGTTCCAAGCAGTTAAATGATGAGAGTAATGACAGTATTTAAAAGCGATAGTTTCTTGACAAGTCGTCCATTATGGAGAAAGTGTGTAGTTATAGGATGATGAACAATTTTCAAACGGTTCTACAAGGAAAATTGTCAAAGGAGTATAAAAGAGAAAAGAAAATATAGAAGTAATGACCGAATCAATCACTCTCAAATAGAGAATTATATAATTTCATTTCTTTTAATTCTTCTTGTCAACTTTCAATTATTTTGCAAATTCAGTGTGTTTGTACTCCTTGAAGGCATTTCGCTTCTTGCAAATTATAATCTTCATAAATGAAGCACCCATCGTTGGGATTTTATTTCAAGAGGTCGTTATTCCTTACACAATAGTCTAAATCTTCTTTTAATTGTTAGCGAAACTCGATTTTCGCACGAAACAACTCCATTAAATTCTTAATTTAAAAAATACTCAACAAATATTCTACTACAGAAATTATCCTACTAATTCCCATGCAACCTCAACACCTGTGCGGGAAACAACTTATACATTTTCTTTAAACTTTGATTTCGATAGCAAGAAAGACTTTTTACATAATTTGAATCCGAGACACTTGATTCCTTTTTTTAAAGATAAAAGTGAGCAATTTCTTTATGTTATTCTTGTTCCTGAAATAGAAGAAAAATATAAGTCATCTAAGAAAATTTGCATCAAAAACAGAAATTAAAATTATTTATTGTTCCAATGGGCATGAACGAATTTATACTTAATTTAGTACAACGAGGAAAATGTAAGGAAAGTTAAAGAGTAATTATGATCTTACATCTTATATATAGAAAAAAAAAAAAGAGTCAAATATGTGACATACTTAATTCTCGTCAAGCTCCTATGTCACACGATGACAATGTACCGAAATCTCATGGAGACCAAGACTTTACAACGTTGATAACAAGGTTGGAATTTTGAATTCTGGAAAGAAACCCTATCAAAGAAAACAAATAAAGAAAAACATAATGTCCCATGCATTCCCCTTATGAGATAAAGGGAAAGGCCGGGGGGGGGGGGGGGGGGGGGATATGGAACTTTGATAGCTAACTATTATAATAAAATATCTTGCTATTCTCCAATCAATCGTTGGAGGAATCTAAATTTACACCATCCTTGATTCATAAGTCTCGAAAGCAGTTCGCATGTATAAGAACAATTTTCTACCGAAAATAACATGAAAATAGAGTACCAAACTCCATTAAATTCTTAATTTGGATAATGCTTTGCGTACAGAAAATTCCTACCGAAATCATACAGAATTTTAAAAAATCTGAGTTGGCAACCTTGCAATAATGATTTTTCTTCCACCAATGCACGTACCGCCCTCCTTTTATCCCACCCCAACACACCCCACCCCTTTTTCCACTTTTTTCTTTATCATTTATATATGACATTTCGACATTATTATGAGAATGTTAAATGAAGTCGAAATATTGTATTTTTAACACCATTTCAAAGAGTTCACGACCGAGTTTATGGCATCCTTAACTACGTGTGAAACGGTCAACCGTAGCAAAAGTTACCATTCGTCGAAATAGACCGTTCCAAAAAATATAAATGATTTTTTTTGTTTTTTGTCTCAATTTTTGGGATTATTGTGAGATATCAAACGAAATCGAAAATATTACATTCTTAACACCATTTTAAAGTGCTAACGGCGTAGTTTATCGCATCCTTAACCACGTGCGAAACGGCCAACCGTAACAAAAGTTACCACTCATCGAAATAGATCGTTCCAAAATATATAAATGAATTTTCTTGTTTTTGTCCCAATTTTCGAGATTATTGCGGGATGTCAAACGAAATCGAAATGTTACATTCTTAACATCATTTCGAAGTGCTCACGGTCTAATTTATCGTAACCTTAACCGCGTGCGAAACGGCCAACCGTAACAAAAGTTATCACTCGTCAAAATAAGTCGTTCCAAAAATATATAAATGATTTTTCTTGTTTTTGTCTCAATTTTGAGAATTATTGTGGGATGTCAAAATGGTATTTTTGTCGTAATAGGATATCAAACGAAATTAAAATATTACATTTTTAAGACCATTTTGAAAATGACTGAAAGACCATTTTGACATCCTGTAATAATTCTGAAAATTGAGACAAAAATAAGAAAAATCATTTATATATTTTGGAACGACCTATTTTGATGAGTGGTAACTTTTGTTACGATTGGCCGTTTCGCACGCGGTTAAGGATGCGATAAATTAGGCCGTGAGCACTTCGAAATGATGTTAAGAATGTAGCATTTTGATTTCGTTTGACATCCCACAATAATCTCGAAAATTGGGACAAAAACAAGAAAATTCATTTATATATTTTGGAACGACCTATTTCGACGAGTGATAACTTTTGTTACGGTTGATCGTTTAGCACGTGGTTAAGGATACGATAAACTAGGTCGTTAGCACTTCGAAATGGTGTTAAGAATGTAACATTTCGATTTCGTTTGATATCTCACAATAATCCCAAAAATCGAGACAAAAAACAAAAAAAATCATTTATATTTTTTGGAACGGTCTATTTCGACGAATGGTAACTTTTGCTACGGTTGACCGTTTCACACGTAGTTAAGGATGCCATAAACTCGGTCGTGAACTCTTTGAAATGGTGTTAAAAATACAATATTTCGACTTCATTTAACATTCTCATAATAATGTCGAAATGTCATATATAAATGATAAAGAAAAAAGTGGAAAAAGGGGTGGGGTGTGTTAGTTGTGGGGTGTGTTGGGGTGGGATAAAAGGAGGGTCGTACGTGCATTGGTGGAAGAGAAATCATTATTGCAAGGTGCCAACTCAGAATTTTTGAAATTCTGTATGATTTCGGTACGAATTTTCTGTACGCAAAGCATTAACAACTTATACATTTTCTCTAAACTTTAACACTCGAGTCTCTGTTCATTTTGCCTTTGGGGTCATTAGTCAATTCTAGTTAACTCCGTATATTTTCTCTCTTTCTTCTTCTTATTCTTTTCTTGTTTTGGCATCAAATTCTGGGTTTGATAGATTTCACCAATAAAAATGTTGGTGAATCTGAATCACATTCCCTCGTAGAAAATTCTGAGGATATATTCTTATGAATTGGGAATAGTAAATTAAAAACAAATCTATATTAAATGCTAGCTTTTGTTCACTTAGAAACTTTATAGAGTGCTTGTTAGGGAAGTTTTAAAAAGTTTCGAGGTAAAAGTCAACAATTAATTTTAAATACACTTTCATGAAAATCACAATTTTTATCTACTTTTTAAACACTTATTTAATCAATTTTTATTAAAATCTGCTAAAAATATTATCCCCTAAATCATTTTAGTTATCTTTTATAGATATAGTTCAAGAAATATGGTCACAACATAAACCAACCAACCATGGCGAAAACAAAAATTAAAAGTAAATTTGTTAAGACTTGAGGCTCCATCTTAAAAGGTCAACCTTATTGAGAGGAGTAGCTCAATGCCTTATAAATTGGCCTATGTTTACATCTTTAATCGATGTGGGATTATATCCCTTAACATGCCCTTACAAGATGGTGGCTCGTTTGAGCAGATCAATCTTAAAATCCATATGTTCATATTTTTGAGTCTCACAAGGATCAAATCGCTCGTTGGAGTTTAATGGACTCTGATACCATGTTAAGACTTGAGGTTCCATCTTAAAAGGTCGACATTATTAAGAGGAGTATTCCAATGTCTTATAAATTGGCCTATGTTTACATCTTTAATCGATATGAAATTATATCCCTTAACAAACTTGAAAAACATGAAACATGTAGTTTAGCTAACTCGCGTAAGAGAATCAATTTAAAGTTTCAAAGTACAAACTCTCTCTTTCTCTCTCTCTCTCTCAACCTCTCAAGAATGCATAACAACACACACTTTTTTCCTCTCTCTTTCCACACTTTTCCCCTTATTTGCTTGTCATCGCTTTACAATGTGATCACTTTTATTCTTTTACTTTTATCATCAGGGGCGGATTAGGGAAATTTTTTTTACCACAAGCTAATACGAAATTATTTTTTAGCACGGACTAATATGGGAAAAAAATTTTAACTTTTTTTTTATTAGTATTTGGGTTGGAGGCCCGGGTTATAACCCTACCTAGCCCGCCCTAAATCTGCCCTTGTTTATCATTGCAAATTTCATTGTTGTTATCCTAATAATGTATTAGATAAATTTGATGCAAATATTATGGTCAATATTTCACTAACTTTCCATTTTATTTAATTCATTTTTCAGAATTTTTGTGATGGATTTTTAGAGCCAGATTTTTATATCATCATTAGCAAAATTCGTCACCATTTAAAAAAAAAAAAAAATTGAAATTGTCTCATGAGGAGGGGCAGTTATTAGCCAATCCTAGAAAGTACCGACTGTCGAAGACTAATAGGTAGGTCAATATCCCTAACTATCACGAGACCTGATTTGACTTTTGCTGTTCAAACACTTAGCCAGTTTATGCAAGAACCAAGATAGCCTCACTTGGATGCAGTTCATAGACACTAAATATACACCAGCACAAGGAATTTTTTTGCCAAGCACATCCGATCTGCAATTAAAGGCCTTTTGCAATGAAGATTGGACATGATGCATAGATAGCAGGCGATCTACGATATGGTACAGTGTTTTTCTAGGAGAAGCACGGGTTTCATGGAAATCTAAAAAGCAAATCACAGTATCAAGGTCATCAACAGAAATTGAGTATAGAGTAATGGCTACTACATGCTGTGAAGTGATTTGGCTATTAGGAATACTCAAAGACCTTGGTGTAGACCATTTGAAGCCTGCATTAATGTACTATGACAATAATACAACCTTGCACATAGTCGCCAATCCAGTTTTTCATGGGAGGACAAAACACATAGATATAGATTGTTATATCACTAGAGAAAAGCTACAAAGAGGTTTAATTAAAATAATTTATTTTTCTTCTAAACACCAACTGGCAGATATTTTAACCAAATCTTTGAGAGCAGAACAATTTTCTTCTCTGTGTTTTTTCATTTTGTTGTCTTCTTAGTTCCTTTTTTGACATCTAGACATTAATCATTATCAAAGACAAGATATGCTAATTAATTGAAGGTCAATGACAAGAATATGAAGAAAAAAGTTTGAGATATAAGTGACAAAAAAAAAGTAGGGACCTAATTGTAATTAAAATATGATGCAAATAAAAAAAAACGGCATAAATATAAATAGCTTATTTTATAGCGATAATATAATTAGCGTTATGCTTAATTTTATGAAACAAAATTAACTCGTTTAAAAATTAATTAATTAATTAATTAAGAAAACTTAGAAAAATGGGGATTGCAAAGAGATTATGGAAACCGCCACGGAGCCTATCTATCTATGCATGCCAATGCCAGCGGTATTTTAGCCTATAGTTAGAATTTGGTAATTTAACTTTGGATAAAACATTCAGATTTAAAAGCAACTGACGTACCGTGTACATTTCATGTAGTATTTTAGCCTATAGTTAGAATTTGGTAATTTAACTTTTGTCAAAACATCCAGATTTAAAAGCAACTCACATATCGTATACATTTCATGCCAGCAGTATTTTAGCCTATAGTTAGAATTTGGTAATTTAACTTTGGTCAAAACATTCAGATTTAAAAGCAACTGACGTACCGTGTACATTTCATGCCAACTGTATTTTAGCCTATAGTTAGAATTTGGTAATTTAACTTTGATCAAAACATTCAGATTTAAAAGCAATTGACGTACCGTGTACATTTCATCACCGTGTTGATAGCTAAACATACCAAATATATATCTAAAGTCAAAAAATTTCCAATACTGAATTTATATAATTCCTTGCTAAAGCCAATTATGAATATATTCCTACCTTTTCAGGAAATTATAATTAGCTTATTTTCCAAGTATTAAATTGTCTTCAAAACTTACTCTTTACGGTTGAACTAATTCCTTCAAATTCGTTCTTCCTAAGTTTCTCAAAAGTTTCCACTGAACCATCCTGGATGTACACTTAACGCGGGCAACACAAGTATTTAAAGATAAATTTGTTCACTGCATGCTACACACCAACACAAACACTGCAATTTCATGCATAATTTTATACACTTAAAGAGGTCGAGGAATCTGTGAATCCAATTTCAGATTGTTACTAAATTTCTGTCCTTTTTTGTTTTCAATTTTACTGAGTTTCGTTGTATTACAATAATCATGTCTGAAATTGTTCAAGAAAACTTGCATTGCACCGATCTTGCTTTCAATCCAAACGGCCTTGTTATTACCGTGCTGATTAAAAAGAGATGGCATTTAGCCTTCGCGAAAATCAATTGTTCAAGGGCCTTGCTTTCTCTCTTCAGTGAAGTTCTAGCAAAACAAAACAAGATTTCTATCTTGACATCATCTGCTACTTTTCTCATCAATATTGATCAACCAAGCAAAGATGCGGGTTTTTTCTGCGAGGTTAATCAGACAATCCTATCTAAGGTTGTTAAGGAGAAAAATCTCAAAGCGCTTTATGAACTTGGAGGAGCTAAAGGTATAGCTGTTTCTCTCAAAACCGATGTGAATCGTGGAATTGGTGGAGCTGTTGAGGACATTTTTGGAAGGCAGGAGGAGTTTGGGACTAATGCTTACAGTAAGCCACCTACACAGGGTTTCTTCCATTTTGTTTTGGAAGCTTTTAAGGACCCAACAATTCTTATTCTATTGGTTTGCGCTGCGCTCTCTCTTGGATTCGGGATCAAAGAGAATGGACCAAAAGAAGGTTGGTATGATGGTGTAAGTATATTTGTTGCTGTATTTCTTGTTATATCTGTCTCAGCGATCAGCAACTTCAGACAAAGCAGACAATTCGACAAGCTGTCCAAGGCGACCAATAATATCCAGATCGAAGTTGTGAGAAATGGAAGGAGACAACAAATATCGATATTTGACATTGTTGTTGGAGACATAGTTTGTCTGAAAATTGGCGATCAAGTACCTGCAGACGGATTATTTCTAGATGGGCACTCCTTGCAAGTGGACGAATCTAGCATGACAGGAGAAAGTGATCATGTTGAAATCAATCAATATCAAAATCCCTTCTTGTTTTCTGGCACAAAGGTTACTGATGGATATGCTAGAATGCTAATTACATCTGTAGGAATGAACACTACTTGGGGAGAAATGATGAGCACAATTAGCCAGGAGCCAAACGAGCAAACGCCTCTTCAAGCTCGACTAAACAGGCTAACTTCATCAATAGGAAAGGTTGGTTTAGCAGTAGCTTTCCTAGTACTTGTTGTGCTATTGGTTCGATTCTTTACAGGAAATACAACAGACGGAAATGGGAATAAAGAGTTCAATGGATTTGGTAAGACTAAAGTTGATGAGGTGATAAATAGAGTCCTGGGAATTATTGCAGCTGCAGTAACTATTGTAGTTGTTGCAATTCCAGAAGGATTGCCTTTGGCTGTTACACTCACTCTTGCTTATTCAATGAAAAGAATGTTGGCCGATCAAGCTATGGTTCGAAGGCTCTCTGCTTGTGAGACAATGGGATCTGCCACTACAATATGTACAGACAAAACAGGTACTCTTACATTAAATAAGATGAAGATAACTAAGTTTTGGTTGGGGGAAGAAACTGTCGAAGGGCAAAATTACGCTTCAATTGCAGCCAATGTTCTTGAATTGCTGCATCAAGGGGTTGGTCTTAACACGACAGGGAGTGTTTATAGGTCCAGTGCATCAAGATTTGAGTTCTACGGTAGTCCCACTGAAAAGGCTATTCTTTCCTGGGCTGTGCTGGAATTGAATATGGATATAGAGAAGGTCAAGGGGAATTGTAGCATTCTGCACGTGGAAGCATTCAATTCTGAGAAAAAGAGAAGTGGCATTTCAATGAAGAAAGTTGAAGATGACACTGTTCACGCACACTGGAAAGGAGCTGCTGAAATGGTACTAAAAAGGTGCTCTCATTACTATGATTTGGAAGGAAATGTGAATTCTCTCAACGATTTCGACAGGAAGAAATTCGAACGAATAATACAAGGCATGGCTGCAAGTAGTCTTCGATGTATTGCATTTGCACACACGCAGGTTTTAGAGGCCGGGCATGTGAATCCGAATGGGCAGCAAAAGATTCAAGATAATGGATTAACCCTTTTGGGCCTCGTCGGTCTAAAAGATCCATGTCGACCCGGTGTGAAGAGAGCCGTGGAAGATTGTCAATATGCAGGGGTGAATGTGAAAATGATAACTGGCGATAATGTTTTCACTGCAAGAGCAATAGCCACTGAATGCGGAATACTCAAGCTGAATGAGGAAATGGATGATGGATCAGTGGTGGAAGGAGTTGAATTTCGCAACTATACTGAAGAGGAACGGATGGAAAAAGTTGATAAAATCTGTGTGATGGCGAGATCATCTCCTTTCGACAAACTTCTAATGGTAAAATGCCTGAAAAAGAAAGGTCATGTTGTGGCAGTAACCGGTGATGGCACAAATGATGCTCCCGCATTAAAGGAAGCTGATATCGGCCTATCAATGGGAATTCAGGGCACGGAAGTGGCCAAAGAAAGTTCAGATATTGTCATTTTGGATGACAATTTCTCTTCCCTTGTCACTGTTTTAAAATGGGGAAGATGTGTTTACAACAACATACAGAAATTCATCCAATTTCAACTCACTGTGAATGTAGCAGCACTTACAATCAACTTTGTAGCAGCAGTTTCTGCTGGTGAAGTGCCATTAACAGCTGTCCAGCTATTATGGGTGAATCTGATAATGGACACATTGGGGGCTCTAGCTCTTGCTACGGAAAAACCGACCATGGAGCTCATGGAAAAGCCGCCTGTGGGCCGAAAAGAGCCACTTATCACCAATGTTATGTGGAGGAACTTGTTAGCTCAAGCATTGTATCAGTTAGTTGTTCTTTTGACATTACAGTTCAAGGGTGAATCCATCTTCGGTGTTAACAAAAAGGTAAACGACACGTTGATTTTCAACACATTTGTGCTTTGTCAAGTATTTAATGAATTCAATGCGAGGAAGATTGAGAAGAAGAATGTATTTGAAGGGATACACAGGAATAAGCTGTTTATTGGAATCATTGTAATAACTATTCTTCTTCAAATAGTGATGGTGGAATTTCTGAAGAAGTTTTCTGATACAGAGAGGTTGAATTGGAGTCAATGGGGGTTCTGTATAGGAACTGCAGCTGCATCTTGGCCTATCGGTTGGCTCTTCAAGTGTATACCTGTACCAGAAAAACCACTATTTAGTTATGTCAATTGGATAAAGTTAAGATGCATGTAAAGTACTCGGTACTGTGTTTATTGTTTTATAATTAGTTTTCAAGTAGAGTAAATAAATTTCTCATTTGTAATATGTTTTGGATGAAGGAAAAATGGAATGTCTCTTGGTGTTTAAATTCTTCACTTGTGAATTTCTGCAATTTGATTCACAATAAGATTATTAAAATGTTTAAACTTTTGGACAGAAGCAAGCCGAATTCGATGAATCAATGATCTCTTTGCCAACAAAATAAGTCCATTGAATATGTCAAGATAAAAATCTAGACTTTCCAAAAAAAAAATTGTTGTCCCAAGCAAACCAAGATCAAAGTTTTTAGCAGGCACACACCATGTATTCCTACTTCCTTAAAAAAGGTAATCACGTGAAGGGAACCAAACAAGTGTTCAAGAAAAAAGATGGATGAATGCAACACAGACAAATCTTTTCTATGAGTAATTTTGTCAAACATCATAGGCGCATCGCAAATGAAATTGATTTGGTTGGATTAAAAAAGGAAATACTGCGTTTCCGAGGATTTTCCGCTGTCCTCCTGTGTAATAGATGAAAAAGTGCGACACCAATTTGACAGGAATTATATTGAATTTGAGGAGCATTGCATGCTAATTTTTGTCCTTTTTTCTAATTCTTAGCTTGATTCTTGGCGATTCTCAATGCAGCAAGAAGTTGGCACTCAGAAACGCTTCGCGTAACTGAAAAGTCAAATTTTCATTGCTTGATTATCGAAGTTAAGCATGCTATGCTGTCAGTGACACCCTCCATGAGAGCACATTTTCATTTTCATGAATGCATACGAGTGTATGTCAACTAAAGTGTCGAATATTTTTTTGACAAAAGAGCTTTGTTCTGTCGAAGTAGTGTGGTCAACACTGTGGGTCAGTCTAGCCCAGCCCGGTTGCATCCAGCTCCTGTCCAAGGACGTTGCGAGCCCCTAACTCATCCATCTAAATGTATGGCATGTTGTCAATACTATGTGGGTCGGTCTAGACCAATTCGCTTGCATTTAGGTTCGATTTATGCCCATTATAAACCTAAATTTGTCTTTTTAAAATACGGTCCGAGTTATCTTCTAAATGTATAGAGCACTCTAATTGATGAATACATCAATAGTGCGAGCTCATCTAGTCTAATCTCGTTCTACTCTATATAGATTTCTTAGAATTATTCCAACTAGGTCGGTATTTAGCCCTTGTTTAAAAGCGATATTGCGACTTGCGAGCCTGTCTAGTTTGATCCAGCCCTACCTGTCATTTGATCATCCCAACTAGGGTGGTATTTAGCCCTTTTTTGAAAGTGATAATCAATTTTCTTTCTTATTCATTCTCAACATTTTTTTATTTTTATTTTTTACTACACAAACACATCATTTGTCTCATTCGTCGTCTATTGTGATAAGATTTTTAAATTATTATCGTCAATCACTCGTGTTTACATTTACTTCAAAAAATTTCTAATAAACCTAATGGATCGTGGCACGCCATTAACTGCAAGAACAAATCTGAGACAACATAACAACTGTCAAGTCCAGCAAATGATCCATTTTGAGGAACGAAGAAAAAAGCAAGTCCTTATATATAATCCACTAGTTTTTTAACCTTCTCTGAGTTTTACTGAATAATTTTTAAAGACCTAAAATTCCATAAATTCTCCTTGATTTTAACAGATTTAACAGGTTGCTGTGGTATATCCCTAAGAGAGGTGAACTTTCAATTTATCTTCAGGGTTGATGGAAAATTTAAAAAAAAAAAACTGCGATTATCCATCTTCTCAAGAAAATTGACAGTGACAATGTGAAGTATTGAAGGAGTTACTGTTTTTTCCCCCAAAATCTAAGTTCCTCAACCATCTAAATGTGATCCTAATGATCAGCTAAATGTCAAATTTAAACTCAATATCATATTCAAAATAGTTTAGCCAAATTCGTCTTAACAACTGCACATTATCAGTCACGGTTCAAAAATGATTCCAATTGACAAGCACAAATTTCAGTGACATTATCTTCATTTGCTGACGACACAAATTATAGTAAGCAGATAACGTAGCACATACGGCTTATCAACACCAATTTTCTTCTTCTTTAACTTTGGGCTACTCATGTTAATGTTATATTAGCACGATTCCTCTTCTTCGATTTCATTTGGAAAATTTTGCTTTTCGAGTCTGAAGGTTTCTTATGCAAATTAACTTCATGTTTTCACCATTGAAACACGTCGAAGTAACTGAATAAATTCTGATTTGAATGGAAAATAAACTCGATTGCAGAAAGATCTCTTATGCCAATACACTAATTTTGTAGGATTTCTAGGCCGATGTCCATGTGAATTAAAAGGGAGAGTCCTTGGTTTTTCCTCCGGCTCCATTATTTCGCTTTAAAAAGGGACAGAAAACTGCTGGCTGGAAGCTTGGAACATGCTAATGCTATTATCTCTAGAGTTAATTGTCCATCCTTCACCTCAAGAACCCTATAAACTTGGCTAGCTACTAAAATTTGATCTATATCAACCCCTCATATCTAAAGAGATTATTAGCTAGCAAAAGTTGCACCATCATACAAAATTTTCTACCAACTTTAACAAATAATCTTTCCTCCCTATCAAACGAAAACATGGCTTTCTTTGTGCCTTATACGCGCCGGTGCTACATGTTGAATAGTTGTTATTTGAAAACTTAAGCTATAGATAGAATACATATATTTAAATTTAGTGCTCAACATGCTCCTTCACGTCTACATGGGTCAGGTCATTTTTTTATCAAAATTCTAACCAGTGTGCAGAATTTTGCTCCCAACTACTATGTTAAAGAATTCATGAAATTACTATGGTCCCTCTTACAACATATATATTCAATTTGCATTATCAAGAGGGACCACCCTTAAATCTATAATTTTTCTGTTCTCTTTAATTATGTATGATTTGTTCAAAGATTTTCCTTCACCATCTATCTTTTATCCCTTCATACCATATTCCCCTTTAGTCCCTCACTCTTTTAGATCTCTATTTATAACACCACCATTCCCCTCTCTTCTCTAAGTATAAAACATTTGAGAAGATGTAGATAAAACGCAGTTAGGATCTCTTTCTTCTTAGCCTTGTAGGAATCGAGAAAGTGCTTGTTTCATCATCGTGCACTTGTATCAATTGAAGCTGCCAGCGTGATCTAAAACTTTCTTGTTTGTTGAGGAAAGATCAGATCATATGGTAGCTTCATCTGATGCCTGAGACACGAAAAAAAAAAAAAACCCTAATTTCTAGATGAAACCTAATATCACTATAATAATTTAGGGTTTCTTTTGGTGGAGAAGGTATGTGTAATTTCCCTCCTTGGCTTCTTCATATGTAATTTCCACTATCTTCATTATGTTGGTATACTTGTAATATGTTTTGTGTTTTTGACAGATTGGTCTTTTTGGAGTAAAGAAATGTAAGGAAAATATTGATGGATGGTAAGTATATTTTTAACAAGAATTCTTGCTTGACTCTCTAAATCTATGATTCAAAGAACCCTAGATATGCCTCGGGTGGTGAGCCTTGCATACCTAGATTCTATCAGTACTGCTAATTTGCAGCTTTAATTATTAGGTATTATCTTCTCTCTGCAATACACCTTTTTGTTTTTGGTAGTTAATTATAGGTTCTGTTTAACCCGAAGTTTTACAGGTGCTTTTGCTTTGAATTGTTCGAGATAATTTAAAGGTTAAATTTCTCTTTTTTCTTTTAATTCAAAACTAATCTTTGTTATTTCCGTGGATAGAATCTTTGCTAATTTGAATAATTCAATACGTATTTAAACATACATTTATATTAGCTAGTAGCTAGGGATTCTTGAAGCTAGGAAAATATTATTGCATAGATAGTTTGTAATATTAGGGATCTTGGACATTTCCATTCTGCATTATTTTTTTAACAACGATGAATATTGTTATTTGAAACCTGGGCATGCAGACGAAAATGTGGGAAAATGGAAGAAGAAGTATATTTAAGCTCTGCATTTTAGGCTGTAACTATGTAGAACCTTTTGTTCTTGGGAATATTTGATGGTGTGATTGGTGTTTCTGATTGAACAGCAATAAAATTCCTATTCATCTTGATCTGATCATGTAACTAAAAAGGCATCTTGATCTGATCATGCATTTAAAGAGAAAACTTCAATATGACAATCCTATATGCAGATCTAATGAACTAGGAATCATGCTATAAGTATAGAAAATTTTGACTGACAACACATAACATGAAATAATTGGAAAATGGAAAAAATAAAAAAAATAAAATAACACACACACACAATAAAAAAGCAAATCAGATTCCGCCACTTCAACATTTGTACGAATTCAGTAAGAAATTCCATGTACTTGATGTTTTTTCCATGAACTAGCCATTTAGATCATGACATTTCGGACCCCGAAACACGCAAATCATGACCTGTGGATCCAAAGTGGTAAAAGAAATAAAATAAACATCGGATATTGATGTGTTATGATTTGAATGATTCGAGATTCAATGCCTCATGATCTAAATAGTTGGTTCTACAATATGTGCATATGGGATTATCACGTCGAAGCATTTCTGACATTTAAAAGGTAATAGTGTCTCATCGTGACATGAGACCCTTGGTTTAATTATGATCATTCATAACCTTGGCTCATAGTATTCCATTCAATTTGATGTTTATGTGTACTTAGGTGATATATCACACAACAAACTAAACTTACTTTCAATATATTTGAAATTGGCTAAATGAATCTTTCAAAATATTGAAGCAACTAGGATATTGAGGATGAAATGTTCGTGTTTGATGAATACCAAAAGAAATATCAGCTTTAAAGACTTTAGCAGTCGGATTTTTTTAAGTAGAAAAATAATCTGTCAATGTCAAATTGAAGAAATTTTGATTTATTCAGTAACATAAAATTTATAAGGTTAGAATAAACAACTCAGAAAATAAAATTTCTACTCTTTCAAACTAAAATTCTACGGTAATCCTATCAATTAACTTTCAACTGTATGTCACATCTCTTAGTCTAAATCCTAGTTTCCTTTTTCAATGTTACACCTTAACATGAAGCTACCAATTGTGTGTATCCCTCCAGCTGCACTTCTCAGAATCCTCATGTTTTGTGAATATAATGCTGCAGCCTATATGAAATTTTCATAATCTGAAAAATTCGTTTCAAGTCTAGAGTAAAGTCGTGCATCATTAACTATGAAAATACAACGACGATAATTTTGGAGTCAGTCAATTATTATTATTCTTATTATTGTTGTTTTGAGAAGAGTTAGTTCATTCTTTTTGTCATTCTTTTTTATCTATTTTTATGTATCCAGATGAAGTTAAATCTTTTGCAACATAATTACGAAGATGATTGTATATATGAATGATAAATATAAGTTTTTCGAGAAAAGTATCATAATAAATGACTTGTCAAGTATTTATTCATAAGAACACAATATCAAAGGAAGTGCGTCAAACAAATTACACATTTTCAATTTTCAAGTGGCGACTCTTTTAATTTTCATATCAATCAATGTGCATTAGTTATAGCACGAGAGTTTTTATCCTCCATATCCACCGAACTATACACACAATCAAACAAATATCTATAAAGGATCTACAAAGATGAGAAAGAATGTGTTTCTTTTTATATTGAATATAGAGAGAATCATTCTTTAGTTCGTGAGTTACCCATTTCTGAGAATAAGAATAGGATTTCGGTCTTTCCTCCACTTCAAAAAAGGGGTATCTAAAAAGCCAAGATCACTTTGTTTTTTGCTTTCTCAAAGCAGAGGGAGCTAAACCTCCAACAAAGACGGTGCAGGCACTCAATTAAAAGTTGAGACACGCATTAGGTTCAAAGTCCATTCGATCATGCACGGAAGACCTTCTCTTGTTACTAAAATAGGAAGAGGCATTACTCAAATTGGGGTAACGTAATAGAAAAATAGATTTTAAAATTCTTTTGTTTTCTTAATATTGTCCACTATTATCCATTTCGTGTAATGAAAATATATCATTAGTGTCTCATGTCAAGTTTGCACCCTTTAAATCCATGATCTGATAAACTAAAGGAAGGGGCATAGGAAAAGAATCATAAAACTTAGGGTTCAACACAACTTATAACTACCATATTCTTAATGTTTTGCTTAGAGAAGAGAAGGGAGTATTTGAATAAATAGAGGTCCAAAGAGAAGGAAATAAAGATAGATGGTGAGAAAAGCTTCGATATTATAATCCATAAAATTATTGGGAAAAATAGAAACTTTATAGGATTGAATACAGTCAAGCCACCACCTCCGCCTTGCAATTGCAGATCATTAACTTTTAGGGTTTAATGGGTGGGGGCACCCTTTTACACATACTTGCATATACATATATATAAACATGAGAGAGAGAAAGAGAGAGAGAGTAGTAATTACCAGGAGCTAGCCAAAGGAGGGCTACAAAAAGCTAACAGAAGAGGAACATATATATTTTATAAATTGATTTATAGTCATTCCAAAACAAAAGAAGAAGAGACAATTAAACCCAAAAATGTCATGGGAATTCCCTCTCTACAATAAAGACGTGCAATTAACGTTCCTTCCAAATTTCCATTTGTTGGACTTTGACACTTCACACTTTCTAATCAATGTACATCTGAAATTGTAACCAGGTTAGAAAATGACTTGTGAAGGTGAGTCTTGTTTCTTATGGGTTTTAATATGTTCACATAGATAATAGAATAGCTAGGTTTGCAGGTGCATTCAAGAATTAGGCTGGTGATCTTCCCGAGATTGTTGTAATAAGTTTTAATTATTCTTCAAATCATGCATACGATTAATTACATTTACCTAAACTTTCAAGAATTACTAGTTGGTTTAAAAAGTTAAGCTGCGTAATCTTCTTCTTCCTCTTCATTTTTCCCCGTCATCATATTCCAGTGCTTACCATATTCCTTAAAAAAATGCTTTATCTGGTAATTTAATTTACCAGATATATGCTCACAGCCCATTTTAGCTCAACCACAATTCAAATATGGTGTACCAATCTGCATTTTATGGTTATCTCAAAACTCAAACTTCGAAATTCCCATTATTTGTCCAATATATTCACATTAAATATTAGAATTATATCAAAATTGTAGTAGTATTGAGTAGTGTGTTTAATAAAAATTATTTTGTGATGTAGGAGATAGGTGTTTTAGCCATCCATAGAATTTCCTGAGAAAGAATACCCATTTATAGTCACATGTTATAAATTTTGTAGCTATCGTTGAGCACCCTCCACCCCTACTTCACCAAAACAAGAGTAATTTAGAGTAATTTCTCACTAATTTAATTAGACTACAAGTTTTGCCCGAGTAATTTCTTACTAATTTCCCTCATTTTCTTGAGGTAAATAATAAATTTAAAGGAATCAAAGTACCACCCAATTTGCCACTTTCAGAAGAGCCCATTAAAGAATCATATCATATAGCCCATTAGATTCTGGTATTCTTCTATAGTTCTTAAAACAATACGGTGACAGAAAAGCATGGATAAGGAGGCGATAGAGTGGTCCTCTGGACTCTTTAAATATTGCAGTATAGGCTGTGAAGACCTAAATTGGTGTCTAAATATTATAAATCATTCTGAAGGAAAAGGTCACATTTACAGTACATAGTTGTAACAAAAGGCGGAAACAGAAGTCTTTAAAGGAGAAGAATCTATTTTACATAAAGGACACCTGTGTATTCTAACCAACTGCAAAAGATCTTATCATCACGACTCACTTGTTATGAAAATTGTGCACGTGTCGGCATGTAAGGGAGGTGTTGAGACTAAGTTATATATGCTCTTCTAAATCGTAACAATTTAAACTTTCAAATGAGATACTTCCGCTTGTCTAACTGAGTATTGGACAAGGAAAAAAAAGGGCGGCAGCCTTTTTCTTGTTGTTGGGAGGATTGATTATGGTAAAGCATTTGGGGTTGGTGGCAAGATTTATAAAATGAAGCAACTGCCAACTGTTGCCAGCAGATCTCTTTAGCAGCTAGCCGTGTTATATGAGGCTAATTGGACAGACCAGTAGCATTAGCGATGTAAAAGTCTAGGCTTTAAAAGCAGAGGATGGCACAATAATTCTAGTAAATCCAACAATTTTCAATTGCCTTATTATTTAAAGAGAAATATTGAGCCAAAAACAAAGGAAAGAAATTAATAACCATTGTTATAAAATAGTCCAATTAATTAAGAATCTCACAACACAGCAATGCACCTTGTTGGGGTGCTAAGTGATGAGCCACTCACCAACTCGACTCGTCCTACTACTCATCCGAACAACGATTTTTTGTGTGAGACGCTCATTGGCTCACACGAGTTGACTAGTGAGCTAAGCGAGTTAGCACACGAGCAAGCTTATTGGCTTGTGTGTGAGTCGGCTGGCCCACGACTCACAAGCTAGCTTGTCAAATTGAGAAAAATAAGTAATTTCAGTTATAAAAAAAAAGTTGACAAGCTAGTTCAACTCAATCCCATAAAGAGGCAAGCTCAGGGGGCGATCCACGCTGCATTTTGATTGAACAGCTTGACTCACCTCATTTAACATCCCTAAGAGCTTGTGAAGCCGTAAACATTCAAAGTGAGCCCAGGCCTTGCAGATGTGCTAGGCTTATATGCCCATTTCTAAGCTCAAATGGACAATCGGCTTTAAAACCCTATATAGACAGTGGGTTGGCTTGACCTTATTAAGTGTTGTGAAATGAAGACAATACCGGATTAATTCAATACCAATTTGCTGGAGAAAATAAGAAATTATAGTCATTATATGAAGTAAAGAGCACAATAATAAAATAATTTACAGAGAATGTAAATTTCATTATAACATGGAGAAACAATACAAAGATTATGTATTTCATCTTCTCCTAATTTCATCTAAATTATAATGAAGAGACAACTATATATATGAAATAAATAGGGGACGTCCAAACCCTAATACTAGAGTTGTAGTTGAAGTAGAATACAAGAAACGATGTCCAAAACGGAGCTGAACAGAAAAATCCACGCAAGGGTGAAATACGTATGGTGGCGCTGTGTTGCCACTCTCCGGGCACAACAGCGCTGCTGCCGACGCCATGGGGAGTTTTGCCCACCTTTTGCTTGGGCAAGCACCTTAACATCCCATCTCTGTCCAAAAACCTTCCAAAGTCTTCTTCAAGTTTAACACATTTCAATTTTCAATTGGGCCTCTGAATATAACTTCAACTAGAATTCGTAATGTAAATTTTAATAAGATTCAATAATAGTATTTCAAATAAAATTCTTGTCAATGTGCACTTTAATTAGAACACTTAGGGTGCGTTCTCTTCGTATTTCTGTTTTGTGTTTTGAGTTTTGAAATTCGTTTTGTGTTTTGTGTTTTCAGTGTCTGTTTTGAAATTACTGAAAATGCGTTCTCTTTGTCATTTTGAAAAACAGTTTCTCAAAACACAAAACACAAAACGCGTTCTCTTTGCACTTTTTTAGAATATTATTTGATAATATTTTATTCAAGAAATCTGACTATTTAATTAACTTTAATTGTTTAATATTAATATATTATTAAATATATTATAAACCTGAAATTTCTTTGAATTTTTGAAATATCTTTGAATCATGAAATATTTTTCATATATTAAAATAACATATAAATTTGTGAAACTTTTTATTAATATTATTTTATTCTAGAAATCTGATTATTCAATTAATTTTAATAGTTTAATGTTAATGTAGTATAAAATAACATATAAATGTGAAATATTTATGCATTTTAAAAAAAAAAATCAACTTTTAATAAAATAACATATACACTTTGATAATAAACACTTTTATAATATTTTATTCAATAAATCTGATTATTCAATTAATTTTAATAATTTACTGTTAATATAGTATTAAATAGCATATACATTTTGAAATTTGTTAATGTTGATATTTTTTTTTAAATATAAAAACACAACCTAAATTAAATTTAGCAACACATTTGAATAGATACAATTACAAGTTTACATGTCATGACAAAATAAATAAGTACTAAACAAAATATAAAATTTATTGCTATTGAAAAAAGGCAGGGTAAATGTACATATTCCTTGTCCCATTTAAAGTTCATTTCAAAATATAAATTCGTTATCACACAAAAAAAAGAAAAAAAAATCATTATTATTTCTTGAATAATAATGCAAATCGAACTGAGGTGTCCACATGATTCTACACAAGGGATGGCTGGGTTTCTTCATACTGATTAAATAAATTAACCAAATTGTGTCTTCTACGACTGATCATTCTCCTTATTTGCTGCAAGGCAAGGCTGAAATCTTCTACTAAGAGTTTATTGAACTGAACAATTGGAAAAAACCATGATTCTGCAAATGAAGAGGACTCACTTTCAGAACAAAAGAAGCAAGTCATAAGGGAGGAACAAAGTTCAGCTTAAACTAATATCCGTAGACTGAACCATATATACATGTATCTACCAAGTGCGTGAAAAAGGGTATAATAATATTTCAACAATGATTTGAGTTTTGAGTTTAGGGTCAAGAGGAAATGGATGAATTTGAGACTCTAAATGAAGAGGTGGCAAGCACATACGCTGACCTCTTTCCACTATATCAAGAAAACTAGCTTATTTTTCCACACCATGGAAATTTTCTCGTCAGTCACTTTTTAGAGTTCATAGGATCTTGGTTCATAATGGATATACTAACATCCAAAGAGGATATTCAGAGTGTTGTATCAGATGATTTGATCAAGTGCTCTTCGATTTTTACCCATTCGTTTGTGTTCAGAGCAAGGAATTAATGTTTTACTCTTCTTTCTTAGCAACAAGTGAAAATATGCACGAGTCTTGTGGAAGTACATTTTCTTGATTCCTGTACCTTGCCAAGCTTCACTAAGCTTGATGGAAGGGAGCTCCAAGATATTCCGCTTTCTGCCCCTTTTCTGTCTTGGACTAAACTGAATAATGACTTTGACATCTGCACATTATCAACCTTTGATACAGGAGTTTGGCCATTGTTGGAAACCTTAACCATTCTTTTAGCCGAAGCAACGTCTCTTCTTTTTGATGTGGAACTCAAATTGTCATCAGAGCTACAGTACCTTCCAGAACGTGCAGGTGAAACCTGTTTATATCAATATAATGAGAATGGAGTTTGCCTGGATCGAATTATCAAGGTGCATTGAAATCTGTAACATGCTACTAATTCGAGTTATAATATTTTATAGCCAATTTCTACCAATTAACCTTCTGTTTTTAGCAAGCATGAGAACCTGATTTTGATACAATACTTGGTGGTCATTTCCACTTCCCAAATTGTCCCACAATAGACAATCTAACATTCAAGTAATTACTTGATCAAAATGTAATGTTAAACGTCATTTTCAAAAATTTATCTCATTTTTTGGGAATATATACTGCACAAGTTTATTAACTGCAACTTGTTTTGAAAAATAATAGTTAAATTCTAACCCTTGCAGCCTTTTCCATTCCAGTGCCACTAAAATTTGCTAATTTACCAAATTTCAAACACCATTTAGCCCTTTGCTGATCAAAAAGAGACTCCAATTAAATAGATAAGGAAGAACAAGAAACTCACATTTGTGCTACGACCTATTGGTCTAATTTCAGGCTTGACAACTGAAGAATCAAAAATTTCCTTCACTTTCAAAATATCTGACTCAGTCCAGCTTCTTCTCTTTGAAGTGTGAGTTGATGAGGCTCATGATAATACACTATCTGAATCACTATCATTATAAACAGAACTCGGCCTGCTTTTTTTCACTTTGGCACCAACATTACAACTTTTCTTCTCGATATGAGGTATTCCCATATGGTGTTTTTCTGTCTTGTTTTCACCTGGATGGGCTTTCGAAGCACTCAAAGAGCGAACTCTTTGTCGAGATCTACCCTCCAAACTCTTAGTTACTTTTATTAATGACTCCGAATCGGAAAATCCTCGTGCTAACTTGCTTGAATCTGATGAACTTTCAGACATCTTTTTCTCCAAAATGACACCCCTTTCGACAATTGAATCGACGTTAGATGCCTGAAGAAACTTCATCAAATTTCCAGGTGAAACAATATCTTCAGGAGTTCCTTCACATGGATGCCTCCCTGGAACAGGGGTTATGCCTCTGAGCAACGGAACTGGAGTAGCCTTCTCCAACTTTTGAACATATACAAATTGCCCTAGTTTTAATTTGTTACCCAAAATCATCTCATCTTCTTCTTGAGGCAAAGAAACAAACATTTGGTGTGCCATATCTGAAACCTTTAAGAAAAATCCTCTATTAGGCCATAGATTACCTCCTTCCAATACAGGAATTATGCTTCTGATTTGTAACAATGCAGGTTTCTGCACATCGTCCAAATCCTTTTCTTCCATTTCCATCTCTTGGAGAAGCTTTACAAGAACCCCATTCTTCAGTGAAACCATAATTATGCTAATAAGCAATTTATCAGAAAATCCAAATAAGGCCCCGTTTGATCCCCATTTTCTACTCATTTTCAACCACACATTCTTCAATAAAATAATATTTTCCATCACATCAATAACTTTTCCTTCTTTTTCAACCACACATTTCCCATCATATCACTATTTCAAAATTCATTTTTCCCAAATAATCTCTATCAAACACACTCTAAATGTCCAAAGGAAATCAGACAAAATGGAGAAATGGCGATATGGGTTGGATCAAATGGTCGATATGCAGTCCCAAAATCTCAAAAACAGCCCGATTCAAGTCAAATTCAGGATTATTTTCTTCGATTATTCATCAGAAACATCCAAATGAAAATTGAAACCCAACAGAATAAACCAAAGACGAGAAAATGGCGATATGGGTTTGATCAAATGGTTGATATAGAATCCAAATTCCTTCGACGTTAGTATATCCTCTTTGGATGTTAGTATATCCAAACACGAACGGATTTCAGCACACGAAGAGACAGACACTGGATCCTTCGACGTTATCAACTCGGGGAAACGGCACCTTCAGATTGACACCACGGCGGCCGGTGGAAGACGGCAGTAGAAGGGAGAGAGAGAGAGAGAGAGAGAGAGCGAGAGCGGAGAGAGAGAGAGAGAGAGAGAGCGAAGAGAGAGAGAGAGAGAGAGAGAGCGAGAGAGAGATGTGAGTGGGAATGAGATGTGAGAGATGGATTTTTTTAGGAGGAGCGTTTTTCGCGTTTTGTGAATTTCCCTTGAAAATGCCCAAAACAGAGATATTCCGTTTTGCATTTTGTGTGTAAAAGTTTTTTGTGTTTTGCAAAATTCGTTTTCGAAAACGGGAAAGAGAACGCATTTTCGTCGTTTTGAAAAACTGAAAACAGAAAACGGCCCCAAAACGACAAAGAGAACGAACCCTTAGTTCTCTTCAACAAAGAATTCGAGTCATACCTAAATTCTAACAAGCTCCATTTTGACATGAATTTCACTGCAATGAACAATACTTCAAAGAATTCTCCACATGAAAACAAATTCCATTATAAGGAATAAACTTGAACTCTTCAATGAAAAACAAAAAAGAACTTTTTCATGAAAAATTTCCAACTGAAAGTATTTTTCACCTTTGCTACCCCAACTAAGAGCAAAAGTGATCTAATGCTGAAACAAGGCTGTATAACATAATCACAACTAAATATATCAAAAGAAAGATTTTAACTAAAATCAACACCCTTAACTGCGTTCAAACCATCAACTAAATCAGTAGAATTGTACATATGTGAAGTCTTCAACTCCAAATTTACCTGAATTCTGAAAATATGCTGATTGATCAAATATTATGTATAACATTGCAAGATATATAAATAGAATTTTCTCTGTCTTAACAAAACACGGGCTCCTTTACTAACATTTAAGACTCCACCTTCAACAGTATAGATGTACGCTTTTGAATTAAGAATACTTAAGGAGATAAGATTTATCTTCATCTTTGGAACGTGCCTCACTACATCAAATGTTATAATTGTTCCATCAAATATCTTTATTCTAACCCAGACAATACTACCCAACCGACAATGTGTATTATTACAGTCATCATAACATCTTTTGAAATTTTTTTATATGTTGAAAATAATTTTCGATTGGGAGACATGAAAAGTGCAAGCTGCATCAAGAATTCAAACATTGTCAAATTTGGAGTTGTAGTCAGATATAAGTAAAAACTCTCCATCACTGTTAGGATTTTCTGCAATACCCCTTAAGTTTTCGATTATTGATTTGCATTCAATTTTGATTTATTCTGCAACTTATACAATCGTTTATCAAGTGCCAATTTTTCTTGCAATCATTACAATATTTGAAGTTAGATTTTGACTTGTCTCTTGCACGACTACCATCAACAATGAGGCCAACTCCATAACCCTCGGATGCTACAAGACTCCATCTTCTCCTTTGAATATAGAGTATCATAGGCTTCTTCGATAGTGAGAGTATCATAACTATACATGTGTCTTTAAAAGACATGTATAAAGCAGGCAATGAACACAATAAAATCAACCCCAAATCCTCTTCATTATATTTGACCTCCAAGATCTCCAAATCAGCGACGATTTCCTTAAAAGTAACTAGGCGACGTTCAAGAGATGTACCTCATGTCGTACGATAAGAATATAGACGTTACTTCAAATGCAATTCACTAGTAAAACTCTTTGTCCTACATAATTGCTCCAATTTTAACTATAATGTTGCATCTGACTTCTCCTTCAAAACGTTTTGAAAAATATTGTTTAAAAGATGAAGATGTATTTGAGATAGGGCCTTTCAATCTCTTCGTTATTTCTCCTTCAAAATCCAAGTTGTAGGCATCTTGTTAAATCCCAACAACACGTCGTCCAAATCCATCTGAGCGAGTACTGCTCGCATCTTTACATTCCATGAAGAGAATCTTGTATTGCGATCCAATAGCGAAATATCTCACTTCGTAGTTGCCATCAATAAAAACTTTGATCTTTCCAAGAATTTCAAAATCAAAAGCTCTGATACCAGTTTGTTATGAAAGGAAGATGATACCAGATTAATCCAATACCAATTTGTAGGAGAAAATAAAAGATTATAGTCACGATATGAAGTAAAGATTACAAAAACACAAATAAAACAATTTGTAGAGAACAAAGATTTTATTATAATATACAGAAAAAATACTATATATAATATTTCTAACTTCATGTAAATCATAATAAAGAGTCAACTATATATAAGAAACAAATAGGGGACGTCCAAACCATAATAGTAGAGTTGTAGTTGAAATAATATGTAAGAAACAAAGTCCAAAACGGAGTTGAACAGAAAAAATTGAGCAAGTGCGAAATACGTAGGGGGCGTCGCGGTGCCACTCTCTGAGCGTTGTCAGCGCCCCAGCACCAGCTCTCTACCCAACTTTTGTGTGGACGGCGCCTAGGTGCCCCATCTCCATCCACAAACCTTTCAAAGATATTTTTCTTCATTTCAAAGTCCTCTTCAAGGCCGATATAAATTTCAACTTCTAATTGAGCTTTCAATTAGAACTTCAACTAGAATTCGCTGTGTAAACTTAAATGAATTCTTCTTAATGTGTACTTTAATTAGAACTCTCAATTATCATCAAAAAAGAATTCGAATCACACCCAAATTCTAACATAAAGTCTAACATGACTGCATAATTTCCAAGGCTTATTTTCAAAAATACTCTATTTTTCATGTGAAGTGTCTTCACTTTTTAACTTCTTCGGAGACAGCATTGTTGACAGAGCTATCTCGTCCGTCAACAAAAATATAAATAAGCCTCCATGCAAGGGAGATGCAATCCTTTCATCTTCGATCATGTAAGGGTTGTCCTGACCAAAGTACCGAAACAAACATGGTATGGATATAAAATAAGGAAGCTAGCAGCATTCTTCAATTTAAAGAACGAGGTGTAAATAAGTGACTTGATCAAATTGAACATTACTCAGACTGTTAATTTAGTTTATTCACCTCATAATAAGTTAAAGAAAATGCAACAAAGCATATAACAAAGAGTTGATACATCTAACAGAGGCCACCCCATATGTTATTACATAAAACTAACGTGCTGTTATTTTGTGTTTCCAGGCCTAAATTGGCCTAACTACACGTGGAGGAGTGACTTTGAAATACAATGGCAAGAAACAATTATTCATAGTTACATCATATATGTTGAGACCAGTTTGCATCACTTCCAACTCTAGGCATGACAGTTTTTCCTTTTTTCAACTCTGAGTCCACCTTAAAGGTTGCACCGCACACTTCACCCGAACTGTCCACTCTCGGCACTGCCTTCAACTCGTTAACAGGATGCTCATAACTCCGTAGACCTCCAGAAGACGTGAAGAAGCATCCTGACAGGAATAAGAAAGAAAATGGAACTTTCAATCATATGAAGGAAGAACAAGATTAAGCACTCCGCTTTTCATTCAGCTCATTAGAGCATGCGTGGGGGTGCTTTCAAGCGATTATAAGTTGTGGGGCCTACGAAATGTGTGGATAATAAGTGAGTGATAGTTGTGTATCCTACAAAATGTGTGGATAAAAAATATGTTTACCAGCTCAAATTTTAATTTCAGCTTTGCCAAACATGCACTTAGATGAATGTCAGAAGTCGGATATAAGAAAAATTATGTTGAGAATCCCATCCTCCATCCTCAACATTCTCGAGACATTCAAATAAAGAAGGAGATTTCCAAGTGATTTTGTCATCCACGAGGAAATAAAACAAGGCAGTGCAGTCAAAATATATGGAAGCACCTCTCAAAAAGTGAAGTGCCTTCAAAGTTTTATTGCATCAAGTACCTTTGGGGAATGGAGCAAAAGATTTTCCGCAGCCTTGCTTCACAACTTCTCCATCATCAGAGAGCACGAGATGACCTTCGGAATCAGTTCCCCAGAAAAAATGGTACACTGCCATCAGCATCCTGTATTAGAAATATTGAAGTATACAGGGTGAGCAAGTTACAACCTGTACAAGGTGCTAAATGGAATAAAATGTACATGTCAAAGGGATTAGGAATTACTCACAGCTGCAATAAATGTGGCTTTTGATGAGCTGTCATAGAGAATGAATGCAAACGTCCCTTGAATATCTCTTACAACTTGATCTGCGGGATAAGGACCTCTGTCCCTTAAAGTCCTGTAAGCCTCAATAACAATTATCACTTCATTTGCTGTCTTGTTTAATCCATACTGCTGCTTAAGATGCGCAAAATTCTCAATGTGGCCTTCAAACAAGCAGAATATGTCGTCCACAACAGCGAACAGTCTTAAAAAGACAATAAAATGATTAGACCAATCCAATTGTAAACCATCGATTAGCAAACCAGTAACATTCTGAACTACAAGTAACAATTCAATGAAATGATACAAGAACATATGAAGTTGTAACATTTGGGCCATTTGACATTGGTTCCATATTAAAGTAGTTATACTCATAATTATAGCCGATGTGGGATGTTAGGTCTAGTGCCTATCATAAATCAATCACCCATTCGAACATACATATTGACCCGATTTGGTTTAGCTAAAAATCATATTTTTAGTAAAGTCTGATAGAAGTTGATGAATTGTATGGTTGAAAAGTTGATAAAAGTTGTGAGTTCCATGAAATATGTGGATGAAAATGAGTTTGAGAAAAAATGAATTTTAGAAAATGGAGGCCTAACAAGGGCATTATATGTTCTGACGTCACATGTTTTACTTCAATCTACATGCCAATTATTCAGGTCATTGCACGTCAGATTATAGGTCGTGACTGGAAGGAATTGACATTCAAATTCTGTAGTAAGTGAAACATAGGTATTATGGTTTTTTGATAATAAACGAGTATAAGTTCAAAATTTATGGCTTGAACAATTCAACAATATCTCTTTGAGACCTTCTCTTCTTAGTACTATCCTTCACAGACTACAATATTAACAGAATTTATGGAAAAAGACAATTGAAAATCTACAAATTTGTAGCATCTTTTCAAGTACTGATCATTTGATCTAGACCAGTAGCCACAAAAACACAAACTATAAGACAAAGATGATCAGATACTGAAAAAGTGTCCATAAACAAGATAAAACACTCATCAATCAAGAAGAAGATTGGAATTTTTCAAAATGGCATGAACATTTAACATTGTCTCTACAAAACCTCCTCTTAACAATCACTCAAAAGCTCTATAACATTGACCGAATTTATGTAAAGGGACGATTGGAATTTTTCAAATTTGTGGCAACTCTTCAATGACAGATCATTCCGTCCACCCCGGCCCGGTACCCAGATAAACACAACATAAAGGATAAAGACAATCAGGCACTGAAAAGAGTCTATAAACAGGATAAAACACTCATCAATCAGGAAATTGGCAAATCTTGAATATGCATTTCCCACAAACACTATTAATAGGATAATACCTCCCAAAAAACGCAATCAAAATAAGCAAGCACACAAAAAAATGGTTTTTTTTTTTTTTTTTTTTTTTTGTTTTTCCATAATTAGGAATGAAAAAAAAAACAAAAAAATAAAAATAACGGATGATTACCACTAAAGAACCCACCAACAGTTTCCCAATTTTTTTTCAAAAATAAAGAAGCAAAAGAAAGATCCATCATCCAAGAGTCCCCACCATTATCAACATCCAAAAACACTCTCTCTCTAATTAAGAAAATGCATACAAACAGATAATATCCAGATAAACTATAAGTATAAAAAAAAAAAAAAAAAAACAATATCCAGATCAGATCAAGAAGGACTAAATAAACATATAATATGCATAAACTACCTCGGAAGAAGAGGGTTTTGTTTATCAGAAGAGTATGACATGAACCCAGATGAACCAAGATTAATAATGACAGAGCAAGGGTGCAGGGAAGAGAAATGGCTAGCCAAGGATCCATCTTTGAGTGCAAACGCCGATTTTGCAATATGTGGGCTCTGTAGTGCCTCGGGGCTCTTGGCCACAGTCTTATCAACACAGCCAGCATTCTTATCTCGGATTTTCTTGATTTCAAATGAAAAGACAAGATGGGATCAGCAAATTATGGGTAGTTTCTTGACTTTTTGTTGATCTGTTCCTCTGTTAATGGTAGACAAGGGGATGAATTTATTTATATGAAGTATCAACATGAGGGGATTATAGACGATATACCAAGGACCATATACATTAGTACCACATTTTTTAATAATTATACTACATTAATAATTTAATATAGTAATGAATAATTAATTAAACGACTCGGTCACCTAAATTGAAGATAATATTTACTAATAAAAGAAAATTAAGCCCTTAAAAGTTAAAATTAACAATTAATATTATCATTTATTTATGAAATTCACAATTATTCAGTTACATATTTTATTTAATTTTTATTAAGAGGGTGTTTGGTAGGAATTAAAATTAAATTTTTTAAAAAATTGCAATAAAAATTTTTGAAATATGTGGTTAAAATGTTGTGGGATCTATGAAAGATGTATTTAATATTGATTATTTGACTTTGACTTGAATTAAAATCTAATTTTAATCTCGTCCAAACTAGCCCTAAAATTTCTAAAAAATCAATTTTTTATCCCAACAAACAAATGTACAAACACTTGTGAAAATAATATAGCGCGAGAAATTGCCAAAGAGACAGTACACTTTAGGTGTTGAAAGGGTTGAATTTTTTTTTCCTTGTAAACGTGTCTAGGGTGTCGAGGTATTTATAAGATAAAAAGATAAGATGAAAAGGGAAAAAAAAAAATCATAATTTAGGTGTTATCTTTACCCCAATTTAAAAATTAGATAAATAATTAAAAAATCAGGTATATATTTAATTAAATAAAAATAATAAAATCACGATTATGTTATTAATGATCACAGATTCATAATTATAGGTCACAGATTTATTTATTGGTTACATATCCTCAAATTAATTGATCACAAATTATTTCGTGGTCACAAATCGAAAATTTTGTTGGTCACATTATTTCGAGATCATATATCATTCAAATTACAGGTCACGTTTTATCTATTAGTCACGTAAGTCACAGTTGATTGGTCACAAATTATTTTTTAGTCAGACACTTAACATTTAGTCACAAAGCAGTCAAATAGTTGGTCACAAACACCTAAATGGTCACAAACATCTAATTATTGGTCACAGACACCGTCACATCCATCACCGTCATATCACCACCACAATTAGAAATCACGGCGCCAACACCACCGCACACAACTACTGGTCAACAACACCTTACCCAACCACTCACCGCACACAGCACCATACCCAGCCACTAGTCAACAGTACCGTACCGCACCGCACCCAACCACCCATCGCACACCACCACTGCAGATTACCACCGCACCCAAAAATGGAGAAAAGGACCCCTGATCTACAGCGCTCATAGAGAAACGTTGCCCCACGACTCGCTACATGCATCGCCGTAAAAAACCACCACCCAGGGCTTAGCTGCGTACACCGCATCACTACACATAGCGAGCAACATAATCCATCACCACCGCACCATAGGCATACCAGATCTAAACATAACCTCCGTTGCCACTAGATTCGACAAGCCAGCCACCAATCACCACCACCACAGCCCCACCCAACAACTGAAAACACACCCAAAAAATTCACAGCAGATTATGACGCTCCGTCGCTGTGTAGAGAGAGGGCGGAGATTAGGAAAGAGAAAGAAGTGGAAGAGAGCAAGGGGTCTTCACAGTGGCGATGGCTGCGTCTTCATCAGAGAAGAGTGAGGGGCAATAGGTTGTGTAGAGAGATAATGGAGAGGCGACGGGTTGGTGTAAAGAGATAGAGAGGATAAATGTAGAAAGAGATAGGAAAATGAGAGTTAATTAGGGTTTGTGATGTGTGTGTAAATATATGATTTATATATTAATTAATTTGATATCTGATTTTTTATTAAATAACTTTTAGACCTGGATTTTGAATTTGGAAGTTGAAACACCTGTGTGTTTGTAATTTCCTCAGATGGAAATGTGCCGACAATTTGGACGTAAAATGGATCGGCCCCAATTTTTAGGCACTTGTACCACAGGCCTAGTAAACACAAATGGGCCTTGCTGGGCTCAAGGCACTAGCAAATTTGTAAGTGAAATTTACCTATAATCCTACAATTAAAGATTAATTTTCAAAAATAAGAGGGTTAAGTTAAAATTTTAGATTTTAGGTGATAAATAGGACTATTAATTGTAATTAATAAAAATTTAATTAAACCTTAATCCAAATAATAACCACCCACCAACCCGAGTAATCTCAAACCCAACCTTCACTCTATGCCATCTCTCTCTACCATACTCTTCATCTTCTCATTCTCTAGTCTCTACCATTACTCTATTCATTCCCACCTAACTCTCTAAGGTGGAGCAGAACATCCAGAGAAAGCAGATACGTGCGGTGATTCGTCGTTACACGAGAGCAGAATCGTCGCGTATAGCGATGACAAGCGCTGCCGCAACGCGAGCGCTATTCGCAACACCACTGCATGCAAAAAAATGTTTAGGGTGGTCCAATTTCTAAAAATGAGTGCGATGGTAATAATATGATGGATCAATGGTGGTCCGACAACAGAAATAGGGGTGACTGGTTGAGAGGATGGGTGCTTGAAGGAATAGTGGTTCAACGGTGGGTGCTTGGGACTATAGATCTGAGGATCAACTGGTTGGGACGGTGGTTCGACGATGAGTTTTGATTATTCTGTATGTGAGTGCGCGTCGTTGCAAGCTCACTGTGGCGGCGCCACCGTGTGTTGGTTATTATTATTTTTCCGAATGGATCTACTGTGGTGGTTGGAGTTCTGATTTTATTTTATTTTATTTTGGTTCGAGATCTAGTTTTGGGTAGTGCCGTAGTGCACTCATATTCCAATGTTTTTTTATATGTGGATGACTCTGTTAGCGGTGGTGTGGTGTGGTATCGATAGCTATGTTGCTGGTAGTATATGTTGTTGAGGTGAGGTTGTATATATATGGTTGCTGGTGTTGGGAGTGGTGATGGCGACGATAATCGAGTGTGACCAAATCCATCATAATTGTGACTGCTTGTGACCAGACTTGTATAAACTGTGACTGTATGTGACTTAGTTACATATTTTCACAAATTAGACTGACATGGTCACACATAGTCAAACTGAAGACATATTTGATTATAAACACATAAAGTCATTGTTCATATATGTCACAAATCAATATAAATGAGTCACAAATCAATATTAACAGGTCACGTTTTATGTTACGAGTCACATGTAATAATCCAAGTCAAAAATCACATTTCACATGTCTCCTATTAAAAAAAAGGTATTGTGGAGCGATCGTCGGAATAGTCACTAGAGCAGTTGCGGAGGCGATCCCCGAAATTGTCATTGAGGAGTTTGTCGGATACTCACCGGAGCGGCTGTCGTAGCCGATTGCCGCCTCCGATTGAGAGAAATAATAGGGAGAGGATAGAGAGTAGAGTGAGAGAGAAATATTTAAATTTGAAATTTGGTGTAATAAGTGGGGTAGAGATAGGGTGGCGTAAGTTGATTTATCACATTTAATAAATTGAACCAGTCTACAAGAGCCATGTGCCTTTACAGCCCACATCACTTTCCAACCTTAGAGATAGGCCAAGGTTTTCACGTCTTCAGCCGCACTATTAGTACATTTTGGCACCTCTAATCCTCATTGTATAATTCAGTAGATCTTCCAAGAAATCGACATACTGGAGTTCATCCTCCTCCTCTCCCATTACCACACCATGGGAGTAGAAAGCAGGTGAGCTACCAAACTTACCCATCGGTTAAGTAACAATACTGTCAAATAGACCTAAGTCGTTGCTACAAATACAAAAGTCGGCATCAATTTATGTTATTGGCTTTTAAATATTTTCAACATATTTGGCACTGTGAGATAGAATTAACGAGGAAAACACACCTACTATTGACGTCATGAAAAGTTACCATGAATTTTCTTAACCGGGTTCACTCTAAAAAAATGCAAGCCGAGCTACACCTCTGAGTGGAATTGATGACACTTGTGAAATGTCTTACCAAAAAAGGCAAAAAAATAATGAGAGAGACTTCACGTACACTCCACGTAAGACTGTACGCTTACAACCCCTCACAACAGGGGACACGTTTTTTTTATTAGCTCGGGCCCCCCTGTTGTGAGGGATTGTAACATGTGCAGTCCTATGTGGACTGCACAAGCAGAATTTTCCAAAAATAATTAAAGTACTATCAATCAATTAATAAAATAAGGGCTGAAAGAGGAAGAAAATATTTAGGCATGCCCACACAAACTTATGACTTGCTCATGCACAGCATGTGCAATCCTATCCTGTTAGACAGCCAGACATTGCTGCACTTTTGTGAATCTATTCAATTCTCTCTGTAAGAAATTATGTAAATAACCCGCTAGGGGAATAGAATAACTTGACTTTTGCCCATTCTCGCAGTAAGTTTTTATCATATATGATGTGCCATCGTGTATAAGCTGTATGCAATGTGCATGTAAAAAATTTTTGGATCTCAGGGTAGCACAAACATTCCCTAATCTCAAATAAATGTTGAGTGAGAAGTCAAAATCATTTGCCAGCTTCTTTTTAGTCATTGCAGACACTAACAAAATGCCTAACAATGACATTATGACAGATTAAATACATTTGCAGACACTAACAATAATCAATAATAGCTAAAATGGGTTTTGGGGTTAAATGGGTTAAATAGATTGGGGGGTTTTTCAAAAAACAAAAAAAAAAAAAAAATTTGAAAAAAATGGGGTGGCCGTTGACCCTGCGGGACCCCCCCGGGTCCGCCAGTGCATGACATGATCCTTCCCGATTAACATTAGTAGGCACAAAACATGACATGTGGACTATGAATGAAAATCCGATTATACACTTCAGTAATCTAAATAACTTAGATCAAGCATAATTTTTATTGTTTGCAAATAAAATGTGATGAAGGTGGCAACAACTACCTTTGAATAAAATTGTCGCTGAATTACTTAGGACATGAAATGAAAGAGAATTTCTGTCTCAGGGAACAAAAGAGTCGGATTTAGTCTTAGGAAATTCAGAAAACTGCGTCAGAAGAAAATGGAAAATAGATAATCAAACCAAGTTTATGCTGCTTCGACCAAGTCATTATAGCCCAGAAGTTTAGGGTATGTTCAGAAACATGGTATTGTATAGGGTTGGACACTCCAATTTTTCTTTCTTGATCGCATCGAATCATATCCAACGCACTTGACCAACATCCAATAAAAGGAATCGAATTTCTATTTAGGGCCAGAAATCAAGAAACCGAGCTGCTCAGCTAAAACATATGCATCCTCTTCAACTTCTCCCTCATCAACAAATGTCTTAATCTTACCATCAATACCCTCATTTATAAAATCTTCCCAAAATCCTACATCAAATGAATTATCTGCATTTTCTATGTCATAACTTTTCTGAAAATGTTCTTCCTCCATATTTATTGAGACTCCACTTGTTTCTCCAATAATATCACCATATTCTTGAGATTTAATAAAAATGTTACCTTCATCTCTTTCAACTAATTCAACATTGTCAATGAAGGTATTTGTTTCTTCACCAATGTCGACTTGACCATGATCAATTCTCTTCCTTCTCTTCTTACAAATTGCCTTCTCAAGTTCTTTTCTTCTATCCTTCTGTTGGACTATCTGTTGTATAAAATTAGGATTTTGAATTGCCTTTTCCAAGAAACTCATCATTTGTTGTTGTTTCATTTCTGTCGCTTTTAACTTTTGTTCCATTGTTTTAAGGTATGCATTATTATTCTGCTGCTGTTGTCTGAGTTTCACCAATTCCACAGTTAAAATCTGTTTATCGCGCCTCAACTGATCGATTTCTCCATCCAATCCAAGCTTTCCCACTTCAACATACGAATCGAAACCTTGATGTGGAGCTTGAGGATTAGCTGATGTTTTTCTCCTCCTAATATTTTTCAAAAGATGTCTTTGCCCCCTCAAAAACTCTTCATTAGCAAACTCCCATTTGTCGGGATCAACCTTCCTAAATCCCTGCATAATTTACATTCACAAGCGTATGACAACAAAAGTGAAATGCTTCATTGAATATAACTGGTGCATCAAATGAATATAATTGAAATAGAAACATATTTCGAAGATAATGAAAGAGAGACTATGTCCTAACTAAACCATAACACAAGCTACCACTTGATTGAAAAAGAAATATAGAAGATAACGAAAGAGCGATAATTTCCTATCTAAATCATAACACAAACTACAATTTCACCTATATTGAAGTCGAGTCAACCGATTTATTACTATTTATAGCTATTGAAACAAATAACCAAAATATATAGATATAGGGTTACAAGTGTTAAGGTGTGGAGTGTAATTCATTGAGGACTATTTAAAAATTTATATTAAGGAATTGGAGTCCTAATTATTGTTAAGTTGAAGAGCCTAATTCTTGTAAAGCCTATTAAGGAATTGAAGTCCTAATGATTTTTAAGTTGTGAAGCCTAATTCTATTAAAGAGTTGGAATCCTTGTTAAATTTGGTTTTGCAATATTTTATCTTATAAATAGGAAGCACTCCTTAGGTTTTCTATAACCATCAAATAAAAAGAGAAATGGAGGTTAGAGAAGATAAGTTTGTGATTTTCTCTTGTAAATTTTTCTTTTTATCATATTGAATTACTGAAACAATTAAAGAGGACTTAGTCTCACATTAAATCGAACCTCTATAAATCTTGTATGTAATTGAGTGTTTATTTTTCTTTCTTTAAATTAATTGCTCTCGATGGAATAAAATTATGTTTATGATTCTTAACAATTGATGTCAAAGTTTTTTATTTCAATTGAGAACAATAACTAGAGAAGAGTGAACGTTGCTAGGGATCTACAAATTAAATGGTATGGATTTTGCGTTCTAGAAGATGCAGATCAAGGATTTTCTGTATAGTAAAAAACTTTATCATTACTTTCTAAATGAAAAGCCGGCAGGAATGTCTGTGTACAAGTACTATTGGCATCACTACCTATTAGTTGGGAACCTATGAGATCTACAGTCGTTAACTCTATAGGCAATGCGAAACTGAAATTCACTAATCATCATGATACCATTCTTGCTGAAGAAGTCCACGGAAGAGATTCTATAGAAATCCCAATGTCAAGTTCTTCTCTTAATGGTGAGAATAGGGTGAGGAGTTTCGAGAAATATTTCAATAAAAATAACGGTGGGAAGTGAAGGAATGGTAGAAGTAAGTCTATGTCTGAAAAGTATGTGGAATTCTAGAACTGTCAAGATGGGTCACATAAAGAAGAATTGCAGATCAGAGGAAGAAAGGAAAAATGACAGTCCTATTGATTCTTAGGAGATGGATTCAGGAGCTTATTTTCACACTACAGTACATCATGAGATTATAAAAAATTATGTTGCTGAAAATAATCGCTAAAGTGAGAATTATCCTATTAAATCATAAAACAAATGACCATTCAAGTGAAATAGGAAATATGGAAAATAAAGAAAGAGAGACAATTTCCTAAATAAATCATAACGAAAACCCTATCATTGTATCATGTTAATCCGAGTAGACCAGTTCATTACTATCTATAGATCAACAAATACACCTATACTTTCACAATTAATTCGAAAAGAAAAAGATTTTATATAATCACATAAATTATGAAAATAACATGAGATCAAATCAATCTTTTTCTTATTTTCAACCTAGCTGAAAGTATCATTTATCTGATATTTATACAGAAAGGATCAAGAAAGCAAATCTAGATATGGGTGTGGAGAAAACTCAATAAATAATGAACAATATGCAATGCAGATATTCAAGAATAGTCTAGACATAATACAATTCATACTTTCCCTTTAAAATCATTGAACAAACAAAAAGCCTACAGTATGAAATACAATAATTCGAAAAGACAAGGATTTTGTATAATCACATAAATTATGAAAATACCATAAGATCAAAACAATCTATTTCTTAACACATAAATTATGAAAATACCTTGAGATCAAAACAATCTTTTTCTTATTTTCAACCTAGTTGAAAGTATCATTGATCTGAGATTTATAAGGAAGGGTCTAGAGAGCAAATCTAGATATGGGTGTGGAGAAAACTCAATAAATAATGAACAATATGCAATGCAGATATTGAAGAATAATCTAGACATAATACATTTTAGACTTTCCCTTTATAGTCATTGAACAAACAAGAAGCCTACAGTATGAAATACATTAATTTGAAAAGAAAAAGATTTTAGATAATCACATAAATTATGAAAATACCATGAGATCAGAACAATGTTTTTCTTATTTTCAACCTAGTTGAAAGTATCGGTCGATCTAAGATTTATATAGAGAGGATCTATATGCAATGCAGATATTGAAGAATAGTCTAGACATAATACATTTCAGACTTTCCCTTTAAAGCCTACAGTATGAAATACATTAATTCGAAAGAAAAAAAAGATTTTATGTAATCACATAAATTATGAAAATACCATGAGATCAAAACAATCTTTTTCTTAATCACATAAATTATGAAAATACCAAGAGATCAAAAAAATATTTTTCTTTTTTCAACCTAGATGAAGGTATCGTTGATCTGAGATTTATATAGAAGGATCTAGATTCGTGTGTGGAGAAAACTCAATCAATAATGAACAATATGCAATGCAGATGTTGAAGAAGAGTCTAGACAATACATTTCAGACTTTCCCTTTAAAGTCATTGAACAAACAAAAAGCCTACAGTATGAAAAGCAGGAGTAAAATACTACTACATTCTAGTCTCTTTAAGAACATGCATATAAAATTATAAATAAAAGCAAACAAATCTAGGGCACCCGATTTGCACTACAGTACTTAAAAATCATTAAAGTTGATTTCAAGAAAATCTAGACTCGATCAGTACAATATACAAAATTTTAACAACGAGAAAAAACTTACGTAAGTGTTCAGCTGTCGGACAAAGCTTGAGAAATTATTGTGTTTGAAGTACCTAGGAAGAAGATTCATGGCAAAGGCTTGGGGATCCCAAACAATGAAACTGTTGTTACCTCTGCTCCAAGAAACGACATCGTCCGTGTTTGGATCATCAACAAGTTCATAAGTTTTGTTAAGGAAAGGTGGAGGAGCTATTTCATGGAGCCCCTCCAATGGCTGAGGAATACCCATTAATGGTTCATCAGAATACAGTGAGTTCGATCCAGAGAATTCCCCAGTGGATTGTAAAGGATTCATTTTTATTTATTTATTTATTATTTATTTATTTATTTATTTTTATAGATATTGTTTCAAAATATATGGAATAAAAAGGAAAATATTATGAAAGTGGCATTGTTTTCTTGAAGAATCGGGTGGTATTGGAATCAGGGAATAAGTTTATTAGCTAAAAATCAAGACACGGGGGAGAAAAAAATAGTGCTGGTATGAACTGGTTGGGAGTGGTGAGTTTTATGATTAGGTTACTGGAAGGAATACGCAGGGTTTATATACTCCCGTTGGGAACTTGAATAGGTGTTTTTGACCTTAAAAAATGTATTTCTCACTTATCAACAGATTTCATGGCCCCTCACATCCAGAGAAGTCTTTTTTCCTATACATTAGGATAAAACGTTAATCATACGTGGCCTTCTCCGATGGGAGTGGAGCCAGTTGCGTGCACTTCGACGGTCAATTCAGTGGGAGTGAAAAAATATATGAGTGTGGGAAGGTTTAAACGTGAGCCTCCAATGTGAAAGAAAGAGGGTCGGCCTTGGGGGATATAATTAGAAAAGTGAATGATCAAGAGAATAGTAAAGTTATATTGAGAGTTCAAACTTATATTACACTTGAATGACACAATATGTGAACTTTTATAGTGAACGAGAGTGAGTAAGAGTCGTTGGATGGCGAGACACGTGGCTTCATCCTTGTGGTTGACACCTCTTGTCATAGACATCAATCCATTTAATGATGTAACTGCTTGCAGTCTCAGGTCTGACGATAAAACTAGGATTGATTTGTATGATTGATTACAGCCGTCAATGTAGTGTGTTGTCACATCACCCACTTGCCATGAGATCTTCATCTTAGATCTTCCCTAAAACAATCGCACAACATACGTCTCATCCGTGAGATATTCAATTCCATGAAGAGTTCGGTCCCATGAAGGCTCGACTAAAATGGGTTCGGCCACAACTCAAATATCATGAGTTCGAAATAATATGGGTTCAGTGTTAGTGCAGGGTAGATATGTCAAAACGGGTGGGCCGGGCCGAGCTGCATAATAAAAAGTCTGTGCACAGCCCGCTCTAAAAAAAGCCTGAGCATTCGGGCTTTACGGGCCGAGTAGGTCAGGATTGCAAAAAATAAGTGACCCGCCCTGACCGCAAGCCCACATGGGCCGGGTCATCGGGTCGGCCCCTTTTTTCTTCTTTCAAAGATTGTCACTTAAAAAATAAATGATAAACAATAAATTTTATAATTAGAGTGAAGATCGATAAAAGTTACATAAAAATAAATTTTACATCAATAACATAAAAACTTACAATTTTTCAAACAATATTTTGCCTAACTTGACAAATTAAATAGTTGTTAACTATTTATAAATTTATAGTTAAAGTACATTTCAACTAGGTTGTCACCTACTTAACTATAATTTCATCATTACAAATCAGATTCTATTCATCTACGGTAAGATTTTTAAAGTCTTGAGTAATATCGTCAACAACTTTATCTTGCATTCTTCTATCTGCAAATAACCAGTCTTTCACGCAAATGAGAGCTTCTAAAATATTTTCTTTAAGTCTTGATCTTTTTTCATCTAACACTATGTTACCTGCACTAAAAACAGACTCTGATACCACTGTTGAGATTGGAATTGTTAGTAGATCTCGGGCCATTTTTGATAATATTGGATATGACCGTTCATTTGACTTTCACCATTGTAAAATATTTAAGGTGTCAACCTCATCTTGTGGAATTAAACTGTAGTGATCAAATTGATAATATCTTTCTAATTCAGCAGGTGTAACATTCTCATTTGAAAATGAACTAGTAGATGAAGTAAAAGACACATTGTGTTTCTTGGCTATTAGAGAAAAGAAGGAACTTTTACCTTTAGAAGTTGTAGCAGAACTCGTATTAGAAGAAACATTTTCGTTATTACAATATTTCATAAAATAACTATTGTGCATTTCATTAATAAAAAATTATATTTCCTGATTTGTAAGAGTTATATTGAAAGATAAAGTTTCGGAAAGTTGGTTCATAGCACACTGAACTCCAAAATATTTAATACGAGGATCCATTACAACTGCAATTGAAAAAATCATTGGCATATTTTCGTAATATTTTCGAAACTTGTCCTCCATGTTGCAAACAATATCATAGAAAAAATGAATCGTCTTTATGACTTGAAAATTGATTAGCAATTTCTACAAATTGTAAAAGTACAAGATTACTTGTTGGATAATAAATTCCAGAACTAATTTTTGTTGCCTTATAGAATGGTTTCAAAAAATTCATGACTTTAAATGCAATTTTTCAATCAGAATCATCTATACGAAATTGTTGTTGCTTTGAATTTACGAAAGCATTAATAACATCTGTATAACCAACACACGATTTTAACATAAGAAATGTTGAATTCCACCTATTTGGAATATCATCAGTAAATTTTCTTTTCCTCAATCCAAGATTTTTACAAATTTTTTCAAATTCTTGTTGTTTAGAATTTGAACAAGAAATGTAGTTAATAGCTTCTCTAATTTTATGTATTTGTGGTGTTATTAATTTTAAATCATCTTGCACTACTAAATTATATATATGACAAACACACCTCATACATGCAGTATTTGCACTAGCATTATCAAAACTAATGCTAAATAATTTCCTCAATACATTAAATTCATTAAAAACTATAATAAATTCTCACACAAATTTATTTCATTATGTGGATATTCAAGTAAGCGAAAAGCAATAATTCTTTTGTCAAGTAACCAATTATTATCAATAAAATGTGCAGTGACACATGCATAATCATTATGATTACTTCCAGACCAACAATCAGATGTAAAACACATAACTCCATCAAAGTTCTTAAATTCAGTTTTTAAATTTTCAACCCTTGTATAAAATAATTTCAAGATATCTAAGCTAGCAGTATTTCTACTTACAGTTCGATAAGCAAGTTGAACATACTTTTGCATAAACTCCTCGAAATATTGATCTTCCGCGAAAGTAAAAGACATCTCCCTTGCTGATAAAAATTCAGACATTTCTACTCTCATTCGATCTTGTGAATAAAAGAATTAGAAAAAGTAATTGATCCACTAGTATTAGTAAAATGAGTAATTTGAGCTTGTTTAGTATCTAAATGCCCTCTTTCATTCATGTGTTTATCTCTGTGTCTTCGTAATGTGTCCGTGCCTTGACCTTTAATCCATGCATAAACATTTCTGCGAATAGTGCATATTGCTTTTTTGTTTGGTTCATCTACTATAAAGATGTTACAAATATCAGATGTCTGCTTTTTATTTTTTCGCTGTTCAGAAGATAAAATAAAAATTTTGTCAAACGGTCATTGACACAGTGACAATTTGACTATTGCAGGAGATTTAAAAAATTAAAAAATTAAAACGGGCTGCCGGTTTTCAAAAATCACCCGGACCGATTAAGAAGGTTTAGGCCCGTGATTCGGCCCGCTCGGTTAACGAACCGAATTGCGTGCCAATTCGCCTCCGTGCGGACCTGGGCGGCCCGCCCATCTTGATACTACTAGTGCAGGGTGATGTGTCGCAAAATGTGTGGGCTGCTGCCACATGCCGCATAGGCAAAGCCCCCATTTATGGGAGGCATAACAGGTGTCATGTTGATGAAGCAGGCAAAGCACAAAAGGGTCTTCAGATATTTTCAAGTACTTTCACAACACTCCATCAACTCACCCACTCACTAAACTAACAGGACTAGGCTTGGCCGGGCCAGGAGAGGGTCGAGGGAAAGGAAGATCTGTTGATTCTGATTCGATTTTCAAGTACCCCACTAAACACACCAAACCATCCAGTGTTGGGGTTGTTGGAGGTGAGACAAGGGAGGATGGGAAGGAGCTTCCTTAGTCGTATTACATTTGACACTGATAAATCGATTTAACAAATTCGATTTTCAAATACCCCCGATTCAACCAATTCAGGAGGGAAGCAAGTTTCATCACTCCTATTTAAATTTGACACAAATCTATTAATTCAATTTCCAAACCCCTCTCTCATCCACCCTATCCCAACAAGTCATCCATGCACCAAATCAACTAGGGTGAGATGGGTCAAGAGTGTGTGGCCGAATTGGCAAAAGGGGGCCGCCTGGGAAACTGGGTATTCCTTCAACGAGGGTTCAACCCACACTTAAGACATCCGCCTTCCCCTTGGGGGATATTTACCCTCCTGGTGTGGTTTGCAGGTATTGTATCAGGCCTTAGGTTTACTCAGTACGCACTGGTGGTCGGGCTCCGCCAGTAGCGGCTGCGGGTTCCTGAGTCATCAAAAAAAAAACTAGGGTGAGATGGGTAGGGCAAGGGCGAGGGTTCGGAGAGGACATGGAGCTTCACTAGTCCTATTAAAATTTGTACAGACTGAACAAATCACTTATTTGGTGATGACAAAGGTTCGAATTTTTAATTGAACAGCTTGCGAGATGTAGATCATAATATATCTACATCGAATGCATTTTATATACAACCGATGAAGTGGTTTCGCACTAATTTGCCAATTCGAACACCAAAATGTTTTAGAAAAAGTTTTCAGCTGTTGAAGGCAAAGATAACATATCTAGAATCAACTATGCAAGAGTAAACATTAGCGTGTTTGCACTTGATTATTAGTTTTCACATTCTACTTTAAATAAAGAAGTATAGAGTTTCTTTTAAGTGAAATTTCAAATATATTAATATTTGTTAAATATAACAATAACTTTTTTAGATACGATAATACCAGCATTGAGTTTGGGTGTCGGAATGGAGACCTAAAGAAACGATGCACAAAAATATATTGGCTTTGGAAAAAGTTAAAGAAATATTTAGACAATTACCTTAAAATAATAGTTCCAATTTCAATATAATTATGACACTTTATGTCACACACAAGGTCCACTCTCTTGATTATTGTCATTAATGCATCTAGGTAAATAATTTTTATGTGCTCCTTGTCTTGTAAAAAGTTTTGCAAAATAAGACGAGCAAAAAAAAATGTTAGCCTTCGTATTAAAAAATTCTTATATGCCAAGGAAATGAAACGGGTTACAATGCAAGACATGAGAAGTTGTAAAATAAAGATATGTATCACGATTACTACTTCTCCTCAACACAACATTAGCGATCATGTATGGGAGCCATCGAAGTCGAAGGATGAAGTGAAACTTAATTCAAGTATAACATATATAGTCCATCGAAAGAAAAGCACATAGTATTAATCAAAGGCAAGTTAGTTCGAGGTGAAAGCTATGTAGTAAGTCCACAAATGAAGGGCATGGAAATGGACATATGTCCTCCCTCCCTTCCTATATATACCACTGAGGCCATTCTTATGAAAAAATTTATAAATTTGAGTGATTAATATAGTTTTTTAATAAATTCAAAAGTCTCGAATACTTGATAGTCAAAGTTGAAGGGGGCTCTCCTATCCATCCACTATAATCGAAGAGACTACCGACTCTTGTTTTACAAACTTCTCTATGGTCATGCAATTGCCTCAGTCGAACTTCACATATTTTATGCCTCTAATATAAATGATGTAGGTGAAATGTATAAGACAATTTTAAAAAGGTCAACAGATATATTGTTAGTTAATTAATTATTGCCTCAGACAATATTGTTGGTGCAAATTAAACACGCATTGATGACATGTTTCATGCAGCTAGAGTGAAATGGGTTCATATAAAATATACAGTAACTTACCCCTCATGGGGTGGTCGAGTTTGTAGAGTAGGTGAGCGTGGAGGTATTTAGTCACGAGGTCGATCTCCCCTACCAACACTTTCTCGATTAAGCCTATCGCACTGGGTTTGCTTAATATAGTTAACTTGGCTGACGTGGTTTGTACAGGTTATTGCGTCAGTTCGAGAGTTTACCCAATGCGCACCCAAAATGGTAGCGGCTGCAGATTCCCCATAAAATATATATATATATATACATATATATCAAGATAGGTAATCTCACATGAATCTTATAAGAGGAAATAAGGGTCTGACTTATTATCGACTCACGAATCACACTAGAGGATCACGGGATTGTCAGGCTCCCCTCCAATCAGGGGGCTCCCGGGTTTGCTCACGAATCACACTAGAGGATCACGGGATTGTCAGGCTCCCCTCTAATCAGGGGACTCCCGGGTCAAACCCGGGAGCAAATCCTCTGTCCAAGGGGATTTAGCCATCAACTCACAGTTCTAATGCCGAAGTCTAACAAGATGTCAAGGATTGCTTCATGAAAGTTCATAGACTAGTCAGACTCGATATGTCCTCACTGCTGAGTTTGCGCAAGTGAGAATGAGACAATATTGCCAGTTGCGCACCTCTGGTAGGTAAATATAACTGTCTTTATTAATTATTAATTAGCAATTGATTTGATAATATTTAATTGGTAATTTATACATGGAAGTCATTCATCCACGTAAGTAATTTAAACATTGAAGCCAAACTTTAGTTAAAATAACACCCAAAAACAATATCTAAGCCAATCATAAGTAAATATTAGCCTAACATAAACTTTGTTTTACTTAAGAGTCTTAGTCATTTCTCCGATTTGTCACACATATCATTGTTAAGAGAACCCTAAATGATGCAGTGGAAGCGTCAAGAAAATGTACACGAATTGCAAATTGTTTCTTCGTTTTGAATATAGATTTAAATTGAAAAATGATGAAATGTTAATTTTTTTATTGTTTATTCAAATTCAACTAGAATAAAAAAAAAAAAAAAAAAAAAAAACTACAATGGAAGTTTATGTGGTAGACGTTGTATTTTTTTGTTCAAAAATCAATAAACATGGCTTTGGAATGAAAGTTGATTTGGTGATCATATTTTGGGTCCAAGAGAGACCAAAATTTGGACCTATACGACCAGATAGGCATGTGTGGCCAGTGATCATAATGCCCTGTATGATATTATTCTATGCGACCGTATAGGATTGTTCTAGAGCAATTAACTAGCCATGTAGGACCTTTTTATTTGAATTTTGGTAGCCTTTAGAGAATGTCATGAAACTTTTCGTGTAATTTTGACACCTTTTTTATAGGTATTGATTGAAGTCTATAAATATATGATAAATTATCACATTAAACACATTCTCAATACATAAGATAAAATGTTCTTGTTTTGTGTTCTTGAGTTTTGAAGGAATTTCACTAGTGATTAAGTGTTTATTCCTTTAAAGGTCGGATTAATCTTACAAACCATTTTTAAAGATCCCTTTAAACATCAAATTCAATTCGAGAGGGGCAAATATCATTTGAGGACAATGATTACGTGTTTAAGCCTTCATTTTTTGTTTCTTCATCTTATTCTTTGTTTATTCTTCATCCCCTTTGTGTGAAAACCATAAACAATTTCAAACAATATTCCTGCAATGGAGAATAAAACTACTATGGAGATGGATTAAATTGATGAATCAAGATCTTGTCAGTCTAGATCGATTTGATGCAACAAATTTCACAAGATGGCAAGACAAATTGAAGTTCCTTATCACGGTGTTGAAGATATTCTACATCCTTGATCTGGAATTGGCATCATTACCAGAACCAACAAATGGAGCTATTGATGTCGTAAGAGCGGAAAGACAAAAAAGTCAAGAGGATGAATTGATTTACCGCAGTCACATACTAAATACATTATCAAACCGATTGTATGATCTCTACACCGACACATCTTCAGCAAAAAGAAATATGGAATGCTTTGGAAAGTAAGTATAAAATCGAATAAGAAAGTAAAAGAAATTCTTAATTTCAATGTATTTTGATTTTAAATTCTTTGATAATATTCTCCTTCATCCTCAAGTACATGAATTACAAATCTTTCTGAACAAGTTGAATGCAGTCAAAATTGAGATCTCATAATATTTCTAGATGGGAGCAATTATTGCATAACTCCTGAGGATTTGGAAAGGTTATCGGAAGAAAATCATGCATAGTTCTGAATATTACACTTTGGAACAATTGCAAAAAAAATTCGAATTGAGGAAGAGTCAATGGTGAAAGACAAAAATGACAACTCTTATGAAAACACTTCCAATGTCAGTGTCGTGGACAATACCTAACATTTAAACAAATCCAGCAAGAGAAAGTCTTCAAGAAACTTTAACAAATTTAAGAACAAGTCCAAAAGTGGTTATTTTGTGTATGGGAAAACTAGGACGCTATGCAAAATTATGTTGACACTGAAAACAAAACAACTCCAAAGGAAAAGTGAAATTCATCAAAGAAAATAACATTGTGGCTATCGTGAGTTAGATCACTACTATCAAGGAAAATGTTCCCGATTAGTGGTATGATACATGTGTAATAGTACATGTATCATATGATAAATCATTATTCAAAACCTATTTTATGAAGTAGATAGAAATCAAGAGATTCAAATGGATAATGAAATCCATCCAAAGTGGCTGGGAAAGGAAATGTAGAGATCATTTTACTTCAAGCAAGATTGTTACCTTGACAAATATACTACATGTTCCTGATATGAATAAAAACTTAGTTAGTTGTAATCTCTTAGGAAAATCGGACATAAAAAGTGTTTATGAGTTTGGTAAACTTATCATATCCCTAAATGAAAATTTGTTGAAAACTATTATTCTTGTGAAGGAATTGTCAAACTTTGTATCATTGACAAGATGGTTAATAGTAAAATTGATTTTGTTTATATTGTTGATTCATTTACTTTATGGCATGCTAGATTATGTAACATAGGTAAGAATACCATGAAAAAAAATGTTAAAATGTGACTTAATATCATATAATGAAAATGATGCATTTAAATGTAAAACATGTGTAAATCTAAAATGAATAAAAAGTCTTATCAAAGTGCAAATAAGAGTTCTAATATTTTAGAATTAATTTGTACGGATATATGTGAACTAAATGATATGTTGACTATAGGTTGAAATATGTATTTCATTACCTTTATAGATGATTATTCTATATATACATATTTATTTTTGATGAAACATAAACATGAAGTCTTTGATATGTTTAAAATATATAAAAATAAAATTGAAAATCACTTAAGTAAGAAAATAAAAATTTTAATCAGTGATAGAGAAGATGAATATTTTCTAGTGATTTTAAATTATTTTGTGAACAACAAAGCATAATTCATCAATGTCCCGCATCTAGGACGCCCGAACAAAATAGTTTGGCTGAAAGAAAAAATAGAACTTTAGTTGAAATGATAAATGTCATGTTAACTTATAATAAGTTGTCATTTAATTTATGGGGCGAAATATTATTGAGTGCATGTAGAATATTAAATAGAATTTCTTTTAAAATTACAAAGGTTTCCCCTTATGAATTATGGAAAGGAGGAAAGCTAAACATTGAATATTTCAAAGTGTGGGGTGTCTTGCTTATTGTAAGAACATGAACCCTAATAGGACCAAGTTGAGTCCAAGAGGCATTATATGTGTTTTTTTTTGGTTATGCTAGTAATAACAAATCATATAAATTATTAAATTTGGTGACCAACGTAATTATTGAATCCAATGACGTAGAGTTCTTTGAGAATTCACTATTTTCGGATAATGAATTAAGGAAAATCACGTTAGCAAAAGTATACAATGAGGTATACCACGAAAGTCTAGATATATAAGTTTTAGACATGACTACATAAGAAAATTAATTAAGAATGAAATAATTTTTCTAAATTATGTTAAGTCAATCGAGAACTTAACGGATCATTTAACTAAATCTCTTAATAGAGATTTAATAACATCTACTTCGAGTAGGATATTGTTGAAACTCTCAAACTAAAAGACCCACCAATGATGAAAACCCTACATGTCATTGATTAACAAGTAATCCACGAGTTCACAAGGTAACAACATGTCATTCGATATGTGGATAGCTTCAACATTATAAAAAATTTGTGATAACCCTAACCTAAAATAATGTCGATTGTTACTGAAATGGGGGTTGAGTTTAAGCTCTTAATGAAGTTCAGTACTAAATACAAGTATCTAAAAGTAACAAGATACTGGAAGAACTTTACCTAGATAAATGTTGAGGTGGTGCCACCTCAGTAGAGAGTTAGAGTTTCTCTCAAAAGTTTGTTGAAAATGATGAGCGCAATGACATATTAGTGTTAAGTGAGATTGGGGAACTTGAGATCGCATGATACTTGTGTGTGTGTGTGTGTGTGTTCTTATCGGTATTGTCACATGGAATAATTGGTTCAAAATTTCAATGCTACATTTAATTTAGACTTTATTCTGTTGGAATTACATTATAGTTATATTTAAATCGAAAGATATCTAATTCTTATGCATGAGCATTGTATATTTTGAATATGAGACTTTATTGAATATTGAAAAAATGGGGGATTGTTGTATTTGTATTTTTATTTTGGTTCAAAAATCAATAAAGATGGCTTTGGAATGAAAGTGGATTTGGTGACCATATTATTAGGCCATAGAGTGACCAAAAATTGGACCTATGCAGTTGTATTGGCTTGTGTGGCTTGCGATTACATAGTGACATTCAGGTATTGTTCTATGCGACCGCATATGATTATTCTATGTGGTCGCACAGAATAATTAACTAGCCATTAGGCCTTTTTTATTTGAATTTTAGTGGCCTTTGGATAATGTCATGCAACTTTTCGTGTAATTTTGGCACACTTTCATAGGTGTTGATTGAAGTCTATGAATATATGATAGATTATCACATCAAACACATTCTCAATACATAAAAATAAAATCTTCATTCCCAAAAGATAGAAATTTCATTTATCTCCTCATATTCAAATTCTTGTTTTGTGTTCTTAAGTTTTGAAGGAATTTCATTAGAGTTTAAGTGTTTATTCCTTTTAAGGCTTGATTAATCCTGCAAACAATGCCAACAATCCTTTTAAACGTCAAATTCAATTCGAGAGGGGGCAAATATCATTTGAGGACAAAGATTACGTGCTTAAATCTTCTTTTTCTGTTTCATAATCTTATTCTTTGTTTCTTTTCCATCTCCTTTTTGTGAAAACCATACTCCAACTATAGAAAAACATAGAAAAAGCCCTACGATATACCCCTAGCCTATGCACTAGCTAAAAAAGCACCAATTGTTGCCGCTAAAACGAGACACCTTTAGAAGAAGTGAAAGAAGAAAAGGATAATGACCAACTGATTTTAGATTGATTTAGGTTTGTTTCTCATAGAAAACAAGGTGACGAATGTGTGCACAATAACAATTTCCATGGGTGAGATGTTGCAAATTGACAATCAATTTGGCGTCGAGTTGAGTAAGTGAAACAAATGAATTTTAGAAATTGAGGGGGGAGAGAGAGAGCTTTTGGGATCCACGTAGGAATTGAGAAATTTTAAGTGTACTTTCATCCAATTTTTTTTTTTAAAAAAATTGCTATGGATGCAACCTTTCAGAGGGCGTTCTCTTTACTGTTTTCGGGCCGTTTTCTGTTTTCGATTTCTCAAAACATTAAAAAAGGGTTCTCTTTCCCATTTTTGAAAACAAGTTTTTGAAAACGGTTGAAAATTTTGTAAAGAAAATAGAAACAACTTTTTTACATTTTGGCTTTTTTCACAAATCTGTCAAAATTCAAAAAACACGGGTTGAGAAATATTTTTTCAAAACGACAAAAAGAACGAATTTTCAACAATCTCAAAATGGACACCCAAAACACAAAACACAAAAAGAATTCAAAACTTAAAATACAAAACTGAAACACGAAGAGAACGTCCCCTTAGGTTTTGGCCATTTTTCAAATTGAGGTGTCTAAATTGGACATTTCCCAAATCTCTCTCTCTCTCTCTCTCTCTCTCTCTCTCTCTCTCTCTCTCTCAGATGAAAATGATGAAATTGAATAGATGTCGGAAAGTTTGGACTTTATTTGAAATTTTGAAAGTACAATTTGGATGAATTCATAAGTTTTGGGGACCTAATTCTACATACAACTGGAACATTATCAACACTCTGGAGGATCAAATTTGAAGAAAAAAGAAGTTGAATGACCAAAGGGAAAGAGTTTAGAAGATGAAGGACCAATTCGAAAGCAATTGGAAGTGGTAGGACCCAATTGGGATGATTTAGAGTTGGAGGGACCAAAATTGTACGAAAACTTAAGATGGGAAGCTAAACATGTACGGAAACAATAAATTGGGAACCAAAACAAGCAAGTGTGGATTGGAGGACCTTAAATGCAATTTTTGAGTGCTAAGATACAATAAGGTCCCCTTGGGCGAATCCGGCATGCTCCTTGCAAGTTATTGGAGTTTTGTTTTGACGTCTAGGCCGGAATAGGGGCGCATAGGCAAGACCCCTAGGTGGTATTTTTCGAGTGTGATTTTGAATGGTTATGGTGCCTTTGATTTGTATTTCAGTTTTCAATTAATTTTCTATTTTCTATTTTGAAAATTTATTTTAAGATTGAGAAAATACATTTGATTTGTAAATTTAAAAAATTATTTTTCAAAAAATAAAACTAGAAAACGTGTTTCTCTATTCCTCATAACACATCATATATTGTTATGCAACAAATTCTAGAAAGAAAGAAAAAATACAAGGAATTCTTCAGGATTTGGATAAATTGGAAGAATGAAGATTGTGATATCTGTATTATGCAACTTTTCTAAACTGTCCCGATTATCTATTCATCTTCATATCTTGTGTTTTTGCGAAAATCTCATGACATGTTAAATTTTGTGTTGTTAGGATTATGATGGAATCTCTGACTGTCTTAACAAATTGCTTAATTTTTAAAAAATTGTTAAACTCCAACTTTGAGGGTTCTCCACCGTCTCATCCCTAAAACATTGTGGATGAGATAAATCGCGGGATATACCTCAACAGACTAGAGTACAATGATTGTTATACCGATATCTACAAAGAGTCCAATTTTATTCCTTTAAAGGACAGTCTTGTGATTGATTGCTTGTTATTTTTTTTCATGGACATCTTATTATCTAGCTACTTCTATAATTATTCTGGGTTCATGATTATATCATTAGATAAATTATTTTTCAACCTTTTTGACACTGGCATGATAAAATTGACATCAAATTTTTAGTAGATTTAGTCCATGTTTGGTGCTAATTAAAATAAGATTTTTAGTAAATTTTGATAAAAATTAATGAAATGTATGATTAAAAAATTGTAAATCTAATAAAATATTTTATTAAAATTAATTATTAACTTTAATTTAAATTTAAATCTTGATTTAATTCGTACGAAACATGAGCTTAATAAACTTTTATGTATCTACTCTATTCGATCTTGTTATATGTACATTTCGGATGACATTTTTCCTCACGATAGGGGGGTCATGATTATTTTATTGGAGCGTGGACCCTCCCTTCTTGTGAAAGGGAATGTCATCCGAGATGTCATTCCGAATGTACAAATAGCAAAATCTCTATTCTATTGTAACGAAAATTATAGAAGTGTCCTATATAGAATTATAGATATTGATGGTAAAAAAACATATTTTAACTCAAAAATAAATGTTGAGTGAAATGCAAGAAACCTGCTTTTTAATCATCAATAAAGACAATCAGTTGAAATGGACTAATCGTACTAGAATCTTCAAAAATAATTTAAATACAGCAGAGTTGGTGAATAAGTTCACTAACTTTTGCAATTTTGTACCAATCCAAGTTTGAATTAATTGGGTTATAAATAATTTTTAATATGATGAAACAAATAAGATGAAACAAATAATTTAGCATTAGGTTAGATCCTATCTAATTCAGTACACCAAACGTATTATAAATAAGAATCATGTTATTTGTACTTGTTCATTTATTTGTTAATTTATTCGATCTTACCCGTCCCTCTCATATTAAGGGTGATGGGACACCTTTGTCGAAAGTGGATCCCGATCCCATGTAAGAGCACAATTGAAATTGGATAAATCGACAGGTAAGGAATCGGGTACAAATGATTTGACCCTATAAGTAAACTTATTATATTGATAGCATATCTTGATAGTAGCATAACAAATAAATCCAAATATTTGTTTTTTCATTTTTCATTTTTTGTTTTTTTTTTTTTTTTTTTTTTTTTTTTCATTTCTCAAAATTTTTATATTACAAATCATAACAATAATAAATAAAATCGTATTATTTTAATAATTTTAAGTCAGAAATATTAATTATTTTTCCTCAATTCTATTCACTATATGGTTAAGCTACGTCCAATACGACCTAATGTTATGTCACTTTTTTTTTTCTTTTTTGCCTCTCGGGGTATAATTTAGTGGTGCAAATGATAGGAGTGAAATAGTCTAAATTGAACTGACATCCACAATGTGAGGGTTCTATTTTTGTCTCTTACAGGATATAAAATTGGACTCTTTATGAGTACCAGTATGACAGTTCTTGTACCCTAATCTGTTGAGACACACTATGCAATTTACCTCTTTCACAATATTTTAGGAGTGGAGTGGTGAGAGACTCTCAAGATTGAGGTTCAATCTTGATAGTGTTATGTCACTTTTTTATCCATAGCTCCTTATTTCAACACGTGTTACAAAAATGCATTAATAATATATAACACAAGTACATGTGATGGTAAACCCAATGATTTATATTATAGCCCTTTTAAGTTGCAAAAGATCAAGAGCGGTTTGTTTTAGATTAAAATTTGATTTTAATTTAAATTAAAATTAAATAATCAATATCAATCACTTTTTTTTTGTCTCACAACTTTTAACCACAAATTTAAAATAACTTTCATCACAATCTACTAAAAATCTAATTTTAATCCATGTCAAACACCCTCTAAAATTGAGAAAATTTGACAACAAAGAACTTAAAATGTTAATAAAAAATCGAATCAAATCAATTATTAATTTTATCATATACTTTCTAAAATTTACAATATTTATCAATTTTTTAATCAAATGTTTTATTAAAATTTATCAAAATCTGCTAATATTTTATCAAGAAATCTTCTGAAATTTTCCGGTTGGATTTCAGTTCCTTTTTTGTGGATAATCTAACGTTAATGCCGGAATGTACCATTCTGAGCCAAGTTGATCCTGCATTGGTCCTTTTGCTCTGAATTCGTCTTTAAATGTGTTCTGAAAGCTCTGACTCATAATCCAGACTCATCGAAACCTGAGCCCGATGACCAAACCCATTTGTAGGCCCGCACTCGCACGTTCATTTGTCATAAATCATAATAATAATTGACTTCCAATAATTAATCAAAATTTATTTGTTTATTATTTGCATTTACCCAAAAACTGATTTCAGCTGTCAATGAGAGCTGGATCCATAGAGGTAGATGAGATCGTTATTTCAGACCCAAAATATGAAAGGGCATTTTTTGGTCCAATTTTTTTTTTATTAAGTAAACACTATAATCTATAAAATAAAAACCTTATTTTCCCTCCTTGAGGCATAATTTACGAAATTCGCCTCAAGTCTCAAAAATTATAAGACCGGCTTTGCTGTCAACCATATTTTTATTTCATATTCATATAATTTTAACTTGACAGTCGAAACCAAACAATTATTTCCCACCGGAGAATAGGCATTTGCTATTGATTAGAAGATTCGACCCGACTCTGAAATCAACAACTCAAATTATTATTTAAATAAGTAGATTTTCCAAATTTGGTTAATATGGGAGGCCCACAAGACTTTTGAAAAATAAAAATTTAATTCTAAAATTAAGAAATTAATTTTGTACATATTTGAATAATTTTTTATCTTACTAGAATAGCTTTTTAGAAGTTGGTGAGAAGTAACTTCATTGAGAAGCTTTTCTACATTAAGCCCGAAATACATTTAGTTTTAATTACTTTGTTCTCAAAGAAAATTAGAATATTTTACCAACATTTTTTTTTTCAAGTTTTTACTTCTGCAAAAAAAAAAAAAAAAAAAAAAAAAAAAAAAAGAAGTTAATTATGAACAACTTTTTTAAGGGGTTGGATCCATTTCGACTTGATCAGGATCAAATCCTTCAATATTATATATATGATAATTCTACTCGTACACTTTTGATGTATATAATAAATTACACACCCTCATATGGAGGGCATGTGTGGATCTTCCCTTCATGTGAAGGGTAATCAAAAGTGTACACGTAGCATCACTATTTATTTATAGGGCCAAGGAGCGTCCGATTCGATTTGGTTCTAACGAGAATCGAACCAAACCTGAAATTTTCGAGTATTTAGTAAGTGGAATCGTCGAATACAAATTTTATTATGAAATCGTTTGGGTTCGATTCGATTCTGTTCTCAAATTTTGTACTATAATTATTATTTTTAATATTTATAAAATTACATTAATTCAACTAATTACATGTTCAATCTTTGCTCTTACGAAATAATATAGTCCAATTTTATGTGTCTTTTACGTCTCTTTTTGTCGAGTTCTTCATAAATTTAATTGTGAAAATCATAGAAAGAGTACGATAACGAGCTTACAATAATTAAGAGAGGCGCTGTCGAGTTTCAATTCAATTTTTTCAGAAGAAATGACTCTACGGTAGAATAACATATTTGGATAAAATTTAGGTCAATTTTATTAAGTTGGGCTTGAATTGAAAATTAGAAATATGAAAACTCATATTTTTGGATTAGCAAATTTATTTAGAAAATAATAAAATAATTTGGTTTATTTAAAATAAATAAATTAAAAAATAGAGAGATTCGATTATTCGGTTCTTGATCGAAAATCGAGAATCAAATCGAATTCATCGATTTTCGATTTAAATACTCGTTCGATTATTTAACTTGAAAAAAATAGTTCGATTTGATTCAATTCGAGTCCGATTCAATTTGAAAGTTTTGCCGATCTCTAATTATTTAATATTTGGAGAATGACTGTGGTAACTTGTTTTGTTCATAAGGGGTCCATGCCATTCTAACACAAATCTAGAGGAGAAAAAGGTGTCAACAGTGGTGAATTTTACGCTTTCTTGACTCATCTAATGTTCTTCTCGTAGAAGACAGTCGCTCCCCATACCCCACACGTACGATACCACACGAATGCACCAGACCTCTGTCTCCCATTACATAAACAACCCCTCAACTTTCTAAATATTGCATTCAAGTCCCTATTTTCTTTTTTACCAAATTTAATCATTCCACGTACCACATTTTCATATTCTTTCCTCTTTCAAAATAAAAGCATGAAAATAGTCATGTGGACCGACGTATGTCAAAGACAGTGCTATGTCCGGCAAAATTAATCGATTATATTCTTTTAAGGACCCCACCACATATTATTTTCAAAAATATATGCATAATTTGTGTAGACATTATTTGATTTCTGGTACATGAATTTCCATCCTTTTTTTTTTTTATTATTTTTTTTTTTCTATTCCTGCGTCCGCTGCCCAGATTTGGTCCGTGCAGCCTCTCTTCAAGCCCACAAATGGACAGAGACGATGGCCAACGGTTGGAGTGGGATGGGGTTTATTTGGATTCTTTTTTTTTTTTTTGGTTTTGGGTCTTGTTTGGCTCTGTAGTAGCTTATGCTTAGTTATAGGGTGCACTTAATCTCTCTGAGGAGGGCATTGTGTTGGAAGTAAATCCTCCTTGTATCCGCTTGCTATTTCGTTGCTTAATAAACTACATTTCAAAAAAGGAAGACATGTTATTTTCCAAATTATTAGCGTCAATTGACATGGACGTGCAAGTAAATTTAACCACAACAATTTATGAAAAATAGGATTAAGCTCTTTAACATTTCACATTGTATGGTTACATATGTATATAACATTCAAATGTGAGGTTCAAGTCCTTAACATATCTGAATCGGTGAACATATTCTACTTGATTGATCTAATAAATGAGGAAGTTAAAATCACATGCGATTTTAACATTTAAATTGATTATTTCAGCGTGTGTTTGATTCACATTCTTTTTTTAAAATTTATTTTAAAATAGACTAATGAAGAATGTGTGGTAAAAAAGAAGGAATTTTTTTTAAATTTCCGTATAACATTATTTTAATGAAAAATATGTAATTAAAAAGAAGAAAGAGAAAAATATATTTAAAAAAAAAAAAAAATCAAACATCCTAGAGATGGCAATGGGGCGGGTTTGAGGTGGGGCACTTTCACCCCGCTCCGCCCTGTCTCACTCTAACTTCGTCCCGTCCCGTCCCGTGTTCCGCCCATACTTAGACGGGACGGTGCGGTGTGGATCGGGGTAGGGGTGTGGCGAGAATTTGTCTCATTTGTTGTCCCATTTAATTTTTATTTTTTATTTTTTTTTACATTTTCAAAATTCGAGTTATATTATTATTTAAAGTTCAACCCTTAATTCAAAACCTAAAAGTCATTCCATATATTTTAATTTTTTTTTAGTTTTTTCAATCAATATATTAACTTACTTTGATTAATTTGTATAAATCTTTCAAAAGTAAAGAATATTTATTTAACTATCATGATTCATAATTTCAAATTATATAATTTAATTATAATAAAATGATTGAATGTCCGAATTTATAAATTATATAAACAATTGTTAGTTATATAAAATTTTAAATTGACAATTGTATAATATAATTGTTGGATTAGAAACATGTTATAAAATTACAAATAAAACTAACAATTTATTAAAATTGTATTTTTTATTTTTTTTTTCACGGGGCAGGTTCGGGACGGGGTATCCTCGCCTCATCCCGCCCCGCGATCCACCACAGAGCGACCCACAACGCCCCGCCCCACCCCGTCCCGTCCCGTCCCGTCCCGTTCCATTAATCTATCGGGACGAATTTTTTTGTCCATTCAAGACAAGATCCCATCGAAGTGAGACGAAACAGATTAAATTATCATCCCTAAAACATCCCCTCTTTATCAATGGGACTCTGATTCACATACTTGGAATCTTATGGGAAGTTCATTCCTAATTACCATAATCTTCAAAACTTTCAAGTGACAATTTTTTCATAAACCTTTATTAGCCCTTGTTTGTGTTCCATTATCAAAAAATAATTTTATTTTTATTTTTAATCACACATTTTTCAATAAAATAATATTACACGTAAACTCACAATTTTTTTTATATCTTTTAATTACATATTCTTCAATAAATTATTATTCCAAAATATATATTTTTTCTCAAAATACTTTAAAATGATCCCAAACAAGGGCTTAGTTCCTATCATATCATAGCAGCAAAAGATCAAACTGTCATTTTTGACTAAATAGATATGTTTCATCATATTGCAAATCAAAGTGAGAAAATAATTCCCATCTCTCTGACTCTCTCTCTCTCTCTCTCTCTCTCTCTCTCTCTCTTCCCTGATAGATTACACACCGTAAGGTGACCTCTTTGACTAGGATTCGCTCACCAGTCTCACCTTCACACGCAACACTGTTTAGTGTAATTTAGCATCACTATTACATATCTTTATACAGAAATTTAGCATCACTATTACATATCTTTATACAGAGAGAGAGAGAGAGAGAGAGAGAGAGAGAGAGAGAGAGCGAGGTTGCTTGTTTGTGCACCACCGTGTGCGGCGATGGGCGTTTTGTGCAGCCGCCACCACCACCACCAATGTACAATCTCATTTGCTACAATAGCTTTTCTTCTACTTACTTCAGTTTCAGCTTTTAGCCTAAACCCTGCTCGTCAATTCAGTAAGTAAATTCAAATTTCTTCCAAATGGAATTAATTAAGCCCTTTTACTTTGTTATTAACAATTTTTTGTTCTTTTCTGTCTATGTATAGGTTTAGGAGTGAGGAAGATCAAAGAGGAAGTAGTAGAGCGAGTTCTGACTCGGCGGCGACTCGGTGGCCCAGGATCATCGCCACCCACCTGTAGATTCAAGTGTGGAAATTGTTTACCATGTAAACCAGTGCATGTTCCAATTCAACCAGGATTCGTTATGCCATTAGAGTATTATCCAGAAGCTTGGCGGTGCAAGTGTGGCAGTAAGCTTTTCATGCCTTAGAAGTACCCTGCACCCCACCAACCCAGCCCATTAAAATATTTGTATTACTAGTAATGCCAAACACTGTTACACTGTGTAGTTAGTACATTGTTAGATAATAAATTGTACAGTGTTCAGACTGATTTTCAATGTTTTAACTAATTAATATGGTATGAATTGTCTTAAAGATTACAATTCTAATTTTTTTTCCCCCTACTTGCGAGTGACAAAACAACGTTGTGAATGTAAATATGTAATTTTCTTAGGTTACACTATCGAGAGGGATTCTGAATTCATCTCTTTAAATAAATTATTTTCCTTTTTATTTTCTTTTTATTATTTAATGCAGGTGATGAAATTCAAATCACTGAAGAGACATGTACGTCAATCTATCTGTACAAAAATTTTGTACATGCAACAGAGTTGATGAAAATAATACTTGTGATTAAAATGAGTTTCTTTTGTTACACACGGTTTGCAATGAGACATTTTCGCTCATCTTACCCAAATCGACATAATATCACAAATTGCCTACTTGGGTTTGCAATGAGACATTTTCGCTCATCTTACCCAAATCGACATAATATCACAAATTGCCTACTTGCATTGTTTAATACCATATTTGTGAGTAATAAAAAGAAAAGTCACAACTTCATAGCCATAATTATTAAAATAAAAAACAGTAAAATATATAAATTTGTCCAAATAATATTCAATGAAAATGGTCAACTTCTATATTGAAATCGCATACTGGTTTCAACTGTGGCGGATCTAGAGGGTGATGAGTTAGAGCGGCCGGATTCGCCAAAATGTTCAAAGGCAGAGCAGTTGCAAAAATGAATCAGATGACTAAGAGAGACGCCGAAGGAGGAAGAAGAAGGGAGTTTCATTTTTATTTTGTTTCTTTGGGGCTTGGGCTGATCATTTGGGCGGGCCTCTTTTTTAAAACAGATTAGGCAGGCCCAATCAATAGAGGATCCACCATCAATATCCATACTAATTTTCCCAACAATTTTCCTAACCCAAATCAACCAATTTGAAACCGACAGCAGAGCAAAGACGCAATTGCAAAGACCCAAAGTGCAAACCCTTCTTTCCATTCAAAGCAGTAGCAGCAGCGTGTGGGCACTGGAGTGTGTTCTCTAGACTAAATTATTGTTAGCCTGTTACTGTGGTTTTCTAGAGACTAGAATGATTTCCCAAAGTTGCCGTGTTTCTAGAATTTTCATTTGACTGGTGATTTTCGTTTCTTTATTTTTTTTCTAGTTAATTCAATTATAGATCTAGTCCAAGAAATCTCCTAATATTCTTATCGCTTGTGATGATGATACAAATAATAATGATGATGAAGTTGGAGATCACGAGGTGGGAGATTGTTGTACACATAATTGTAAGAGTTTTGATGAGAGGGAAACGAAAATTAAAAGTAAGTTTGGGATTATTACTGGGAATAAAGGGAAAATTTGTGGTAGGTCTGGTGGAAAGGATAGCGTGTCATTTTGTGATATGGTTGGTGATGAAAATGAAGTTGGTGATCATGACATGGGAGATTGTAGTTTAAATCATTGTAACAATTTTTTGAGTTTTGATGAGAGGAAAAAGGAAATAAACAGAGGGTTTGGGATTATTATTATTATTAGGAATAAAGAGAGAGTTTGTGGGAGGTGTGGTGGAAAGGGAAGTAGATGGATCTTAGGGGAAAAGGTGGGTTGCTTTGTGTGTGGAGCAGAGTATTGTAAGAATTGAGTGTTAAAAGCCATGGGGTCAATGCTGGAGGGGAGGAAGTGTTTGGGATGCATTGGGAAATCAATTATAGATTTGTCTTTATGTAATTGAATAGTTGTTAAGGTCCTCTGTATTTATACTTATGTGGGTTTTCTATTTCTTTTGCTTTGAGATTACGACAAATAGTTTGATGAGTTTTTTTTATTTTGATTTTCATTGAAGATGGGAAATTTTCCCCCTTTTTGGGGGATTTTGAGCGATCAGAAGTTAAACATAGACTCCTAAAAAATGAAGGCTTTCTTTTTCAGGTGTTCAGTTTTATAATATTTGTTATGGTAAAATTTTAGATCTCATGTTTTATTGCTAAATTTTGCTAACGAATAAAGGGATTTGACCCGAAAATCAGATATGAATACTGAGTTAAAATTTTAGGCTAACAGCAATGAATATATAATTTTTTACGTGTTAATGTATTTATATATATAATGAATAATTTTTAATATTATTTAATCAAATTTTAATAAACGACCGATAGATTGTCGACGATCAAAGTCAACTTCTGTTCTAACTGAATATTCATGCTAGATTTGCCCCTGAGTTTCAATTGAATTAAAGATAAATGTTAATTGAATTTAACATTTTTCCCTCTAGCCATGAATTATATAAAAGTCGGGTACGATTTTAATATCTACATTAATGATTGCGGTCACTTAGAGTCTCAAACTTACTATTTTTAATAGGATCATGATTCAAAATTTCAATTTTGAAGGTTGAACATTTATAAACATATCGTATAAAATATTACAAAGTAAAATTGGCGATATATTTTGCCTCTCCAATATTAACTTATAAGTAAAAATCTTGGATCCGCCTATCTGATTACATAATCGTTGGGGCCATGTCCCAGCAAACCTAAGCCCCCGCTTGATTATCATTTAATTAAATTACACTATATTATATTTTTATCTCTTATTTTTAACCACATAATTTTTATATAAAATAATATTGCACATAAATCGAAAATTTTTCCTTCTTTTTTAATCACTTATTTTTTAAAAACACTATTCCACTAATTTTCGTTTCCAAAAAATGGGGCCAATCGAGGGCTAAATATCAAGTAATTATGTCATTTTCAGACCATACATAAAAAAAATATTTTGAGAATAATGCTTGAAGTACATTTTGTTTAACATTTATTTTGACACTCTATTCACATACAAAAGTAAGTCCACACAATTAAAATAATGCGCGGGCCCCATGATTTTATCTACAATGTCAAGCTTAGTGTACAAAAACAATGCACACTCAACTTTATTCATCCTTTGAGTATTTGAATTTTGGAAAATGGTGCTTATTAAAAGCAATAAAGAGAACTTATTTGAAGTGATATTTGATTTGACATCGTTGTTCGCTTTATAAGTGCCCGTTTGATGCACATTATTTTGAAGAAAATATTTTTTTTTTTGATATGATGGATGGTGAATATGTGCTTGAAAGAGAAGGAAAAATTATTGATGTGATGGAAAATATTATTTTATTAAAAAATATGTGATTGAAAATAGTAGAAGAATGAAAATGAGAATTAAAATAGAAATCAAATAGAATGGGCATTATAAGTGCCTTAATTTTTACATACAAGTCTTTAGTGTTTGTTTAACCCATGTTTGATCCACATTTTAATTTTATCTTCATTCTTCTACTCATTGTCAATCACATCAACCAAAAAAATACATTCTTTCCATTTTAATGTGTATCAAACAGGGGCTTAATATAACTAAAATGTTGCTAATGAGTTAAAGTCAAAATCTATAATTAATTTTAGTCACATATATCCTGGAAGTATCATATTTTTTTATCAATTTTTTACCATAAATTTATATCAACTTTTATTAAAATTGGCTAAAAAAATTTTAATCCCTATTTGATTCTTATTTTTCCTAAAATTAATTTTTTTCTATCTTCTTTTCAATCACATATTTTTTTATTAAAATAATATTATACGTAAATCAAAAAAATTTACTTCTTTTTTAATCACACATTCAAAAAAAAAAAAAAAAAAAAAAAAAAAAAAAAGAAGTGAATGAAATGCACCCTTAATTTGTCAATTTGGGTTAATCTTTATTTCCTTTGTTGTCTTGGGCTAGTGTTTGGGCCTTCCTAATTAAATCCCAGGTCATACCATACCGCCAGTCGCATAATAAAGGAGAGGGATACAGATGCTTCTCCGGCGGTTATTTGTTGCTTCCGGCGGCGGACCAGGAAGATTGATGATTGGAAACCGGAAACAGGTTATGCACTCTTCTTTTACTTTAATTTTCCCTTTTCTCTTCTTGTACTGTCTAATTTAAGTTCTTTTTATCTTCTTCCCTTCTTGTTATTTTTATTTTCTTTTGCTGTTGTATTGGCACTGGTTTTTCATAATTCTTACTTGGTTTCTTCTATTTCTTTTATTTCCAAGCTTCTGTATTTTATAAAAAGCTGCTTTTAGTCTGCACCTTAATGAGTAGTTTTTCCCTTTGGAAGGTGAATAGAAATTTAAATCCTGCTGCTAACCTCTGCCCCAATCCATATACTTGGACTGATATGTGATGTTTTGTTTTGCTTAAAAGCAACTCTTTTTAATAAGTTAAGAAATGTGAGGTTTGTTACTCAAGAAACTAACTTCAAAAGTTATGTTCAGCAAAATAGGTAATTTTTAAAGTAAATAAGATGCTACTGGTTCTGTTTTCTCATTGTTGGGTCATGATACCCACTAAATTCAGGCGATGATGTTAAAACATTGTTGGAATAATTATATCGACGCCATAGTGATTTCCTATTGAAAATAAGGTATAAATTCAGGTTCCTTTTTGGTTTGGTAGATAATGGCGTGTTTGAGATTTATTGCGAACATTCAAGCTAATTTTATTGCATAACTACTTGCCTGTTTGTTTGGTGGGATACGATGCTGTTACCTTGTTTAATGGAGTACAGTTGAAATTTGCAGGCAATTTACGTCAACATTCAATTGCTTGTGACCACTGAAACGACATCATTAAAATTTAAATTCTTATTGTACTGACCAGCCTTTGGCTATGAAGATGTACGGTATTCACACAATACAGATTTTCCATCTTTTTAGCATTTAGTTGCCATACTGTCTTATTATGCCAAAATGACTCGAATTCTTATGTCCCTTGCTGTTGGGTATTTTGCAGACTCCAATCCAATGCTGGTGTGCTTACTAACTATGAAGTTCTTGAGCTTTTAAGATCCAGAGGGGCCAGGAAAGATCCTACACGTGTTATTGCTGCCGTCGCACCATCTGAATTCAAGGTTGTAGCATTTTGTTCTTAATTTATAAATCATCGATATTTCTCATCAAGTAATGTGAATATATTCATGGCTAATGTTTTTTTTTTTTTGGGTGCAGGTTCATGATTATTTAGAACAAACTGTTGCATCCAATCAAACAATAGAAATCATCCATAAGTTCGTGGAAGATTGTGAAAAATATGACCTTGCTAAGGGTGAAATGCTTAATATCGTCAACATTAGGCCAGCATCTGCAGTTGAGATCGACCCGGTAATTTTTGTCAAACCATTACTATTTTGCTCTTACTTGAATACAATTGCAGATTCATAGTGTTAGTTTTTATCTTCATTCATCGGGCAATTCAAATTTAAGAATTCTCAATATGCTCCTTAGCGGTGCTTTAAAGTGCGTATGGTACATGTTGCTCTTGCTGTGTATGTTGTAAAAGATATATTAATCAAAAGAAAATGTGGTCAAGATTATGATGGTAGTAAATACTAGATGTAACGTGATGCTAAAAGATAAAAATGAAATTAGCTGAGGCTTTGAGAGGCTACACAATTTCATTTTGGCGTTTGCTTTCCATTTGGATCTTTCACAAATCCCAAATAGAAAGTGGGGTAATGCCAATGCAAGGGTCTTGAACTATATGCTGATTGAGAAAAAAATTTATAATACGATTCTCACTCAAACCTCATGAAATACAAACACTATGTTTAAGATGTGATTCTTGTTGATAATGAGAATGCAATGAGAATCTCGGCATTGTCCCCAAATTGCATGAAATACTTTAGTGTGATCTAGAAAAAATTCAGTAGAATAATTACCGATTCTGCTAGGGTTGTGATTTGAAAAAGAAAGCACTGTTGAATTGGATGTGTGTGTTGTAGCAATCTAATTCTAATGCATTGCATTCATTTCTTGGGAGCCTATGTTTGGCTCATGTTTATAAGTGGTTTATAAACACTCAAGTCGGCTTTTTATCAACACATTTCCACCTATCCACGTCTCATTTTTATTAATTTATAATTTTAACCTTTTATAATTATGTACTATATATATTTACATCTTCAAAATCCTATTCTCTTCCATTCAAAAGTTGCTGAGATTTTTGCAAATTTATTTGTATTTTTTCCTCTTGTTTGGCCCTATACTTGTAGATCATACAAGATTGCGACTCGCGCATGGGAGATAGAATCGATGAGTTTCTAGAGACCATGGTGCAGGTTTTGCCTCCGTATCAATCACGGCTTGAGTCTAACGAGGACAATGGCGAAACTCTTGATGATCAACTAACAGAGCGTGACATAAAAACAACTCCCCAAACCAGTTAACATGTAGGATATAAAGTAAGCTCATAGTTTGATTATAAAGCCTTTTTTTTTTTTTTTTTTTTTTCGCTTTAACTTCGATTTTGCTTAATTCCTCAGATTTCATGTTTGTCTGATGGAAATTTATACATGTATCCTACATATGTATGTTTGTGTGCATATGGTTTTCTAGTGTTGAATGGATGCAGAACAGTCACAACATGATCTTTGTGCAAACTTAGTCAAGCGAAGTAGTGTGTTCAACACATTTGATTCGAGGTATAATGGTTTAACATCAACGTTTAACATAGTTTAGCAAGAGCTCTTTGTGCTCGCTCTTGCGTTGATAGTTACTGCCAGCATAGTTGTTATGGCTTGTAAGAAAGAGAAATTGTTTGGAATTTTCTTTGAAACAAACAAATAAACAAAAGATCCTGAGCTTCAAGAATTTACAAGGTAGTAGTCTTGGGTATACCTGAGGAATACAGAGAACTGAACGAGAATGACTTGGGTACAATGTTCGTTGTACCTGTGAATTACAAACGCTTTGGCTCAATGAGTTTGATCTGATTCAAAAGAGAACACTTGTGTGCATCTATTCTGCGTGCTTGAATAGGAGAGGAAGGATTTCGTTCACACTGATGTCTAGACCAACATGATCCCTGAAAAGAAAAAGAGGTACTTTCAGGCCTTCAACGTTAATTGAATATGTGAGAAAAATTGGCTACAATACTACAATTAATGTTATTTTCAAGGTGAAATAACTTAATCGTCTTGGAAATCATTCAATATGCGCGTATGGTTTGTACCTTTCACAAATGTGTGTGTGTGTGTGTGTGTGAGAGAGAGAGAGAGAGAGAGAGAGAGAGAGAGAGAGAGAGAGAGAGAGATTTGCCTCTGTTTAGTAGAACTGGGGACGAACCATAATCTCTGTAATGTAGGTGATTCAAATTGGATGAAGAAACCATCATGGTGTCCATGCTTCCATTTCCTTGATCCTTGACCTTTCTGTACCTGCATTTAACAATGTTTATCCAACCATTTTTGACATTTAAAACTTGCACAACAAACTTCTCATTTAATGAACCGAACACCACACATGATGAACCACAATAAATAATTAACCTAATTGCAAGACATAGTTGTGTGTCACTTAATAATCATTTAAAAATATGCATTAAACCTAAAAAGCATAAGAGGATGTTTATTATACTTTTTGGTGCCACTAAACAAGCAGCTTGACCAAAAACATGGATTGTATTTCGAAAAATGCTGAAGGCAACCTAAAAATTAGTACTTCAGGCATGTTTCACCAGGAATGCTTTGACACATGTTAATGAAAAACTTGTACATATCTTTAAACGCATCCTTTCCCGAATAAGCCCTGCAGCAGCAGTCAGCGGCATTCCATTTACAATCAAGTGAACATACCTTTTCCCAGTTAGGTTTCAAACTGACTGTTGTCTCTGCATCAGAAAGTGCTTTGTTCAGTTCAATCAAATGTAGAAATGCAGCAGCACGATTGCTAGTACAGAGCAAAATGGCCAAAGGAAAAGGATAACCCACTTAACACAATAGATTGAATGTTAAAAAGGATAACACAGTGCTTTGTTCAGTTTGAGGTTGCAGGTTCTCCAGCTTAACTACCAATTTGCAATCAGTATATTGGCATTTGTAACTTGTAAGATAAAATCACAATGGTTGAAAAAACTTGAAAACTGGTGTCCACGAACAATACTCACAAAGGACTGGTAGAGGATATCAACTAAAGAAACAGAAGAAGTGGAATCGCCAAAATGATGGCAACAACATTGTTTCATTCTGATTTTTCCTGGACTCTGATGTCCTTCAATTAACATGGGATTTATGCGACAGTATGCATAATTATTTTTTTTCTTTAACTATTTCTCTGAAAAAGAGACGATGACATATTTATGTTGTAAGTACATTGGTTTTACCTTGATGGGTTTCCAACATCTAAAATAGACATCATGCTCCTTCCGAACCGGATCTTAACCAACTGATTTTCATTAACCACTTTACATATCCGTCAAATTATCCATCTATTTTTCCTCCTCGTCTACCTTGTTTACATTGCACCACTTTACCTAAGCATCATCACGAGCTCTACAATCAGTATGATAAGTAAAGATTTACACAAACAATTTATAAAGTGATTCAGAGTGAAACCCCAACTCCATTAAAGATAAACCCACCTGCGCACTCCGAGCATTCTCACTGTACTGACCCCTATCAAAGTAGTTCCAATAGAGCAACGCTAAAACAAGTACAAACTTCAGCAGAAGTACAATGTCGAGATAAATAAAGAAAAAGCTTCGTTTTCCAAGTAAATTTTCAAAAGGATAATTGGCGCAAAACGTCCATACCTTTCAAGGTTTTTGTAGAAAACATTCATACCTTGCATTTTTTGGTGCAAAACGTTCATACCTTTCAATATCTTGGTGCAAAACGTCATTTTCACAAATTTTTAACGTAAAATGATCAATATACCCTGCTCTTTAAATAGAACAAATTATAACTATAGACTCAAACTTTTAAAAAGTGCAAATAACCCTCTAAACTTCACCTTCTCCCCGCACCTCACCCACACCACCGCCACTTGCCGGCCCACCTTCCGACCACCAAAGTCACTGTATATGTGTACCACTTCCTAGCAATCCCTCCACTAGTCTCCTCCCAAAATTCATGTTAACCTCTAATCAGACCAGAAAAGATCGCCACATCGACAATTAAAACCTATCAAACTGACAAGCTTCCTACAAGTGCTGCACCTTTTCGGACCTTCTTTAACCTCCTCACTTTTCTTAGTTGCTGGAGATACAGAAGACACTTGTGTTGATGCAATAAGTGTATCTGATGAAGCAATCTGCACACCAATAACTATGGTAAGAGTTGAACCCTCATAATTAGTGTTGGAGCTCTCATTCACAATACTTTCAATTGATGAAGCAGCAAACTTGGCCTGTTGTTGCTTCAAAACCACGTCTCTGTAATACTTGGAGCACATGTTCATGGTCGCCGTTGTTTCGAAGAATCTACATTTGTTCACACAAAGGACTGGAGCTTGAGCAGCTTGGCACCTGGATTGATTTTGCTCCATTTTTGAGATTTTCCCGTTTGCGGAGGACACAAATGAGAATATTTCGTCTGGGATTCCGCTTCTAATTCTCCTAGAAGCGAACAAGAAATCGGCGTCCAATAATTTCATTACCGTGGAATCAGTGCAGAAATTGCAATTTACCAGAATAGAAACTACTGGATAAGGCGTGATAATGAGCTTGAGTCTAGCGATGCAAAGGTTCAGAACTACTAGAATGATTTTTAGATTAATTCCCCCCAAGAATAAGCAAAAAGAGAGAGAGAGAGAGAGAGAGAGAGAGAGAGAGAGAGAGAAAAAAGATGTGAAAAGAAGTAGAAAGAAGGGGGAAAGAGAGGAGTCACTGCCCACTTGGAGAGTCGAAAAGAGAAATGGAAATTATCCAGTTTTATTTTTCATTGCATAATGTGTTTGATTGTCATATTTTTTGGCTGAAAATAGCAGGCGGGGTGAGGTTTGGGAAGAAGGTGAAGTTTGGAAGGTTATTTACACTTATTAAAAGTTTGGGTCCATATTTATGATTTGTTCTTTATTTTTATTTTCTTATTTTTTTTTTATTTAAATAGTAGGGTATATTGGTTATTTTACGTTAAAAATTGTGAAAATGACGTTTTGCACCAAAAAATTGAAAGGTATAAACGTTTTGCACCAAAAAATGAAAGGTATGGACGTTTTTCACAAAAATCATGAAAGACATGGATGTTTTATGCCAATTACCCTTTTCAAAATTAGATAGAAAAAGGGACCTTGAAGCAATAAAATGAACTCTTGGAGTTTACAAAAGTAAAAATTCATCTTGAAGTAGAAATTATAAGCCATTCTCAACCAAAACAGAAATTAATTATATATTAAATGAAAAAAATGAGTGCATATAATCTCAAATCCAAAATTCCAGTATTGCACAAAACATTCAACCTTGAAGCTACAAAATCCAATCTTTAGTTAGAAACTAGTAGCCATGATCAACAAAACAAAATCTCACGTGAAGCATTACAAATATAAAAACGTGTGCAATTAAACCCTTAAAGAGTGGGATTGGAAATGGCCTGAGTAGCTGCAGCTTTCAGATAATTACCAGGTTTGAAGAATTCATTGCCTCGATCTTTCAGCGATACTTCATACTTCTACTGCTGTTTCTTATGAGATTTTGCTTCTGGATTTTGTTGCAACTCTATAAAAGTTCACAATATATGTTCTTTTTACGCTTTGAGCCTTTACTACTCACATCACAATCAATCATTTTAATGTTATTTATGATATTTTCCCTGCACTAAGGTTCAGCCCAACTAATCAACAAACAGTTATGCTTCTTGCTGAAACTAGCAGGCCCATCAATAAAACGATGTCGTATCATACACTGCATAGCATAACCATAAAGTTTCTACTTTCCACGTTAGGGTTTTGTTGAGCGCATTTTAGTCTCCCCGAGCCGCCGATTTACAGCAGCTCCACTACAACGCCACCAACTCAACCATGGCCGTCGGGTATTGTCCCTCTCCAAGTCCACACATACGGATTCCTCATTGAATTGCTATGTTTGCGTTTGCTTTCGATTTTCCACGTTAACGTGGTTGCTTATATTCTAACGTGACACAGGAAGAACAAGAGGATCTCGAAGGGGAAGAAGGGAGGGAAGAAGAAAGCGTGAGCACTTTTTATTTTATTTTATATATTATGAGTTACATTTTCATACATACAGGTCTTTTTTCTTGAGATTTTCGTTTTTCCTGAAATTTTTATGATTACATTTATGTGTTGTATATGTATAGAGTTGATCCGTTTGCAAAGAAGGATTGGTATGATATCAAAGCGCCGTCAGTTTTCAATACTAGAAACGTTGGCAAAACCCTTGTTACTCGTACTCAGGGTACTAAGGTAATTCTTCTCTCTTTAAATTATATTCGTTTTGCTGGAGAAATGATATTCGACTCTTCTTATGTGCTGTTAATATTGATTGACGAATTGGTTTAGCCATTGAAACGGATGTAGGAATCCTGTAATCTCGCATATGACATCTGGAAAGTTGTAATTTTTACCCTCAACAAGAGATCTAGTAGTCTGCTATCCTGAAAATGGTCTAGTGAGTTTTTTAATTTTAGGTTTCATCTGTTGTATCGTTTTTCAAGAGACACTGGGACACTGTTTCGTTTAGATATTGTCTCCACTCCTACTATTTTTTTTGTTCCTTCTGAACAATTGAAGATCCTGAAACTGTGGATTTGGCATCAAGATGTAAGCTTTATTGCTTAGCTAAGATTCTTCTAGTTTTGAGTTATCGAATTTTGAGTTCCTTGCTCAAAAAAAGTTAGTCAACGCTTGCCTGGATTGCAATTCCAGTTGACATGGGTTTTTGCTTAAAGAAATTGAGATTTTGGGAACCTGAACAAATGATCATGATGAAACAACTAATATGAAAAAAAATTAAGGAAATGACTTGCAGCATCTCTTTCGTGGTTCAGCCCCATTTTTCTTATACAATCGTTTCTTCAAATTTATCAGAAGTTCCTTACCATCTAAACAACTATGATAAATATTTGAAATCTTCCACTATTTAACCTCAATTTTTTGCCATAAAATTGTTTTAACATCTTTGTTTTGGAAACTATCTTTGGTGCAAGTACTCTACTGCTCATAAGCACGTAAAGTTGATTGTAAACATTGTTTCCTCTATCAGATTGCTTCAGAAGGACTTAAGCATCGTGTGTTTGAAGTGTCTTTGGCTGACCTTCAAGGTGATGAGGACCATTCTTTCAGGAAGATCAGATTGAGAGCTGAGGACGTTCAGGGAAAGAATGTTCTCACCAACTTCTGGGTATGATAATGGTAGAAGCATTTGGTTGTTCCCACTTGGTGTTATGTCACATATGCATGCTTCTAACCCCTACTGTTTTCCTCTGGAATTGCAGGGCATGAACTTCACCACAGATAAATTGAGGTCACTTGTTAGGAAATGGCAGTCCCTGATTGAGGCTCACATTGATGTCAAGACTACAGACAACTATACTTTGAGGATGTTCTGCATTGGTTTCACTAAAAAGCGTGCTAACCAGCAAAAGAGGACATGTTATGCACAATCAAGCCAGATTCGCCAGGTAATTAAATATTCTGCGACCTTCAATGTTTATGCTAATGTTTTATTCCACATATATATAACATAATTAAGGGTATGCTTTACAATATTTTTCTATCCGTTTTTAATTTCTGTTTTCTGTTTTTGTTAGATTCGCCGTAAGATGCGTGAAATCATGATCAACCAGGCACAATCCTGTGATCTCAAGGATTTGGTTCAGAAGTTTATACCTGAATCAATTGGGAAAGAGATTGAGAAAGCAACATCGAGCATTTATCCGCTGCAGAATGTGTATATCCGGAAGGTTAAGATATTGAAAGCTCCCAAATTTGACCTTGGCAAGTTGATGGAGGCAAGTTTCTACTTGACTTTTTGGTTCACATCACTAGCTAGTGCTTTAGCAGATACGTACTTCGTTGGTTTCCTCCCATTGCTGGCTGTGGCTCAGTTTGGATAACTCGATTCACCATGTTCACTATCATGAGATGTAATATCAAATTGTTTTTTAACTCACTATTTGCATTGTTGTGTAGGTTCATGGTGATTACAGTGAAGACATTGGTGTGAAGTTGGACAGGCCTGCTGAGGAGCCAATGGCTGAGGCAACTGAAGTGGTTGGTGCCTGAAAGGATGAGTCCTAAGTTTGCTAATGTTATGTCTTTGGTCAGAAGGTTTTTTCTTGAAACAAGAATATGACAGTACTTCATTTTGTTTTGGAGTAAATTAGGAAGGATTTTTACTTTGAAGAGAGTAGAACAGTGTTCCTCAGCTTTTAAAAACCATAAAGCCAGAGTCATTTTGAGTTTCATGTTGATTCTTGTTTGCAGAATTCTAATGTTTTTCAATTCCTTCTTGATATACTTGAATATTATCCGTTGGGGTTATTTTCTATTGGTTCTTGCTCATGATGTTTTTCTTGGATGTCTTGCCACATGTAGTGGCACTCTAGAAATTAGGAATGGCAATTCGAATTGTTAAAATCGAAAATCGCGATTAACTCAAACGAATAGGGCGAAAAAAAATCGAACCGATGGTGCAATGGGTTGGTTATGGTTTTGATTTTAATGACTCAATTCGTGGTGGGGAGGATATAATATTTAGCGACGGTGTCTCGAACGAAACCGATTATTCGTTTAAAAAAAATAAAATTAATTGGACAATTAGGATTTTTTTAATAATTCTTTGTATGATTATGGTTAATTACCTTATCGACTCGTTAATATGACTGGCACACTAACATAGTTTTTTGGTTTTAACTTAATCCTAGTTTCACCTACTCATTGAAAATACACAGAAAATAGGAAATATTAAAGCAACGGGCGACGCGCGAGGAAGAAAATTCGAAATTGGAATCAACACCACCGTCTTCTGTGATTGTGATGAAGATATTTTTTGAATTGGTATTGGCATGTCCATTTTATATGAGGCTCTCATTCCATAGGCTATCCTTTACATTTTCTTGGTTAGCGAATGCAAATGCAATTTTTTTATTATAATATTTCCCTTTCTTTTACTGCTCGCGGGAGTTGAGCTCATTAATCTATTTGGTTTCCTAATTCTATCCCTCATTTTTATTACTTAATACAATGTTTATTTGGTTGAGTAGTTTAATTTTATTGCTAGCAGTTTTAGTATGTCTACTGGTTGTTAATTATCTGTATGATATTAAATTAGTGCTTTTTAATCTGTCTATAATTATCTTATTCTGGATTGTTTTATCTTAACTTCTCAAAGGCCAAAGAAAGATCATTTAAATTGTTTGCATTTTTATTTGGGATATTGTTTGCTAAATTGGCTTAGTATTTTGTTTTTATTTTTATTGATTTTTATTCATAATTTTTTTTTTTTCAATTTGACGGTTGGACTTATAAAAAATAATTTATTTTCGTAGTTATTAACAGAACCGAACCGAATCAACTTTCGTGGTTATGGTACGGTTATGATATGACAAAAAATTTGGTGGTGCGGTTATGGTTTTAACCGAACTGATCTCGAACCGACTCGTTGCCATTCCTACTTGATATCTTCAGCCGATAGATTTTTTTTGTAAAAATAATGTTATTCATAGTGAGAAGTATCAGTAGTGTTTATATAGCATGCAAGTTTTCTAAAAGTTTCATGATGCAATGTGACTTCAATGTTGAATTGACTCGCCAAGGAAACAAGTCAAGCCTGATAGCCAAGGTGAATGGGAACTGACCGAAAATTGGACCACTTGAAATTTTCCTGGTTGGGTTCTTTATCTAGGCAGCCATGGGAACAGCTTTTTTTGTCTACTTTCAGCTAATCCCCCTTTTTGGATGCACCTATTTTGACGGGTCAGCTTGGAAGCATCAAACAAGCTACCTTTTGCCTTCTCGGTGTCATGAACAGTCATCTCAAAAGTAATAGAAGTAGCTTATTTGAATTGGGTTTGATGAAGTCAACAAGTTTGATTCATGCAGTTCCTCTGGACTAAGATCAGTTCTCTAACTAATAAAAGAGATGGTAGGTACATTGAGCATAATATATATGCTTGTGGCCTACTTTGACTCTGATGATGACCTGCCATCCATTGGGGGTTTCAACAGTTAAGCTTGTTTATTCACATTCATTAGTTTTCTCAGCTTCTAATATCTGTTTTTGAAATCAATATCCTTAGCCTTCGCCCTTTTTGTTCATTTTCAATTTCAATTTGCTTCGAGTTGCAATGTTGAATGAAAACTTGATAATTTTTGGGCGTCAGGGACAGTTTGCTGCAGAAAAATAGGAAAAGACAATGTTGTCATTTTGGCACGTAGGACCCCCACAATATGTCAAGACAAGGTTGTTGTTTACGAGTCGAGCAAGTACTCGTACAAATTAATAATGCTATGTATGGGGATTAGCACTTTTCTAGGGATAGTGGAGTTATTGTCACAATGAAGATGAGAGTAAAATTGTCATTCACATATATGGATGTCAATGAGTTGAGTCGGCTCGTGAGCAAAAATTCGAGGCTCGAGTAAATTGGTGTGAAAATTTTTTTTGAGCCTAGCCTAGTCGAGCTTTTGCTCGACCAAAATATCAAGGCTCGACTCGAGCTTTCGATTTTTTTTTTTCCTCACATTTTGCTGCCTTTTAAGGTAGTCGAGTGTGGTCTTAAAAAGGCAGCAGGCAGCATTTTGCTCCCTTTTTTTTTTTTTTTTTTTTTTTTTTAAGGAGCTAGTCGTTGAGGCTCACGGGCTGGCTCTGGCTCGGGCTCGGACCGGCACCCCAAAATGGGGCTCGATCCGAGTCTCGTGCGAGCCAAATTGTCATTCTTATTCACGGGACTCTCTAGGGTTATGGTTAGTTGCAATGGGAATTCATGTGTTTTCGCTTCTCTGTGAACTTACATAACTGAATGGTCAAACTAACAAAAAGTAAGCTGGATAATTAAATTAAGTCATATTGCAGTTACGTAACCATCACGAAGAAGTATTTTCGCTAGAGAACCAATAAACCCATGAGCCCAACGAAAAAAATTACTTATGAAATAGAAACTGGTTTTAATCTCATGTCTGCTTTTTGTAAACTGAAGTAGAGGGTGATAGAGATAGAGATAACGATAAAGATAGAGGTAAAGGTAGAGGTAGAATAAAATTTTAGAATGGTTTGCTTTAAAATATATCTATTTGGATTTTAGTAGATTAATTCAAGTATTTCGATAATGTTCTAGTTTAGTATAACGTAGTTTGATCTTACACTCTTTCAATTTCTTTTGCTCTATAATTAAGAGGGCTTGTTCATTTTAATATTCAAATCTCGACATGGAATTCTATCTAGTTTTGCAAGCAATCAATCAAAGCAACTCCCATTAGTTGGATAGCCACTCAACAATTCATGAAGAATTCAATAAAACTAAAAAGAACACAAAGAATGACGTGGTTCGGCGCCAGTATAGTAACCTACATCCACGGGAGAAGAGAGAGCTTGTATATATTCTATTATGTTTGGAGTTTACAATGAAACATATATAGTAGCATTACATCAAGGTTGCCTTACTAATGATGAGGCAATCATGGAATGAAAATAACGAATTATGGAAATCTTCTAAATCGCGGTTGCGCTATAATATTATCCAATATTAGCAAATCCTTCAAATATCTCTCTTCTTCAACACTCATCCTGAAATTGGTGCGAAAATATCGATAGAGCCTAACTTGGATATTATCTCATGAAATCTGGCAGTGGATAAGCCTTTAGTGAAAAATATAAGCTAATTGTTCACTACTACGAATGAATGGAGTGCAAATAACTTTGGCTTGGACTTGTTCTCGTATAAAATGACAATCAACTTCAATGTGTTTTGTCCGTTTATAAAAAATTGGATTTGAAGCAATATGAATAGCAGATTGATTATCACAATACATTTGTGTGGGTTGTGACGAGCCAAATCTCAAATCTCTTAGTAAAGAACGAAGCCAAATAATTTCACTTGTAGTAGAAGCCATTGCCTGATATTCAGCTTTAGCAGTAGAGCGTGCAACAACATTATGCTTTTTACTTCTCCATGTCATGAAATTTTCTCCAATAAAATTGCAATACGCTGTTGTAGATCGTCTGTCAATAGTACTGTCAGCCTAATCCGCGTCTATGTATGCAGTAATAAGAGAATGACCATTCTTACGCATCCATATATCTCTTCCAAGTGATCCTTTAAGATAGTGTAAAATTCGATTAACGACATCCATATGTGCAACTCGTGGAGAGTACATAAAACGACTAACCAAGCTGACAGCATATGAGATATCGGGTCGAATAATTGTGAGGTAAATCAGTCTGCCCACGTATCTTTGAAATTGACCCACATCAGATAGTAGGTCACCATCAAGTGGTAATTTTAAATTACACTCTATAGGCGTTTGAGCTAGCTTGACACCTAATTTACCAGTATCTTGTAACAAATCTAACACATATTTCCTTTAATTGAGAAATATGCCCTTTTTTGAATATGCAATCTCTAGTCACTGAAAGTATTTCAAAATTCCCAAATCCTTAATAGAAAACTGAGTATGAAGAATATTTTTGAACCTTGATATTTCAACGAGGTCATCACCATTAATAACTATATCATCGACATAGATCAAAACAATGATAATACAACTCATACCTCTTTTCACGAACAAGGAAGAATCAACATTACTCATCTTTAAACCATTCTTGAGAAGAACATGACTGAGTTTGGCGTACCATGCACGAGGTGATTGTTTAAGACCATATATGAATTTTCTTAATCTGCATGTGAGACCACTACGACGCTCCAACGGATGACCTAGAGGTATACTCATGTAAACTTCTTCCTTAAGATCACCATGTAAAAATACATTCTTTACATCCATCTAAAAAAAATTCCAATCATGATTGACGGCTAGAGATAAAAGAACACGGAACGTGTTCATTTTGGTTACTGGAGCAAATGTTTCATTGTAATCAACTCCATAAATTTGAGTAAAACCTTTGACAACAAGACGTGCTTTATGTAGTTCAATAGATCCATCACTTCGAAACTTCGTTTTATAAACCCAACGATATCCAATTATCTTCTTTTCTGGAGGGAGTTTTACAATTGACCAAGTGTTGTTGTCATCAAGAGCTCGTAACTCTTCCTACATCGCTTGTTTCCAAATAGGACTAGAATTTGCTTGTCCAAAATTATTCGGCTCTTGAGTTGAAGATGACGAAGTTAGAAATGCTGAATAAGATGCAGAGATATTGGAGTATGACAGCTGAGCTTGTATAGGATGACTTACGACTTCGTAAGTAACAACGTCCTTTAATTTTTTTGGAGTCTTGGACATTCTATTTGACCTTTTAGGGACCTCTTCTGGAGCACTTGGTACAGTAATAACATGTTCTGGTTACAAAGAACATTCGGTGTCCCTATTGTTTCCATCCTATTCAGTTGTGTCTATATCTCCATTATGTACCGTAGTTTCATTTCGATTAGTGCATGCAATGTCAAAAGAAGATGTCCATACAGTGGAAAGCGGAAGCAGATCGTTCAAACTCTCTCCCTGAGGTAAATTCTTGTTCAAATTTGCGTTGTAAAATAAGGTTCATTCTTAGAAAATCGCACATCCCATGATACAAATAGCTTATGAGACTGAGGATCATAGAATACATATCCTTTTTTGTCGAAGAATATCCGAAGAAGACGCATCGAATGGAACTAATATCAAGTTTATCACGATGCAAAGTCTGGTGGTGCACATAACAAACACAGCCAAATATTCAGAGGTGAGACACGTCAAGTTTTCTCCCTTTTAAGACTTCCAATGGTGACTGAAAATGGATAACACGACTTGGGAGCCTATTTATCAAGTAAACTGCTGTTAAAATCCTTGTGACCAATTTTTTTCGGAATATTCTTTTGAAGCATGAGAGCTCTCGTAGTCTCCAAAATATATATATTCTTCCTTTCAACCACTCCATTTGTTGGGGTGTATCAATACAACTAGTCTGATGAATAATGCCTTCATCGCAAAGAAAGACATGAAGGAGACCCTTTGCAAATTTAGTTCTATTATCCAAACGGAAAACCTAGATTTTACTATCAAATTGAGTGGCCACCATGCTATGAAAATCCTTAAAAACAGTGTAGACTTCGTTCTTAGATTTCAATAAATAAATCCAAATAGCATGAGAATAATCATCAATAAACAACAAAAAATATTTAAAACCATCATATAAATCAATTTGACATGGGCCCCATAAATCAAAATGAATTAACTCAAAAGGTTTAATAGACGTAGACGACGGATTATTAAATGATAGACTGACTTGTTTGGAAAACTAAAAAATGTCATAAACATGTGTCCCAAAAGACATAAATGGAAACAAAAAAGATAAAACACGACTAAAAGGATGTCCAAATCTTTGATGCACAATACGATTATCTAGCATAACACTTTTAAGAGAAGTGGCACCGAATGATTTCAACAGATAAAGTCCATGTGAGAAGACATTTTCACCAATCTTCTTCCCTGAAGTTCGATCCTGAAACACAACATCATTATGAGAAAAAATAATATTGCAATTTAAAGAGTTAGTTATTTTTCCAACGGAAAGAAGTTGAGTTGGAAATGAAGGAATCACAAATGCATCCGAACTAGGAAGATCGGGGAAAAAAATAATTTTTCCAGATCCATAGACAGGAACTGATGTACAATTAGCAACTGAAATAGCATGTTTGGATAATTTTTTTGAGAAATCACTCAAAGATGCTGCATCATGTGCCATATGATCTATAGCACCCGAATCAATAATTCAAGTATTCAAATGTTTAAATGTACACGAAGAGAAATAAGCTTCAAAGTTACCGGAGACATGAGTAGTAGAAGGAGTTGAATCTTTTGAAGTAGAAGTACTAGGATGATCGAGTTGTTGGAGAATTTGGGCCAATTGATTCATTAAAATGGTAGTATCAGCAACAACGACACCTTTCCTATTTTCTCCTTTCATAGTAGATGACTTAAGATGAGGATGAAGTTCCCAACAATGGTTCTTAAAGTGTCCTAGCATGTGACAGTGGTCACATTTCGGAGCTTCTCGTCTTTTACTGTTTTGATTTTTTTTTTCCTTTTTTCATCTCTTTTAACAATAAGAGCAAATGACTCAAGTATATTCTTTAATTCTGAATTCATTGCCTTTTTTTCGAGTTTTCTTCTCGTTGCATAGTTGCACACACACTCGAAAAGGATGGAAGTGTGGAACTCATAAGGACATGACTCCGAAGATTCTCATACTCCGGCCTCAAACTACCCAACAAAGAAAAGATCTTATCTTCTTCACTTCTTTTTAGTAAGATATTTGCATCGGTTGTATGTGGACGATACATGCTAAATTCGTCCCACATCTTCTTAAGATTACGAAGGTGTTCGATGAATGACTTATCTCCTTGCTCAGTGGCAGCAATTTTCCATTTCAATTCAAAGATTCTAGCGGCATTATTTTGGTTTCCATAAAGTTCCTCAACAGATTTTCACAACTCTTCTGCCAAGTCTGAAAATGTGAAGATTTCAGCAATATGTGCTTCCATTGAATTTAGAAGCCAAGATCGAACCAGTTGATCATTCGATATCCACCCTTCATATGTTGGATCTATGGAATCTGGACAGGAAAGAGTGCCATTAACAGCTTTCTCTATTGTTATAGACGGATTAATTACTTTCTCAGTCATTGTAAACTGAAAAAAAAAAATAGATGCAAAAAATCGTTAAGTAGAAAACTGAAAAATGCAAACAACAGTCTTTGAAGACGATTTTGACCTACCAAACATTTTCGAAAATAGCCCAAAACACCTTAGCTAGATACGGACAATGCGAATCCAATTGCACTAGCCTTGCACAATTTCAAGTTACGGTTTGAAAGATACAGCTATTTCCGTGGAAGTCGCACAAAGCTGAAAAAACCTGTTTTCATGGAGATTGCGAAACGTTTCTGAATTTCTGAGCAGATTCCGTTTGAATAGCAATGGACCAAATCAACACATCCACTCTGATACCATGAAGAATTCAATAAAACTAAAGAGAACACAAAGAATTACGTGGTTCGGTGCCAATGTAGCAACATACATCCACGGGAGAAGAGAGAGCTTGTCTATATTCGCTTATGTTTCGAGCTTACAAAGAAACATATATAATAGCATTACATCAAGATTGTCTTATTAAGCACGAGACAATCATGGAAAGAAAATAACGAATTATGGAAATCTTTCAAATGCGGTTGCACCATAATATTCTCCAATAGCAAATCCTTCAAATATCTCTCTTCTCCAACAGTTCACTATACTTCCTATATCCCCCTCCCTCTTATGTGAGCACTCTTTGTAGAGAGGCGTTTGCAGATTAAGGTATAGAACTCTTGGAAAGCAATCACATCCATCTAAGATAAAGAAAGCATTTTGACTCCCATCTGGAAAGGACCATTGATTATACGAATCAATTGATATAGTCTTTTGCCCTCGATTTTCTTCTCTTCTTTGTGTACTTTATTGCGTCAGATGATTTTATCAAACAAGGGTTTGGGTTAGTTATTGAATCAAACGATAGCATGTTTCCCATCTTTTATCGAGAAACATGGATATGATCTTTTAATAAAAAATGGTCTCTCAACCCATAGAAATGGTGTGTTTACCTATAAATATCTAGTTAATTGTTGCACCTTATGCTTTTTGGAGAGAATCAACAACCTCGGGAGAAGTGTTGACCTTAAAATCTTGTTAGATCTTTTGATCAATATAAACTAAACGAAATTTGATCAGTGAGTCCAGCTACCCCAAGAGAGGGGGCGACGGTTTCCATTCCGCCAATCAAATTAGAAGAGTACAAAAACAAGTGTGAAAATAAAAATAGGGTTCCCCTTTGTTTGTGTCGGTGTCATTGTTCATTAACACTTTTTGTTACTTACTATAAATAGACGCCATGAGGCATAAAGCCTCGGGTTCGGTTGGAGACCTCCAAAAAGAATGCCGTTCGCTTAGTCAACTATTGTGGGCCCTAACTCGCCACATGTACGCCATGTGGAATTGTAGTAACAAAAGGTAACCTCATAAACTGACAGGCAGCTTCACTGTGTACCACTAAATTCCCAAGCAACAAAATCCATAATTTTTCCAACACACCAGGACAGTCTAAGGAATGAATAGCCCACTGTTTATTAGTAATTTCACTTCCAGAGAATTATGTATACTTCTGACATACGGTGACATAAAAGTAGCTGCTACTTTATTTTTACCTCCATGTAAATTTAGCCACAGTAGAATTTCCATTTGTGGAACATGTAAATTCCCATCATTGCTCAGATAATATCAATTTATAACTCTATATATTATGTAGAAAACTTTGGACATTGTATGCAGTAAACCATAGATTGGCTTTATGAAACACGGTGTTTTTGACAGCTAATAAACATAGTTGTTTATTATAGAAACATGGACGATACAAGGTCGAAGAGCAAGCTCGACCAGCATACAAATAAAAGAACATAACCGATATAACTACTGTAAACATCGAAAGAACTTCCTTCAAGATTCACCAGCGAGAAGACTGTCAATCCTTGGGAGTAAGAGAAGGAAAAGCCGGAATAGATTGAAGTATCAACTTACGGCTGCTTCTCATGCTGGGAGATGTCCCTATGCTGTGAGAGACCCTCTTACTGTTGGGAGACGATGTCTTGATGCAACTGATAGGAGATTGAGCTTGGAGAAAATCGGGCATTTCGTCTTCAAGAACAGTTTCAAGATGCTTATCGAACCTTGCTGGAGGTTGGAAAAAATTCGGTATCCTGAATCCATGGCTGGCATACGAACCAGAAGAGGAGCCAATGGAAGGAAAAGAAGGTCGAGGCAGTTTGTTCTTAGAGGAGAATGGATGCTGGACGATTTGTCTTAACAGAAAAAGAAAATAAAACATTCATTGACCAACAACATGGATCAACAACCTTAGCAATTTGGGAAACAAAAATGTTCATTTCTATATTACCTTCCTTGTTTTAAAGGTGTTGCAGGAAGGACAGAATCAGGATTCTGCTCCAGATCATTCTGGATTTCCGGTTTCTGCAAACCCTTCTCGGTCGTGTCTGTTTCATCTTCTTCAAATTCAGCTTCTGTGCCTGTTAAACAAAAGCCCGACTCAGAAAGGCAAATAAAATTTCAAACCATAATACCAGCTGAGGCTCAAAGTTGTAGTAAACCTTAAAACGATACTCACCATCCTTTCGACCAAATGCATTCTTACACCCTTCACATCTGCAGTTAACGGAGCATCCAACGCCACCCTTCAATAGGAAGATTTTCTGTTAGCTGAAGGACTAAAGAAAAGCCTGCAAAAGGGGGAAAGATGAAAAGAAACCTGATAGCATTCACAATATTTCTTTAGGCAACCCGATTTTTTGCAGTTGCATCCTCTCTTATGTCTAGCTGAAGCAGGAGTTTTGCTGGACTCATCCGGCTATAAATAATTAAACAGAAGATTAAATACAAGTAAGCACGAGGTGAGCAGAACATAAATCCAGAATTCATCGACTAACCCTGGTTTCAGATAGATAATCCGAGCTCCTAATCACTTTGGGAGCAAAAGCAAGAGGATTTCTGGATTCAATCTGTTTGCGAGTTGCAAGGACAGTGTCCTCATGGACAGGCTTGTTGAAGCAATCCATACATGCACATGGTTCCACACAGTAAACACCAGCGGCAAAGCATTCACAGTAACTGCATTAAGAAGTTTAATAGATTAAAAGCATTGTCAGAAGATATAAACAGGCATCAATCTGCATAATGCAGCGAACCCTGCATTGATGCTAGGTGAAAATGGTTGAGGATTTATTATATATTATTAAATATCAAGGCAGGGCAGTAAACCAAAGTTGATGACAGCCAAAAAACTCTTGGATAATTGGGGGAAAAAAGTGAGTGAGAGAGAGAGAGAGGGTCTTTGGGAAGATCAAACCGTCTATGTATAAGCATCTCAAGAACTTCACATTTAAGTTATTACTTTAACAGTTTAACAAGCAGAACTAAACACAGAAGGCAAGCCAAAATTTGATATATAGCCATTTCAATTCCCCAAACATGACTATAACACCAAATAATAAATACCGGCTTCTTGAGACTAAACAAGGAAATAACAAGACATGGAGCTCAAGAGAGATCGCTATTTGAATAGGGCCCACAGTGTATACTTATGCCATGGCAAGACAGAATACAAGAACTTACAGTTTCAAGCATTTTGATTTCTTGCAGTTACATCGCTTACAGGCTTCACCATCTCCCGCTTGATCCAACCTACGCCTGAGAATTTAATACATGTTATACATCCGGAAAAGGCTAAATGCAAAGGAAAACTAATTTTACAGTAAAGAAGACATGCCTCTTCTTCTTTGGACTACTTTGATTGAACTCTTCATTTATCATATATCCAGATGCCTGACAGGCATCTTCCGCAAGAATACCATTTTCAACAGCACCGATTTCTCTTTCTGAGTTAAACAATTCTTGACCAGATGTCGGAGGTTGAAAATTGGCATTTGGGCTTGGTCCAATCAATAGTCTTCCAGAACCTAAAGCTTCATGCTTGAGAAATTTGTAGTCCTTTGGAGTTGTTGTTAGAGCATTCAAATGCAAACCAATGCCTGGTAAAATGCGTTGTGAAAAATTATTTCCAGCCTCTGCAGGGAGTAATTTCTCGTTGCTGGTGGAAGTATTGCCATCGGATTGCAGAAACGCAGAAGAATCAGAAACTGAATTCTCATCAAAACGCTTTCTGCGGGATCCCACCATCTCAAAAACCAGACAGCGTCTTCTCATACCACGGTACAAACCAGAAACAGGCTACAAAGACGGAATGAAAATTACTTTGTAAAAGAGAATATAGTAAATCATCTCAAACCACATAGAAATCTCACGTATATACACATGCAAAACTCTTCAAAAGTTACATGTCTTTATAAAAAAAAGTGGCAGTGTAGTGTCTTTCTTGCAGCAAATAAATGCTGATATGAAATGTAATTCTAACCTCATTATCCACTTCCTCGATAGGAATGCTCATAGAAGAACCAGAAATTATGTCATGGGTTTCAGATATTTCCGTCAACTCACTTTCTTCTCCAGGTTGAGTACATAGATTCTCTGTTTCGTTTTCCTCCTCAGCTTTTTCACCAGAATCCGCTTCACAAAACGAGTATGTATGCTGCATGTCATTGCTAACACTCAGGTATAAATTTTTTCCGGGATCAACTGAATTTTTGTAAGACTCAGCATCATTTGGTGATTCAAAAATTAATTGATCCGGAGCATCAGAAATCAAACTCTCCCACTCACATCTTGTGGCTTCTTTATTTTGATCAATTTGGCTTACCCCATCAAGATCCACTTCACTTCCAAATAACCCCCCTTCGGGAGGCCTCTTGTACAAAAGGAATAAGTGCTGATGAAGTGCAAGCATATTCAGCTATGTGTTTGGTTTTAAGGCCACAGCTAGGTGTTAAACTGGAGCCAGGACTACTGCAGTCATACTTGAAGTTCTGTTCGAACTCAGTTACAAGCTTCGAACATTCAAAAGATGCCTCACTAACTACTTGACCAACAGAACTCGGTTGATCAAAATTTGCCTGATGTTCATCTAATTCATTATCGGCATGAATAATATCCTTTCTTGTGTCAACCGTATTAGCATCGTCAGAAGCAAATTCAGGTTTTGATGGATCCGGGAGCTGATGCCTGAAAAGAGACAAAAAAAAAAAATGTATGCTTATACTTGATGCAGACCAAGGTGACGTGAATTATATTTATGGGGCTGATCAATAAATAGTTACATCACCTCCTCAGAAATCTCGATTCCTTCAATGAATTAAGGTGGGGGGAAGTGAAAACAGATGGAAGCGATGCAAAACTAAGAGGATTGATCGTCTGACTGATGTGTATGGACTTAACTGGCTTGATGGGGGAAAGATTGTTGAGAAAATTAAAGACAGGGGAGTCCTGCATGGAAAGGGAAAACCCGTCATTAATTGAGAGCGAAAAGCCAGAAAAAAGAATTTACCAGGAAAGCCAACAACTCAAATACCAAAAGAGGAATTCTGGGGTGGATGAATCTGTAAAACCGATCTTATTTATGAAGAGAAAACCATACAAAGAGGATTCACCTAAAAGTGGAAAAATGATGAGTTAACATAAACACAGCAGCTACAATTTCCATACAGGTAGGTTCTACACTCATAATTTCACATTGATGAGCACTTTCACAAGATAAAGAGTGAATATCGTGCAATAAACCAGTAATTCAAACACGTGCATTGTGAATTTAAAAGGTTTAAAGAAATTAAAAGATATTGATAAATCAGTTCCATTTCTTCACACACGCTCAACTGGTGCCCAAGTGAGAAACAGTCTAGTTCTACTTCTAATATCATCTGAAAACCTTAAAAGCGTTTTGTCTTGAAAAAACTCCAAAATCAGATACAGAAAGCAATTCTACTAAACTATTATAGCGTCCAGATACAAAAAATAAACAAAAAAACAAAAAAGGACCTATTATGAATCACTTGCGTAAATAGCCAAACAATGCCATTAAACTACAAGTTCTAATTTTGTGAAAAACCATTAATTAGAACTTTTTACCTGAAAACCAACGTGTGAACAAGCCTATAAAAGCATACAAACTATAAAACCCAATTGTTAGGCATATTATGGAGAACAAGTTCCTCAATTCCTATAGGGAAGCATAAATCTCAAACAAGAAGCAAAATTGGCATAATTGGTGGGAAATTGGTGCAGTAAAAGAAGTAAGAAGAAGAAGAACAACAAATCCAACGAATTAATCAAAACTTGTCTAAATAAACTTAACAAGTGCCAAGAAAACCTGAAAATAAAGATTAATCAAGAATTTCTAATTATAACAACTTGCAGAACGAATATAGAATCCATTTCCCTCAAAAAGATTTCTGGGAAGCAAAGAGTCCACAACAAATCCAAAAACAAAGTCAAATATCAACTGACAAACCCACAATTCGAAGACCAGTCAAGGAGCAGAATATGCAATTTTATCAGTAGCAATGCATAGCAATTGAAAAAGTCTTAAAAGGAAGAAAACCCTCAAAAACACATCACCAAATTGCTGAAAACTCATATCACAAATCTGTTCCAGCAACCGAAATGAGCAATTAAACAACAATTAACCAAATCCCGTATTCCAAATCTGTTCCAGCAACCATAAAGAACAATTAACCAAAAATCAAATCGAAAAAGATCCAAAAATAAGTGGAAGCCTTTGGTAGAATTTCTGAGAACCCACTTCTCAATTTTTTTCCCCCAGTGCCCAAGCACCACCATTTTAGATCAAATTAACCCAAAGAAGACATCTTGAAAAGAATCACTCCAAACCACCCCTCTAGTTAAATCAATTTCAAGAAGCTCAAATCCCAAAAATTTAAGATCAAGTAAGAATGAGTTCAAATGACTTTTTTTTTTGGCTAAAATTTTTTAAAAGCCACCTATTAAATCCAAGCACCAACAAATCTAAGGTCAATTACAAAAAAAAAAAAAAAAAAAAAAAAAAAAAAAAAATTCCCACGAAAAAACCCATAACACGAGAAGGAAAATGAAGAAGATAAAGATAAAGATGAAAACTTCGGGTTTGAGGAACCAAATTGTACCTCGAATGTGTTGACAGAGGTTTTGATTTGGCTATTCTTGCTCCTCTCAGGAGTGTCCATCACCACTACTGCTTTCCCCTTTGCGCTCTCAACACAACTCTATTTATTTTCCTTCACGGAACTGTCTCCTCCCACCTTCATTTCTCTTTTGTTTCTGTATATGTATGTATCCGTTTGTCACTAGCCCATGGACATGTTATCTGGATAATCCTGGCACAAGCACAGAAAGACACAAACTTTATTTTCTCTCTCTCAACTGCAGAAAAAACAAGACATGGGGTCAAGATAGATCATAGATGCAAATGAAATTTAAGAATAAGCGGGAAACAATGTCAGTACAATGAGAGAGTATAGTGAGATGAGATAAAGCCATAGAGTCGCCTTGTGCTGACAAAAAGAAATAGTACATCAGACCCCACCACTCACCAAAGCACACACAGATGTTCGATACAGTGAAAATTATGATACAAATCACAAGCGAGAGGGAAAATAAAGATCAATGTAATAATTCCTTTCGAAGAATTATCTTTAATCCTCCATTGATTCTATTTAATCATGTTTATGGGCTTTTAATTACTAGCAAATGCTAATTGACTCTGTCAACGAAAGTCATTTCGGTTCCAAGAATATCTATACACAGTTTTGCGTTTTACATTTCGGTTATTATATTTTGCGGGGTTTTCTTTGACTTTTTTCAGTTTTATTTGGGATATATATATATATCTTTAATTACTAGAAGTTAATTTCATTTAAGAAAATAATATGGACTTTTAATACTAATTAATCTCTCTTTATTTCTCACTATCTGGTGATTTTGGATTTTTACCCTTTTTTTTTTTTTTTTTTTTTTTTTTTTGCTCTTGGCTCTTATTACAAATTTATATATTCTCTATAATATAATTTGATATTTTTTTTGGCATTATATTTTCGTAACATATATGTATGATCATTTACTTGAATATAAAGAGCTAAACACGATTCTTACAATATTATTATATCCAATTATTTAGACGAAAAAGAACAGATATTGCTTATTCGAATTATGATCCATAATATGATTTAACTATTGAAAGAATAACGAAAATATTATATCAATATCATTATTTATAACTCTGATTAAGAGTGTGTTTGATAGAGATTATTGGAGAATAATGAATTTTGAAATAGTGATATGATGGGAAATGTGTGGTTGAAAAAGAAGGAAAAGTTATTGATGTGATAGAAAATATTATTTTATTGAAGAATGTGTGGTTGAAAATAAGTAGAAAAATGAAAATATGGGTCAAACGGAGCCTAAGTTTTGATAATAATACAATCTTAGATATTTGAAAGATTTATGAGTTTGGAAGAAGGATCCCAAAAATATCGAGTAGTTGTTTATTATTTCGCCTAATATAACAATACTTCAAGTGATCTTCATGATCTTGATTTTCATGGCTCAGACTACTCTTGAGTCATTGCACGAACTTTTTTCTGATGTATTTCGTTGATTGGACAGATTAATTGGATCGATTGTGTTTTATTTGTTTATTTGTTATGCAAGTCTATTATCTTAAGTTATATAATTATTGTTTAGCAAATGGGAAATATGCCTTCATATGCACCATGCAACATTTGTTTACAAATTTAGTGGCTTAGAGAGATTTTTTTACAGCTCGACCCTATTTCGCTCACCTCTCCCCCTTCATATAGGACACGACCTCATCGTTTTAATCATGTCAAATTACAGTGTCCGATCTAGATATGTGAGCCATCGTCCATCTTAAAAGGATTTCGATTGGCTAGAGAGTTTGATTGTGACAAGTGTATCATGATACTTAGATAATAGACATTCACCTTAGAACATCATGATTTTTCTTTGATATGTTGTTAGGGACGGTGTTGACACCTAAGTGAATTCCTTCTTAGTCATGCTGTAATGATGTTTTCAGATGACGATTTTTCATGGGCCAACTTGTATTGATGGGTCTTGGGTCGATCTTTTTTGTGGCACCTATTTGGCTTCTTCGATGAAAATTCTCCTTAGACTAAGTCAAGTTTCAAGTGATTTACCTAGATTTTCAAATCGAAACCAACATTCTAGTACATGCATCTCTAAATAGGTAAATTCATCATTTTGAGAAAAAAAAAAATTCATTTTGATTATACACTATGGATTCTCTCAATTTAAAATCTATAAACCGATAGTGATTTTCTTCTAATTTCTATTTTTTAAAGTAGTAGGAATGCATCGTTTTCTAGTGCACGACAAATATTAATAACACAACACTTATAAAAAGACAAGTTGTTATTATTATTATTATTATTATTTAATTTTGCATAACAATAACAAAATAGAAGTTGGCCCTAAATAAAAATTCATAACAAGTTAAACAAATAACTGAAAAATCACAATTGAAGAATGCGCGAGAATATAACTAGAACTTTAACCCTTTTTGGTTCATTTAGTAAAAAAGTAAATTAAATCTTATTAGATAATATTAAGAAATAAAAAGAATTAAGAAATAATATTTTGACCTCCACTACTTGAATTAACTCTATTAGAGCATCTCTTTATTTTTAAAGAACACGTCTTATAATTTAGAAAGTATCTATAAATTTAGAGAATAAAATTTTTTAAGCGCTATTTATATTTAAGCCTTAATTTTACTATTTTCAAAAAATATTTATTATTTTGTCCTATATTTTATTTTCACTAATTGTCCTTCAAATTATTATATTATTTTTCTCCATTAAAAATTGAGATGCTTTGAATGCATTTAATTATAAACAGTATCAAACTTACTCTCTATTTTCAAGTGTTAATTAAAGAGTCACTTGGAACAGAATTTTAAAGATTGACCCTTTAAAATTGAAAGTGCCTTAGGTAGGAGATGTTATTAGGGCCTGTTTGATTGCAAGGGTGGAAAGAAAATGAATGGCAGGAAATTGAATTGCCTAGAAAACGTTTTACAGGAAATTGTAATTAATGGTGTTTGATTGATATAATTTTTCACCTGACAAATTTTTCGTTTGGCTTTATTTTTTATGCAAATTATCAATTAAATGGATACATTTTTTTACCATTGACTTTGAAATGTATTCCAATTGCTAAAAAAAAAAAAAAAAAAAAAAAAAAATTGTCAAAAATCTGGAAAACGTTTTCCTACCATTATGGTGAAAAAAATATTTTCTAACTTTTGTGCATCAACCATTTGTACTTTGGAAAACGTTGGAAAATGTTTTCCCTGGAAAATTAGTACAATCAAACAGGTGAATAGTAAAAAGTAGAAAAATATTTTCCACCTTTCACGAAAAATTACGATCAATCAGACAGGCCCTTAGTAAAATTACTTTTCGAAGGGCTGGTAATATTTTGAAAATTTTGTATCAGTTTTTGGTCAACCAGTGGATAGATTTTAATTTGTACCTTGTACAGTTGTACATATATATATTGACAATACAAGATCTAACGGTTCACAATAAATGTTTTGGCGAGTTGGAGCCACCCGATGGGACCAACCCGGTCCATTACTTCTAGACATCGATAAATCCAATAAATTTCTTCAGTGCATCAACAAGACTCTCGTGATTATTACTCAGTAGAATTTACTGACACACCACAACTTATTAATGCTGGTTATTTTATTTGTAACAATCGGTGATAAGAAATAAATATAAAATAATGTAGGTAAACAGTTAAAAATTGTTATGAAATCCAACGAGTACAAATTCACAATTTGGAGACAAAAATAAGAAAGTGATATTTTTCAGGATAAAAATGCATTGTTAAATTTTGTCACGCGTGACATCTATCACTCCAATGATGTTTATAGACCACCGACCTCCGATCTCAATTTGATATGTACTTAATAGTGATCTCATCCACTTGACAGATCGATATTATTACCTCAATTCGATCATCAATCATGAGTCCGGTCATTTTTCGTCATTATTCCCGGAGACATCATTATTACAAGTCTTTGAACCCGTCTAATCAATCAAATACACTTTGAAGGCCAAGACGATGGCACCGTCCTCCGCCTCCAATAAGCCTTCTTGGATCTTCCACTTGTGCGAGTCATATTACCAGCATCATTAGGATTTGATGGGAACCGACCTCGTCCACCAATCAGGATGAATAGCGACGGCACACAAATCTAAACTCGACATTGCTTGAAGTGATTGATTAGACACATTTCTTATCATTTTTGTAGCCTAAGATCCCCTATAAAAGGATCGAAGTCTCCGTACTTAAACAACACGGAAAAAAAAAACGCTTAAACCGACCTCATAATCACACTTTCAAACTCAATTATCAATCGGTAAACAGTTAAATTGTTATGAAATCCAACAAGTACAAATTCACAATTTTGAAATTTAGTAGATTGTGATGCATAAACCAAAATATGAAAGTGATATTTTTCTTGATAAAAATACATTGTTAAATTTTGTCATGCGTGACATCTATTACTCCAATGATGTTGATACAATATTAATCAAGTTACGCTTGTCATGCAAATGCCAATCATAGTGTGTCAACCTAACTTCATAATATATTCGAGATTTATATCCACATCCATATAATTCTCTAATACGAATTAAATATCTTCTTGATTCAACCTCGTTTGCCCAGTATAAGCCAATCCTCTATGAACATGTTTTTGTTTTGTCCTCTTGAGCTTGACATCATCTTCTAGCTATAGGCACATTCTTGGCTCTACCATATTCTCAATGTCTTTGCAATTGTTGGTAACTAATTAGTTTATGTTACTATGTGTTCTTTATTTATTTTTTCTTCTTAAATCATCAATTCAGCTCATTTTTATAACTTTATTCAACTCGAATCTAATAGACATTTTCTTGATGATGACCCAATTTGTTTGTACAAAAATGTGGCCGTCTGATATACATGCCACTAATTTACTTTATAACTACGTGATAATATCTTAAACTTTTGATCGAATGTATTGTAATAATAAAATTTATAAATGAAAATTTTACCATCGCTCGTTTATAAGCAAATTATATGTTTGAGTTGAACATGTATAGTCATCCTATTGACCTTTTGAGTTTTGATTCATTTCCTTATCAACAAGCAAAGTAAAATGAGACGTAATACCATCATAGAAAATCAAAATCTGTAAATAAAAATGATCTAACCTACCAACTTTTTGATTTGTTCTCTTAACTTTTTCACTTTGTCAAAATCTTGTTCTAACAATATTGTGTGGTCCTTTAATAAAAGTGGCTCGTGGTCCCTTGTGTAAAGTCCTTCTATCACGTGACACCTTGTTTTCCATTCTCCAATATCCCTCTAAAATATAGCAAGTTTCTTTCACTATATAATGCATTTTTACACATTTCTGCATAATTACTATGTACTTTTCCAGCTCTCCACATTCTCTGGAAGAGCAATTTCATGAGTTATATCATAATGTCGACACCATGGAGGTCCAAGCACGTGATATACAAGGTCGAATTAAAGATTGGATTCGAGATCGGATTACAAAATTTCAAACCGAATTACTATGCAAAAAAAAAAAAATGTTACACATGAAAAAATAATTTTTTTTCCAAAAAATATATATAAAAAACCTTTTTTTTTTTTTTAAATTTGGGCCTAAGTGGGGGGGGGGGGGGGCTACAGTCCAACCAGCCCCCCACTAAATCTGTCGCTGGACTGATATATATATATATATATATATATATATATATTTAAAAGTTACAACAAACTCTATAAGGCCCTGTTTGATTGGTGTTATTTGTCATGAAATTAGGAAAATATTTTCCTAATTCCTACTTTTGGCTGTTTGATTAGCCAAATTTGCCATAAAAAATATTTGTCACCAATATTTTAGGTACAACCCCTTGAAACACAAAATTAAGAATTTATTTTCTTAAAATTTTTGTGGGAATTTATTTTCCACCTTGCTAGATTTTTTTAATTTATTTTTTACTTTTTGACAATGGAAATATATTCTAAATACAATGAAATTTTTTTTATCGATTTAATTGACAATTTGCATGAAAAATAAAGCCAAACGAGCATAAAAAATTCATGAAAATATTTTTTTTTTTATTTTTACTTTTTGGCAATCCAAACAAATTTTAATACATATTGTAAAAAAATTTATCCCAAAAAGTAACCATTTGCATGAAAAATAAAGTCAAACGGATTAAGTGAAAAATTAGACCAATCAAACACCATTAATTACAATTCCCTCTAAAACAAATTCTAGACAAATCACTTTCCTGCCAAATATTTTATTTGTCATCCATTTTTCATCTTTCTATCAAACGGATCCTAAGTTTCGCTTACCGTACATACCATAATTAAGGGCACTGTATCTTAGGTGATGAATAATTTTAACTTCTTTCTTTCTATAAACTTGTGTTAGTAACATTCAATACAGCTTTTAAAAATAAAATTAAAAAAAAAAAAAACAGCTTATTGAATATGACACAAAAGTATCAAATGAAATGATTGACTAATAGGGGAGTAAAGTATTCATAAAAATGTGAGATTGGTCAAGGTTTTTTGGGAATATCAATGGAGACAACAATTTGTACAAAAAAGTAAAAATAAGATAATCTCTTTCTTAAATTCACAAAAAGAAAAAATTACTGTCCAAAGCAAGCTAAGAATCCTAAGATGTTTTTCCAATGATGGTCTGATCCATAATGAAAATGTCTTCACTCCTAATGACTTTTTGGTTGAGACTAGATTCTCTTCAATATAAAACATATCAAAGTTGACTACCATCACAAACCCTAATTTTTAATATGGTTTGAGTTGGTTACATACAATTTACAATAGATAAAACAAAAATTGGTACAACATAAATTAATGTTTAGAGAGTAGTGTGTTATTCACTCCAAGACATACATGGCCAGTTTAGGTGCATATTTTTTGTGTAATCAAAGCTAGGAAAATGGGTTTTTGCCTTGACTTTGTTTGATCTTTTATGGGAATTGGGAAAATTTGTGTGTGTGTTTTTTTTAAGGTATAGTCCAATTTTAGTCCAAACATAAGAAGTTAGTCTAATCACCAAATCTTGTCTCACTCTTGCATTTTTCTATTTGTCTAAATATATTAGACTAAAAATATGTGAGACAGATATAAAAATTATTACTATGAATCGATTTATGATCATGTTTTATATATCCACGTCTTTTTACAAGATTAGGCTATAGTTATGACTTATGATAACGTGTTATGAATTAAGTTAAAAGTTCTTATCAAAATCTCCTATCTAGTATTATTCAGTGTACACGTTGATTTAATTATTGACAGACAAAGCTTTGTTTGTACTTTGCTGGAAAATATTCTTGTGACACTATGTGCTTATATTTACAATTTTGCAAAATATACATAACCATGTATCTTTTTCCATGTCAATTTACTTTAAAAGCAAAAAATAATTACCCACCAAATTTGGTGATGATACTTTTTACTTTTTGACCTTAATTCAAGGTAGATTCAACGATTATGATTAGCTTAATGACTAAATTGAACGCTCTCTTAAAGTTTCAATTGCGAAATTTAAGTTTGATTATCTTTCTTTTCCAAGTGTGGCAACAAAATTTAGTATTTTCATAATAGTATTCAATCATTCTATTTAGCCCGACCTATCAAATTTGTCCTTTAAATTCAAATATATTACACTAAAATTAACGAATAACCTTGTAAGATAATACCACACAATATTAAAGAAAAAAGTTTGCATAAACAACATACTTTTATGAAACATATTGTTTGGAGTTATAGTTAACTAATTATTGCCCTCGAGTAATCGTTAACAATTAACAAAAGAAGATCAATAGAATGCTAGGTGAACATCATTTTGCATTAATGGCATATTTGATCAAGGAGAATTGTATAATATCGTACAATAAATAATTGTTATTGAAACAAAATTTAAAAGCTCATTCATTCAATGTAATCCCGACTATATAGCAAACACGTTCTAGCCTCTTAGGACGAAATACTCCTTGTAAGAATATTAGTGCTCTCTTGTTATCTTCATAATTGTACTTTGCATATAATTAAATCAATATACAGTGTGTTTGTGTAGTTTATTTGACAAATTAGTACAAATTTATTAATAAATTATTATACTTTAACCAAGGCATAATATATATATATATATATATATATATATATATATATATATATATTTGTGTGTGTGTAATCCAGGCTAGGAAAATGGGTTTTTGTCTTGGCTTTATGGGAATTGGAACGACATGTTTTGTTTAAGGTATAGCAATTTTAATCCAAACATAAGAAGTTAGTGTAATCACCTAATCTTGTCTCGCTATTGCATTTTTCTATTTGTCTAAACTGATCTAGTAGACTAATAACTAGGTTTCTTATAATAGGAGGATGTATATGAATTAAGTCAAAAGTTCTAGTCAAAAGTTTTAATTCAGTACTATTGAGTCCACACATTCAATTCAATTAAATTATTGAAGAGCCAAGCTTCGTTTGTCTATGACATTTAGTTTGTTAGTTTATTTGTGACACTATGTACTTATATTGTGAAGGTAAAAATCGTGCAGACATTTATGCTGCGTTTTCTTTATCGTTTTGGGGCTGTTTTCTGTTTTCGATTTTTCAAAATGACGAAAACGCGTTCTCTTTCCCGTTTTGAAAAACGTATTTTGCAAAACAAAAAAAATTTAACACACAAAATGCCAAAACGACATATCTCCGTTTTGAAAGTTTTCTGCTTTAAGTTACAAAACACGGGAAATGATTGGCCCAAGAACCCTCTCTCACAGCTCAGTCGCCCTCACATCTCTCGCTCTCTCTTCGCTCTCTCCCCCCGTTTTTCTGCCGTCTTCCACCAGTGAGGTAGGGTCAATCTGTGTGCCATTTCCATCGTGTTGAAAACGTCGAAGGATCTCCCTGTCTGTCTCGCCGGGTGCTGGAAGTCCTACCGGAGATGCCGTAGCTGAAGTTACTGAAATTGAATGGCTACGGTATTATTTATTCATCTAGCTTGTTGTGTCTTTCATATGCTTATATTTGTATTCGATGCTACTGTGCTCGATTGATGAAATTACAAACACATAAATGAAAGGTGAGATGAATAGAAAAAAAATTAGGGTTTTTTTTCTCTACTTCTTGAATTTTTGGTCATTTCTGACGGCTGTTAATTTATACATAAAGGTTAGAAAGATTTATTAAAATTGTTGCCGTTTCTCTGCTGAAATTTATGGAGACTAGTTTTCTGTTTGGAATTGAAGGCTGGAGACTAGTTTTCAATTGGGGAAGAGAAATGTGTTTGGTGTTGTGTGTTTGCTAATGATAACCACTCTTGAAAACATCGAATTTTTGTAAAATGTGGGAGGGATCCTATGCTATTTATGTGGTAGACGACAGGATTAGGAATCTGGCTTTGTGCTCATTGTGAATTGACTTTTTTTTCATTCATCACTACATCCATTTTGAGTTTTGAGTTGAATTCAATTCAGCCATGATTTTGTGTTCTTGATAAATGTTTAGTGTATCTTTATTATTTTTGGAGTTGTCAAAGCTTCCTGTAGAAATATCATTAATTCAATGCTGTGATAAAGAGATACAGGATCAAGAATTGAGGAAGCTACTTAAATATTAGGCATATGTAATATGCTTTAGAATTTTGGCCGAAGAAAGTTCAAGAGTTGAGATTTAAACCAAGAAATAAGAAAAGAAATATTAAAACAAAGTGGACTTTGTTTTTTTGGTTTTGGTCACATGCTTTACAGTTTTCTGTTTATGTATATTGGATTGATATATTGAATTGTGTTCTGGTTCTATCCACATTAAAATCTTTCTTGCTCTTTCTTGTCTCCAAATCTATACTGACAAATGGCGTTGAAGTTGATCCATTTGCACCAAATATGAGGCTGTTTTGTTGTTATTGTCTTTGATGCTAAGAAACATTCTGAATTTGTGAACACTTTGAATGCTTTGTTGAGTTGTATTTTCTGTTTCAAAAGCTTGGTAGTTCAACTGCTCTTTTCTATGGAAACTAAATCGGATGTGTTTTAGAATTCAATTTTAGGTCTATGTTAACATTTGTTCTCTAGATACTTTTGGAACGAGTAGAGGATTATTTAACCTTTGTTCTCTAGATACTTTTGGATCTTCAGTCCCTTCTCCAACTAGGTTTATTTAAGTATCTAGTTTCCTTTCCAGAGTAATTTGGGCATTTTCTTCATCAAGTATTAGTATATTAGCTTCTTTATGCATTTTATGAGGTAATTTTTATTTTAGATCATCTAATTTTTTGGTTCTCTGAGTTATTTATGCTTACTGCTTGTAAGGTCTTAGTGCTAAGAACAAGATCATATTATAGATATCATCCTAACTTTATATTTTTCAGAACCATCATATTGATGCTTTGGGTGTATTAATTGTGCATTGATAATTCATCACTTGTATTGCTAGGAAGCCTCTCGCCTTCTTCCTGAAAGTGCAGGCCCAACAATTCATCCCAAGGTTGCACAGGCTCTCTTAGAGAGACAGCAACCTGATGCAGCTCTCATGGTTTTGAGGTGCTCAGGACAAGATGGTGGAGCTTCATTAGTTTCACTTGAGGAGGCTGTTACTGTAGTTCGAGTCAGGGTGGAATGTGGGCTTCTGACAGAGGCATTTTTGTATCAAAGAATGGTATGCACAAAGGTCAAGGATAAGAAACTGAGGGATGCTTCAGATAAAGTAAAAGATGACTGCTGGCATTGGGTACTCTGGGTGGAGGCATTGGTGACTGAAATTTGTTGTCTTTGTATTTGGAGAAACTTAATTGATCATATGATTGAATTACCTTGGAATCCTGACGAGGAGAAACATCTTCATAAATGCCTATGAGGCTGTTTTGTAATTGACCATAATCCATGTATAATGATCATTGCTCCAAGTTGTTCAAGAATGGTAGAGTTTGAAATATATATAAGTTCCAAAGATATCACTCTTCTAATGTAATAGGCACACCAAAATTTGGCGAGGGGACCCCCTTTTTTTTTAATTCGTATAATTAATTTTAATGATCATTACTTATTTGTAAAAAAAAAAAAAAACTATGTTTTGCTTGTAATATTACTATTTTTTTTAGTTTAAGTTACACATGAAAGTGAAAAATAGCTTTCTTGTCTGAAATCAAATAACTCGAAAAATTTGTTATCTTTGTATAAAGAATATGATGATGACAACATGTGCATTTTTTTTAGATAGAACATAAAAATTGGACAAAGTATTTGAATTAGACGAGAGAATTTCAGCAACGCCATCTCATTAATTTTTTTCCGCCAATCAATTAACATTAAACTATTAAAATTAATTGAATAATAAGATTTATTGAATAAAATATTATAAAAAATATTCTCAAAATTTATATGTTATTAAGATATCTGGAAACATATTTCAAAATTCAAAGAAATTTCAAGTTTATATATTATTTAATAATATATTAACATTAAAAAATTAAAGTTAATTGAATAATCAGATTTCTTGAATAAAATATTATCAAATAATATTCTAAAAAAGTGCAAAGAGAACGCGTTTTGTGTTTTCTGTTTTGAGAAACTGTTTTTCAAAATGACAAAGAGAACGCATTTTCAGTAATTTCAAAACAGACACTGAAAACACAAAACACAAAACACAAAATGAATTTCAAAACTCAAAACACAAAATAGAAACACGAAGAGAACGCACCCTTATATTCCAACTATTAACTTTTTTATGTACAAAAATTTTGATAGAATTTTCAACTTATCGAAACTAAGAAATGTAGAAACTAGGAGCGATGCGCGGCGAAAACGTCAAGTCGAGTGGCTTGACACCTTATTTAGAAGTCAAAGGCATTCGTTGATCGCTAATGTGTACCTAGTTGAAATGTAAAGGTTGATTTGATTACTTCATCTGCTCTAGATTCATGACAACTGCTTGGAGCCTTGAAAAAAAAAAATTCCAAAATTCCTATTTATTTACTATTTAATATTTGAAAAATTCTACTTGTACATCAGCAATGATCGAATTTCTTATAGAATTGACATGTGGCGATAATTTGTATTAAAAAAAAGGGCTACAAACGGGTGCCCATACACCCATTAATAAAATTTCTCTCTCACCCATCATTTCTCTCGCTGCCTTCTCTCTCACTACCGTCACCGGAGTTGTGGTACCCTCTCTCTCTCACTATCGATTCTCTCACCGTCACAAGAGTTGTGGTACCCTAAGTCTCTGATTACCTTCTAAAATTTACCAAATCGAGGTTGAAGGCGACAGCTCATGCGGCGTGGATCTGTGCAATATTCCAAATCAGGCGGTGAAACCTAGATCTGGTAACCTTCATTCAAGGTAAACTTCTATTTATGAACTTTCAGTTTGCTCATAATGGAATACCGAAGTAAACTTGAATTTTTCCCCCATCATTGCGGTTTTTGTGAAATACCCTCACTTTTTGCGATTATCCCCACTTCGACTATATTTTGTTCTTCGTTTTCAGTTGTATTTTGGTCTTCGAAAGTGTCAGTTTCAGTTTTAGGGAGACTGTGGTTGCGATTTTTTGTGAAAAATCAGCATGTACTAGAAGTTAAGAACTAAGTCGACATTTTGGTTTGAATCTAATTGGACCCATACGCTTATGAATTTGTTTGAAAACTAGAAACAAGGTCTGAAAACTTCAATGGGGCATGCGACTTAGTATCTATGGCACTTGTGGATACCAGGAAAATATTGTAATTACGAGGTGGTGTAATTGTAAATCTGACTTTGGACCTGTTGAATTATTGTCTGCATTACAATTTGCTCGATGGCAGGAAGGAATAGAGAAATTTGCAATAGTTGTAGATTGTCAAGTCACTCGTTGTCGGAATGCTCCAAAAAGAGAAGATGCCCAAAATGTCGCGAGGGGTTCGTGAAGTGGATGGAGGTGGAAAAAATAGTCCAAACAAAGGACGGATGTTCTATTGTTGTACTCATGATTGTCGGCATTTTAAGTGGTCTGATGTTTTGCCATATGAAGATGAGATAGTGCATGACAGTGGTGAATCAAGTGGTTCTTCTTCGGGATCATATAAGCTGAAAGATCCGATTGATGACCTATCAAGTGTGTTCCACAAGTACGCTAATATAGCCGATGAAAATGACGTCTTCGAGATTTCCCTTAACATAACTCTTCGCAAAGGGAAGAGAGATCTGGATGCTGAGGAGAAAGTGAAAAAAAGTTGTTAATTAGACAGTGTAATGTTGACGTAATGCAATGATATTACATTAGATAAAAAGTAGAATTTTGATGTAAGAAGACGGTAGTTATGTTCCTTGTACCGTATTTAACTTTTGTTTTGATGTGATTAAATGGTAGGACTTGCCAACCGAATGCTAATCATTAAATAAAAATATGTTGCAGTTACTTGGTGCAAATATGCTGTACATTGCAGGTTATTTGTCTTCAGTTTATTCAGCCAACAAATATGCAAGATAGATGTGTCAAGATTTATAGAAAAGTAACTCCAATTTGAATGCATATATTTTGCTATATTTTACTGTCAAACCAGCATGCCTCACTGAATGGAATGTAAGCCAAAATTAACACCTCCAAGTCCGTCAAAATTAGTTGCCTTATTTAAAGATTTCTACCACATTTCTACTCTTTCTAATGAAGTTAAACCAAATAACGCACAACATAATTGCACCAAGTAATGCACCAGAATAATGCACAGAGTAAACCAATCAAATCCAACAATACAAATGATGTTCCACAATAAACATGATCCAACCATTGTCCAATAAATCCAGCCATCAAACATTCAGCTCCATAACAGAATTCCTGACATGATCACTTACGCAAAATGCTACAACTTCTTGGTACAACAAAATATGTATTTTGAACTTAAAAGCACACATAAACATAAATAGAAACAATCAGCTGGACATCTCTAGCACCTTTGGCTACCTGCTGGACATCAATGCATGTGAAAGTTACTCTTTTGTGTGCCTACTAGATGACAAGGTAGATCGGGGACTGCAGTGGGTGTTTGAACTTCCTGCAAAATAAAATGATAACACATGTAAGTCAGAGGATGAAGCTGTTATGAAATTGTAAGAAATTGTAAGGCATGGCACCTGGAAATGTACCGAGGATGAAGCTTTGTCAATGGACCTTCTTGAGGTGCTGGACTTTTTAGGATCCGTTGTAGGGGTTTTAGATTTTTTGGAAATACTTTCAAAATGTCCTTTTCGACGGAGTTTTTTGGGAGCTCCTTTGCACTTAGAATATTTTGGATCCAATATGTTTCCGCTAACTATCTTTTCTGCTCCAAAGCATTGAGATCCCGCATTGATTGACTTCAATATCGAAGTGTCCATTGTTTGTAATTGAATCCAATCCAATCCAATCCACCGTTGTTCATCATGGCTACCAAGTTCGCTAACTTTGTACAAGCATTGCACATTTGATTATATCTCACTTGGTTGGGAGTGCGAATCCAGCCATCATATTTGATTGGAACCCTATGTAGGGTCTGTTGACATCTCGTCTCCACCTCGTCAATATGTACTTATCCGGTACGGTTTGAACCTGATTTCGAAGCAAAACAGTGATTGCATGTTTGCAAACAATTCCTATGAACTCGAATAAATGACAATTACAGTGGATTTCACAGTCGACCTTACGGAATGAGACTTTAAATATTTTGGGATCATACGTTCATCCAAAATGATGTCCTCACGCACTTCATAAATAGTATGTATGTACGATTTATGGGCAGATAGGACTTCACAATATACCTTTTCGGTGAACTGTTCTTGGAACTCCCTGAATTTCACGATTGTGTAAACCGCTTGGAATTGCTTCTCCATTGCATACCTTGTTGCACATGGAACCATTTGTGAAAAGGACTTGAAATCAGCTTGAAATTCCTTCTCTATTTTACTTCTCAATGCACGCTCATACTGCTCTACAAATTGCTTAAGTGATGTTTTAGAATTAACATAACCATCAAAAAATGCATTAATGCTTTCACTTTGTTGAGTTATCGACATACCGGCCCAAAATGATGTTTTCAAGAAACATGGTACCCAATGTCGTCTCTCACGGTATAGTCCAGTTAACTAACCATGTTTGAGTAATTCGTAATCTTCGAGGATCCTACTCCAACCTTGCTCAAACTCGTCACATCCATGTACATCATACACCAAACTAGGCACAGTAGAAAGGTTGGAAGCTTTGTGTCTATGGTTGCCAAATTTTTCTGGTAACTTCTTCAGTATATGCCACAAACACCATCTATGTCTGGTATTCGGGTAGACAATTTCTATTGCATTTTGCATAGCCCGATCTTGATCCGTAATAATTCCATGTGGAGCTTTACCATGCATACATTCAAGCCATGTCCTAAAAAGTCTTACAAAGGTCATTGTATCTTCATTCGATACCAAACCACATCCAAGAAGAGTTGATTGACCGTGATGATTCACTCCAACGAACGGAGCGAATGACATATCATACTTGTTGATCAAATATATGGTGTCAAATGTCATTACGTCGCCGACTTCCTTACAAGCTACACCTATTATCTGCCCAAAATACGTTATTCAAACGAGCCTCATCATCCAAATCTATACTAAAAAAGAAACCAGGACTAGTAGTTTGCATTTTCGAGAAATAGGCTTGTATAGTAACATCTCCTTCACCTAGTTGCAAACGATGTACTTTGTTAATGAAATTTCTACAATCTTTCTCGACACATGCCATATTGTTATAACCACCAGCTTCAACTACTAATGAGTTAAATTCTTGTGCAACAGTATACCAGCAATGTCATTTATTTCGAGCTGTCATTTCACGCGTGAACTGATTTCACGATTGCATCGATAAAGCTTTGATTTTGATGGGCTTGTTATGTGATTGTGCTCAATGTGGATAGTGTTAATGCGCCACTTCCCATTAAGTTCAAAACATGCTGTCAATCTCGCTTTACACCCAATTTGGATGGTTGGCTGAGGCTTCAAACAAGCCTTCATACCACTCGTTCGACAGCCTTCTCGATTGCATGTGAAAGTTACGTATTGTACAACCCCGTCATCACCCTTCTTCAAATTTCTTTTTCTAATGGGAAAACTAATTTGGAATGCATAGTGCTTGTAAAATTCGAATACTCCCTTCTCATCATTAAATTTCATTCCAACATGAGGCACAATAATTTCATCCCCTAAGCTGTTATCCTTCGGATGACAGAATCTCTAAATATCCTATATTACGAATCAAACATCATAATCAATTCTCACCACTATAACAAATGTATATAATTCTTAACTAACATGTTTAAATCATGTTGTTCTATACCAACATAACACATAGCATCACCACCCTATCAAATACTACGTTAATCTCACCACCAACATATAACAGTTAAAATAATGAAGGAATTAATAAAGCAATATTGGTAAAGACTAAGGAAGTTGCTTGCTGTGAGTTGTATATATTTCAATTGATAGAAATTACATAGAACTTGATACAATTATATAGAGAGGTTTTGAGTGATGAGCAAGTAAAGGGATAATCGAAGACCAAAATACAATCGAAGTCACCATCAACATATAGCATCACCACCGTATGAAATACCAACATAGCACAGTCTCCCTAAAACTGAAACTGACACTAACGAAGACCAAAATACAATCGAAGTGGGGGTCTTTCACAAAAACTGCAACTACATTCAAAGTGGGGAAAAATTCCATTATGAGCAAACTGAACAAATGTAGATGACATCCACTATTTTCCTGCTTCAAAATAGTGTACTACTGTAGATGTAGACAAATCACTCGAATCACCACCATATCAAGATTAAGAAGAACATTTACCCGTGTTGTTGCCGCCGTAGGTACCTCCTTCATTTTCGTCTTCATCACTGTAAAAGCTGGGTTTGGGCTCAACCGCAAATGATGGGGAAAACAATGTTGGATTCGCCTTCGTTACGTTGCCGACGTCGAGGTGACTTGCGTCGTCGATTGGGTTTCCCATTCGTTCCATTTCTCAGCCGGGTTGGATGATTTGGGAAAAGTTTGGGGAGCATATGGCGGGGAAATGGGTAGGGTTAATTAGACGCCCATTTTTTTTAACCATTATTTCACTGCTGCGATATTTTGGTTAGAATTTTCAAATTATCGCCACGTCAACAGACTATAACAAATTCGGTAAGTATTAACTATACGAGTAGCACTACCCTTAATATTTACATTTGAAACTTATCATTTTGTTGTAAACTTTGAAAAAATGTATAAAATTCCTATAAATCTATTTTAAATGTTTTGTAGGTATTATTTTTAATTATTAAATGATTTTTATTGATTAAAAATTAAAATAACATTTAAAAAGAATACACATGTTTATGCCTATGTCTCGCTTAAGTTCGTCTAGTCCATATCTTGTCCTCCACATATCACCATCCATTACGCCGTTTAGAACACTGCAAGATGGAACCCGTAGAGAAAAATGAAACATCATATTATAGTTAAATGACATTGTTCAACAATTTTAGTAATAACAATTTATTTGGATCAATATTAGTAATTTTTGCCAAAAAATGATATCACTTAAAAAAATATGAGAATTATGAAATTTTGCACAGTTATTTAGCAAAAATGGTACAATGGTCTTTTAATTACTAGTGAGGTGAACGTGCGTTGCACGTTAGATAGTTAATGTTAAAAATAAGTATATGTAAATTTTTGAAAAATTTATTTGTAAACATGAAAGATATTTATAAGCTGGTTTTAAAAAAGAAAAAGAAAAAAAGAACATGTGTTGATCTTTAGAGTCTATAATAAATATAAGAAACATACTTGAGCCATTAAAACTTTGTTAATAGGGTCCATTAGGTCCCTTGCATAGCCCAATTAAACAAAGGGAACAATACATATGTCAGGCCTTTAGTTTTCACCATTCCAAAATTAACAGAAACATATCAAAATTCCAGAAATCAGATTATAAATGAATATTTAATATATAATTAAATATAGAATGATTGAATGTAAATCCTAAAATCAAGCAGTATGTTACATTCTAACGAAATTTTCCAAAAACAACGTCCTCACTGGAAAACAGGTCAGACATTCCAAACACAAACACTAGCGGCCTCAATCACCAACCTAAACACCGACGACAAACCACAAACCACTAACCAAGTCGCCGTGACTCCAAATCCACCACAAACCACAGATATGTGACCATGTGATGAATGCACGATCCACAGATATATATAACGTGATGAATGTAGACAAAGATGTGAGCAACTCAAAAATCATGACAAACCACAAACCACTGACTAAGTCGTCGTGACTCCAGATCCACCACAAACCACAGATGTGTGACCATGTGATGAATGCACAAATCACAGATATGTGACTCAGTTTTGCAGACTCTCCGGCACCATAACCACCACCAACCACACTTCACCACCACCGAAACTTGCATCCCTACCAAAACCGTCGTCCCACCACACAACCCACCACCAACATATGTATCACCACCAAATATCGGTAGCCCCACCAACAGAAATACCGCCAGTCAGCCCACATCACTCTCTCCTCTCTGTTTAGCTTTTGCAACGATGTTCCAGGGTATCGTGAGTGGCACGAAATGGGAGAAGACGATGGGTCCATCGAAGAAGATCTAGAGACGGAAGATTGCAGAAATTCCCAAAAATGTCGAGACGGAGAGGAGGGAAGATTCCTAGAAATTCCATCGCTGCGCCGCCTTGTTTCGAGTAGCTGAGCCGTCTGCCTGTTACCAATCACCATCTGCACCGCTGCCCCTCTGAATCTGTGGTGGGGGTGGTATGTCGTCGGGTGGGGATGAAGAAAGGCTAGAGAGAGAGAGAGAGAAAGAGATGGAAATAAAGTTAATAGAAAATATTGTTTACATATTTAAAAATACTCTCTCCAATCACGTAAAAAATGGGATTAGTTATTATAAATAAAAATTAATTTATATTATTATTTAAAACCTGAATTCAGAAATATTAAACTTGGATCTGAATTTGTGAAAATTGATTTTTAAATACCATAGAAACTGTAATTTCCTCTTAAACAAGTGTGGTACGTAATTAGTTGTCAATGACAATGGATATTATATTCTTCATAAATAAATCACTTTTTCCTCAAAATTCTCTTCATGGAAGCGTTCCATGCACTCGGACCTATTTAGGAGAAAAATCCATTTGCTCACTCTCTCTTTTTTTTCTCTCTCCAGAATGTCTCAACAGAACCTTATTAATTCCTTTTCTTTCAAAATGCTCTTGTTCATATTATAAATGATATTGTTATTGATACTTCAAAATCCCCCAGGACACCATCAACTATGCTTATTAAGTAACCGATAGAACAAGATCAAACACGAAAATCTTGAGCCCCATGTCTAACACCATTGAGTGTTAGAAATTCATTGGTAATTATATTTAGGATCCGTTTGATTGCAATGATGGTATTTGGGTGGAAAGAAAACGAATTGTAGGGAATTGAATTGCCTAGAACTTATTTTACTGGGAATTGTCAATTAATTGTATTTGATTGGTATAATTTTTCATCTGAAAAATGTTAAAATTTTCTATCTTTTGGTGTTCGTTTGACTTTGTTTTTCATGAAAATTGTCAATTAAACGGAGATAATTTGTTACAACTGGGGATATAATTTGTTTCAAAAAAAAATATCTAAAATCGAAAACCATTCATTTGGCTTTATTTTTCATGTAAATTGTTAATTAAATGGATAATTTTTGTACAATTGGAGATATAATTTGTTTGAATTGCCAAAAAAGAAGAAGGTGGAAACTACTATAAACCACCAAAACCAATTCCTTTAAAACCTGGAAAAGAGGGTCATGTGGGGGTGGGAGGAAAACCAATTTCATGGAACTTTTTGGCTATCAAACACAATTAAAGATGGAAAATGGAAAAAAAATTCCATCTTTCATGAAAAAAAAAAAAAAAAGCCTATCAAACATGCCCTTATAATCTCGACTCAATTCCAACGCCAGGTGTGGAGCATAAAAATGGTCTAGGCCTTCCAATTCCCCTTAGATCAGCTAGGCTTATAAAGCAACTGATAGAACAAGATCAAACATGAAAATCATGAGCTCCATGTCTAACACAATTGAGTGTTAGGAATTCATCGGTAATGATATTTATAAATATCCCAAGTCAATTCCAACGCCAGGTGAGCATAAAAATGGCCTAGGCCTTCCAATTCCCCTTAGAAAAGGGATTGGATTGTGAATAAAATACATATTTCTTAATATATCTCATATCGCCTATTGTCACCCTCATTTAAAACTTTTTCATCTAACCTATCGAGTGTAAACATTCTTTGACACAAGCAGATGCTCTTTAAGTTCCAAAACGAAAAAATGCAGCTTGTGAGTAGATGAAAGCTTTAGAGAACAATGGAACAAACGAACTTTTGAGTTTAACAAGAGGAAGAATCCAGTTGGTTATGACTGGTTGTTCACTATAAACTGCAGGTTGATGGAACGATTGAAAAATGTAAAGCCACACTTGTAGCGAAGGGAAACAATATATGCTAGAATTTGAAATAAAGATCTAGGTCCGTGAGTTAACTATGGATATTGATGTTGCTAGGTCTAATAGATATTGTTTCTCAAAGAAAAATACGTTGAAGACTTGTTATGGTGGACGGGATGTTAGGGGGGAGGATTCTTCGGTACGGCTCTTACTCCATTCCTTCGAAAGGAATGCGGGCCGGCTCTGCAAGCAAGCATTTGAACACTCTTATTGATCATAAATTCATAAATATAAATAAGGATTAACTGAAAAAGGTTAAAAAAATGGCCTTGAATATATCCAATAGCACTATGCTCCAAAATTGCAAGAAAAAACAAAAAGCTTTAAACATAACTCAAAACCTATCCATTGTCTATTTTGACTCTATTGAAGACACGAAATCCCGTTCTAAAATTTCCCCAAAACTCGACACTTAAAGCAGGTTTGGCTAAGTTTATTTATTTATTTTTATTTTTTGACAAACATAATTTTAAAAATTGCTAATTTACTAACAAAACTTACTTTCTAAATATACTTGTGACACCATGTACTTGTTTATTGGTTAATTGGTCATACTTGATGTCTGTTCAATGTCAAATTTAGTAGGACGTTAAAAGAATGTGATTGTGCATAAGAATATGATAGACTTGTATAATATTGTACAATATTAAAGGAAAATATTAGAATCAAACACCAGGTTTGTATGAAACAAGTTGCAGTAAAACATGATTAGTAGGATGCTAGATGAACGTGATTATGCATTGACGACTTATTAATTAATTAGGTGATTAATTTTAAACTATTAATGAAAAAAAAGAAAGATAAAGACCTTATTAATTGTCATTTTAAATTCAGTCTTATCTCGATTACCTACCAAACACGATCTGAAATTCACTAGACAAAATACAAATTTTTATTTTTCTCTCTTTTTTATTTATTTTGCTTTTATATACAAGGGCAGAAGCATACATTTTAAGTTAGAGGGCACCTTGTACAGATCGAAAATTTTATATGATTTTTGAATTATTTATACTTGACTCGAGAAAACTCATATTTAAGTTTAAAAAAAAAATTCATTTATTAATATTTTTGTTTATCATTTTCATCTATTTGATTTTGAACAGTCCTTTTATTAATATTTTCTTCATCACAATAAAATGCATATTTACGTTCAAAGAATTTATAATGTATTTGATACAAACAATTAGTTCAAGTAATAAAAAGGAAAATCATATAACCAATATTCATTACTAATACTCAATCAAATAAACACAATTTGTTAAATATAAGTCAAAATTGACATAATTATTTTAGACTAATTCTATATACACAATTTGATAGGAGAAAATGCAAAAAAATAGAAGAGTTAAGGCTTTGATAAAAGATGTGAGGAAGTGAGTTGCGAGAGTGTAAGGGAAAGTGAGAAAGTTCAAATCTATTATAATTTTGTCCCTGTTTGATGGAAATTAAAAACAATTTTTTAGTAAAATTTGATCAAAGTTAAAATTTGTGAGTACCATGAAATATGTTATTAAAATTAATTGTTAATTTATATTAAAATTTAGATTTTAATTCATACCAAACCTGACTTATTATTTTTTTTATTTTTTTTTTAAACTCAAAAGTTAGGGGGGGTTCCGTGACCCCCCAAAACCTCCATGTGTTCGCCCTTGTATACACTTGCAAAAATTTCAAATCAGAGAAAAAGTACTTCCCGTACACACATTCACAAGGATTAACACCACTTTGTCATGGAGGTGGTCAACCCCCATGGCAAAGAGGCATGGTCTTATTCACAATACGACCTCGTCGCTCCTAATATTATTTTTCTTTCCATCTAGAGTGATTGATATATTCCAAAAAAGGAAAAAAAAAAAAAAGGAAATTTCCTTGTAAAAATAAAACAATGCAAGAATACATATACCATATAGTCCGGGTTTGAATATATTAAAATTTTAATTTTAATTCATACCAAACCTGACTCATTAAAAAAAAAACTCAAAAGTTGGGAGGGGGGTTCACGTGACCCCTCCCCCCCTGTGTTCGCCCATGTTTATACTTGCAAAAATTTCAAATCAGAGAAGAAGTACTTCCCGTGCACACATTCACAATACGATCTCGTCGCTCCTAATATTATTTTTCTTTCCATCTAGAGTGATTGATTTATTCCAAAAAAAGGAAAATTTCCTTGTAAAATAAAACAAGGCAAGAATACATATACCATATAGTCCGGGTTTGAAGGTCAGACATCAAATAACCCGGAACATATAATCGATTCAGTCAACCCGTTAAAACCCAGGCAGGCACCCCACTAGCACACGATTTGCACATTTATAGGGCAGTTCTGTCCACTGGTCTTTTTATTATATTTCATTTGTATGCCTGCACTTTTTTATATACTCTATTGTATACATACACATACTTGCATATACAAATCCTCTGTAATAGATATTAATGATTTTTTATTATACACTACTGTCATTTTCGTTTCTTTTTTTCTTCATCTTGTTTAGTTAAGATTTAGGTAAAAACTCAGAGAAAATGAACTACAACAATGACAGGTGAGTTCAGTTTCTTGAATTTTAACTGATTTTTGTCTTTGCTTTTAAGTTTGATTGATGGGGAGTTTTTTTTTTTTTTTTTTTCTTTCACGTGTCTTTGTGATTCTTGTTGATGAGTAAATGCTGGAAAATGCAGACTATTTTTCCTCTTTATTATAAAAAATTGATGGATTATGGATGAAATGTTGATAAGTCAAATGGGCTGCGCTTAATTTTGTATTTTGGTTACTGGTTTTGTTTAAGTCTGCTTCAATTTGATGAACAAACTTGAGATAAATTGAGATCCTTATTGTGTATGATCTTAATTTATTGCTAAAAATGCCTGCCAAATTTTCATTTTAAATGACTGGATTTGATCTGTTTTAGTGGAGTTATTCTGTTCTTGAGATTGTGTTATTTAATTTAATTTAATTTTTTTTGCTGGATCTGCATTTCTTTGTGTCGAATTCTCCGCTCTATACCTTTAATTTAGTATCCTGCTCAAAGATTTCATTTTGGATATATTCCACTTAATGATTGTTCTTCCAAATTTCAACCTTGGCATGTTTGGTAAGTAGTAGTATTAGACGAGATTTTAGATTTTTTTGCATCATTAATAATGCCGTGTGCAATTCACCTTTCCCAACATTTTGTCACTTTGGAATTTTAAGTCACATTAAGCTTAACATATCGAAATTCCCATGTGAAACTGTTACAGTCATATGTGGGATTGGCAAAGTCAGACTTACTCTCTTGAAGAAAATACAAGCTTAGGTGAGTCGTATGGCGGTTTTTAATCTACTCTTCATTATTTGTTTGTTCATACTAGGTTATTGATTCTAAACTTGTCTTTATATGTTGTACAGAAATACCCGAATGCCTAATGAATGGAATAAACGAAAACGAGGATCTCTCTTACATATTTGATGATGAAACTACCCCTGTTAAGGCCTGTCGAGATTTGGCATATCAAGTAACTAGCTTTGGTAGGCTGTCCCTTGAACATGTCGTTTCTATCTGTTTTTTCACTTCCATTTTGGTTATTTGCCGATGAGAATATATGTTTTGCAAGTTAGCGCTTCTCTTGAAACTGACTTTGTGGAAGACTACATCTTCACATATGCACCACGGGTTACCATTAACATATAACCAATATACTGGGACGAGTAATTTGGAATTCATATAGAGTTACTTGTCATTTCAATGGCATGAACTGCAGAAATTGCAGAGGAAGACATGGAGAAACGCGGGGAACCTTCTTCACAAGTAAAAAGGCGCCGAATGCTACAGTTTGAGTCTGAAGTTTTGGATGCACCTCTTTACAATGACGAGGCATTTTTAAGATCAAAGGTTGGTGTTCTTTTCTTTTGAAAATTCTCACATCTAGCATTATGAATTTGCCAGAGTAAAAAAGTTAGTTCATCAGCACTGCACTAGCTTGAACATAGATAATAATTAGACTTGTTTTTATATCTATGATTAGGAAACACCAGAGTCTCTTGAAGTGGCTTCATCTGAAATGTCACAGTGGGTTGGCGGATTTACAGGTCTGTTCTTGCGAAATTTTCTTTTAGGAAATTGATAGGAACTAATCTATGATTATGTAGAGGATTTCGACTAAATAATTCTTCATACCTCTATATAAGATACGTATGCACCCGGTAATGAGTGCTTGGACTTGGACCCGTCATCCGAGGGATGGCTTGCCGATTGCTTTATTGATTCGGAGATGCAATATAGTTCTGAGGACATGTACGTTTTTATTTTTATTTTTAATTTCTTGTTTCAATTTACTCATTTTCTTGTAGATTTTTATTTTTTATTTGCTGACTCGCTTATTCTGTACGGTAGTTGTTTGTCGGGGGTATCTGATGTTCAGATTGATATCACAGGTATGTGAAAGTAGTCTTTAGTTCTAATTATATCTTTGTCATTGTTAATTTTTTCGACATCTTAAACTTTAAAATGTACTACGGCAGAGCTTTTCGACGCCCCTCCTGAATACAAAGCTAATGCAGTCCAAAAACTTCCAGTTCGCTCTCACAAAAACATTGTTTTCAAAGGTGTTCGCTTTACATTTTTTTTCCTTGTTATCGTTAATTATGATGAACAAGTGCCATAGATAAAACTCATGTTAGGCCTTAACTTGTACGTGTTTTATTTCTTTTCTGAATTTATCAGGTCGAAAATCATACATGCAGACTCCTCCTAAATTAGCCTCGTCTGTCGTCTATCCATTTGCCTTCATTAAACCGTGTGGCGTGCACGGAGATGTGACTCTGAAAGACATAAACCAGAGGATACATACTCCATCAGAACCCGAGGAAAATAATGAAGATCGCACAGTTTCTTATCCAACATCTGCTATTTCCGGGAAGCCTGTAGTCGGGAAAACTAAAATTCGTACTGAAGGTGGAAAAGGCAGCATTACAATTACGAGAACCAAGGGGTAACTATATCGGCACCCTGGAGATACTACCACTCGTTTTGAGGTTCGAAGAAACCTAGTACAAAAGCTAACTTTAAGGTCAATCTTGTTCAATCATTTTGTTTTCTTTTAGGATCTTGAGCTCTAGCCTCTAGTGGATCCTCTAATGTCCTTGGGTTTAAATGTACAGAGCTTGTATGTATTCAGTACTTTCTTCGCTCTAAGGATTGTAATCCCATGTTATATATTTCGTATCGTGTGTTGGGAGTTGAAAGGCTATGATCTCAACTAGTTTATCGATATGTCAATTTAAATTTAAATTTGAAGAAACAACTTTCTCTTGCATAGATTATGTATTACTTTACCATAACGATAGGATACTTTCTTTTCGCGGACCTCCCAATGAGCAGAAACTGTCATTCTAACTTTTCTCAAGGGATTCTCATCAGTCCCTCGGGAGGAAAGAGGAGGTAGGTGTCCGTTACCCTCGGGCTGTAAGCAAAAACTGTCAAATCAAAAAATTAAACCGAAATCGCATTTTACAAACCGTCGGTTTGGTGCCCCGTGAACCCGTCGGCGAAATGATTTTGAACCAACCAAAACCGGTCAAAAACGGTTTGGTTTAGGTTTGAGAATTTTAATTGCGGTTTAAAACTAAACCGGACCGGCGAAAAAATATATAAAAATAAAAAAATGAATTTTTTTTTTTGAAAATTCATCCAAAATTCCAAATTATTATTATTACTCAATAATTTTAATTTATACTTTATATATAAATTATAATAATCTCAATTTTATATTTTTCAGCCAAATGAATAGGTAATTTCCAAGCCCAACGGTGAACGGTTCCAACCTATATGTCCATAACGGCAAAAGCAGAAACCTATAACCTATATATTTCTCATTTCAATTGAATCAAACCCAAACACAAACCCAAAACCTAACAATTCCCTTCCCATTTCCACGCAACACGACCTCGCCTCCGCCACCTTCGCCCACCCAGGTTGGGAAAAAATGATTTGATAGATTACTTGTCTGACCGATGTCAAGATTTGACTAAGGAGCCATTCGACATTTTATTGTGGTGGAAAATAAATGTTCATAAGTATAAGATTATCTCTCAAATTGTCAAAGATGTATTAGCGATTCAAATTTCTACAGTTTTTGAGTTTGCATTCTCAACTGGAGATCGGATACTTGATTGCTTTAGGAGTTCATTAGGTGCAAAGATAGTTGATGTTTGTATATGCGGAAAGAATTGGTTGCAAACTAAAAAGGAACCTATAGTGCTGCGCCAATATTTAGATAAAGTGGAAGCATTGAATGATTCAATGAAAGTTGTGGTTGGTAATTTATATTTTCTATTATTATATTTTTGAAGATTCTCTTATCTATTTAGTATCTAATACTATGATATGTAATGAATGCATTTGTTTGACTATACAGACGATGAATCATGTGTGACATTAATTGATGTTTGACTATATGTGAGAAACTCAATTCGTAACAACATACAATGGTAAGCTTGTATAATTGTTATGTTAAGATATTATAAACAATTGTTTTATTATTGTAGTTGGTTATTTTCTCTATCTAATCAGTTACATTTTTTTTTTCAGATATGATGATCACAAGATCTTGTTGGACATCATTATTTTTTTTGGTCTTATATTTAGTTTAATAGACTTGTATTGTATTGTATTGTAACGTTATCGTAACGTCATTAGCCTAAAAACTGCGAACAAAAATTTATGTTTTAATTTATTGTGATTTCACTTTGATTTAGTTGTTATTTAAATTTATAGTATATATATTTAGTTTGTTTTAGATTTATTGCTAGTAAGATATAAATATATATTGAATTCAATGAATTAATGAAATAAAAGTAGACATACAAAAAAATATACGGTGAAACTGACAGTTTAAAATCGAACCAAACCGTTTAAAATGGTTTGTTTAGGTTTGAGTTTTCCTCAAACCGATGTAAACGGTTTGGTTTGAAAATCTGTCAAAAATCGGACAGCTTACACCCCTACGTTACCCAATTCCTAATGAAGATACCGAGTTCCTTTCTTCATTAGGAATGGTAGGACGGAAAACAAAATCCGTAATCTATACGAATCAAAGATGAAAGGAACCTGCTTATCCATTCTCTTTTCGTCCCATTGCCAAGGAGCCTCGGCTTATTGATTTGATATGTTAAGAGAATTGCAATCAATATTATCTTTTATGTTGATTAAAATGGTTACTGATGAGTGCCGATTTCATGAAAAATTTAACAAAAAGTAGTTAAGTTGGCATATTCTTAGATCCAAGCTCTTGGAATTGGAATATGTCGAGCAAGGAATAACAAAATCTTAACTATCTTCTTTATCTAATTAATGAAAAGTTCAATTTAAAATCGTCTATTCCGCAACCATCCCCGAGTATATGAATCACATATACCGGATTAGAAAGCCCTGATAATTTGGTTAGTGCTTAGTCGAAAGATGATAAGGAAGTCTATAGCTAATTGGCAGGAATTCCAACCTTCCCCTCCGACAAAAAAGGCTCTTTCGTGCATTGCAAAATTGCCTCTTGCGCTGTACAACAATTCCTTTACTTCATCTATGAGAATTTGAGTTTTTCAATCAGTAAGAAAGTCTTATTGACGTGCACTAACGGCCGTCTGAGGCATATTGGTCTTTTTGTCAAACACAAAGGAACAATTGCGCATCAAAACACACATGTTAAGAACATTCATGCCAAGAAACAAATTTTTTTTTTTTCTTTTGGATTTTTTTTTTTTTTGAAGGATTGAAGAATTGTAACTTCTCTTTTATTACAAATGAACTTGCGAAAAAATCTAATCTTATTTCTTCCACTTATTTTAGGTTAATTCTCAACTTATTAGCAATGTCTATACTGCTGCACTATCCGTAGAGAAGGTAAATGACTCAATTAGTGAGCTTTTGTTTCCTTCCTTTTTTTGTGGTTTCTTTCAAAAAAAAAAAAAATCGGGGGCAGCACCCCCGTTGCCCCCTACCTCTTCACCTATATATTTTCAAATCTGGACCCCCCATTTATAATAAGCTGGCTCCGCCACTGGTTTTAGCTATGTTACAACATTTTTACTATGAAGAAAAATAAGATTAGGATTATTTCTTATGTGAAGAATTGCGTTTATTCTTGAAGATAACGTTATTTATATTCAGTGATTTTGTCTATGTACATTTTTATCCTTATTTATATCCAAACGTGTATTGAATTTCTTGTTTCTTGCGTTACTTCCCATCTTTGCAACGTCAATTTTAATATAATGAGTCTCGTTTGAACCATTGATTTTGTGTTAGTCTACCATGCGATAGGCTGCTGAAACTGAATTGGATGATGAAATACACATGAATAGTTTCAAAACTGATTTTGCTTACTTCCAAAGAGTTGGTATAAATCTTTGCTGAGAAGAGAATAATTGTATCCAGAGATCCATTTAAAACATTTCAAGTTTCCATTATTTTAATTCTGCTCTACATGCCATACTTGTCCAACCAATTGTTGCACTTTCTAAGAGACAAAACACCATCAAATGCATAACACCCTCCTGCCGTAATGCAAGCCAGCCACCAGAAAGTTTATGCCCATACTACAGAAAAGTTCGGGAAAATGAGCAGGCAACGAGGTCAATAATCTACCAAAGGAGAAGCTACCAGAGGTCTCAATCCCACACGTCTATAAGAAGCAAGTGCAGCTCGTCCAGGTTTCCAACTATGTGAGAGGAGAAGTAAACAAGTATGGCAAGTCAGTCTAAGAAATACTCGTTGACACACTGTAATACCCGTGGCCTAATTTTATTAAGTGGAAATTACACTCTACCCTACTTTTCAAGATTTAATTTCTTAAATCAGATGGGATGTTTGTTCTTTCAAAAATCAGATATATCATATTTAATTATTAATTATACAAATTTAATTTCAAAACCTAATTAATTTTTTCCTATTCTTTATCCCCACTCTCCTGCCTCTCTCCACAGTCTCTCTACATCCCCCATGCCGGCGCCGCACCAACGCCCTATCTCGGCACCGAAATCACCGCTGATTCAACGGCAATAGGTAGTGGCAAGGTAAGACATGGTGGAGCACCTTGATCGGCGACGAAACCATCTTCTTCTCTTCCTCTCCCTGGTTCCTGAACCATCTTCTTCTCTCCCTCTCCCCAGTTCCTCGCTGTAGACGGCGTAGCGAGGCGTCACTGCGACGCGAAATTTAATTCTATCTATGTGTGGTTGTGCGGTGTTGGTGTTGATGATGTGGTTGTGGTGCCGGCGAAGCGTTGTAGTCGTGGCGGTGGTTGTCAATGGTGATGGGTCTAATGGCGATGGTGGAGGTGAGTTTCGTTAGCGACGGTTGCTGGCGTTTTTGTGGATTTTGTTGTGGCGTTGTTGGCAAGTTATTTTCAGATTGTGAGGTGGTGGGGGCGATAGCAATAGTGGATCGGGGGGCAGTTTTGTGTGGTGGCGGTATTGGTGTTGGTGCTGATCGTGGTAGCGGCGGTGGCGGTGATGGCGGGTTTGAGAATTTATTGGTTGGTTGTGGTGGTGTGGTGTGGTGTGGTGCGGTGCGGTGCGGTAGAGACGGTGGTCGAGTGGTAGTCACAGATTATTTGGTTGGTTGTGACCACTAAATTGGTTAATCTATGACCAATAAAAAAATATGTGATCAATGATAAAAATAATTTGTGATTAAGAAATAATATGTGACCTAAGAAATTGTTAATCTATGACCAATAATTTGATAATTTGTGATTGTATAATAAGTTGTGACTTATAATAATTGTGATTTGTGATCGATGAAGTTTTTGAATCTTGATCGTAAAATAATTTGTGACTTATTAAAATTTTGATTTGTGACATCGGAAATAAATTGTGACCTATAAAATCTTTGATTTGTGACCTCGAAATAATTTGTGACTAATTAATTTGATAATATGTGATCAATAAATGAATTTGTGATCAAATTATATATATATGTGACTTTTATATATTTAATTAATTATATATATATAATTAAATAAATAAATTATAATAAAAATCTAAATTTTGAAATTTTCCCTATTATTAATTTAGCTTTGGCCCGTTATAAAAAATAGAGACGATTGATATTTTAGCCCAATCAATTACATGGAAGTTCATTGTGTAAAATAATAGCCCACCCCTTTTGTCTTTTTTTTTTTTTTTTCCTTTTCTTTTTGGGCTTATGCCCAAGTTGTTAAAATCTTATTTAATTCTAATTAAATTATGGAGATAATGTTTTAATTTTATCTCTTTTAGTTAGATTGAAATCATTGGGATAAAATCAAATTCCTGTTTAGTTAATACTTTAATTTTATCTATATTTTATTTACTATTAAAATATAATTGAGATAATGTTTCAATGTTATCTCTTTCAATTAAAATTAAAATATTAAATTTTAAAGATAATATTTTGATTTTATCTCTACTTTATTTAATTTTAAAAATTATGAAGATGATTTTTTTTTTTTTTTTGTAATTTTAAATTCATTATCTTCTCCCATTAGCTTAAATATGATTGAGATAATGATAAAATTTTATCACTTTTAAGATTCAAAATTCAATTAAATTATAACTCTCAAAGCATGATGACCTCTATAAATAGGTATCATATGTTCCATTTTCAAGTACATTCATTTTTCTGTGAAATACACACAAATACAAATATAGTATATTCTATAGTACGTGGGGCAAGAGTTGAAGTCCCAAATATTCCAATATTTCTCTTATCAATTTCCCAAGAAATTGTAAGTGTATAAGTATTTTTTTTATGGACTTATATGCGGATGTTAGATTTTTGGAATATTGATTACGAGATCCTTTATGTGTGTTCTAAGTTTAGAACTGAGTATAGTAGTGCTATGCATGAAAATTCCATACCACCTATGTTTGATATAGATTTCCACGTCTCACTATGTATGTATGTATGTATCAAGTTCCTTAAATTCTGTACAACTATTAATCCATGTATTTGTATGCTTATTGAGATTTTGTTTCACACACTTTTGTCCCCTTTCACGAAATTGATGGTTCGTGGCAATTATGGCTAGGGATGACAATGAAGCGGGTTCGGGATGGGGCACCCTCACCCCACCCCAACCCATCTCACACCAAACTCGGCCCACCCCATGTTTCGTCCCGCCTTAGATGGGGCAGGACGAGAATTTGTCCCATTTATTGCCCCGTTTAATTTTATTTTTATTTATTTACATTTTCAAAATTCTTGCTATGTTATTATTTAAATTTCAACTCTTAACCCAAAATTTAAAGGTCATTCCATATATTTTAATTTTTTTTTCTAGTTTTTTGATCAAGATATTAATTTGCTTTGATTAATTGGTATAAGTTTTTCAAAAGTAAAGAATATTTATTTAACTATCATGATTCAAAATTTCAGATTATATAATTTAATTATAATAAAAAGATTGGATGGCCGAATGTATAAACTATATAAACAACTGTTAGTTATGTAAAATTTTAAATTGACAATTGTATAATATAATTGTTGGATTAGAAATATATTATAAAATTGTAAATAAAACTAATCATTTATTAAAAAAAATTAATTTTTTTTTCACGGAACAAATTAGGGGCGGGGAATCCTTGCCCTGTCGATCTGTCGGGGTGAGTTTTTTTGCCCCATTCGGGGCGGGGCCCATCGGGTCGAGCGGAACGGGTTAAATTGTCATCCCTTATTACAGCATGAGAGAGCTGACGAATTGGCAAGTGAAGGAAATCCACCAGACGTACTTTTATTTATTTAAAAACTTGATTAATTATTGGTTTGATATTAAAATTGCTAAAACTTCTAGTATTTTCTTTCATGTTGATGTCAATTTTTTTAAAGTTATATATTCACTCTTACTATTTTATAATATTATTTAAATAAATTTCAAGCTTTTGAAAGTACAATATAATGTTCAAGATGCAATTTTAGTGGCACTCGAATTTGAGAACTCGGGTCGTCACACACAGTCCTATTATGCTGCTTAACTTTGCTGCCTCTGAACCTAAAATTAGCTGAACGGTAAGAAGATGAGGAACAGAGGAGAAAAAGCAGTGCTTTGGGTTGCTTTGTCACCATAAAATGCTTGGAGCCAGCAAATTGGTTTGGTGGGGGTAAAACTTGAGTACGAAAAAAAACAATTTCACAATAATCAATCACTTAAAGAAAGAAATTTATTCTGGAAATAAAACTCGATAAATCAGTCTAATCAGAATTGAAGAACGCTGAATTTTAAACGTAGTATTCAAGAATTCAAGAAGTCCCATATCAAAACACTAGGTTGTAAAAGTAGAATTCAAGAATAATATGCTCTTTTGAACTCATCAACATGCTTCATTTGCAGTACAATCCAGTCTCTCTACAAGAACAAATCTCTAGCCTGGACATCTTGAAAAGTCCAAGTGCCCGATGAAGCGTGAAAATAATTTCTATATGCTGAAGTGTGAGAGTAAGAAATGATATTTATATATAGTTCTTTAAGCAACTCAATTCCACCATAGCAATTAGCAAACACTCTTCTTTGGACCAAAACGTGACAAGCAAAATGTCACTAGTAGAAGGGAGCCTAAATCGCTCGTCCAAGTTTAACGAGCAAAGTTCAGCCATCCAAGTGCTAAATAAGGTATGATAAATTATTATAAACCAGAAAAAATAAATAATGAACAAGGAGGGAGCATTGCAAAATACAAAGTTGAGCCGTCGGATTGTAATACTGTGGGCAGTGGACTGTAGAGTGCGTCTTCCGCCAGTGATGCTGTCGGATTTCCACCGGAATGCCGTCGGAGTGCCGATTTTTGGAGGAGGTCGATTAGGAATTTAGGCGTCAGTGCGGTCTTCGATGGGCTTTCAGAAAAACTGACTTGGGCTGGATGTTGGGCTGTTAGGAATTGGGAAAAGTGGAAATTACATAATTTCAGGCACCTAAAGATTACAATTCAAAAATCAGGGCTGGAGTTTCATTATTCATAAATCAGGTGTCAATATAATAATTATTCTCCCAATTTCTCTAAACCCCAATTATTTCTCACGTTTTTCTCTCTCTAACCTCCTCTTTCTCTCCATTCTCTCCACCCTAGATTACTCTTCTCCGGCGACACGTTATCTCTGGCTACACGGCACCGGCGGCGCAGCGACATCTCTCAAACCTATACTTTCCGGTGCCGCGAGCAGAGGCAACTCCGGCATTCGAGCAGCGCTGCTGCTATTCGGCGCTCAGATCTCAACCACTGCTGCCGTTCGACTACTGTTCGTGCAGTCGATCTGAGCGCCACTGTGAGCATCGGATTCAACACGCAAAGCGGCGAGGTGCGGAGTCGTTAGGCTGCGTTGTGCGACAACGTTGGTCGATGGTCAGTAGTGCAACGGAAGAGGTCCTGGTTTCTGTGATTTCTGTGTGTGTGGGTGGTTGTGATGGAAAGTGTGTTGATTTCTATGGTTTTTTGTGTGTGGAAGCCGATTGGTGTATTGTTGGGTGTGTTTGTGGTGTTTCTGGCTGTGATTTGGTCCTAGTGGCTGTGGTGGTTTCTAACGGTGGTCATGTTGGCGGTGGAGACGGTGGTGTGGTGGCGGCTGTGGTATGGTAAAGGTGGCGGTGGCAGTGGTTGGTGGCTGTGGGTATGGTAAAGGCGGCGGTGGAGGTCGTGGTTGGTGGCTGTGGGTATGGTGGCCGTGGCTCTGCCGTGTGGATGTGGATGTGGGTGGTGTTCGCCATGGTGTTTGGGCAGCGGTGGCAGTGGCTTTGCAGTGTGGATGTGGATATGAGTGGTGTTTGCCATGGTGTTTGGGCAGCGGTGTGTGTTTTGTGTGGTGGTGTAGGTAGAGGTGTTGACGGTGATGGTGGTGGTGGTGGTGGTGGTCGACGATGGTGGAGGCGGTTAACGATGGTGATGGCAGGTGCGGTGGTGGTGATGTCGGTTGACGATGGTATTAGACCTAATATTTGGTTATATGTGACCAAGTATTAAACTGTGACCTCGACAAATTGTGGCTCAGTTCTTGTTGGTGGTGAAGGTGATACTGTGGTTAGATACAGTGGTGGTGGTGGTGGTGGTGGTGGTGGGGGTGGGGTGGTGTGGTGTGGTGTGGTGAGATGGGATGGGGTGGCGTGGTGTTTGTGACCAAGTATTGGATTGGGATTGGGGTCGGGGTTTGGTAAATGTGACTAACTATTAAATTGTAACCATAAAATTCGATAATATGTGACTAAAAAAGTAATCCGTGACCAACAAATTTGAAAATATATGATCGATCGATAAACTGTGACTTATAAAATTGTTGATTCGTGACTTCAACATAATTCGTGACCTATAAAAATTTTGATTTGTGATTTTGAAATAATCTGTGACCTATAAATTTTTTGATTTGTGACTTCAAAATAATCCGTGATCAACAAATTTGAAAATATGTGACTGATCGATAAACTGTGACTTATAAAATTGTTGATTTGTGACCTCGACATAATTCGTGACCTTTAAATTTTTTGATTTGTAATTTCGAAATAATTTGTGACCTATAAATTTTTTAATTTGTGACTTAAAAATAATCTGTGACCTATAATTATATAACTGTGACCATTAATTGTATAATTTTAACTTTATTATAATTAATTAATAAAATATTTTTAATTAAAAAATAAAAACCTGATTTTTGCATTTGGGCAACTTGAAACATGAAAATTGAAGTGTGCATAGTTAATGCCTTACTTTTGAATTCTTCCCTTGGGAAAATTAGGCCAATACCCCAAAAATGAGAATTTTGAACAGTCCTCTTAAAACTAATTAAAACATGTGAAAATTACGGCCAGACCTACCTTTAAAGATCTAATTTTAAAAATAAGATGAAAAGTTAAGTTATACAAATGTCAGATATTAATAACAATATTATAAAATGTAATTATTTATATATATTTACAAACTCTAATTTAAAATCATTCACTTCCTCTCTCTCTCTATCACCAAGGGCGTTGAGTGATTGTTGCACACAATCACGGCAACGTATGCCTCGTGATGGTTCTGCACACGATCGGTGCTGTGACGTGCCTCTCTCTCTCTCTCTCGTCGTCTGCAATGATGTATGTTGTGAGTTTGGGGGTTTTGTTGGTTCAGTGGTGATGTGCGGTGGACCAATGTAGTTGCGGGTTTGGGGGTTTTGTTGGTGCAGTGGTGATGTGCAGTGTTGTGTGCGGTGATGTTTTATGATTTTCAGATTGGTGGTGTTTGTGATTTTCATATTGGTGGCAGTTTTTGGACGGTGTTTTGTAAGGTGTTGGTGGTTGCGATTTTCAGATTTGTGAGGTGGTGGTGGTGGTGGTGGCGGTGGCGGTGATGTCGGTAGAGTCGTGTAGCGCCGGTGGTTAGGCTAACAACGATCGCAACGCTGTTGGGATGAATGGAGTGAGAATTAGATTTTTTTTGATTTTTTGTTTGGAAAGGTGTTGGAGGGCGATTTTCGGATTGTGAGATGGTGGCGATTGTGGATTGGTGGTGGCGACAGTGTTGGTGGTAGTTGTGGAGGTGGTAGCAACAGTAGTGATGGTAGATTGAGAATTTTTTGGTTGGTCATGGTGGTGTGGTGGAGACGATAGTTGCAAGTGTTGGTAGTAGTCACATATTATTTGATTGATTGTGACCACTAAATTTGTTAATGTGTGATCAATGATAAATATAATTTGTGACTAAAAAATAATATTTGATTTAAGAAATTATTAATATATGATCAATAATTTGATAATTTGTGACTGTATAATAAGTTGTGACTTATAATAATTATGATTTGTAATCAATGGATATATTGTGACCTATAAATTTTTTGAATTGTGACTGTAAAATAATGTGTGACGTTAAATTTTGATTTGTGACACCGAAAATAAATTGTGATTAATAAAATCTTTAATTTTTGATCTTGAAATAATTTGTAACAACTAATTTGATAATATATGATCAAATTGTATAGATTTGCGATTTTATATATTTAATTAATTAAATCATAAATAAATTTTAATAAAAATATGTTTTTAAAATTTGAAACTTAATTTTTTTTTATTAAAATGAATCATACTTAACCCCTTACTTATAAATTGTTCCCTTAAATCATAAGCCCCTGTTTGAAACTCATTCCATTACATTCAATTTTTTTCCATCCTATTTTCAATCACATAATCTTTCATAAAATAATATTACACGTAAATTAAAAAAATCATTCTTTTTCAACACTCATTTTTTTAAAAAAAATACTATTTCACCAATTTTCATTCAAAAAAAGGGGGCCAAACGAGGGGATTAATTACATATTAAACCCTCGTTTGATTCTCATTTTCTCAAAAAATTATTTTTTTCTATCTTCTTTTCAACCATACATTATTTAATAAAATAATATTACACGTAAATTCAAAATTTTTTATTAATTTTTAATCACATATTCTTCATCTATCAATTATTTAAAATGAATTTTTTCCACCAAAATGGAAATCAATCAAACCCTAAATACGTTCAAAACCCCACAACCCCAGTCCCCAAATCAAAATCCTCGATTCCAAAAAACTCCATAGTATTTCCCTTCAAAGGCCCGCAAAAGTTTCCCCAGTAATCCAATCGTCCTTTCGAACGCCTCGACGACGACAAAAATAGCGTCTGGTGTTGGAGCAAACCTTTTAGGCCAACACTTAGCTAAGCGCAACCAGGACGCCACCGTTTACATTCGCAATCTCGACACCAGAGTACTAATCTCTTTTTCCTCCATCTTTCATATACTCTTGGATTAGGGTTTAGGACCTTTCCTTTAATGTGGACTCGTGTGTTTAGTGAATGATTTGTTTATGGACTATTTTTGTTCCTCCTTTAGATTATAATTAGAGAGAATGTTTGTCATCTCTACGAAGTGATGGAATTGCTTGGTTTAATCTTGCCATTTGTCTGAATGTTTCTATTTATTTGCCTTGCTAAGTGAGATGAAATGTGAGATTCTATAAATGTTATTTAAAAAAAAAAAATCATCTTTTCCTTTGGTTGAAATTTGATCGAATTTTTAAAAGATTTCACATAATATTGTCATTTTTCATCATAAAGATGAACAAGCAGTAACCATTCCAGTATTTCATTTTAACAAACTGTGTTTTGGAATCACTAATTTAATTGTATACTGACTTGCTCCTATGGAGGCAAATGCAATTTTAGTTCCATTAATCTCTCTCCCTCTTAGCTCACAATGCACATGCACTCATACTCAACAGTATATTTACGTGGAGGGCTCGGGATGAATATTTTTTTATCGATTTATGAAATTCTGGGTTCATTTTGTCTCTCTTCAATTATCGTTCTTTTCACAAAATGTCAAAAATCTGACTTGTGATCATATTACTTGGCAAGTATACAATTTAGCATTGCAGAAAGTGGTAGGAGGATACTCTCTTTGCATAACAAATATTTCCTTAGTGTCATTAAACTATCCTTGTAATTACAATACTCTCACTTTTTTTCAGTAATTTCGATAAACAGCATAATTCGATATTTCCAAATTATGTTACTTTTTAGTGTTCGTCTATGTTAAGCGATTTAACTTTGTAATTTATGATATATTGTTTACTGTTTTTTTTTTTCCATTACTTTTTAGTGATTGTCCATTTTTTTTTTTTTAATTTCGTCACTTTTTGAGTGTTTGATACTTTTTTTTGTCACCTTTTTTGAATTTGTATCACTTTTTTGAAATTTTTTCACTTTTTTTTGAATTTTGTCAGAAGCTTATCAAATAGACAAGCTGTAATTCTGTCATATTGGTTTCACAGTCTGTATAAACACCTTTTAGTGGGGGTACTTAATTCATCTAATAGTTTTGGTAAAAAATGTTGAAGCAAGCAATTTGAATACTAATTATTGAGAAACTTAATGGAAATGGTAACAATGCAGGTTTTTTGTCTCCTGTTTGCATGGGTACCGATATGCTTATGTATGATAATCGATGGGTAATGTGGAACATATTGTCTCCTTTTGAGACACTTAACATCAATTTGTGCGAGCGCAATTAAGGGCTGCACATTGTTAATAACAACTACATCATGCGTCTGTTCTTTGGGGCTTGGAGAACATTTTAAGCATAGTTGGCGAAGATTTTATTGATAAATAAAAAGCCAATAAATGAAATAAGCCTACAAAAGATTTGGGTTCTACAATTTTACATACCAAATATCTCTGGTTGTAGATTTTTTACCTTCCTTTTCTTCATGCTTGTGATAAATATATTTCTCATCTTTACATCACGAGTATCTAGAACTCCAATGCTAGCATTAGCGTATGCTTCATTCGTGAGTTTTGTGGTTAACCTCCACTAGAAGTTATTGCTATCACAAAAAAATGGAATTAAATCATGATTGATTTCTTTTCTAATTTAATTGTTAAAAATTTACCCATCAGTGTCTAATATCTCGTCTGAGAGATTTTTGCCTATTTCTTTTGTAAAAAATTAGTTTCCTTAAATTAGTGGCCAATATTGTACTCGTAAATTGTAAATGTGTAAGTAATTCTATTCATATTGATCATTATGGTATTAGCTTAGTAATTTCTCCTCAAACAATCCTGTATTTTTTCTTCTTCTGAGCAGTACCTGGCCTTTATTGCCATTTTTTGTTCCTAGACTGTCCCTCTCTTTACCCAGAAAAATCAGAATGTTTATTATCTCTGAAACCTCAAATCAAACCCAGATAATTAGTCTACCCAAGCATCACTCAAGGACCTTGAGTCATCTGAATGGCAAAAATTACCTAATCTAGTCTCAAGTGGTTGGAACAGATATGAAAGGGAAAAGGAAGCTAACCCATTTGACTGGCCTATTTCTTTCCTAATTTAATTGCTAAAAATCTGGCTATTAGGTCTAATATCTCCTAGAGATTTTTGCCTTTTTTTTTTTGGTATAAAATTAGTATCCTAAATTAGTGATCATATCATATGAGTAAAAAATTGATAATTTTCGCACGGATTTTAAATCCATCTTATCTTATTTCTGTTTCCTCAATTGGCAGGTCCAAACAATTCAACATGTGGGGAAAGGATTTTTTATTTTGATTTCAGGAAGCAAAGGTCTTCTATTTAAGAGAGAAAAATACCTTTTGCAAACTTTCTTTTCCTACAAAGGAAACAACGGACTTTTATCTCAAAACCAGTGGCTATGGTACTGAAGCTGAAGCGGTGGCTGCTACTGAGATGTTGGGATTGAATCTGTAAGTGTCACTTATCCATTTTTAGTCAATTTATAAGCCTAAGAGTGTCCAATTGGTCTGCAGTTATTTTCATCTGGCTATGGAGATATCACAAATCATTTCCACCCTGTTTCCCCTTCCCCCTCCTAGAAAACAAATAAGCATTTAATGTCCCTAGTTAAAGGTAACTCAATTTTTTTGTGGTTTCTTGATTTCCAAGGGTCTCCAGTGATCAACTTCTTTGTTATACAATCAACAGGGAATGAAAACAACATGCGCGTTGATTAGGATTTATTCATTATTATTATTTTTTAAAATTGGAATGCACCTTGTTGCAGATTATTTATTAGCTTTAATTGACTGGAATTAGTTGTGAAGCCATGTATTTTAGTTACTGGTGCTGTCTTCTTGTGCATGTCCTTTGATAACTCAAATTATCGTCCAGGAATGTAGCACACAAAAAATGTCTAAATTAGTTCTACTTGTGAATATATTCATCATTATGATAATTTCATAGTTCATTTGGCAGAATAAATAAAATAAAATAAATGTATATTACATATGTTTTTGTTTACGCGAAATGTTCTTGTCAAATATTTTGTGTGTTCAGCTTTTTTTAAGCTTTCATTCTGCTCCTAATGTTAATTTTGATTATGTAGAATTGAATATCATGGGCCTACAAACAGTGAATCAGCTTGCGCCACTCATGAACTCCAGTGTATAACTGGTGCCTAGCTATTATATCAACTTGTGACTCCCTCTCAACCTCCGATTGTTGCCTATTTTTGTTAGGGTTCAAATTGATACCAAAATGACGATATACAAGCTTGTCGGAACAATGAACTTGTTGACCACAACATTTATTGGCAAAGAGAGAATTTAATCGAGCAAATATTACGATTATATTATCCAAGACAACTCCATAACCAGCTGCTCCAACCCACAGAATGCCCAACTCCACAACCAATTTCAAACTGCTTTCCCAAATCTCATTTTGCTTTTTTCCGCTATTTAGTTTTTTCGCCCTGTGATCCTGTTCCGCCCAATGGTAACTACCCAATCCGTATATCGAATCTAGCATCCAATTTACCGTACCGTACAAATTGCGGTCATTGGAATTGCGGTGTATAATTTTTTTTTTTTTTTTTTTAAATAATGATTTTTTTTTTTTAATTCCTGAAAATTGTTATCGGAGACTATTCTTCATTTATTCCGATTTTTTTTTTTATATTTTTGCTCTCTATAATTAAAATTGAATTAGTTAACATAAGTATTCAAATTTATAAAGAGATTAGTTATAACTTAAGAATGTAGATTCTATGTTTTTGGAATTTTTCTGATGAGCTGTTTCTTACGCTCCTCGTTTGAATGGTAACACACTCTGAACTATATAAGTTGATTAATAACTATCTCTATCTGCTTAGATATGGTTTTGTCTAATTTTATTCCAATTTCATGTGTAAAATATGTGAGGCTTATCCCTTTAATTTACTGAAAGAGATTTTATATTCTTTTTATCGCTCATGAAGATTTGAAGATAGAGGAAATGCAAATTCGAGAGATATCTTTAGATTTATTTTGTACTGTGGTTGCTCATTTTTGAAGATAGAAAGCAAAATATTTGTTTAAAAATCCGTTGGAATATATGACTATGATCGAACAATTTATCATTGAATGATTCACTATTTTGACATTAAACGTCTATCTTTGTTAACGAAAAATTTATTTTGATAAATCACACATCATTTATTTTTGGTCAATGTAGCTCCATGTTTCCTTCTAAGGTGGGCTTCAAACCAAGTAGGGAATGATATTACACGTGCAACATGCCCATATTGTTGCGCACTAGTTTCTAATTTGTATGTTAAGTGCCCTGAGGTGCCTATTTTAGAACAAACTTTCAATGAGTACTCGATTGTATCTTACAATTTCATGTTTAAGGTGTGTGATAAATGTTTTTATTTTTCAAAATAAAATCTAACCAATCCTCTACATGTGAAAGCAACAAAGGATATGGAAATGGCTAGAGGAAGAACATATATGGTACATGGTCATCTGTATTTTTGGTCTTGGATCGGGCTACGTTTTGAATGAGATTTGGCACATATTTATAGATGGCTCTTCTGAAACATTGGCCGTACAGTCTCCTATAAGAACCCTTCACCCCACGAAATGAAAAGAGATGGTAGTTCCTCGGCCTTGCCCCTTTGAAGATGATTGAACATCCATCATGATCCTAGGTAATTTGAGGGATTGAGAAATGAAAACCAAACTAGTCAATTTGGTAAAACTTCAATAACCTAAGCTTATCTAATTGTGAGAAGAGTACATTTTATGTTCTTTGCCTTTTTCTAAATTGATGTTTCTGATGATGAGAAATTAGTTTAGTTTGCACTTTTAATGATTTGGTGAAGTATTTTATGATTTGTTTTTGAATGATGAAGTATGAGATATTGAGCTTGAGTGTCTTAAATATGTAGATACATTAATGTCTACACCAATGTATTTTTGCTGTGTTTATGTCTTATTCAAGTATTAGAGGGTGTTTGGTATTGATTTTTGGGGTAAGAATTGATTTTTGAATAGTGATATGATAGGAAATGTGTGGTTGAAAAAGGAGGAAAAATTATTGATGTGATGAAAAATATTATTTTATTGAAGAATGTGTGGTTGAAAATGAGAATTGATTGAGAATTGATTTTCAAAATCAATACCAAACACCCCCTTAATTTGTTAGAGCAATATTTTTCATTATGTGATAATTGCTTATAATTGTTGTAGTGTCGTTTTTTGGGTTTTACAGATGAAGTGTCATTTCGTTGATCATAAATGAATAAAGCATCACTCAACCTATCAGCCTTAGATAAACATTGAACACGACTATCAAAAGTCTTCTTCTGTGGTTTGAGCCTGCTCTTAAGCATAGTGCCTAACCACTCCATTGCTGCTGACCTGTTGCAACATTTTCTTGTGAGAGGGAAGATATCAGAGGTAGATACTTTCTTGATGAGCTTTCTAAAGAAGGTTTGCAGCCTTTTACTGCCTCGTATACCATGTTTATCGAAAATTTTTTTGAGGCTGGAAATGTGGGGAAAACAAAAGCATTCATGGAAGATATGGTAGATAGGGAGGTGGAATCTGAAGTTTGTGCTTATGATTCAACGATCTTAGACTAAGTGAACAAGGAAACTTTGCAGCAAGCCGACAGCGATGGAGTGGTTAGGCACTATGCTTAAGAGCATGCTCAAACCACAGAAGAAGACTTTTGATAGTCGTGTTCAATGTTTATCTAAGGCTGATAGGTTGAGTGATGCTTTTATTCGTTTATGATCAACGAGATGACACCTCATCTGTAAAACCCAAAAAGGCACTACAACAATTGTAAGTAATTATCACAGAATGGAAAAGCCTGCCTTAACAAATTAATATTTGAATAAGACTTGCAAATATAAACATAGCAAAAATGCACTGGTGTAGATGTTAATGTATCTACATATTTAACACGCTCAATATCTCATACTTCATCATTCAAAAATGAATCATAAGATACTTCACCAAATCACTAAAAGTGCAAACTAAACTAATTTCTCAACATCAGAAACATCAATTTAGAAAAAGCAAAGAACATACAATGTATTCTTATAACTAATAAGCTTAGGTTATTGAAGTATTACCAAATCGACTAGTTTGGTTTTCATTTCTCAATCCCTCAAATTACCTAGGATCAGGATGGACGTTCAATCATCTTCACAGGGGCAAGGCCGAGAAACCACCATCTCTTTTCATTTCATGGGGTGAAGGGTTCTTATAGGAGTCTGTACGGTCAATGTTTCAGAAGGGCCATCCATATATATGTGCCAAATCTCATTCAAAACGTAGCCCGATCTAAGACCAAAAATACAAATGACCATGTACCATATATGTTCTTCCTCTAGCCATTTCCATATCCTTTGTTGCTTTCACATGTAGAGGATTAGTTAGATTTTATTTTGAAAAATAAAAATATTTATCACACCTTTAACATGAAATTGTAAGATACGAGCACTCATTGAAAGTTTGTTCTAAGGTAGGCACCTCAGGGCACTTAGCATACAAATGAGAAACTAGCGCGTGACACTATTGGCATGTTGCATGTGTAATATCATTTCCTACTTGGTTTGAAGCCCATCATAGAAGGAAACATGGAGCTGCATTGACCAGAAATAAATGATGTGCGATTTATCAAAATAAAATTTTCGTTAACAAAGATAGACATTTAATATCAAAGTAATGAATCATTCATTGAAAAATTGTTCAATCATAGTCATATTCCAACAGATTTTTAAACAAATCTTTTGCTCTCTATCACCAAAAGTGAGCAACCAGGATACAAAATAAATCCAAAGATATATTTCTCAAATTCACGCTTCCTCTATCTTCAAATCTATAAAAAGAATATAAAATCTCTTTCAATAAATTAAAGAGATGAGTCTCACATATTTTATACACAAAATTGAAATAAAATAGACCAAACCATATCTAAGCAGATAGAAACATTTATTAATCAACTCATATAGTTCAGAGTATGATACCATTCAAACAGAGAGCGTAAGAAATTGCTCATCAGAAAAAATCCAAAAACATAGAATCTCTCTTTATAAATTTGAATTCTTATGTCAACTAATTCAATTTTAAAAATTATAAATGAAGAAAGTGATACCGGGGGCAGTTATCATCAGGTGGAACAGGATCAAGGGCGAAAAAGCTAAACTAGTTACCAAATGGCGGGAAAAAGCGGAATGAGATTTGGGAAAGCAGTTTGAAATGAGGTCAAGTTAGGCTACGTGAGTTAGGTCATTTGTTTTGTTTGGCAAAAATTGTGATGTTTCAAAATTTTCTGTGAAATTTTTGAGTTTCTGAAAATATGAAAAGAAAATGAATAGTGAAACAATATTCCTCTCCGTCTATTTATATTAGGAGGGACGAGATCATATTGTGAATGTGTGCTCGGGATGTATTTCTTCTTTGATTAGAAATTTTTGCCAAGTATATAAAAGCATAATAAGCCCCCGTTTGAGCCCCTATCATATAATATCATATCCTTTTCTCTCTCTCTCTCTCCTACTTTCAACCACACAATATTCCATAAACTAATACTACACATATACCAAAAATTTTATCTTCTTTTTCAACCACACATCCTCCAAAAAACCTATTCCAAAAACTCTTTTTTGAAAAAAGAGGGGCTCAAACAAGGCCTAAATAAAAAAGAGAAATAAAATTTCGTATTTTGTCTAGTGAATTTCAGATCGTGTTTGGTAAGTAATGGAGATAAGACTGAATTTAAAATGACAATTATTAATAAGGTCTTATCTATTTTAATATTGTTTCAAAACCAGCACTAATTTTAGGCCTTGCAAAGAACAGTGAAGGATATGAGTGGGTGTCTCCTGACGAGAGCCATATTAAAAAGTAAAGGTAAGAGTCCAGTCCTTCTCTGATTATGTACGCATACTTTTACTTCTACCCCTTTTTGCATTATCCTGACGAGTCTATTTCTGAGTTTCTTCTAAGTGCTCCTTCCTTTAACTGCTTCAAAAAGGGAAGTCCCCTGAAGATGTTGACTTTTCCTTTTGCGACAAGCCTTGATCTGTTCCATATATTAATTTTGTTAACAGGGTGGATGAGGTTAAAGCTCTAGCAGAGGCTAATGATCTTTGTATCGGAGGTGACTGTATTGAGATGTTGCTGCAAACTTCTGGTATTCTTGAAGTCATATTCCGTATGTGAAGGTTGCAACTCTTCCCTCACCCCCCTCACCCTAACTTCTCACATTCTGTACTCCGTAGGTTTCTCATTCTCACAGAACTTGTAACATTTCCCATGTATTTGCTCGGATGACACCTGAGCAAAAGAAGCTCATCATTACTACTTTTAAATCGGTGGGGAGGGTAACACTGATGTGTGGTGATGGAACAAATGATTGTGGAGCTTTGAAGGAGGTATTACATAATTAAAAGTCATAATGCAACTATTAGACATGCGTTGGTTTCCTCATTATAGTGTGCGCGCCAGAAAGTTTTGTTAATTGATAATTTTTATCCTTGTATAAGGTATAATTGCTAAAGCTTAGGTGGGCTGTCACATTCGTCGTTCAAAATGGTAGGCATTTTAGCCTGGATTATGAAGGTTACACACGTAAAAGAACCAAATTCATGCTTCGTTCACTTGAGTAAGAACCAGGTTCTCACTACAAGAAGCTAAAGCTGCACCTCTGTAAGATTTGATGAAGCAAAGAACAAACTCTCTCTTTGGCCAACACTTGAAACAATAAATGAAATATGGAAAACAATCAAAACATAGGGTATGAATTACACATGCTTATTTAGGATTATACCTCAACAATATAAGAAAGTCTGTTACTTTGTGACTTCCTATATGCTACGCGAAGCTGCACAAGCATTTGGAAGGATAAAAAAGGTTTCTCATTTATTTCTTCTTGTGAAAGAAACCTAAACAAAAATGTCGCCTGCTTACAAGCCTTCCTAATTTCCTTGTTACGAACTTTAAGCAAATATACGGTCCTTTTAATTTTGGATGTATCAGCATTAAGAGTTTTCACGAGTAGAATGTTTTAGGATAAATAGTTTATTTTATATTTGTTTTCTTATGCTTTTGTTGACTTAATATTTATGTTTTACAGGCACATATAGGAGTAGGCCTCCCCATTGTAAATTTCCCAGTGACAGTTCAAAAATGGATATGGCTCTTCAAACATCATAGCTACTTCAATGTTGGAATCAGTACGGAGTAACCAAGCTCTGATTTTCTTTTAGGAATATTGTTTATGGGGATGCATCTAGGACATCACCATTTCAAGCAAAGTTTGCTTCTATTGAACCTATCACGGCCTTAATTAGTCAAGGTCGGAGTATCCTAGTCATTAATCGCCAGATGTGGAAGATTATTTTCCTTTGAAGTGCCTGCTTATTGAGTATGGTGTACATAGTTGACGTGAAAATGGATATTATTCATGCTACAATTAGTGGAGTTTCTGCTGCTGCTTTATATCAGTTTAGCATGCGTGCTCGGCCCCTTAGTAAGCTCTCAGCTGAGCGGTCTCATTCCAACGCGAGCACTTGTTTCTTCCTCTCGCTCCTAGGCCAATTTGGAGTTCATCTTTTGTTCTTGATTTCTTCTGTTAGAGAGGTTGAAACATACATGCCACGTGAAGTTATTGAACACCAAAACTCAGATTTTCATCCTGACCTCGTGAGTACAGTTTCATGCATGTGATGTTCCTGTTAGCCACATACACTGAACTACGTGGGCCATCCTTTCAATCAGAGCATCTCAGAGAACAAACAATTCTTGTATACACTTGTGGCCTCTGTTGTTTTTTTTAGTGTTATAATCTCTGGAATATTCTGGGACTTGAATGAATGGTTGAAGTTAGTACCTCTGTGACTCTGTCCGTAGCATTGAGAGGTAAGTTGATGATCCAGGGTTTTCTTATGTTCATTTGTTGCTACTTGTGGGAAAGATTGTTGAGGTATGCCTAACCTGGTAAGATGCCAGATTTGGAGGAAGGTTGTAGCAGCCAAAACGAGAAGCATCAGAGATAAGCTAAGGCAACTTCTTTGACATCAAAACGAGGTTATTTGTATTGTAGGTTGATCATAAAATGATATTATGCACGAACTTAAGATTTCTAGAAATTATACGATGCAGCACAAGCTTTTAAGTTTTATATTTCTTGCCAGCTTTTAATTATTATGTTGGTTAATTTTTAGGTTAGAATTTCTGGTAGGGACGCAATAATTGTTGGAAACTTGGGGAATACAGTAAAATGAAAAAGAATTACGAGCAAAAAAGACTGAAAATACAAATCAAATGTGGATGGAAATTAGAAAATTTTAGAATAAAATCGGACCACCTCTTTTCCTAGAAGTTTTTCTTTTTGGTCGAGCAGTTGTATTTTCTTTGAAACATTGATTGCGTGAGTTAAGCATCATATTCCGTGTGTATGTAATTGTTCAATGACGCAGTTTTAGATCTTAAAATCTTGGATGTGAGTTAAGAATCCTATTCAGTATTTTCTTCACTCTAACGACTGTAATCCCTTGTTATATATTTTGTATCGTGTATTGGGAGTTGACAGACTATGATCTCAACTAGTTTAGCAATATCCCAATTTAAATTTAAATTTGAAGAAATAACTTTCTGTTGTATACATGTGTTATTTTACTATAACGATATGATACTTTCTTTTCGCAAACCTCCCAATGAGCAGAAATTGTCATTCTAACTTTTCTTGAGGGATTCTCATCAATCCCCCTCGGGAGGAAAGAGGAGGAGCGGGTGTACGTTACCTCATCCCTTTCTTCATTAGGAATGGTAGGATGGAAAACAAAATCCGTAATCTATACGAATCAAAAATGAAAGGAAGAGTCTCTTTTCCTCCCATTGCCAAGGAGCCTCGGCTTCTTGAATTGATATGCTAAGAAAACTGCAATCAATATTATCTGCAATTTTCTTGTATAAATAAGTAGGTTCAATAAAGGATCATTTAAAACTGGTATAAAATAAGAAAAAATGACCGAAAAAAAATATTTAAATAAAATGCTTGGAGTAAAGATCGGTTCATCTTTTTAAGCCCTTGTTTGAGCCCCATTTTGGAGAAAAAAATGTTTTTTGATATACTGATTTTGTGATGTGTGGTTAAAAAATAAATTTTTTTATTTACGTGTAAAATTATTTTATTAGAGAATGTACGGTTGGAAATGAGTTTTGAAAAATAATTTTTAAAAAAAAAATGGGGCACAAATAAGTGCTAACCCAAAATGCTTCTTTCAAATTTTACGAAGAAGGTAAAAATTAAGAAAATTACTTTAGTTAAAAGAATAGTTTAGTTTGAATTAATATTCAATTAAAATTTCAAATCAAAGTCAACAATTAATTTTAACCACACAATTCATAGGATCCACAACTTCTCAACCACATATTTTATTAACTTTGATCAAAATCTATTAAAAATCTGATTTTAATATCTACCAAACAAATAAAAGATTTTTTTCAGTCACTCAGATAGTTAGCCTAGTTAACGTGAACTAACGACCATACCATCTATTCCTTCTAGTTGGCCTCTTATTTTAGCTATGTCACAACATTTTTACTATGAAGAAAAATAAGATTAAGGTTAAAAGGAGCAATTTGATTATTTATTTATTTATTATTTGCTGAAATTAGGATTATCTCTTATGTGAAGAATTTCATTTTATCTTGAACACGACGTTATTTATATTCAGTGACTGTGTCTATGTACATTTTTATCCTTATTTATATCTAAATGTGTATTGAATTTCTTGCTACTTTCGTACTACCTGAGTTGATTGCATCCCATCTTTGCAACGTCAATTTTAATATAATGAGTCTCGTTTGATGTCTTCCAGGGGGAAAATAAATAATAAAAAAGGAACAAACAGGAAAAATAGCTACAAAATTAAGTTATTAAACTCTTAAAAATAGGCACCACCTCCAACGTCATGAACTTACAGGCAGACGTACCAATCCAATGTTTACTAAAGCGTGTAACTAAATCCAGTCCTAGCACATTCATGCATCAGTATGCATAAACTTTTGAGAGAAACCGTCAAATCTACAACCAGCAAAACATATGTTTCGGACACTGCTTCATCAATCTTAGTTACATAGAAAAATTCAGTGCGAAACCTTTCTTCATTCTTGCCTCTTCTGGTTTTTTTTTTTTTTTTTTTTTTTTTTTTTTTTTTTTTTTTCACGCTCGTAGCTTAGGAATAATGGGATCAATGAAAGCATGATGCATGGGATCAGCAAGCCAGAGTTTAGCAAGATGATGATGAGATGTAGTAAGCCGGTGAATCTCTTCCATGAGCCAGATGCTGGCTTCGGCTTTAGAAGGATGGATTATGGTATCCAATGGAATTTGTTCGTCCTTGCCTCCAATCCTGGACTGATCCCATTGTCTTAAGCAAACATTGGTAAGGTAGTGCAGAGGTTGTTCATATAACTGTTTCAAGGATTGTCCCAGTCCCATCCACGATGTAAAGGGAATAAGGGAGCCACGCAGAGTTGGTACAGGTATCAGGTTCATATATTCTTGGTACACGTCTGCTCTTCTGAGCAGCCAATCTGCATTACAAAGTCAGTTTATGTATTTTGATTGTCATAACCAAAGAATTAGAACAGAATAAAAAGTAATATTGTAATTCATGAAAATGCAGGAAGATTAAAAATCAAAGCATCAAGTGACACTGTGACAGGTTTGCCTTCAGCGGTCATAACGATAAATATTTGAAGCAACAAAATTGCTGATAATAAGGTTTCAAAACATTGATTCACATCAACAAAAGATCTATCTATCTTAACTGACTTGGAACACGATTTCATCTAGCATCTAATTTACATAGTTACAATCCACACATATGCATATAAACTCCGAAAAATGGACCTGTCATTTTAACATGGATTTCTTTTATTCGTTTTTCTTTTGGGTGCTGGTCAACTAACATATAATCACCACCTTTGAATAGAGATCGTATAATTCGTTCGATAGGGATAATGTTCATGAAGATAGCCAAGGGATCAGAAAACCGCTGAACCCTCAAGCGGGAAACAAAACAACCACACAATTTATTAACACAAGCGAAAGAAGAAATAGATCTCTTGATGCATGCTAGTTTCTATTACATATTAAATGGAGCTAGCACAGACAGATGAGACTCTAAAAGGTCTCAGATTGAAATATCTTTCCATAGATACGAGTTGTGTACAAAAACACAACCAAAGGAAGCCCACATCTGAAAAATGAGATGCCTACCTTGCAATTCCAAATGCCTTCTGGTAAGTGCATAAATGCCTACAAGAGCCACATGCATTCCCACATGTACAATGAGCTTATGAAGAGCATACTGCATTTAATTTGCAGTGCAGTACTAAAAATTGTTTCCTGTACCAATAAAAAATCTACGGTGGTCTACTTAACAAAAAATGTGTCTTGCAAACAGACTTTCTTATTATGCAAGAAATTAAGAAGATGGAGTAGATTTGGCTACTCATATATGGTTGTTTAAAGAAAAAACAAAACTTTTTGATCAGAAAGTGTTTTGGAACAAAGCAATAAAATGCATAATTGTATACTACAGAAAAAGTTTATAATACACTGAAGAAGTTAAAAGTGTAGCAGCCTACTTAACGAAAAGAAGGAAAAAGATTAATAACTTGTTTCACTATTTTTTGATACTATAAAAGATAGATACCTTTCTGTCAATAAATATAAAATAATAATAATAATAACACCTTCAAGCTATAACAAAGTAGAAAGATGGTTATAGTTATGTGCAATTAAAGTAATCATGAGGTCACAGTAGCACAATACAAAGAGTGCCATTGATTAAATTCTTTTGTTTTTGAATTTTCAAATTAACCTATATTTGTTCATTAAATATTGAAGTGTTACTAGCAAGTTAAACCATAGTTATTGATTAACAGGTACCAAAATCAAGTACCATTCATTCTTTTTCATAAACATGATTCAGTTCAAAAATTTGCCAGTGTACTTCACCGTAATTTATCTATTACAAGCACATACAGATGATATCTATCAACATATGATAATCTAGCGCAATGAATGGGTTAAGAGCTAGTTAGGTATCAAATTAGGTTTTCCAACCCGGAATGGAGATTTAAAATTTGTATACCAAAACATGAGCTACCCTAGAAATGCTTGAAGAAAGCAGAAAATTTCAAATGACAAACAATAGGATATTCTCCAGAGCTGCCTGGCCATGTCATCAAGGAACGAGCCCCAAACTCGAGAGTGAAACGGATGGTATTAGAAATTAGGTTGGAAGGGAGCAACTAAAGTCAGGAAAGCACATATCAGGAGCAACACATCAGCTCTCAAATTTCTCTTGCCTGTTCTCTATCTGGGATGCATAATTTTTTTTTTTTTTGGACTATCTGCCGTAAATTTAAAAATCCATGACCGAGTTACAGTTACAATGAATGAGCAAAGGAATTAAAATGTTCCTGGCCTTTGGTTTGTTGCTTTCACAACCGCTAAGTTTGAATCTTGATTAAGCGCTTTTCTCCGCTCTCTAATGACATGCCTTATGCAAGTCATTAGCCACCGACCTAGAGAACTCACCTACCCATGTAGCATGACAAGATTGTTTATTGCAAGTTTATTACAATATTTACGGAAGTGTACTAACAATGTCCTTATATAGGTATGTTGGCAAGCTTTTTACCTCCTTATATTGTGCTGATGTTGTATATCTTAGCTTGCCGGCAGAATGTGTGGGTAAGACTGCCTTGGGGTGTCTCGAAACCTCAAGGGCAAAACCGGGCGATCCGTTACACGTGGTATCAGAGCAGGTCCGCTCCAAACGTTGTATTGTTGGTTATCCAAGACTAATGGTGTGCCTTCCTGCGGATAAGATTTTGGGACAGCCAACATGTGGCAAAGCGGTTGGCAAGCAAGGGGATCGAGGATGGAAAGCATTGAAGATGATGGATGTTGGAGCATGCGTTATGTAGTTTTGCCTACTGCATGAACGCTTGTTTCGCAAGGGCATGACCAAGGCATTGTTGCAGAAATTGAATAGTGGGAGCATTTGCGGGTATACTTCGACATGCGTGGTGATGCAGCAGCCAGAAGAAGAAGAGTCGTCCGCTCAGGAACTAATGCAGAGCTGCATATGGTGAAGGTGGAGTATACAATGCATGAACAAGTGAAGCACACGTCCACTACGAGGGCGTTAGCGAATTAAGTGGGAAAGTGAGTCACGAACCTAGAAAACTCTCCTACCCATGTAGCATGGCAAAATTGCTTATTGTGGGTTTATTGCTATATTTTTGGAAATGCACTAATGATGTCTCTTATACAGGTATGATGACAAGCTTTCTACCTCCTTATATTGTGTTGATGTTGCATATCTTAGCTTGTCGGCTGCATGTGTGGCGAAGCCTGCCTTGGGATGTCCCGAAACCATAAGGGCCGAACGGGCGATCCATGGGAGTGACTTAAGTCCTCCCAGATCGCAGCCAATCCTTCCCGACGATGGCTGCAAAACAACGCAGGCAGGGCCTTTTGGCATAACGAAACTTCTTGCGGCAGGACACACAGGCAAATTGTACAAACAGAATGCAAGCAAACTACACAGGTAGAACACAGACGAGGGACGCAAGCAGACTGTGTTGGCAGAACGCAGGTAGCTATGCTAGCACGAAAATGAGGATTCTCTAAGTCAAAAATCACCATTTTGAGGAGGAGAAATACTATAGACTGCAGCTGGTTGTTTTGGGGACGCAAGTGGGCAACTTGGTCAACTTGTCCCACTTGTACAACTTGTCCCCTTGTATAGGAATTGTAGAGATTCGTCACCTGATGCCAACCAGCATGAGGTTGGAAAGGGACATGCAACTTGCAACCAATGAGGACCCTTAGATCAAAATTAATCTTGGCCATTGATTCCAAGACAACTTGCAAGCTTTTGCCTATAAATAGAGATGTAGTCTCATTAGTAAATGATATGGAGTGAAGTGAGTTGAATACTTAAGAAAGATTGTAAGGTTTTCTTTTATATACAAAGAGAGTTCTCCTAAGCTTTCTTGTTTTCCTTGTATTTTCTAATTCAAATCCTCTACTCAAAGTTATTATAATTTAGCCTCATCGGTTAGATTATTTGTAAGTGTTGAAAGACCGACTTAACGTATTCTCGTGAGGGACGAGAATTGTGAAACTTTAAGGCCGCACGATTCTAATGTAGGTGTACCCTACCCATGTAACATGGCAAGATTGCTTATTACGGGTTTATTGTTATATTTTCGGAAGTGTACTAATAATATCCCTTATACAGGCAAAGTTTAAAAAAGCGAAACTTAGTACTGAGGCGATTTTTCGTTATGAGGCGAGACGTAAGCCTCGAGGCGGATTGAGGCGTAAGCCTCATAAAAAACAAAAAAATGAAGTAAAAAAATTATAAAATAATACAAATAAATAAAATAAAATAAATTTATGTAAAAGAATTTAAGTAAAAGAGTTATAAAGAAATACAAAAAATTATTGCATCACATATATAAGTAAGTTTGGTTTTTTAATGGAGTGTGAAATGGTAAAATAATTAATTTACATAAAATTTTACAATTTTTTTTGGTTAAAGAATAAAGTTGGGAAAAAAATTAAATATATGCTGTAAAAGAAATTTTACAAAATACAGCATATATTTAATTTTTTGTAAAATTATATAAAAGAGATTATTACACAAATTAAAATACAACATATATTTAATTCCCAAAAATTATACACTTTTCATTTTTCAGTCAAAGATGTTATTGGGCTCAACAAAAAGATATTTATAATTTTATATTATATACAACCACAGGTTCGGTCTTCTTCTTGGGCTTACTTTCATTTATTCTCTCTCGGTCATCTCCTTCTTCTTCACACAAATTCGATCTTCTTCTTCACACAAGGTCAGAAGTTCTCACTTGTTTCTTCTTCCAGTCTCCTACTGGTTCACTCTCCAATTCTTAAATCCCTCTTCACCAACAAAATCTCAACAAATTAAACACAATCAATTGAAAACCCAAATTTTAAATGAGGCGCACGCCTCATGCTCCGTGAGGCGCGAGCCTTGAGGCGTGCGCCTCAGCCACAGAGAAGTGAGCCTCATGTAGTTTAGCCTCACAAGACCTCCTCGAGGCATGGACCATACGCCTCATGGTGAGGCGTGCCTTGAGGCACGCCTCACCACGCCTTTTTAAACCATGTATACAGGTATGATGACAAGCTTTCTATTTCCTTATATTGTGTTGATGTTGCATATCTTAACTTGCCAGCCGCATGTGTGGGAAAGGCTGCCTTGAGGTGTCTTGGAATCTCAAGGGCCAAACGGACGGTATGTCACAACTGCTTTGAAAGACCTTATAAACATATAAGTCAAGCAGGTGAGTCTCCTAGCAATGGGAAGAAAGGGGAGTGGGCAAAAGAAAAGGACAGTGACAGACCTCTGATATACATAACCTATTCTAGAATGACCCAGAAGATGGATTGACTAATAGCTAGACATAACAAAATCTGGTAAAGAGGAGGGAGATGACTAGACTTAGATTAGATCCATAAATAAGGGTAAAAGCTAGCAATAGAGGGGGCAATTATTGAGTGAGTAGAAGGGAGACCTTTAGGAGAGTTTTAGCCCTCTCGAATGGCTAAGGTTTCTTTTCCAATTATGTAATTTTCCCTAGTTTCGTCAATAAAATACTACACTTATTTTCTAGTTCTGATATTGTTCATAAACTGCAGCTGGAACCCTATCAATTGGTATCAGAGCAGTAGATCCTAATGGCTCAAACAACGCCAAACAGCAAGGTGGAAGTCATGGAGAAGGAGATGAAGGGATTAAAATTTGAGTCGTAGCACTTACCAGGAATAGAGAGGTCACTGGAACAACTAAAACAGAGCATGACAAAGATGTTGCAATTAATGGAAGAAATCCCAAAAAATATGGTTGCCTTGTTCTCCCTAAGGCAACAATGAAATGGGTACATAGAGGAGAGTGGTCACAAAGTATTAAGGAAGTCTTAGTTTCCTCTGTGCAGGAATTTTTTGAATCAGAATTGTCGTTGCCCAACAAACTGGAGAAGATGAAAGACTACGAGGGAAAAGAAATATATGAATAGGCTTACAAGTGGGGCTGAAATTCTTATGGTAAAACCTGTGGGCCTAGTTTTGGAGATGGCCCAACAAGGCTGCAAAGATTCACTTAATCAAACCCTAGGTGAAATGGGCCTAAATAAAGAAAAGAGAGATGACCCAATACAATTACTTCCCAAATTCTCGATCACTATTCAGCAATTTTCTGGGTCTGAGTTGCAATTGAAGAAGGGCTAAAGCCCCCATGGCGATGAAAAATACACCAGTGGCCAATGCTGCAAGAAGAATGAACGACAGGTCCATGAACTTTTGTGGATGGGGGTGACAGGCTTCGGGGTTTTAATGGACACTATCAATGGGAGTGGATCCACTAAATAAGATGATCGGTGATAGGAAAACAACTGAGCTAGACTTTTTGATGGCTGAATTTACAAAGGTATCTGGACGAAGGGGAAAAACTCTAATATGGAGTCATTGCATAGAAGTTCACCTATAATAGCGAATAAGAAGTTAGGATCCCTAACATCTATTGGCATAATTGCTTCCACATCTGGACTTACATCTCAAATAGCATCACGTGTGTCTGGCTCTGGAATTCTAAATGCTAGGCTTGCAAGTGCAACATCATCTGGGTTACTAGTCCATATGGTATCATCTTGGAAGGTTGGTGTTACTTGGGGAAATCTGCAAAAAGTGGCAGCCCGTCTTGGAATATAACCTCCACAGCGTGAAGTACTAATTCTGCAACACTTCCCCAACTTTCACCTAGAGGACAAGGTGTCTTTGGAATCCGGGGGTAATGATGGACCTCTAGTATGCCTCACCTATTTTAGGAGGACCCAGAAGAAGGATGGACTACCAGCTGGCTAGGCATAACAGAATCTGGTAAAGAAGGGGGAGATGACTAGACTTAGTTAGTTAGATGAGAGCTATAAATAAAGGTAGAAGCTAGCAATAGAGGGGGAAATTATTGAGTGAGTAGAAGGGAGACTTTTAGGAGAGTTTTAGCCCTCTCGAATGGCTATGGTTCTTTTCCAATTCTGTAAATTTCCCAATTTTTATCAATCAAATACAACACTTATTTTCTAGTTCTGATATTGCTCAGAAACTACAGCTGGAACCCTATCAGAAGGAAAATCCATGGACCAACCCCATCATCTCCACCCTGTAGGAACTATGAGATTACCCCAAGGGTGCCTTTGGCATCCAGGGGTCACCAACCGATATGAGGAGCAAAGCGCTGTTCGCGGTACAACCACTATACTACGATATTATTTTTGATCGTCGCTGATTCTAATTCAATTGTGATAATAGCCAAAAAGCAAGCAGCAGTTATAGCTACAAGGAAAACAAGGTTGATAGATGATGCAGAGACAAATAAAGCCAAAACTGACCTGCATTTCAATATCAAAACATATTTTCATTACCTTCAGATGTTAATTCCTTGGTAGTTTGATCCATAGAATAATCTGCATTGGGCTGCTTGCACTCTTCAACATCATCATCTGCAGGGGAAGAAGAGTCCCCAGAAGAAACCTCCACCTGCTCTGGCATTGCCCTATTCATCATAACTATTATACGTAGTCACATCAAAAAGTAGTCATGCGTAAGTTAATAAAAGCAGAGGGACTTTGTATACAAACTAGATGACACTGAAAGAAAAATGAGTAAAGCAAATCCTGATTTAAATTGATTGATCTGATCAAATACAAAGGTAAATACATATATGTATAATAAACAGAAAGTACCAATCATGGTTGTTAAAAGGTATGCCTCATGGCAAAGCAAAGAGAAATCCCTTTTTGATAATGTTGAAGCATGGTTCCTCAATAAGTAAAGCATGAGGCACAGAAACGGTATGCTTTATTAAATTGTTCAGTTAATTATAATATTTTTCATCTGTACCATTGATTTTGTGTTAGTCTGCCATGCGATGAGCTGCTGAAACTTGAATTGCGTGATAAAATGCACATGAATAGTTTAAAAACTGATTTTTCTTACTTTCAAAGAGTTTGTATAAGCCTTTGCTGAGAAGAGAATAATTGTTTCCAGAGATCCATTAAAAACTTTTCAAGTTTCTATTATTTTTATTCTGTTCTACATGCCATGCTTAATCCAAGCAATTGTTGCATTTTCTAAGAAATAAAACACTATCCAATGCATAACCCCACTCCTGCAGTAATGCAAGCCAGCCCCCAGAAAGTTTATAGCCATACTACAGAAAAGCTCGAGCAAAATGAGCAGGTTACAAGGTCAATAATCTACCAGATGATGAAAGCCGGGCAGAAGCTACTAGAGATCTCTATCCCAAACAGATATAAGAAGCAAGTGCAGCTCATCGGGGTTTCTAACTATAGAAAGAAATACAAGTAAACAAATATGGTAAGTCAGTCTAAGGACTTCTCGTTGACACACTGTCCTAATATGCTGCTTAACTTTGCTGCCTCTGAACCTAAAATTAGCTAACACCTTTCATCACAATGTCAAATGTAACAGGATTCAAGAAATCAAGAAATCCCATATCAAAAACACTAGTTTGTAGAAGTAGAATTCAAGAATAATCTGCTCTTCTAATGTTATCAATATACTTCATCAGAAGGACAATTCAGTTCCTTATCTTTAGTCTTGATTTCTACAAGAGAAAATCTCTAGCCTAGACATCTCAGAAAGTCCAAGTGCCCGATGAAGCGTGAAAATAATATCTATATCCTGAAGTGTGAGAGTAAGAAACCATTTTTGTATTATAGAAGCAAATAAATAAGAGATTATAATACAAATTCATATATATCTGATTACTGTTCTTTAAGCAACTCAATTCCGCCATAGCAAACACTCTTCTTTGAACCAAAAAGTGACGAGCAAATGTCACTGTTAGCAGGGAGTTTAAATCACTCATCCAAGTTTAACGAGCAAATTCACTCATCCAAGTGCTAAATAAGGGATGCCAAAATATTATAGAAAAAAATAAACAATGAACAAGGAGGGAGCACTGCAAATACAAAGTTGTGCCGCCGGAATGTAACACCGTGGGCAGTGGAATCTGGAGTGCGTCTTCCGCCAGTTATGCTGCCGGAATTTTCTACTGGAATGCCTTCTGAGTGCCGATTTTTGCAGTAGGTCGGTTGATTTTTAGAGAGTCAAGGATTTAATAATAATTGCAATATTGGGATCGATTAGGAATTTAGGCGTCAGTGTGGTCTTGGATGGGCTTCCAGAAAAAATCCAAAGACTTGAGATAGGATTTGGGCTGATGTTACGAATAAAGGGGCTAGCGGGCTCAATTTTATATGGAAAAAAATTTCATAATTAAGAAGTTGACCATCACCTACCTATTTCAAAATTAAGAATTTTCAAATTTTAAAAATTAAATATTTATTTATGATCTAATTAATTAACTACATATTTTATCAATTAAGAGTCTGTTTGGTGGGATTTTGGAATGTGTAGTTTTGGAAAAAAACACATTTTTTTTAAAAAATGGGGCCCAACTATAAACTTAGCATTATTAGTCCTTATGATATATTTTTGGTAGAGTACCATATTATTGAAGAATTGATTGTTGCGACAACAACTCTTCGAGGTGTATACACATAAGGATTGCAATGGGGCGGATTCGGGGCGGACATTTCCATTCCGCCCGACCCCGCCTTAGATGGGGCGGGGCGGGGCGGGGCGGGGCGGGGATGGGGTAAGAATTTGCCGAGTTTGTTGCCCTTTTTAATTTATTTTTTTTTTATTTTCAAAAATTCGAGTTATGTTATTATTTAAATTTGAAAGTTTAATCCTTAACCCAAAATCTAAAAGTCATTCTATATATTTTAAATTTTTTTTTCTAATTTTTTCGATCAAAATATTAACATACTTTGATTAATTGGTATAAATCTTTCATAAGTAAAAAAATATTTATTTAACTATCATGATTCGTAATTTCAGATTATATAATTTAATTATAATAAAAAGATTGAATGATCGAATTTATAAATAATATAAACAATTGTTAGTTATGTAAAATTTTAAATTGATAATTGTATAATATAATTGTTGGATTAGAAACATGTTATAAAATTGTAAATACATTCAACAATATTTTAAAACTAACCATTTATTAAAATTCTATTTTTAATTTTTTTTTTTTACGGGGCGGGGCATCCTCACCCTGTCCAGCCCCGTGACCCGCCATGGGACGACCCCTTACATCCCGTCCCATCCCGTCAATCCGTCGGGGAGGATTTTTTGGGTCCCATTAGGGACGGGGTCCCATCGGGTCGGGTCGGATTGGGACTAGTTAAATTGACATCCCTATATACACACACCTTCTATTATTTCTCAGTAATTATTATTTAATATATAAGTTCACGATTGGTCCTCATTTTTTAAAATTCATGTTTTCTCGAACTCATTTTAAACGATACATTTCATGAATTCACAATCAACTTTTTAATCACATATTTTATCAATTTTTATCCAAATTTAATAAAATAAAAATAAAAAAACTTATTTTTAGCTAAACCAAACCGTGGAAGTATTTTGGAAACATTTCACGATATAGATCATGTTTATAACCAAGGAAAAGAAAAAGAAGAAGAATGAATAAGATCCTTCAAACATTAGCTACATGAGAATTTCCAGAGTAAAAATTCCTAATTTCATATGCAAAGATCTTGAAACTGCTTCCAAAGACATTACAGAATCTGAAAATATTTCAAATATATATGAAATTCACATTCAATTGTCAGTCGAGCTTCTACATACATAGTTATTTCATACGTAATTTGTTAAACACAACTTCAACATTAAAAAAAATTAGTATCATAGTGTTGTTCATCTGTCCACGATCTTGTGGGTTAAGTTTACTTACGTTTGTGATCGACTGATTTTAAATTAATGCATTGAGTCAACAGAAAAATTCTAGTTAAAAGAAAAATAAAACCTGGTCGTGCAATAATTAATAATAATGAGGGTTATAAATATTTATGTAAATAATAAATAGTTAAGTGGGTTAAGTTTACTTACGTTTGTGGAAGATAAAATCTTGGTGAAATGCAATGATGCTTGCATATATACACATAAATTATGCAAGTGAAATGTGTGTGATTCGAGGACTTCAATTGGGATTTAGTTATTATCTTGATGGTTTGGGAATTAGTAGCAAAAGAATCGAACACATCGACTATTCTATTCCTATCTCTAGACATAAAATAGCGCGAACCACCCCTACTTCACTAAGTAAAGCTACAATATTAGAAATTAGTCAAGTGTTCACAGCAAAGACGTCTGAGGATTTTAACTTTGAATGAGTTGGAATGCATCGCATTCAACCATGCCATTCTGTAGCCCCCTATTCTTTGTGAAAATGAGTCCCTCTCTTATAGCCCTTGTTTGACACCCCCCCCCCCCCCCCTTTTTTTTTTTTTCTCAAAAATAGTGTTTGAAATAGTGTTTTTTTTAGAATGTGTGGTTGAAAAAAAAAAAAAAAATTCGATTTACGTTTAGTATTATTTTATGAAAGATTGTGTGGTAAAAAATATGAGAGAAAATATATGACAGGAAAATAGGCTCAAACAAGGGCATAAGAACCATGTTGTATTATCATCCTTTAAGGCAACGGTGGCCCACAAGAAAGATTTATGCGATAATGGCCTACAATCTCTCAACCCCATGAGACGTCGCTTAACCCTGCGAGACGCCCAAGATCTGAGCGAGCATAGCATATTATCGTCCTTTAAGGCAACGATTGTCAAAACAGTTAATAGGCAACTTTATCACATTCCACCATCAAAGAATCTCGGTTGCAAGCAGTTATATAACGGGAGTAAAGACAACAGTTTCTTGACGAAATGTATATCATGAAGAAAGTGAGTGGTTATAGGGTCACAAGCGATTTTTAGACAGTTCTACAAGAGAAACTACTCAAGGGGTATAAAAGAGCAAAGAGGACACAAAAGAAAGGATCAAACAAATCACTCTCAAACAGAGAATTATGTAATTTCATTTCTTTAAGTTTTTCATTGTCAACTTTAATTACTTTGTGTGTTTGTGCTCCTTGGAGACATTTCGTTTCTTGTGAATTATAATCTTTATAAATAAACACCCCTCGTTGGGATTTTGTTTCGAGATGTCGTTTTTCTTTACATAATCGTCTGAACCTTCTTTTAATTGTTAGCGAATTCCACACGAAAAATTGAATCGAAATGAACATAATTCAACTGCACATTTATAAATATTACTTGTTATTATTCACAATACTAGTGAGATTCACTACTATTTCTCTTTATAAATCATTTATAAATTTGCCAAATAGAAGCTTTGTAAATTACCACATTTTAATTACATTAAATGTCCATATTCTTTATTAATTGTCACATTTATCCTTAACTTTTTTCATCATATCCCAAATATTTAGTCTAATTTTGTATTTGTAATTTTTTGGATTGTGTAAAAACATGAGATGCTAACTTTTTTTTTTTTTTTTTTTTTTTTTTTTTTTTATCTACAGAGTCCATATATGATGAATATCATTCTAGCTGGCTACAAGGAGACGGGCCCTTCCCTCTACTTTATTGGCTACATCGCTTCCCTGCACAAGCTCGATAAGGCAGCGTTTGGTTATGGTTCCTATTTTACTCTCCACGATGAATAGGTACTACCGAAAGTAGAAAATACGAAAAAGAAGCAAAAAATAAATAAAAGATTAATTATAATATTATTGAATGATGACCATAAACCATGAGCACCTAGCACACATTTATTCCTATTTATAATAAAATAAGAATAACAACTCTCCACTATTTTGTGACTAATTTCTATCCAAATAATAGATAACAAATTCACAACTTGCATTTATCCTTTAATTTGAATTTAACAATCTTATCACTCCAAGATTTTCTGATCTTCTTATAACTTGTTTGATTCTCATCATTTTTGTTGTCAATTGTGTGACATTTCTAACACCGAAGAGACAATTGAAGAAGTTGTTGATTTGGTTGATAAGGTCATAATGGAAATGCGATCAAGGCTGGTCGTGATACCACCCAACTTTGTAATAAAAATTGTTGACAAGGATGGGGCGCGGGATTATTCTTGGCGTGAATCTATCAAGGATGCTCCGGTTGTTCATTGTTGCATCATGCGGGCTTTTCAAGCTTGTTACTAGTTTCTGAAGATTAAATTGTAGTAGATCTAATTAAAAACCGTATGGTTCTTGAAATCTTGTTATTGTTTTGTGATTGAATTCTTGAAATTTGATGAATTACTTCTGATTCTTATTTTCACCTTAATGCAATGAAACAGTTTCATGGTTGGGCAGTAAAATAGTCGTCAGGGATAATCATCAATGTATACAAGTAAATGCATGATGAGATTATTGTATAATATAGCATTTGTTTGGTATAGATTTTTTAAGAATTCATTTTATGAAAAGTGATTTTTTTTTTTTTTAATTTTTTTCTTTTTTGGGAGAATGCGTGATTGAGTGAAAACATTATGGGTTCACGTGCAAAATTATTTTATTCGAATAATGTTTAGTTGAAAATGAGTTTTACAAAATGAAAACCAAATAAAGGCTAAATAATGAGTTATTGAACACTTGGAATGAGAATTGACAGACGAGTTATGCTACATGTACAAAATTGGTTTACAAAGTTGGTTGACAAAATAACATCTACACCAATCATTTCAAAAACAAAATTTTAAATCATTTGAAATCAATAGCTTGAATTTTGCCAACACATTTTGTAACTCAACTTTTGTAACCTAACTTTGTACAAATGATTTTTCCCTTGACAGAAACTGCTGATTTTGAAAAAATAATTTCGTAGTTCAAAGTACCAAGGACGAGATGCCTGCTCGAAACTGTAGAGTGATTTGTGAAGCTTGCAGACATGATTCAGAAGCCATATATTAAGAACCTCAGTATTCGTACCATGAAAATATTTCTAGATTAATGACCATGTAACAAAAAAAATTCGACAGTGGGTCCATCGAGTAATCCGCTTGTGTCGAATTTCTTTTGTTCAAAAGACTGTCGACAATCACAAATTTTGGCCAAAAAGATGGCCACCTTTTTAAAATTTTATTAAGAGTAAAGTTGACATTTTATAGATGACCGACAATCACAAATTTATAGTGATTAAGGAATTAGCTGTACATTAGTTGTACATTAATTAAGAGTAAAGTTGACATTTTATATATTTACAAGTATTAGCTGTACATTAATTTGTTCTGATTAAAGACTTAAAATCTGTTAAAAATAAAAAAAGGAAGAGAATCGACAGATTCTCCATTTAATGCAGAAGCTCTTAATATCAATTCAAGTGTATGAAGAAGGTGAAAATCGAGCTTGGGAGGTGCAGATTTAGCACAACAAAATGGTGGTTTCAATATGGGGGAAGAAGGTTGTGAATATAGACATTAAAACATAAAGACAATAACAATAAACATATACATTGTTGTCCTATTAAAATGAAACCTCTAAAAGAGCCCCACGTGGCAACCCACGTGGAAGTCGATCAAAGAAGATGTTAAACTTTGACCAGGATCAATATAAGCCCAAGTGACAGTCACGTTAAGGTGCCTAGCCGAGGTCCTTAAGGTACCTAACCTAGGTCTCTAAGGAGCCTAGCCGAAGTCCCTCAAGATGTCTAACCGAGGTTCTCCAAAAGGCTAGCCGAAGTGCCTAACCGAGGTTCTCCAAGTGGCAAGCCGAAGTCCCTTAAGGTGCCTAACCGAGGTTCTCCAAAAGGCTAGCCGAAGTGCCTAACCGAGGTTCTCCAAGTGGCAAGCCGAAGTGCCTACAAAGGTGTAAACCGAGGCTACTAAGAAGCCTAGCCGAGGTCCCTCAAAGTGCCTAACTGAGGCTCCTAAGAAGCTTAGTCGAGGTCCCTCAAAGTGCCTAACCGAGGCACCTAAGAAGCCTAGTCGAAGTCCCTCAAAGTGCCTAACCGAGGCTCCTAAGAAGCCTAGCTGAAATCCCTCAAAGTGCCTAACCGAGGTTCTCCAAAAGGCGAGCCAAAGTGCCTAACCGAGGTTCTCTAAGTGGCAAGCCGAAATACCTACAAAGGTGTAAACCGAGGCTCCTAAAAAGCCTAGCCGAGGTCCTTCAAAGTGCCTAACCGAGGCTCCTAAGAAGCCTAGCTGAAGTCCCTCAAAGTGCCTAACCGAGGTTCTCCAAGTGGCAAGCCGAAATACCTACAAAGGTGTAAACCGAGGCTCCTAAGAAGCCTAGCCGAGGTCCTTCAAAGTGCCTAACCGAAGCTCCTAAGAAGCCTAGCCGAAGTCCCTTAAAGTGCCTAACTGAGGTTCTCCAAAAGGCTAGCCGAAGTGCCTAACCGAGGTTCTCCAAGTGGCAAGCCGAAGTGCCTACAAAGGTGTAAACCGAGGCTCCTAAGAAGCCTAGCCGAGGCCCTTCAAAGTGCCTAACCGAAACTCCTAAGAAGCCCAGCCGAAATTTCTCAAAGTGCCTAACTGAGGTCTCCTAAGTGCCTAACCGAGGCTCCCAAGAGGTCCAACCGAGGTGCCTAAAGAGGTACAATCGAGGCTCCTCAAGAATGAAGTCATATGGGCTTGGGCTTTATCCATTAACCACTTGGTTCATCTACATTTTCATCTCTATAAGTATAAATCCATTCACAATCAAAGGTAAGCAATTCTAAACCTAACAAAATCCCCTCTTCCATCTCTTGCACTCTCTTAATATTTTAGTCTGGCCGTTGACTTGACCGTCGGAGTGCAAACGTTCGCCGGACTTTTTTCTTGACCGGTGGCCTTTGCTTCCTAACGGGGTGCTACGTGTGCAGGTGATATCCACTTGAAGGGGATGATGTTGGAATTCTGTTGACAACATTTTTTGGGGTCAACATACATATAAACATAATTACTCTGCTAGTTTTCACCAGCAGAGCAGACGAGAATGAGAGGGCAGAGAGACTACATTTTTAATATATTTTTGTATTGATTTTCTTGTGTATTTCTTGTACATTCTTGAGCTCCATAATGAAGCAAATATATAGAAAGATATGGAAGTCATACCATTATCAACTCTACAAGCCACTCCTCTTAATTTAAGGCTAGTACAATGCCTACTATTTTAAATCATTTTATCACATGTCTTAGTTGATTTACAACCAATGAGACTTAAACTATAAACCACTCAAAATACAATTAATTTGTTTAACAACTAAGTGTCAATACCTAACAAAATCATTGGGGTTATACACATTTATAAAAATAAGTTTACAAGAATTAGCTTGCTGATTAATGAGTTAAACATTTATAAAAATTAGTCAAACTAACAATGTAATATTTTCCACAGAATAAACTAATTAGCTTCACCCCGTGCGCCGTGTATCTTACCGGAGTTACTGCTACCCCATCATCTTCATGTTGTTCCGTGCTTTAACTGGTCCTCTCGGAAACAACTTTAACTCGACGCTCGTGCTTGCACTGCCTGATGCATGCAAGATAAAGCTTACACCACCAACTAGTGTGTGCAAGAGTAAGGGTTTACCATATTTACAAATGAAGTATATTTTCAAGGGTTTTAATGCTTTCCATTTTTACGCAATTACAGTTTAATGGCTGGGTGCAGTAAAATTGCCAACAAAACTATATTATTATTATTATTATTATTATTTAAATCTTAGTATGTCAGCTTAGAAATCATAAATAGGTGTAAAATCTTCAAATAATTGGAATGTTTTGTAGTTGATGGTTTACTATTCATGACTTCTTGCAGTTTGAGGAAACAACTTGTGCTTAATAGCAGGACATGAATTTATCTCTTGTTTGAATATTATATCCAATTGAAACCTCGTTCACACACAAATATCAATGAATTATTTTTACCAGAAAAATTATTGGCACTTGGAATCCATCAGACAACCATGCAAGTGCAGGTGAATTTGTTGAAATTGGAGAAGAAAAAAGAAAGGACAAAGAACAGCAATGTTAAAATAAAAAGAGGTTTAGACAACCTTTGATACTAATATTAATGTTCAATTATTTTACATGTGGAGCATAATTAGTGTTGATGTGCGGATTGCATACTTAAATCCATCTTTCATACTTGTACTTTCGATTTTGCTATAATTTTTCTTATAAAATGGGAGCCGTCATTAGAGTTTTGTATTATCATCTAAATGAGAGAGAAATGTATAGAAAATAGAGTGCATGCATTTTTCTCTTGTAAATTTATTTTTATCACTGCAATAGCGAAATAGGACATAGTCTCACATTGACACGAACATCTATAAATCTTGTATGTTCTTGTATATCCGTTTTTTGTTTTTTTTTTTTTTTTTTCAATTTTATTGATTTGGGTGGTATAGAATTATGATATGTTTGAGCCCGCCTTTTTTTTTTTTTTTTGCCCACAATGCATTATAGAATAATATTTTGATAAAATATGTGTGATTAAAAAATAAGAAAAATATTTGAATTTGTGTATAATATTATTTTATTGAACAATGTGTGGTTGAAAATAAGAGAAAAATATATATATTTTGGAAATAATGGAGACTAAACGAGGGTATAACTCTCAACATTTTACGCTCGTAGTCACTTGATGCATCTTCGATATACATGCTTACACTCTATAATGAGTATAATCGAATTCCTTACGTGGAACTTGAATTGAAATAAAAACTTTTTCTTTCCCCACTCTCGACCGCTTGGGGTTGACCTTTTGCAGGCACCCCTCCTAAGCAAACTATAGACCACCAACCTAGGCCATGCGCCTTCTTGATCGCCCATTAAGTAGAACTTTACATAAAAAACTGAATTAATACAGAATACGCCCACAAGATAGTGAATCGTTTACATACCTCCATGTGTACGTTTGAGTATTAAATCAGATCGAATGGCTCTTTTAAGTTTAATGGGCTCTTGTAAATAAGAAAGTTGAGCAAATTTAGGGCAGAAAACCATAACTCATTACCTTGATAGAAGAGATTTATACAAATGTTACAGTAGTAGTCAGTAAACATGATCCACAATTATATCCAAAACAATAGATTTCAAAACTGTAGTAATGGAAATGTACAGAGATAGCTCAAACTTTAAATGAATAATTTTGGTTTCCTAGTATGTAAATGGCTATGATTTGGTTTCCTAATACTTTTAAAGCTACTTACTAGTTTCTGAAGTTTTAAATCTGAGTTTATCAGCTTAAAAATCATAAATAGCTGTGAAATCTTCAAATAATTGGAATGTATTGTAGTTGATGGTTTAATATTATTCATGACTTCTTGCAGTTTGAGGAAACTACTCGTGCTTAATAGCAGAAAATGAATTTACCTCTTGTGCGTCTATATCATCGGTGCATATTTTATACGCATTATTGGACATGAATATTATCTGATTCCTTACGTGGAACTTGAACTTGAACTAAAAACTTTTTCTTAATTTCCCCGCTCTCGATCACTTGGGTTGACCTTTTGCAGGCCCCCCTCATAAGTACAATGTAGGCTGCCAACCTAGGCCATGTACCTTCTTGATCGCCCATTTACTTGTCCAGATAAGTAGAACTTACATAAAAACTTAATTAATCCAGAATACGGCAGGAACAAGTCAAGCGTAGGTTTTCCGGTGGTAGGTGATCGACCATAATATAAAATTCACCGTTTGCAAAAAATATAACTTGTAATTTGTTGCCAGACATTTCATGGAATAGTAGATTAATCTTAAATTATCAATTCATTAATCTATAATAAAATCTCAGGCCTGAATATGACACTTTACGGCAGCAATTTCGGCTCTTACCTCATGAGCCATTTCTAGTTTACCAAATAACTCCAATATGTAACTCCAAGAAACTTGTATAAATCATCCCCCCTTCCTTTCTTGACTTCGCCATAAGAAAACACATAATTTTCTTGATTCGTATTTCAATTAATTGATCAAATGGCACCAAAAGAGATTAATGTTAGCGCAATTCTTGTTATTGTACTGATAATTCTTACAGCAGATGCAGCCATGGCTCAATCAGGTTGCACGAATGTGCTGATTAGCATGGCCTCGTGTCTCACCTATGTTACCGGGAGCTCTAACAGCCCATCTTCTTCATGTTGCTCCGCGCTTGCTAATGTTGTGCAAACTCAACCTCGATGCCTTTGCACTATAGTTAACGGTGGTGGTGGTTCGTTGGGAGTCAATATTAACCAAACGCAAGCGCTTGCGCTGCCTGGCGCGTGTAAGGTGGAAACTCCACCGATTAGTAGATGCAACGGTAAGGCCTCGACCACCTCGACTCCATTATATATATTAGTAGTGAACTTAGTCTATATATATTCAAATCTGATGTGTATTTGTTAGCTGTTAATGGCCCTGCAATGTCTCCTGTGCCTTCTCTAGAGAGTTCACCACCAGAATCTGGAGATGGAAGTGATGATTCTCCAACTAATCCATCAGTGACAGGTAAATCTATACAGTCGAAGTGTAGTACTATTTATAGGGTTACAAATACAAATAACAATAAAATGAAATATTCTACCGAATAACTTAAATGTTACTTTTCTCGAAAGCAAAGAGTTGAACCATCTAGCTGCTGGATTACTACTTTCTATAAACCCAGATACGTACACAACCAGTTGTTGCCTACGCCATGAGTTTAACTGCGTTGATAAGAAGCAATTTTCACACCTGAATCAGAATACACTGCTTGGATCTTTGGGCGCAAATTCTCATTGGATCTCGGTTGTTCTTAACGGTGATGATTTATTTACTTTACTAGGTAGATTGAAAAGTAACCTAGGCATGGAACATTGGAAAGTTACTACGAGATATATTCAGAGAACAAATGACCAAATGCGACTTATTGTCTTTTGAGAAAAGTAACTTTTAAGCTTATCTAAACATGCTAATACCATATCCTTGTATAAATTTTCTACTGTGATTAACGCGTCTGATTTCCTTCATTCGTGAATGGAGCAGGATCCAAGACGGACACAGCCTCAAATGGAAGTATTTCAAAGATATGTCCTCAACTCGTTGCCTTCTTTTTGTTCGTTATAGCTCTACATTCCTCGACTTTCATTGGCTACTGAGGATTCCATATGACAGCCAGACGTGGAGCTCTTCGTCCAGAGATTAAATAAGACACAATAATTTACCTGCAATAGTTATTAGACCCTACTTTCAAATTTCTACAAGTCAGTTGATATATGTATTTGTGTTCTAAATTGAAGGAGAGTGGTTTCACTTTCTATTTTTAATTTAAGATTCTGTTCCCCTGAGTGTTTACGAGTTTATGTTGAATAAATTGATCTTTGCAAGAATAAGCACATTCTTTACCTTTTTTTTACATTGTTTGGGTGGTATGATTGCTCCATTTCTTCAATAGGCTAACAAAATGGCTCGTATATTTTCAATGGCTAAGATTTCTTAATCGAACAACTAAACCAAAAAAGAAAGACGATTCCAACGCACTCGACTAGCACATCGTTTTGGCTTTTGAATCTATTTATCAAAAGCATATACATACATAAGAACACACAGAAGAGAGGGACTAAATTATTGTATTGGCTATTCCGTGGACAAAAGGACCAACTTGAACAATTTTAGAAGTTTAGGGACTAAATTATAAAGTATCATAGTTGGTAGGTTAGCGTAAGGTTTGTGATTTTATGTTTGGAATACGAAGATTTCTCGCTAGCTGCACGTCGGACTTGTGCTCGAGCGGATGAAGCAGTTAACCCATCGCTCGACCTTCGCTCCATTGTCGCTCGAGCGACAGTTCCTTCACTCGAGTGAAAGAGCTTCTCGCTCAAGCGACATATTTATTTGGCCAACCTATTTTTCGACTCACGAGATTTTTACTTGGCTCATATTTCCTAAACACTAGTCTAACATATATATTCAAGCGCCGCATTCATTTCGTTTTTATGAGGTTGAACATTATTCTCTCAATAGAAAACATCATACATCAGATCCAAAGAGTTCAATCATTCATCTTATATGCGTCAATCATATTGAAAACATCAAATCAAACACAAATGTGTCATTCTTCACTTGGTTCTGGCAAAGAGTTGAAGATCAAGGAAGAATCTGAAGAGCGAGGAATTCTTGCGTAGATCTACAGGATATAAATTGTGTGAAGAGTCAGGAGTGGAGTTCGTGTGCTCATTTCAGGAGGATTGCTTTACAAAGAAAAGTCAGGATTGGTGTTCATGTGCACATTCCAGGAGGGCTGCTTCAAACTTCAAATAGGAGATCAGAAAATTTGTGTCGTCAACTTTGCTGGTGGTTTGTAAGTTTATTGAAAGGTTTATAATTGATTTTTGACTGGCAAAGCGCCCGGAATTTTTCTCACGTCGGATTTCTCTGTGAACAATTCTCCTTTCGTTTATTGCTTTATTTACTGCTTTGATATAACCGCGGTATTCAAACATAGGAGACCCTGAATTGTTTGACTAATCACCTAGATATAATTAACTTGTAACTTATTACTTGTTAATTATAATTTTAATTCCGTATTTACACCTAATCACCCCCTTCTAGGTGTAGTTGGGTCGAATCTTGCGTTTTTCAAAATGGATATTGAATTTTATTATTCTACATTGAATATGATTTTATTTTCCAACTTCTGATGGGAATGACACAAAACTCACATTGGATGTAAAACAAAAGGCTCTTCATTTGTAAATAGAGGAGTCCCCTTCCTATTTTATATCTCAATTTGCAAGATACTTGAGTTATTTTGGGATAAGACTTGGGCAACAAATACTATGAAGGTTATTTTATCATGTAAGCCTTTGTTTTTCATGTAGTTTAATATTTTTAGGCCCGTGATTTATTTTTTGGTTTTGGAGTTTTTCAAGTAAATTATTGTGTTTGTTTTATCTATCTATATTTTTATTTCTCTATTATTGTTGATATTTCTTGAAAGAGGATCCTTGGGTGAACCATGTAGTTGAGATTCCCAACAAGTGATATCATGAGCAAGGTTTATTCAATGCGTTGAAGTTTGATGTTTATCAAGCTTGAAGCTTGGAGCATGAATATAAAGGGTTAAGTTTGAGGAAGAGAAATTCATAAAAGAATTAATTTCAGTTGGTGGTAAGTGCATTACAGGATACAGTATGCGCTACACGAAGATTTGGCAAAAAAAAAAAAACTAATCCATATTTTGGTTCAATCTGGATACCTTAGAGAAATTGTATAAAGAGTAGAACATGTTGAATGTGGCCAGCAAATGCCTGTCGATGATGGATTTTTATTGTACTTTTGGGTATAAATGCATTGGTTAAATTTTCTTTTCTTTGTATCAAATTGAAATTTGGATTGTGAGAAGTATCAGGATTTATTGAGATTTAAGAGGAATTGAGAAGGAAAAATTTCTGTGGTATTACATGGATATTTTGAAGTAATTGATTACTTTTTGGATTTGAAATAGAGTGGCCAAAAAGAAGGAAATTTTGTTAAATTTGATGTAATAACTTCTTCATTTGTGTATTCAGAATTGACTGCAGGATTTGTTTGTATTCAAATGATACAATTACAAAAATACTGATATTGGTAAAGTTTAGGAATTTCAAGTGGAGAATTATGGATGCTAAAGTTAATTTGATAATTAGGGTTAGTTTAAGGGCAGTGATTTTGGTTTCTTCTTATTGATGCCTTCTGATTGGGATCGTTGGATAAATTCAAGATGGATGAAGCTCCATCCAATTTACTGCCTTCTCTTGCAAAGACGTATAAGATGGTGGATATATTAGCTATGTCCAGAATTTGCAAGGGTTCTTCAGCCCAAATTTTTTAAGCACAACTTCTCCAGCTTTATTAGGCGGCTTAATACATATCTAAATCCATTTCTTCTTTGTTAAGGAGTTTTAACATATTTTAAATATGTATTACATTTTATAGCTATATCTTGTCATGTAAAAACTCATTAGAGACTTCAACCATCGACTAATATATAAAAACAACACATATTTATGATGGTAGCGGAGGCTATTCCATATTCAAATTAATCGAAGTTAAAATAATCCACAGTAATTTTTTTACTGTGGAGGAACGCAAAAATTGTCGTCGACGAAAAACTTGTGCACCGTCCACCGATGAGGGAAAAGGAAAAAAAAAAAAAGGTTTATGTTTGTGGTGGAACATCAGATTGTTTTCTTATTTACTTATATACCTTAAGTCAAATTACATAAATAGGATTTTAATATATATATATATATTTTTTTAATACGTCAAAGACTCAAAATCTTCTGTTTGAATAGCAAAATACAATATAATTACTCTTAAACAAAAGCCTACTCACACCATCATCATCATCCAAAAGAACATGCAAATAATATATCAACCCAATGTTAACTTTTACTTATATTTTAAATCTAGAAAACTCAATTCTTATAACTACACAGAAAGTGAATGCAATTGCTCTGCCTGCAAGAAATCAATAGTTATTTATATGAGTTATGAGAATGAGAGTTACTGAATTTGCAAATCTTGAATTGGATTTGAGGGGGTGGGGTGGCTAAGGTGTAGTGGGTAGTTAGGGAAAGACAAAAGAAGCAAATTTGTGTTTTTCTCTATTATTTATTTTATATAATTTTTAAGTTTATTATACCATTGATATCATAAATTAAATGCTACTTGTATAGGACATGTTTTTTTCTCCCCTAATGCTAGGGGCACACCTACACCTAGCATTGTACATGGTCATGTGGCACTATACAAATAGCACTTCTTCATAACTTGTATGTCAACATTCAAGTGAAAAGTTTGCTTTATCGAGCTTTATAATAAAAAGGGTTACAATTAATTGGAGCATTGATAAAAATCAATTTGGAATGACTTGGATTAGAGCACCTGACGGCTTTTTTACAGCTCTGAACTACGTTGCAACAACAGATAATGATAATATCAATTATCATATTGTTGTAGATTTGAAGCACCGTACGACCTTAACATTAATCTCGTGCGAGGCTTTCAAAACTCAGCATAGAGGCTAAGTACTTGAATAACTAAAATTTTGGCTAAAGGAAGAAATATTAAAAAGAAAACATGAGATAGTTTGGGAGTATTCTTGTATATTATATATGATAAAGGTTTACAACTCTAAACTTGGTTATTCACAAATGAGCATTCATCTATTTATAGCGAAGCTAGTTCGAATTTATGGGTAGGATTGATTTAATCCAACGGCATAGATTTGATCTTTACAACTATCTATAATAAAACATTTAAATACGAGAAATCATTCCATTAAATATGACCCACAGTTTATTATCGTAAAATCATGTTTGCACTAAAATTCAAATATCTAATTATTTTTTAAAAAGAGAAATTATTTACAGATTAGTTTACAAATCTTGTCAGCTTCCTTGTCAAATCAAATTAGTGAAGTAATTCACTAATTTACTAATGTTATCAGAATTATACTATAACAAATTGAGTTTGATTCTCCATGAATTTTAAGATTTTTATTTATTTATTTATTTTATTTTTTCATTTGGTTCCATATATGCAATTATCAATGTAAAGAGCTGTAAATTAATATGCAAATTAAGGGAGCTGAGGAAAGCCAACCAATCATCTTAAAGGTTTAATAACATTTTCCCCAAAAAATGTCAAGAAAAGAAGATTCTAGAATAATTAAAGTAGATGTGTAAAATGGATAATAGAAGGATCACTTATGCGTCCAGCCAGGCACTTGTGCTTATATGTAGCTTGCTAGTAAACAAAATGTGAAGATTTGCATCAAATGAATTAGCTATATCGTGGATTGAGATAGCTATCATGTTGATCCAATTAAAGACGTCACCACTGCGTCGACTTCAATGATTGCTCTCCTTTGTTTGGTGACTCATGAACTCTGAATCAGTTATTGACTAATCAACGACTATACAAGAGTTGAAATTCAACTATGCCAAAGTGGGAAGACCAATGGCCCTCAAAAACTCTTCTATATGTACTCCGTCCACGCGAAAAAGTTTCTCTATTTCCAAAAAGTCGTGTCACCATTCTTTAGTGGAATTCTTCATGATGTATTACGGTTTTTCACCAAGGGATGGGTCGAAGCAATTGCAGCACTAGTCGAAATACATCTCTCTGGGAAAAACATGTAAAATTTGTTCGTTAAAACTCATCACTATATTCGTTAATCATTTAATTTGAACCTGAGCCCGTGTCTTGCAGAAAGATTAAAAACCTGGGCTAGCTCTGCTGGATGATGCCAAACAACTTTTTAACCTTTTCTTTGAATATAGATTGATTTTCTTACACAGACGAAAAGGTCCACCTCACCGGAGCCATGACTGGCAACCGAAATTTACCCCGTCTAGGGAGTTAAGGACAAGGAGTGCAATTATGCTTTATCCTAAAGAAAATGGTTTTATAAGTCTGATCTTTGAATAGCTTTAAACCCTTAGAATTCTAAAAACATTGAACATTTCAGTCAGGCATAAAGTTGGCCACCCACCTTACCCTACTCCACTTGTCTCAAATCCCCAAGTCCTTCGTATTAAACTAAACAAGAAGCCCAGGTCTGAAAGCCCTTCATATCTAACAAAATTTCCAAGACTTCAAAGAGTAGGAGAAGTTGGTAACCCACTCTAAGTCTCCACCCCACCCCCACCCCACCCCCCACGCCAGATAACTTCCTATATAAACCTAACACATAACAGAACTCTACCCATCAAGCACCAAACATTTCAGCATTCCACAGGCATTTTCAGTAATAAATTCAGTCACTTTACATTCAATGGAACATCAAAACATGGTTATGATCATAGCCCTTATGCTAGTTACCTTGTTTTCGACCGGTGCCATTGGACAATCTACCGATTGCACCAATGTGCTAATTAGTATGTCACCCTGCCTCAATTACATATCCGGGAACTCATCGACCCCCTCAACCGGATGCTGCACACAGCTCGCCTCTGTGGTTCAGTCCCAGCCTCAATGCTTGTGTCAGGTCCTTAATGGTGGTGGCTCCTCATTGGGACTCAACATAAATCAGACACAGGCTATGGCCCTGCCTAAGGCTTGCAATGTTCAGACTCCCCCTGTTAGCCGGTGCAATGCTGCCGGTTCACCTGCTGCTTCTGGTTCGCCTGCTGCCTCTCCTGATGCATCGCCAAATTCTCCAAACGCAAACCCTTCAGGTACACAATTTATGCGTGTTTCTGTTCTCTTATGTTGTTGACTTGAAGGAGTCGATATATAATCTGTTTGGTGTAAATCATGCAGATGGTGGATCAAAAACTGTGCCAACTACTGGGGATGGTTCGTCTAATGCAACTTCCACCAAGTTGGGAGCTTCTCTGCTCTTCTTCCTTCTGTTCATAGCATCATATATGTCCACCTGATTTTTCACAAAAGTCTACAGGCCTTTCACTATGTGACTATGTCCTATATATACAAGTATTACACAGTTCTCTTTCTTATTTCTTAGTTGGGATTCCTCTAGAGTTGATAAGTCATTGTATTATTCATTCAATTATGACCCGTTTTTGGAGGTCTATCTGATTTGTATGGTCGAAGAGACTTAATGTCAGCTTCTCATTATAATAAAGATGATACATCTCTTTTAGCATAACCATTAAAATATTCAAACTATCACTCAGCACCGAGCCACACCAAGGACAACTAAACAAGCAGTTACTAAAAAATTAATATTAATTCTGAAGAAAACTATCATACAAAAATAATAAATATTTTCCGGAAAAACTTCAAAATTACACAAAGAGGTTGAGCATTTCCCATTCATCTAAGACATGTTTGTACAAGAAGGAAGTCAACATGATAACTGAAAGAGTTCTAGACAAATGTATTACCATGATCTGGGAGACTATGAAAATACGGTTCAATCCGCAAAACTAACTCTCTGCATATAATACATAGTAAATATCACATAGTTTCTTCACTACCAGTTGGAAGAATGACCACATTCCACAAGGTTACAATCAACCCCTCCACCTGTTGCATCAGCAAAGCAAAAATGTCAATACAATTTAGTCGTGCAGGCAGAGGCAAAAAATGTCTGCTTTAGCATGCGAAAATGTTGATGCAAAATAGATGTGAAGACAAAGGCAGGATCATAGCGTTCTGACAACACATTGTCACAATTACGATTATGTTTGGCTGACTATAATAGGCCTCGATAAGCCGCAAAGCTAGCTGATTGGGCCGTGAACAAGAGCGTGAGGATTGGACAGTGGGAAAGAGTGCAGCAGAATTTATCCTTACATTAATTAGCTTGTATTAACCCGATAGTATGTTATGAGGGGGTAATTATGGAAACTTCTCAAATACATATTATAGCTAGAATTAAAGGGCAGGTAGTCTCATTCGGAGGCAGGAAGAAATTGGGTTGTCAGCTGGGAGAAAGTCAAGCATCACAAGATATCTTGTAATTCCTTTACTGCTCAGCATTCACAATTATAGCTTGACTGTTATCATATGTACATATTTCAATGACCATTCATTGCTGTTTCATTTGTGTTCACAAATTATAAACGTACACTGGAATTCTATCAGACTACAAGGTCTTTTTCTCCTTTACCTGGCAGTCCCACACCTATATTCTTGTCATGTTGAGCCTGGTAGGTACCATTATGGTAAAGGGAATATGTAAGAGTTCACATAGCAACATTAATTCGGCGACTTCAAGAAATAAGTTGGGAGCAAATATAGATATATACTATATACTCAACCAGGCGATGCTTAAATATAACTTTTTAATTAGGATGGATGGATATATGGACCAGAAAACCTTCTAAAAGGAAGCTAACCCAACAAATCCAAATCAATGTATACATATTTTTGAACAATGTTAACAAGCAACAAATATTTGATCGTTGTTCTCAAGCAAGATCAACAGCAATATATAAGATAACAAACTCAACAAGAAGAAGAACGATTCCATCGAACAAAACAAGTTACATGAGTGAGACTCAAACTCAATGGACATAAAACTTTAAAAATCATCAATTTATGGATCCTCTACCAGCATAGTAGCATGTCAATAAAAACCGACTTCACCCGAAAGGATCCTCTCTACCTCTTCTCACTGCTAAATTAATATCAATATATTCAGTTACAAGTAACCAACTTCCTTGAACCTTGGTACATGACTAAATAATGATCATACGTTACAAGAAAAATAATTCTAAAATCAAAAGCAAAGAATTGTTCAAGATTTGAGATAAAATAAGTCTCTGGATGAACAGAATGAAATATGCAGTCATTTAACAGGTCACTTTTTTCTCCACTCAGCATTCAAGGTTATCAATACCCAAATCACCAGCATACCACATATGAAACTCGGTCAAATTAAAAAGAAAATGTCTTGTTTTCAATCTTGTAATCCAGGAAGTTATAATTGATCTCCCTTAGATTATTCAAACACCACCTCAAACCTTGTCTAACGCAAACAGCTCCATCAATACAGTCCACAATTGTCAAAAGTTAGCATCCATTTTCTTCCAATTTCTAAAAGAGATATTAATAATAAGCCCTGTTTGATCCGGATTAAAATCAGATTGTCATATTCTAAATTTGGAGAAACCTATTATGCAAAAAGGCAATCCAATAAATTTCCGACCCTCTTTTGCCATAACCTACAAAGGTTATCAGCAGAGAGATCTTTATAGTTGGGGGTAATTTGGGGAATCAAACAACAATTTGTTGATGGATGGAAGAAGAATTCAACATTGTCATTATTTTTCTGCCAAATAAATGTAATTTAAACTTCAAGGCCCACCAATTTTAAGCAAAAAATCGCTTTTCCTCAAATAATAGGGGATCAAACAGATGCTAAGTATAATTTACACTCCTGATACATCCTCAGTATTAAATATACATTTTAAACAGGTAATTATCTACCAAACAGAGCAAGGGAAAAAGTTTAAGATATATGTTATCTCATGCAATAATCCCATGACTGCCATTTCTGGATCTCCATACCATGGACATAAATTTGTTGGCTTGAATAACAAATGGAATATTTTACTCAAAACACAGCTATTTCTGGAAGACATTTTGGCTCACCTCAACGAGATCGGGACCGCATAAATTCTTCAAGTTTATCCCACACCTCAAGTGCCGCAGCTCTGTCTTGGTGCCGTTTGTTTTTACTAATCTGTACAGAATAATAGAAACACAATTAATTACCCAGACCGTGGCAAATAGGGGCCAAGGCTGGACCCTTAACTAATATAGAAATTTTGAAAGAAAAACAGATATAAACCATGCTCAACAACAAATAAATGCTGACCGAAATGATCTTAACATTCCACTGCTTCACAGTTTTTGCTGACTCCACGCTGTCATCCTCGAAACGCATGTAAAACCCAAGAACTGATATAGAAGTCCACATACACATCATTAGTGAGAAAATTTTCCCTTTCTGAGCTGTATAAATTTCTATCATCACAAGACGAGTATTAAGCTTGTCGGGCATATCATATTTGCTAATCTTAAGCAAATTACGTATGATAATTAACTAGGACCATGAATTACGTACCAAAGTTGACTTTAATTATCAGTGTCCACATCACTCAGAATAATCAGTGTCAAATTAACATTGCATAACTTTCTATAAGAAATATTAATATGAAATCCCTCGACTTTTCTCTAAAACATAATTGCCTATATAGACCTTCCTTTTGAGGCAGGAAAAGTTGTTTCAACAATGCAATTGAAGCCCTCCAAGAAAGATAAAATAGGTTCAATCGAATGTTCCAAATCATTCTCATAGGGTGAGTATATAACCGTGAAAGGCATAGTAGTGAGCGGCAAAAAACACAATGTAAATAAGATATCTCAACCAAATTCAAATTTATCTAACTCAATAGCAAACAATAAAAATTCCTGCCTAAAACTTACTCTTGTTAAAGATCTCGACATGGTCCTTAAAAGGCCAGTCCTTGAATTGCCACTCCTTTCCGAGAACAAAAACTGCGACTACACGATCCCAATCCTCGCTCTTCAGCGCGGATGGCTTGTCCCTCACCTCGTATGCTGTCACCACCCGATCCCTGCTAAACTTCTTCTGCACTGTCACGCAATCAGGCTTCCCCCCCTTTACCTGCTTCACCTTCACATCCGTTGGTATAAACACCCCATCCTCCAAAAACTCTTTCACATTATATATTGTGATCAAAGTGGAGAATGCACTGGGAACCAGAATAATTGGCACCCCTTCCCCAATCTTCCGCATCTTTGTGGTCTCTTCTCCTAATGCCGACCCCCTGCTCTCAATTCTATTCTTTGCAACAATATTATCCTTCCTCTGCAACGCCTCCATTCTTTGCCTTTCTTCATCCCGTTTCATTGCAGAAGTCAAAATGCTATAAAAATCCCGGCCCTTAGAAACCAACATTCCCTGCCTGTCTTTGATAGGCTTCTCCCTGGCCATAATTAGTTCTATCGAGTTCTTCTCATTCACTAAACCATCCAGCGTAGGAAATTCATTCCCATCAAGTTCCAGATTAACAGGAGCGACGTGGGGAATATTCGGGAAATCGAGGGGGAGGATGGAGTCCGAAGACTTAATTTTTCCAGTAAGGTAATCAAGAAGGGCTTTCCGGTCGGGGAGCGTGACAGGGGGGATGCGGAGGGCGCGTGCATTCTGCATGTAATCTACATGCTTCAGATGGTAGTTGGTGATGAAGTAGATTAGGGTTTCAAGCGTATAACGAGAGCCGTGCTTGGAGCGGTATGCAGTCTCAATTGCAGCCGGAAAGGAGTAGTCGGTGCCGAATCGGTACTCGTCATTGACCCGCACGATCTTGTCGAGGGCGTTCCGAATTGTGTACTCCCGGAGAAGCGTCAGCGGGTCCATCACAGAATTGATGGTTCGAAAACAACAGCGTCAGTGAGTGGTGGCGGAGGAGAAATGTGAATTGAAGGTTTGTGGTGGTGGTGTAATTATCAGGGCTTTAACAGTCCAGGCTTGAGTACATGTGAATTGGGCATTGATTTTTAGAGGAGGTGTAATTGAAATTGAAGGCGCAGTGTTTTGTGGATTTATATGTTTACGTATTGGCCACCCTACTTCCGTGGTGCGGGCTGTTTTAAGTCTATATTTTCGCTTAAATATAGAAGTTCGAGCTTTGAAAAACGACATGGTAGGTACAAATCGAATTCGTCAATTTTTTTTTTGCGTATTTTTTAGTTATGTCAAGTTTCATGTTAGAAATTTTAAAGATGAATTAATTTGGAGGAAAATGACATAATAGGTATAGATTGAGTATTTCTAAACTATCTTTCGTATCTAGATTGAGAATGTCTTCAAGTCTCGTAAATTTCAAAAATGTCTTTTTGTTTCACCTAAGAAAATTGAACTTAGGAAATCGACATAGTAGGTACAAATCGAATGCATCATACTATTTTGTGGGTCTTTGAGTCATGTTGAGTTTCGTGTCAGGAATTTCAAAGACAGTTTGATTTTGGGTAAAACGTACTAATCGAATTTGTCCAAACTATTTTAAGTGTCTAAATTGAGCACTTGTATTTGAGTCTCATAGAGTTTCATGTCAAAAATTCCAAAGGTGACATGATTTCTGTTAAAACAAAACAAATCAAAACTTCAAAGATGGTTTGATTTTGGGGAAAATGACATGGTAACTGGTAAGTGCAAATCCAATCTTATTTTGTGTCTAAATTGAGCATGTGGCTTCATGTTGAGTGTTATGGACACAAGGAAAATGGAGTGCCAATGCAGTACAATTTGATCCAAATACTTGGCTCCTTGAGTATCGACAAAACTCAAGATTAGTTTCAGCAGCTATGGAGTTCTTGAAATTTAGGCTTGTAAGAGAGTTTGAGAAGATGAAGCAAGACTTTTGGCTACTCTCTGCTTTTGGAAACCTGTCTGCTGATTTTAGAGAAGAGACTATCCTAATCACAACTTGAATAATCTGCAACTTCTTCATAAGAATGGAATCAGTTCTCATTCCTCGTGAGAAATTTTTTGATAATTTTTCAATCTTCAATATAATGATTGCTGAACTGCAGTGTAATCAGAAACAGTAGAATTGATTTATGAATCAATGCGGTACAATCTACCCAATTAAATGAACTAAAACGGGAAATCATTCGTCTAAGTAGCAGTGAACTCATGATTGTCTATTAGAGTTGTGATTCTTCTAATACATTGGACAATCAATAAATACATTCAAGAATCAAGCATTAGCTTTAGGCATCATCTCTTAAAATTCAATACCCAATTGCATGGTACCTCCAAAACCTCCTTCGCCACTTCATTAACAACATTACAGCCCGACCCGCAGTCCTCAACCTCGACCTGGATAGCACAGGTAAGGTATCAGTATCCTCTGTACCAAGCCTCCAAAATCACGACCGCCGCTTAACTCTGCTAATAACACCACAGAGAAAAGGGATGATACCTGTGTATTCCTCCATTGCCTCCCCCTGCATCTTCAAAGGTAGCCTCGAATTTGCTTGAGCAGTGTTAATCTGTATTCACAAGGATGCAACTTAAAAGTATATCATTTTGCTTCTAAGAGTAAACGAGAATATTATATACATAAACAGAATGGAATTTTTTATTAAAATAATAATAATAATAATAATAATGGAAGGTAACTTGCCTGCACGTCCTATAAGTGGTTCCCAAGTCCGAGCTCTGGATTTTAAGTAAAGTCCTCCTAAAAGCATGTTTGACATTGAGAATGCATCTTAAAAGTGACCTTTTTTGTGAAAAGTATGTCCACGTGTACAAATGTTTTCACATAAAGTAACTTTTAAGCCCATCCAACATGCTCTTGTCAAACTATGAAAATGACACTTGAGAATTTAGCATCCCAAATGAGTAGTACAACAGTTCAGTTCTAATAAATCAAGCGTTGAATAGAACAAGGTGTTCAAGATCGAACACGAAAAAATATATTCCAAAATCAGCTGGTTTTACTATCGTTTCAATTGATGAAATAATAGTGTCTCCTGAAAATACAATACACGAGTTATGAAAGGTAACAGATTTATTGCCTAACCACTACAATTTAGGCAACTGTTCAACATTTCTCTTACATGATTACATATCACTCAACGACAGTGACCTGTTCGAGACACGTGGAACATCAGCTCGAATATATCTTCATTTGTAAGCCTTACCTCAAACTGTCGAATTCGTATTTCCTTCCAAATCACAAGGTAAAAGATTAATTAGACTGTTTCTATCAGAACCTTCCCTAGATTATGAACAATTCTCACTGGATGCTGCATTTCGAACCGAGGCTTCACAAATAGAATTCACACAAGAAACTATTCTTCAAGTTCTTGTCGATTATTCATCCTGCTTTTTCACTAGAATTGTCAGTTTCAGTTGGATCAATAACTTTCCTCTGAACTTCTTGGTCACGTCCCACATCAAGGACAGCCTCCTGAATCAAGTCCGGGTTCAATCTCATGGTACTTTCACAACTACCTTCAATAGTAAAATCAGATACAGGATCTTGATTGTCAATGCTATTCCCATTAGCAGCCTGTGTAGAAATGGCAAGAGAAGAACCAAAAGCTGGTTCCACACCACTAACTTCAATGTTTTCCTCAGTACAAGAGGCCGCCAAGTCATATTTGTTATTGGTATCCTTAAAAGGTAAGGAAGATATATTACCGTTAACGAGAGTGACTTTTGCATCTGCAGCAGCAACAGAATCAGGGGGAAGTTCTACAGATGAATGAAGTTCAATTTCGTTGTCAAGTGCACTAAATTGATTAGCAGAACTTCGTTCTCCATTGACTTTCTCTGTAGTGCTCTGTGCAGATGTTTCAATACAACCATCTTCTACATTTACTTCAGGGACGGCAGCATCATCAGAAACCTCGACTGTGGAGCTTCTATCAATCTGAATTCTAGCAACTTCTACTTCCAAATAAACCTTTGAAGCAGCTTCTACATTGCTTTCGTTCTCAACCACATTGTGATCATCCGATCCTGGCTTGGATTGCATGGTGCATTTTTCAGCACAGCAAATACCAGAAACGGAGACAGGGTTCTCATTTGCAGCAGCCGCCTCAGCCATTTTTGAAGTTTCGCCTGAAGGATCAACAATGGATTCCAGAAAAGGAACTTTAGAACTTATTTTGCACTCATGATCCATAACAGCTGCCTCAGAAGACTCAGAATTATCCTTAAGAGGAAGTTCTAGCAAGGGATTTTCCATCTCAGAGAAGTCAGGACTTCCAGCGGAGTTAGATGGGCGCTTCAAGCTAGCAGGGGATTCTTTTAGCTTTTCCTCCATCTCAGACTTGATTACAGTTGTTACCTTGCTGGAGTCAGATTTATGAGTAGCATCTGATGCACTAGCAACGCTATTATCATTTGAAGGAATAACTGATGCTGGGGAATCAGAATCCATGGGATCAACTTTTTCATCTATCTTTCTCTCTTCACAAACCCCAGCATCGTCACTCACCTGTCTCTTATGCTCCATAGTAGAATCAATATGAGATTTGTCTACCAAAACATTCAACTGATGTTGATTCTCTTCTGATTTAACATCCTCAATACCTACTCCAGAAAATGTAGAAAGGTCACACAACAGATATAGATTCAGAGGTAAAGATAGCACAATAGACCTAATAGAAAAAGAAACAAAATTCAAGTCTAATGGTTCAAACTTCTTTTTGTTCAATATAATATAAAAACGAAAAAGGTGCTCATAGAACAGGGTAAAACAATCATGTTACCGTCTGAAATTTCTCGCTTCATTAACTGCTTCTGCAACATATCTGTCCCGGGAAAGACCAACATATTCAGGGACTTCATTTCTTTCTTGTGTGCATCCTCAAGTTGATGGAAACCAAACACTATCGTCCATGTGCTCATATGCTCTGATATGGCAGGGATAATCAATTTCTCGACTTTAAGTGAACACAGAGTCTGGAGTTACAGCAGTTGTAAGTTAATCACAAGTCCAAAACAAAGTAATATGGGAAAAAGGACTTCCATTTCCAAAAAGAAGAGATTTCAGGACTTTACAGCAGATAAATGAACTGTTTATGATAAAATAAAAAGTATTAAAATTTCAGCGACGCTGTAACTTTCAGGAGTTAATAGATGACAGTGACCAGAAAGCAAGAAGTGAGTGGGGCTTGGGCTTAACAGTCATCCAGAAAGCATAAACTGATGCATACTTGACAAGTGAAGGTAGTAACATGATGCCCATTCTTACCGATTCAATAGCAGACAAAAGCCGCCGGCACATTCCTTGGCGTCTGTAGATCTCACGCGTCCCAATAAATGGCATCTCAGCAAGACAGTTCCCATGGATCCTAAATAGATAAATAATATTTACAGTAATCAAAATTATTTCTCTTGTAGGTCAATAAACTTCAAAAAGCAACTATACCAACAGTAAACAATCTACATTGACAAGAATACAAATAAGAAAACCCAACAAAGCACATCTAAACGAAGAATTATTAACTTACCCAATGGTGAAGACAAAATATACAAAGTAACAAAGAAATTCACCCTACATGAAATCTATAGACGTGCAAATAGATGACAAGAACCGGATATGAAAAAGGTAAAACTAGATAAACTAAATCCAGAATGTCATATTTCCCATTGAACGTAACTAAGGTTGATGATTCGAAAAAATATATACCTTTAGGAAGAAACATGTAGTAAATCGACCTTTTTTTCTTTTAAAAGTTAACACCGTTCTTCTCATTTCTTTATGGAAGTCTAATTTCCTTGAGCTAGGTCACAAATTCAATAGCTTGTCATGAACTTGAGGCACTTAGCTCTGCTAATTGCACCTTGAGGCCTAGCTAGTCAGCCTCTCTACACATAGAGAAAGTGTTTGGTAGTGGTATGGTTGTGTAGATTGCCACTCTCTAACGCACAGAAGTGGCATGTTTTAAATGAGTACTTGTATTGCATTCCCAGATTCTTTTCACTACATCATTTTTATAGTTTTTTTCTAATTGAAGCTCGTTTGTCCCTATATCCTCCACCTCTCCAAATGGATGGTGGATTTTAACTTAATCCAATGATTGAGAACATTCTCTAAACTTCCCCACCTCACTAGCTGAACCAATATCTTTCCTGTGTAGCTATCCCAGATATTTATGTGAAAATATCTAGATAAACTCCTATAATGTCAGAGTCTATTTGCATCCGGGTGTGACAAGCCATTTAACATCAGACAAGAAAAAATAATCCAAAAACTCACGATAGTAGTTTTTTTTATCATTATCTAGACAAGGTAGGTTGCTTTTAACCATTTCATTAATCCATCAGCAGCAAAATATGCATTCAAAAATGAAATCTGAAAGACCATTTATGGCATGGAAATTATCAAAGAAAGCAATGCCAAGAAGATTTTTGAAAGTTATGTCTACATCAAGTAATCAAAGATGTTATTCATCTCATTAAATAATTTATCTAGTATTTCTGCTTCAGGAATATTGAGCGACAGACAGAACCCTTTATTTCATACACTCCAAAAGCAAAGTGCTGGAAGAGGATATAGATGATGTAATATCATTTAATTCACATTAGAGATTAACAAATCCAGAATGCAACTTGAATCTCACTGCTGCAGAAAACTGATTAAACCCATGGCCATGATTTATGTTCGTTGTCAAAGTCACAAATCCTTTTACCTGACAGATGCAGCGGAAACTATTTCATCACCTCGCTCCAAAATTGCCGTATAGAAGCCATGAAAATCCATACGATTAAAGTTTGATCTAAAAGAAAAGAGACACACAATCATGATTAGACTTATTGTAGAAGGCCAATACATGACTACGAACGCAAGAATATAGGCGAAGCCATCACACGTAAAAAGCAAGAGTAGAAAACGACAAAAAATGAACACCAAGAAGTAACTGAGTTATTGATATATTATCAACAAATATTAGAAGACAGTTAGAGAATGACAAGATATTGTAATATTTATGTATACTAGCAAAACTATGCAGTTATATGCACATCACCCCAAATATAAAGTAAAAGGAGAGAAAAATATGATTGCTTGCCTTTCATGCTCAAACACGGTACAATTCTAAGAATCACATCCACAAGATGATGGCTTCACAGATACTGGAAATACATGCTTGATTTGCATAAACACCAGAAGAAAAGATTTCTTCAACAAATAGAAAAACTAAAATCTAGGTGTAAAACTAAACAGAGCAAATGGAATTTTTTAATCCCAAATCACATTATGATTATGAAATATCTGCTCTAGTGTGGTCAGTATCTGCTTACCCACAACTATAGACAACATTACGAATTATATTGATGCCACTCCTCCTGTCAATGATGGGCAAAAAACACTCATCCATAATTGCTAACGCGACAGCTAGCTTAGAATTGCATTCCACCCTTTGAGGAAATCCACGGTGCAAGGTATCAGAAACATCTGTTCGCTGAATAAGAGACCATGAAAATCCTGCTTCCAGTTCATGTTTGATTCCAACAATCTTCTGCAAATTATCATAGAGCTAACCAACAAAAAAGGGAATGTGAGTTTCCCATGAAGCTAAAAAAGATTCAATAATGAGGGAACCATACTTTGATGTTCCTTTCAAATCCATAAAATAGGTTGCTATCAATATGAAAATCTCTATTGCTCATTTATTCTCCTTTTTCTATAGGACAGCTTTTATATTTATGGCTCATGAACCAAGAAATAAACAAATTATTTGATTAAGCTTTTCCTCTCATTTGGTAGGAATAAGATTTGTTTTTCATTTTTAAGTTAGAGAAGAAGTTGGAAATTTTCGAGGCATAATTTTTATTTTTCATGTGTTCTTTACTTCACAGATTTGCTCATGAGAATTATAAATAGAGAATTGAAAGCACGTGTGATAAATCAGAAAAAAAAATAATAAACTTGTCAAATTCCATGATTATTAATTACTATACAGTCAACTGTACACTTTTTTTTTTTGTGAAATCAAGAAAAAAAATTAGCAGGTGCTTGCATCAAAAGAAGTGGTAAAAAGAAAGTTTTCTTCTATTTGTGATTTTTTTTCCCCTTTTGATTCATTTACTTCTTTTATCTATTCGCTTTATTGGACCGTGAAATGTGGGCCTTCAGCAGAATGTCAAAATGCACAAGGTCCCTCTATGCACCCTTGGCACATGATGAAAAGCATGCTCAAACACTACATCTCACAACAAGCACATTTAGAAAAATAAGCAAGGAATGTTTTTGAGATATTGACAAGAGAGGACAACAATTCCCTTCTCAGTTTCCTTTTGTAAATTTTAAGACATGATTTTTAATTGTTCATATAGGCCACAAAGGCTTTCGGGACAAGAACTAAGCACGATAATCCCACATCTACAAGGATCCCACCCAAAAAGCAGGAGAAAGAACCAGTTAGATGACTGTAGCCAAGATTTAATTGACAATTACCAGAAAGTAAATAACCCTAATACCCAAATTCTTCTCTGCATTAATCCCAAAAAGGAAACAGAAGCTTATACCTCTTGGCACTTATCGCCACAAAAAGAATCAGATTCACTATGTGAACTCACAGGCACAGCATGCACCAGCTCACTGCATGATTTGTGATCTTGAAACACAAAAAAGTAAGTTCAATTGACTTGCTTCAAAAAAAAAAAAAAAAAGGAAAAGGAAAAGGAAAAGGTGGGATGTAGCCACACATAGAAAGCTTCAAAAACAAGAGATAATTACATTTCTTTTCACAGAGGATGCATCTGGTAAGCTCAACAGTCCTCTCATTTTCTTCAGCAACATTACCACTAACATCCCCACAAAATCTGCATGTACACTTGGGGCAGTGCCAATCACCTGGGGGGAGCGCCTGCAGGGAGTGAGAGAAAAGATATAGTATGTGAACTATCTGAAAAATGTAAGTTGCAGCAACCATGCAAAAAAGTGTACAAGTTTCATGGGACTAATTATATATCCTATAGCTGATCAAATCTGCTTTTCCAAAAAAAAATAATAATCATAATTATAGTTTCCCATACCCCTGCTGTCCCCTCCCTCCCCTTGAAAAAAGATAGGGCTCCAACAATATCATCAAGTACAATATTTGCTAAAGTAACAGCAGATATTATATTGCTTCAGTAATAGCAAAATGTCAAGAGCAGACAACCAGAGCTGCAGTATTTTCCGTGCATGAACAACAGTTACAATTCCGTGCATGTGAAGCTTAGTATGTTCTGGGGGTGAAAAGGTCCACAGGAATAGACGTCAAGTACTATCGATGTGTTCCTGGCAATTGCCTATTTGACACACATTAATAAATTAAGTAACATGTACACAAGAGATAATATACTTGTACCAATAATCAAGTAACATCGTTGTGTTCCTGGCAATTGCCTATTTGACACACATTTAATAAATGAAGTAACATGTACACGAGAGATAATATACTTGTACCAATAAAGATGAATCACGTAACTAACGATAAATTGGGCATTACAATAGGATAAACAATAAGACTCAAAGAAATTCCATGTTAATGATGTAATAAACATGAAGGGAAAAAAATCCACAAAGGTCTTACATGAGATATCTAAAACAAACCTGTATTCCCAAACAGCTCTGGTGGAAAGTTGATGGACAACTATCACAACAGATCAGATCCCCTCCATCACCGCAAAGACCACATGTATCATCATCTGGATCATCACCATCAACATCTACAATGTGAAAATCTTTGCGCACGGATTCCTTTTGCCTATTCCAGGCATCTATTTGGCACTGCAAAAGAGAGGCCCCAGACTCCAAATGTATGTTCTGAAATGGCTGACGCAACTTGCTGCCAGCATGGAGCTCAAACTTTGAAACTGTAAGGATTTTACTACAGCAACCACAGTGGATCCCATCCCTTGTGATCCAGCCTTCTAACATTACACGTGTCCGTCTACGGTTCATATACTGTACCTTTTCACTTAACTGTGCAATACCAGAGTCAATCAACCAAGCCAACACAGTTCTTTTTCCAGCATATGTAACATAACCATCAGATTCAGAGTTTTGTCCTCTGTTAGAGCTGCGAACAAGCAGAGTGCATCTCCCAATTATCTTACTTGTTCTACCTTGTATAGCTTTACAATTTGTTTTGTTGGAAGTTTTTTCAGATCTGTCTTTCTTGGGCTTCCTTTTGGGTAAATCATCACATGAATCATCCCCCTTCTCTTCTTCCACTTCTTCATTCTGATCACTGTCTGAGCTCTCTGCAATCTCTTTCACAGCAGTTTTCTTAGCACTCTTTTTAGTGCGATCTTCTTTTCTCTTCCTTTTCATTTCTTTCTCAATCTTCTTTTTAGTTTGTCTTGTAAGCTTATTTATTAGATCTTCAGATAAAGGAGCAAACAAGGAAGAGCCAACATCAGATTTACTTTTCTCATTGTCTTCATCCAACTGTTTCTTGAGTGCATCATAAGCCTTAATTATTGACCAGTAGGCCGTTCCACTCGGGTTAATGTACACAGCATCTAGGTAGTCTCTGTTCCGCCTAGGTCTGTAATCAATTGCCCAGCCAGCATCAACTAGCATTTCCCTTATCTTCTCACGCAGCATTTGCTTTTTTCTGTGCTCCCACCACGCTTCATTTTTCTCTTCTTTCCCTTTAGATGGTGTGGCTTTTTGGGGAGGGGGAGTTCTTTCTTCCTTCTTCTTCACCATCTTCTTTGAGCTTCCAGCATGTGGATCTGGATCTGGCCGCTCCAGTTCGACCGATGTATCAATCTCATCAACCTGTGAAACTCTATCTTTTCTGCCTTTGCTCATTAATGGTTTTGCCTTTTCCAGTTGCAGGTGCAATTCCTCCTTCTCAACCCTTTTCTCTTTGTCAACAAATAAAAACCATTTTGATGTTGTTTTGAAGTTGAACGAAATGATCTTCCCAATAAATCCTTCTCGACAACATTTCCAGACCTAGAATCCTTTCTTACTTTAACTTCATGAGGTTCATAACTCTTATGCTGAGATGGAAAATCCATCTTTTTCTTCTTATTCACCATAACCTTCAACACCCCATTCTTCCCCTGCAACCTAATTGGCTCATCCGCCACCCCCTGATATTTTGACCTTAACGATGAAATTGTCATATGTCCTTCATCCTCCTCCAACTTAAGCCCCTTACTCCTCCCACCACTATACTCAAACCCTTTACTCTTCCCAGAAATAGAACTGCCAAAATATGAACCATGACTCCGCTTATCCACCATCACATTCCGGCTTGACGACCCTCCCCCAACTTCCTTCAAATCCCCACCACTACTTTGCCCAGCCATCTTAAACCTGTCCTGAACATACTCATTCCTCATCTTCTTCCCGTCAAACTCTTTGTAATCATCATACTCATCAAACTCAAACAAATCCAACCTATTTCTTTTCCTCTCACCGCTACTCTCCATCCCACCATTGTTCCTATAATACTCCATGTCTTCCAGCCCACTCTTCCTACCCTCCAACGTACCATTCCGAAATTTCTTTTCATTCGCTTTTCTTCTCATAAATTCTAATGACTGGTTCTCGTCACTCGAACCCGAATCACTAACAACTAATCTAGGCCTCTTTTTCTCCTTACTATAATTCAAACCCACCAATCCACCTAAATTGTTATTTTCACTTTTCTTTTTAATAATTAAACACCCTGATGAACTTTTCTTCTTTAACACACCAGCTGATCCCAGAGTCCCGTCCATTTTTACACATAAACTACGTTAGAATCCCTTGTATTCCAAAATTCAACCAAAATTCACCATTACGTTACAAAAAAAAACACATCAAAGCCAGTAATTCTCAGTCCGCTAATCAAAACCCGCCAGATCTGATTAAAAACCCGAAGAACTACCCACAGAATCCTTCAAAACATTAACCTCAAAATTACAGCAAAATCGGGGAAGGCGGAAGTCAATCACAATCAAAGAATTCAGAAAATCTTTACCTCGCCGAAAAGAAGTGTGCAATTGTACAATCGGAGATCAACCGAGAGATATTCAACCAGGTAACGTAATTTTTAGGCAAACGAGAGGAAAACAGAACTGAGTTTGGCTTTCTGCGTTTATATATGTAGCTTTGGAAAATAAAACATAAAAAATAGAGAAATAGAAATTTTGACACTATTTTTTAAATATATTTTTTTAATAAATTAATAATAGTTTTCAAAAATCATTTTTGACAAAATTACATATCAAAAAATCAATATTTTCAACAGTTCAAAAATATTTTAAATTTCAAAATAAGCTGGAAAATCTATAATATAATTTTATAAATATGAAATAAGCTCGATTTGAAACAAATATGAAAGAAGTTTTAAAAGTTTTTTACTTTTGTGGGAAGATAAATTGTTATTCCTCTTCCATTCTCCTACTGAAATAAAAGGAAAATTACGTTGTTTATGTTAATTTATTTATTTATTTAAAAAACAAAAACTTAATTTATGTTATCCACTAAAATTCATTTTTCTTTTTCATTTATTATAGTGGATGTTTCAATGGATTATGGAAATATTGACTTGGAGCGACATGATGTGTACGTGGGCAATGTTTTCTTTTGTTCTTTTAAGTTGGGCTTCTGCTACATGGAAGCTTACTTTCAAAAATCAGGTAAGGTTTGATTATACAAAAATCAAATAAAACATATTTTTTAAATATTAACAATAATCTTATAAAATAATTTAATCTACATAAGCACCCCACCCACCCAACCAACCCAAACCCTAACTATAAATCATTTTTCATTTCTATTCACTCCGTCGTCTTTTAATCCATTGTCGACGCATAGCAAGCGATAACATTCAGCAGCAGCAGCACCGAAAGCCATAGCAGCAATGTCGCTCACAGCGAGCGAAAACAGTATTGTTGTGCGCAGTGTTGCTGCATTAGCTATGCGCGACGTTGTGCTCGTCACGCAATGCCTCACTCACAGCGCTGCTCGAAACGACTATTCTTTATTCTACTAGTTCTATGTTGTTCTATATTACAGTGATTGTAATCACATATTTTGTAGCGGCTGCGGTGGTTGTGGATTGTGTTTGGAGGTGGTGGTGGTGGTGGTTCTTCTAATGGGGTCGGTGTTTGAAAAGAAGAGTATTTATGACCAATATTTGGATGATTGTAACCAATAAACTCGTTAATATGTGATCATTAAATAAATTGAAACCAATTATTTGATTGATCATGATCAATAGTTTGATTAATTTGTTATGAAGAAATAATATGTGACCTAAAAATATGATTGTGACTTATAATTTATTAAGTTGTGACTGAGAAATTATTTGTGACCAATTCATTTGATAATTTGTGTCCATTAAATAAGTTGCGACTTATAAAATTTGTGAAGTTTTGATCGATGAATAAGTTGTGACTTATAAAATTGTTTATTTGTGATCGAAAAATAATTTGTGACCTATAATTTTTTAACTGTGTTTGAGAAATAATTCATGATCAATTAATTTATTAATTGTGACCAAATTATATATAATTGTGAACTTAATATATTTAATTAATAAAATATATATTTAATTAATTATTTTATGAATAAAATATAATTAGTATCTAATTTTTAAACCTTGTTTCTTAATTTTCAAATGGGTCATACTTAATCTCTTACATACGAAATTTTCCCTTTTCCATTTGGGTTTAATTTTGGGTGAAACTTGTGTCCATGATTTTCATGAGTGCGGCTAGGTGATCGTTTAAACTCAACTTTTTCTTGAACCATCTCATCTAATATGTAGCATCTTTTTGTACAAACTTATGAAATAATTAGAGGAATATTTAAGAATTATCCAGGTTAATGAAATGCTTAGCTTCATCTGGAACGCTTTTACTTATCATGTATTTTTTTGAAGTTGAATGGAACGTGGAAAGGCTATTTAGTTTAAAAGATATTCCTAGTACTTTAATTTCTTTGTCTTGTTTTTGTGTAATTAGATTGATTGTTCGTATAATAAATGTTTAGAATGAACGAAAAAATGGTAAATTAAGAGAAGTATTTCTTAAAACAATACTTTTAGTCACTTTTAAGCAAATATAAATATGTTATCAAGAAAATTTACTTAGAAGTTTATTTTTAGGCTTAGTGTGACATGCTTCTTAATCATTCAACTCCTTTTTACTCTATTTTTTTTTTAAAAAAAATTTACTTAACATTTTTCGAGCATTTTGGGGGTTAGCTCTTCGTTTCCTTGTTCAGCTGCAACATTTTTAGACTATCAAAATTGCAAAACCATGGCTGGTGATGTATTTTCTTGTAATGTATATTTGGGTTGAATTTCTGGATTGACACAAGTAGTGTTTGATAGAGATTATTGGGGAAGAATGAATTTTGAAATAGTGATATGATGGGAAATGTGTGGTTGAAAAAGAAGGAGAAAAGTTATTGATGTGATGAAAAATATTATTTTATTGAAGAATGTGTGGTTGAAAATGAATAGAAAAATGAAAATGAAAATGAGAATGTGGGTCAAACGGGGTAGGGGAAACTAATATCATGAGATGCATTAAAGAAAAAAAATCGACTAGGTGCTCGATTATTATAAAGAAAGTGAAAAAAAAAAAAACAATGGATTAGGGAGTATAGAGTAAAGGTAAGAAAGATGTCTAAGTTAATGATTCGAGTTTGAGTGATGCATAGTTTGGATTTGTTTGAGTTTGATGAGCATGATGCTACATAAATACAAACGAGAAAATGGACATATTAACACATGATTTTTTAGAAAAATAATAATAATAGTATATATACACGTTGAGGACATGTTATCCAGAATGTGATATAACGAAGAACAAGATACTTGGGAGATGCATTATGCTGGGCCGTAACTCTAACAAAGGGCAAAAGTTTGAATTTGATAGTATATTCATATATACTACTTACTTTCAAATTGAAAAAGTACATTACTCGAACTCTAAATAAACAAGTAGTAAAAAAAAATGGATCATGAGATTCAAACATTTGTCTAGTTTAACACTATATTGAACCCAGGGGCGGATCCAGCTAGTGGCGAGCTAGAGCGGCCGCTCTAACTAGATTCGCCTGAATTTTGGACTTCTATGGAACGTCGATGGGCCGGGGAACAGAGGGAGATCGGCCGGAGGAGATGGAAGAGTTTTCTAGTTTCTGCGTTTTGAGGAAAAAGCTCCTGGTGGTTGGGCGGGCTGTAGTTTTTTAAAAAGAAAATTGGGCCATTGATATGGGTTGAGTCCAGCCGTGACCAAGCCCAATTTCATCCCCAAACCCCAACCCAAACCAATTTCATTTCCCCCCCAAATCCCAATTGCAAATCGCCTAACCCACAGCACGATTGAGAAGAAGAAGAGGACCGTGCGAATCGCCAAACCCTTCCTCTTCCAAATTTTCTGAAATCCCGCTTTGGTTAATTGGTTGTAGACTTGGAGTTGGAGTTCACCGGCGTCTAGGTCTGGCTGCTTACGTTTCGGACAATCGGATTCAGACTTCGCATCTTCGCCATCGCCAGCTGCCACACTTCACCAGAGTCGCCACGACTTCGACTTATGAGGTAAGTTCGATTTATTTCTGTGATTTGTTCGCCGCTAGTTGTGTGACTGTGTGAGAAGGAGATTGTGACTATTTTTGTACCGTGTGTTTGGTGTTTGTGAGTCTGTGACTCATTGACTGAGTTCTGAATGTGTGAGTCTGTGACTGAGTTGTATATGTGCCGTGTGACTGTGTGAGAGACAGTGGTTCTCTACTTGTCTTTGTGGTATTGGATATTGGAATTGATAAATTGGATATTGTAATTGTGAAATTGGATATTGTAATTGTGAAATTGTTTATCAATTCTAATTAAAAATTAATATTCATGTAAGAATTGGACTTCGAGTCCCATTGCTGAGGAGAAATAGTTTCATTGAAAGATGGAACATTGGAAAGAAGTTGAACCTTTAGATGTAGAGGCTAAGTCCCATTTTAAGGAGAAGCCTTGAAGAGGATAAGCGTGTGAGGTGGCGGGAAAGGAGTTGGTGGTGAGAAAACCAGCGACAGATAAGTATAGGATTGTGTGACTGTTGGTGGTGTTGACGAGAGACAATGCTTCGGTAGGGATTTGGATCCGATGATAGTGATGGAGTTGGAGTCGATGGCTCAAAATAGTAAAGTAGAACTTACTTTGGAAAAGTAATTCTAATTAACATCTCAAATAGAGTTCATTCCATAATGGCTGACAATTGGCATATTCTTAAAAGGATGCGCCATTTCGGTCCGATACTTTTTCAGTAAAAAGCTCTACTTTTAATTTAAACTTACAAACTTTATCAAAGTCCATATTCTTGGACAAAGTCACGTCAAAAGGTTATATATACATAACATAAAATATTTTTACACGGTCAACGGTCAAAGTCAATTTTCGCTCTAACTGAACATTTATGTTGGATTCGCCGCTGATTGAACCATTGTCTCATCTAATGTGATAGTCAAGATGAACTTGATCACATTATTGAAGAGGGTTGAGACTTGAGAAAAGCATGAAGACTTCATTTCCACCCATGTAAATGTCTCTATCTTCTTTTTCCTATTCTCTTATGTGCTAACAAAAAAAAAAAAACTCTACTTTGTAATCGTTCATTTTGCCTTTATAGTTCTAATGAAAAAAGGTGCTTAATTATCGTACCTGACAGTAGGCAACTAGGTCTGTTGGAATCGTTGGTTGGTATTCCATTGAGTGGATGGTCTACTTATGTAACCACCCTAACTTTTCTTTCTTAGAGCGGCACAACCAATTTGTCATAGAATAGGGCGTTGCATTTGATGGTTTACTTTTACGGGTTTGCTTGGTGTACACTTTAGCCCCCGTTTGACCCTCATTTTTTGAAATGAAAATGGGTGGATAATGTTTTTTTTGAAAAATGAGTGTTTGAAAAAAAAGGAAATTTTTTCGATTTACGTATAATATTATTTTATGGAAAATTGTGTGGTTAAAAATAAGAGAGAGAAAAAAAAAAGAAATGTAATGTAATTTAATTTAATGAGATTCAAACGGGGCTTAGTGCACAATAAGTTTGACATTTTGCCACATTGTAAATTGTCATTTGACAGTTTAAATTTCAAAACAGTTTCCCCCTAATTATCTTCTTACGATACATCAAATGTCATCAAAGATGGTCACTTAGAGTGGAGTGTACATCTAGCATTTTTGTTACTTTTATTTGTCAAAAGAGATGGTAGGTCTAGGAAGATTAATGGCTCATTTGGAAAGACTTCTATTTTTGTTTTCACTTCTATATTTTATAAGAGATTTTGAAGAAGCCGCCTTAATCAATATTTGAAAATTAATTTTAAAGAGCTTTCTTTTCTCAAAGAATTTTTAGAAAAAAAACACATTGGATCAGTTTCCCTCTAATTACAAAAATCACTTTTATAAAATTAATCATGCCAAGTGGGCCTTAAAAAAGGGAAAAAAAAAAAAAAACCATAACTCATGGATATTCTTTACCCCAATTCAAAAGTCAGATAAATAGTTTAAAAATTCAAAAATCAGGTATGTATTTAATTAATTAAAAATATTTATTAAATAAAGATAATAAAGTCACAGATTCATAATTATAGGTTACAGATTTATTTACTTACTGGTCACATATCTTCAAATTAATTAGTCACGGATTATTTCGTGATCACAGATCAAAAATTTTATAGGTCACATTATTTTCGACGTCACATATCATTCAATTTATAGTCACATTTTATCTATTGGTCACGTAAGTCACAGTTTGTTGGTTACAGATTAATTTTAGTCACATACACCTAATATTTAGTTACAGATCAGCCAAATAGTTGGTCACAAACGCTTAAACAGTTTGTCACAGACATCTGATTGTTGGTCACAGACACCGTCGCATCCACCACCGTCATACCACCGTCGCCACTACCACGAGAGCACCACAACACCACCAACAACAAAGCCACCACCACTAGATCCAATACACTCCCAACAAAAATCATCACAAACACTCGTTATCGTGGCCACCAGCCACTATTGCCGCCACCACCACCACCACCACCACCACCATTTTTGTAACATCAGTAGCAACACCATCGCATATGCCACCAGTCACCACCACCAAAACAACACCATACCCCACCACACAACAACCTCCACACACCGCACACACCAACCACCGTCAACACTACACCCCCACACCCACCACCACTGCCACCTTCACATCACCACCAATGGACCTCCACCACCACCGTCATAGTGAAAAAAAAACCACCGAACCAGATCGCGTCATCCAAACCCTCAACACCGCATAAATATGGAAATCATCTAAAACCACCGCCACCGCATCGTCGTTGGTTTGAGCACGGTTGCGTACGGTGGCTTAAGCCGACATCGTCGTTGTGCCGTTGCTTCGTGCGCACTAGTTGCGGTTCTTCTGTTTCGCCTGCTTCTGGTTGCGATGATTCGCATAAACCCACCGGTACGAGGTGATTTGGGTAGGTCATCGTCGCAATAGCTAGCCAACAGTGGTCTCCAATAATGAGAGACGTGAGAGCACCGATAGTAAATAGACGCAAGAGAGAGAAACTGAAAAAGCACTGGGAGAGAGAAACTAAGAGAGAGAGAGAGAGAGTGTGTGAGAGGATTTTTCCCTTAGAGAGAGAAAGCTAAAGGAGGAAATGGGTAGGGTTTGGAATAATTTGAGAAATATTTAATATTTAATAATAAAACCAATCCCTGAAGTTTGAATAAAAATCTTTTGCACCTGTTTTTTGAATCTAGATCTTCAAACGCCTAGAGATTTGTAATTTCCACCTTAAGAAACTCTATGAGAAGACTTACACGGAGAGAGATTATTTTTCACAACTTCGTCTTATATCTAGGTTACGAATCCAATCTTTCATATTTAATTGCCATACGAGATCAACTCGGTATGGAGAAGTTCTAATATTGGAAAAACCCTCCCTTCACCCCGGGCAAAAGAAACGGGTGCGGACGAAAATTAGAAGAGATGATTAGGAGAATAATATACATATATATATTTTAGCAGACTATTTGATATTAAAAATGTGGCACTTTAAATGAAATTTTGAAAAGAAGTTCGCAAAATCGAAAAGATACTTGATTTGTAATTACTAGTACAAATTTGGTGCATTAAAGGCACGTCTGATATGAATTATTGAATGACAGATAACAAGAAGATTTAACTTCTCAGTTTCTTTCTTTAATGAAAAATGCTACTTTACCATTGGGGGTGACCACATGTGAGTGTGCGGAGTCCATGTGAATAAAATAATATTTCCTCGCATGTGAGTGTGCAGTCATCCCTGCGATCACCCATAATGTTCCTGTAGCATGACTCTTCTTTAATTGATTCTGCTGTCCATCACTTTTCCGCCACAAAGTTACAAATGTATATCATTTCAACTCAAGTGGAATTCACTTTTGCTTGAAGTTGAGAATCTACAAGCTGCAAAAACTGTGGAACTCCCGCCATGGAGCAAAAACAAAAATTTAGATGTCTGTAGAATCAACTGGTAGAGAAATGGCCCTGTGAAGTGAACTTTGAAGCAATGAACCAGAATACAAACTTTTGGCAGTGATCATATGATCTGGACAACAAGAATTATATGCAGACTCGTAGCCGTGAACCTTCTGATTTGTACGATATGTTTTGCCGTTGATGGAGTTCAATGTAGTAAAATGTTTCCCAGATGCAAAAGATTTAAGTAGAACATCACCCTTCTCTTCTTTCGGTGTGCTAGAATCAGAAGTAGAAGAATTTGACAAAACCCCAAGTTGTTGATCTCTAAGCTCTCTCAACTGCATTTGATACTTGGCCTTGAGCCACCTTAGCTCCTGCCTTATCTCGTTCTCATAATCTTCCACCGGAGTCGAAGAATTTTTAGTCGGGGAACCTCTCACATTGGAGGACCTCTCCTTGTCAATCCTCCTAGTTCTGTCGTCCTTCCTTGATTGGTCAACAGTTTCATATTTATCATTATCGCCAGACGTTAATTCAGGGCCCTCGTGTTGCGCCCATATATCAGTATAGTGCATGCCATTAGACTGGCTCGACTCCACTGGAGCACCTTCTGTAACACATTCCTCGGGCGCCTCAAACTGGTACGTGATCTCTTCAAACCGTCCATGTACTTCACCACATCCGTGCTTTGAACATGGAAGAACTTGAAGGTTTTTGCCTAGCCCGTGTGAGGATAAATAGTCGACAAGCGAACCATCTGAAGCACAATCTTGACAGTAACTATTGTTTGCATCGAGAATTTCTTTGCCCCTTTTCCACTCCGGAACCAAGGAAGAAATCTCACTGTTGATCATCTCCGATATCTTACTCACGTCTTGGTCGGTGATATCCAACTCGGCAACCATTTCAGCAGCAACGTTCAGAGCCGTGTCAGTTTCAATGTCAAAAGGAAAATAAATATTTCGAACACAACCTGCAAAGACCAGTATTAAAGAGTTGAGCATGGTCTACTAGGCTCCATAGTCCTATCCAGTAGTGCATGCCATGAGATGATAATTGGACTACTAAACTAAAACATACCTTCTTTATCTCCAATTCTTAGTCTTAAAAAGATGTCATTGTCTTCTTTTCTTCTCCCTTTGATTGTAATATCTGCGTTTTCCAAGTGATCATCCTCTTGACTCATGAACAAATCTATTCCATTTGCTTTGTATTCAATGGAATGGCAATCCAAGTCATTCTCTTGCTCATAACCAAGATACTTTGAGTAATCATTGATTAAAGAACTGTTACTATGATGAATACTCAAGACATGTTTCCTTAACCCAGGATCGACTTCATTGTAATCCCTGTAATAATTTAATGGCCTCAAATCAGAATCATAATCATCAATTTGGAGGAAAGGGTCATTAAGAAGCTGTCTCGCTGATAGCCTGTCGGCCACTGTAGCTAAACATTTCTCGACAAATCGATGCACCTCAGGATCCTTAACCTTGTAATGAGCATCAGGCTTCTTCCCCTAGATAAAAAAGCATATCAGCTGCCTCAAGTTGCAGAGGGAAGTTTCTTGGAACATGGTTGGCTAAGCTTACTTTCAAATTTTTGTGCCGGGGTTTTTCAGAAGTTACATCTTTCGAAATTTTAGTACAAAAATTTTATTTTATTATTATTATTATTATTTTTTGACAAAATAGTAAATATGCCATTTTTAAAGCTTAGCCGAACATGCTGAAACTGACAGCATGAATACAAGGTTTAAGTTCTTACAGAGATCACTTTCTTATAAATCTGGGCAGGGTGAGTGCATTCACTATATGGATATTCAAACGTCACCATTTCCAAAACGCACATACCGAATGAATAAATATCCACTAATTCATTGTATTCCTCTGCATACACCTCTGGAGCCATGAACTCCGGTGTTCCTGAGAGTTACTAACATAAATCAAACTAATGAAACGTCAAATTTGAAACATGGAGTTTGTCCTTAAACAATTCCATCATTATACTTATCAATACTAATTGAAGCAACAGCAAAATAGATGTCAGCATGCTCCTATTTTGTATGAATTAAAACTCGACGACTATTAAATAAGAGTCGAGGAAATTTGGAAGATTCAAACATTACCTACACAATGAACAGCGTGGGATTTGCTAAGAATTGCGGCAAGGCCAAGATCACCAATCTTCACTTCTCCTTGGTTCCCATTAATAAAAATGTTATCACATTTGAGATCTCTATGAATAATAGGAGGGTCTCGGCTGTGGAGATAAAGAAGACCCTGCAAAATCTGTCTACACCAATGCTTCACTGCTCTAATATTAACCTTCTTATGTTTCAGCCTATACCTATAACAGATTAATAAAAATGAAAACGAAAATACTGTATTAGAACATAAAAATTAGGGCATACCCTGTTTATAGAATCTCCAAAAGTAAAAGAATTTATTTTGTAGATACTCATTAGTACTTATTTTCAACCATCTCGTCTAAAAGCTTAAACTTATATATTAGATGGTTCAAAATTGCATCATGGAGCAAACAAAGATTCTGAGTTCAAATCTCATCATTTATGAAAATTGAGCGTGTGACGTACCTTTGATGAAATATATAAATTACTTTTAGACGAGGTGATTCAACAACTTACTGTCTGAGAGTACCAGAGGTGAACATCTCTGTCACAAAATTGATGTTCTTATTTGCAGTATCGACCCAAGAAGAGTAGAACTTCATAATATTTCTGTGTTTCAAAGTCTTGAGCAGATGAATTTCACAATATAACCTCCCAAGCTCTTCAGGACTCTGCAGAAAATCATAAAGCTTCACCTGGTTCCAGGCTACCTCAATCCCTTCATACTCATCAAAAGCTCTATAACTGCAGCAAAAAGAACCCAAAATTATAATGCTAAATTTTGTAGAAAGGAAATACAGGAACATATCTACTTACACTGTTTTTGAACCCCCTTTACCAAGAATTTCATTGTACTGCAATTGGAAGAAGCAAAGAAACAACCTTATCAAATTAAGGACAAAACAAAACATCACAGTAACAATTAGTTGCAATGAAAAGAAAAAATTAATACCCTTCCATATCTTCCAGTAGGATCAATTTCAACAAACTCAGAATTATCTGAATCAAGATTTGATTCAAGCCCAATGACACCATTCATTGTTTTTAGCTACTTCAAACAGTTCTTGAGCTTTAATTTCTTGGTTTCAAATAGAGAGAACGCCTTCAATCAATCTAGGAGAAATACAAGAAAACCAGTACAATTGTATATTATAAATTAATCTGTATAGTGTAATGATTCTTAAAAAGGAAGAGGCCTCGGGGAGTCCATTTATCTTCATAACAATGCAAGATTTCTCATAGTCTAATAGACTACTCTACCCTCCAAAGGCAAATCCAGACAAAATACCCTCTCTTTCTTGATATTTTACTTTCTGTGTTCACTTTCTATCTCTTCACAAGCTGTAAAACCATCCCACGCCACCGTCCCACTATTGTATGTGTACTACAGAAAACCTAAAACAACTTGTAAAACAGGGACCAGCCAAATATATGTATAGATTCATCTCTCTTTGTGTGGCATTGGCACATGTGGTGTCTGGATTATAGTGCAAGTTGTGGTACTTGGTACTTCACAAGTCATGAGAAACATTTTGCCTGATGCCACTTTTCATAATGTCTTTGATAATTGTGGATCTAGGCTCTTATCCTACTGTTCCTTTACCCCCATTGCAAATCATACTAGTTACTAGAGATATTTGATGTACATTTGGCCAAAACGACCTTATTTTGAGTTCCCTCACCTTGTCATTTCGTGGTTGCTCATTCCCATTAGGTCGAAGTGTTTTGCCTTTCCTTCTCAGCGCCCATTCACGCTTCACTGACCTATCGTGTGGTAAAAAGAAGGCAAGTTAGGCACATACCTTTTTCTGAACTTGTAAAGTCTAGTAAAATAGAAGCCAGTTTGCACAAGTTCTATTTTTTTTGTTATTAAAAGAAGATAAGTTGGTATGGACCTCGACTCCGTATAGTTGGCATGTTCATGCGTTTTTCTAAATCCCAAAAATTATTAAATAAATAAAAATCACTCGTGGCTTGTAACATACTTTTTTCTGAACTTGTAAAATCGAGTAAAATAGAAGTGAGTTTGCACAAGTTTTATTTTTTTTGTTATTAAAAGAAGATAAGTTGGTATGGACCTCGACTCCGTATAGTTGGCATGTTCACGCGTTTTTCTAAAACCCAAAAATAATTAAATAAATTAAAATCACTCGTGGCTTGTAACATACTTTTTTCTGAACTTATAAAAAGTCTAGTAAAATAGAAGCAAGTTTGCACAAGTTTTAATTTTTTGTTTTTAAAAAAAGATAAGTTGGTATGGACCTCGACTCCATATAGTTGGTATGTTCACGCGTTTTTCTAAATCCAAAAAATAATTAAATAAATAAAAATCACACGTAGCTTGTAACGTACTTTTTTCTGAACTTGTAAAGTTTGGTAAAATAGAAGTGAGTTCGCACAAGTTTTATTTTTTTTGTTTTTAAAAGAAGATAAGTTGGCATGGACCCCGACTCCATATAGTTGGTATGTTCACACGTTTTTCTAAATCCCAAAAATAATTAAATAAATAAAAATATACATGGCTCGTAACATACTTTTTACTGAACTTGTAAAGTCTAGTAAAATAGAAGCGAGTTTGCACAAATTTTTCATCATTCTTAAAAGAAGATAAGTTGGTATGGGCCTCGACTCTGTATAGTTGGTATGTTCACACATTTTTCTAAATTCCAAAAATAATTAAAAACAATAAAAATCACACGTGGCTTGTAACATACTTTTTTCTAAGCTTGTAAAGTCAGTAAAATAGAAGCGATTTTGCACAAGTTTTATTGTTTTGTTTTTAAAAGAAGATAAGTTGGCATGGACCTCGACTTCGTATAGTTGGTATGTTCGCGCATTTTTCTAAATCCCAAAATAATTAATTAAATAAAAATCAAACGTGGCTTGTTTTTAATCAAATTAGAAGCTTTTAAAACTTTATTAGCTATATAATTATTAGGCTGAACTGAAATAGGCATTCAGCTGGTCAACCATGAGGTGCATAAAATCAGAATTATTAAATTATTTTGAAGTTATTAAGAGGAAATTGCATTCGATTACACATTTTTCATTTGTATTAACAAAAATGTCATTTTTTTGTAGTGTTTATAAGAATGACATTTTGGTATATTTTTGTACATATTTGCCCTTGTTCATAAAATGAAATACCCTGCACGTTTTAAAAAAAAAAAAAAAAAGTGATTTGACAATATGAAAAATTGTAAAAAAAAAGTACAATTGTAAGGGGGGAAAACAATAATGCTACTGCACCCAGCAGTACCTACCGAAGGGGCTCCATAATGCATTAATGTTGTGCTGGCGATATTTTGACCGGTAAATCTCGTCCACTTTTTTTTTTTTTTTTGGGCCTTACCCTCGCTTGTCCACTTAAAAGTTAAAACACAGAACAAACTAAAAAATCCCCGAAATGAAATGAAAACCCTCGTCCTCCCTCAACCGTAGCATTGTCCTTCCCTACCACCACCTTCTGACCACCCAGCCACAGTGAATGGTGACAATGATATAGCAGGTGCGGTGGAGGACCACCGAGAGGAAACTGAGCATTTTGAAGCTACAGCGGAGTCCGAAAGGTCAGTCATTTCTCTCTTTTTATGGGTTCAGAGAAGGTGGAATTTTTTTTCAAATTTTTTTTGTTTGTTAATTTTCTATTTAAGAGGAGTTCAAAAAGGAACAAAATGGGGTATTACTATTGGTGGTTTTCGTGAATTTCTTCATTTTTAGTTGATTTTTTGCTTGCTTGATGATTTGGGAGGTTTTCTGGAATACAAAAATTGAAGGGCCAAGAACACGTTGGGGTCACTAAACTTAGGTTTGCTGCCCAACTGAAAAGTTTGCGTATATTGAATCTATTCGTATATTACAATGGTGGATTGCATAACAATGGTAGATTGCATTTTCTGAGAAGTTTCACCTAGTTGAAGCAATCTGATTTTGTTTTTAGTTCCATAAGGGAAAATTATGTTACATTTTAATTTATCTTAAATTGGGTCACTTAGTTTAATTTCAGATTTCATATATGTTACATTCCATTGTTAATTGAATGGCAGCCCGCCCCCATTTGTTTAATGCTACTGAATTTGTTTGCTACTTGAAGTGGATTCATTCTGAGATAAAATCTTTCATTTAATATTATTGAATTTTGTGAAGTTGGAAGTTAAAAATGACGTCACTATCTTGTGTAATGAAGTGGATTAATTCTGAGATGAAATCTTTCATGATATGCTGGTCACTGTGTACTGTTGCTTGAGAAGGCTACTTAGCTCGCTGGTCACTGTGTATTATCTTGTTACTTAATGCTGAATTTTTGAAGTCTTGTTGCAGATGTTATTAGTTCCCTAATTACATTGTACACCTTTTATAGTGTGTTTAGCTTCTTGCTGTCGTGAAAAATTGATCTTTGCTAAGTGCAAAGTGTGATGACTTGTACTCGAGCTGGACATGGAAATCTATTCAGCCACTACTCGGATGCGAATACTTGGGTGGACCCACCTCTTCATCCTCGGTACAAAGTTGTAGCAGTGGGAGTTTAGGAGGAGCAAATTGATGAAGCGATATCAGGTGGTCCTGGTGATTTGCAATGTAATTGGCCTTTGTGTTTAATGGAATTGGCTACCGATCAAAGTGAAGACCATTACACTAGGGAAAGTAGGGAATAATTTGTATGTAGTTGCTAGGTTGTTCTTGTTCTTTTGAAAGTGCAGTTGGTAGGTTACTATTGGCACTATACATTGTATCAGTTATTTCCCTGATTGGAATAAAAAAAATAAAAATTTCTGCTTTAAGTTTGTTGTTGTGCCTACATATTATTTCTAGGAGTGCTTGATGTTCTTGAGTTTTGTTCATGATAAATCCTATTTTAAAGTCCTTGAAATTAAAGCTAAAAGTGGATAGGTTTATTTCACGTTGGTAATGGTCACTGTGTAACGTCGAAAATGAAGTTCTGAAATTTTTCATATATCGCTAATGGAAAGTCAACCTTCTAAGATGAAATCTTTCATTTACCGCTGGTCCAACTGGAATGAAACAGAAAATTGCAGCAGAAAAGACAGAAAATGTAAACATTATCCCATTATCAAAAGGCATACACCCAATTTACAATGACAATTCACATTTAGAGCCAGCGACAACTACTTGAAACACTACAAAATCCATTAGAGGACATCTAAAATACATTAATCAAGAATATAGACTCCATTACATTAACGTGAACAAATTGTCCTTCATGCGATACGATAGATCTCAAATTAGTACTCATACCTGAATGTTTGGGATTGCAATAGTAAGTTATTCACACAATAACTACGTCCATATTGAATAATATGAAAGCGAAACTTGAGAATATTTAAATATATGAAGGTGAGGAAGGTGAAATCAATGGTTTAAACTGTTTTCAAGTGTCGGAGTCGACAGTTAAATTGTCTATCCCCATAGTTTAAAAGTGTCAGGTTCAACATTTAACATGTCTAACCCGACAGTTTTAAAACATCGTGTTCGACATTTGAACTATCACAAACCACATGTCTGAATAAGAACACGAGGGTAAGTTTGTTGGAAACATTAATGGTCGTCTTCAATTCTCAACTACAACATCTTCTCAATATGTAATAACTCAATTTGGTTCATTAAATATGGAAAGTTTCACATCAACCTAAATGATATTTGTGTATTTTCCATTTTAAAATACTAAGTATTTCAAAAACATCATCACCAATAGTAGTTTAGAATTTTTGAAAAAAAAAAATTTAAATCATCATTGTATTTAACTGAAAAAATTAGTAAGCTATTGAATAAAAATGTAAATAATTTGCAAGAACTAACCTCTCAAAATGAATGAAGAGTCCAAAACTAATGTTTTCTTGATCAATGAATGAAAAAGATGCAGATGAAGTCAGGTTTTGTTAATGGGGTTGGAAGATATTAGTGAAGATCACATTTCTTTTTTTTTTTTTTTTTCTTTTTTTTTTTTTTGTATTATCAAAATCCTTATTAAACAATATAATATACATACATTAATTTTTTATCATGTCAAAATTCAATCATCAAATCAAAACATTAATGACACTGAAAGGTTGGATGAATAAGCATTAAATACTCCTAGAAAGTTGAGACTAAGGGTGGTTTGGATCATTCACATCAAAAAAGTGTCATTCTTGAACAAATCAAGTGTACATGAAAATTTTAAGTGCATTTTCAAAAATAATGACATTTTTGTAAATTTTCCATTATTTAAATGGTCCTACCCCGCCAAACCCTAGAGTTTTGCTTTTAAAAGGTCATGAAAGTTGCCATGGCTGACTATAAGTTAGATCTTCAAACGAATTGTTTTATGAGATCAATTCATAACTAAGATTTTAAGTGTGCCACATTTCAATAATAAAGGAATAACTTTCAAATTTCAAAAAGCGGGTTTCAATTAAAATTTATTTATGATTTAATTAATTGATTATTTAATAAAATATATAAATGTCACATATTTGTACAATTTGATCACAAATTCATTTATTGGTCACATATTATCAAATTAATTATTCACAAATTATTTCGAGGTCACAAATTAAAAATTTTATAGGTCACAATTTATTTCCAAAGTCACGTATCGAAATTTTAATAGGCCACAATTTATTTTTCAGGTCACAAATAAGAATTTTAATAGGTCACAAATTATTTTATTTATTTTCAAGGTCATAAATAAGAATTTTAATAGGTCACAAATAGAACTTCGTAAGTCACGATTGATTCATCGGATACAAATCATTGATCACATACTATTTGTTGGTCACGGATTAACCAATTTAGTGGTCACAGACAACCAAATAATCTGTGACCGTCGCCCCCGCACCGTCTCGGCCAAAACCACTCGTACCTCTCGATAGCAACACTACCACCTCTCACAAATCAACAAACAAACACCACCACAGACAGATCTATCACCACAGACAGACTCATCACCACCATCTCACCCCACTGCCACGACCGTATTTGAATCACCCGCCGCAAGCACCACAACCGTCGACCACTGCCAACCATCCCACACACAAACCACTCGTCGCAAAACACCACCGTCGCCGACCTTCACACTGTAATTCGAATAAAAAAATCCCAAAAATTAACTAGCAGATCGTGTCGCCCTAGCCATTCCCACACACAAACCACCCGCCACAGGAACCACCACCACCGACCACTGCACAATATATCGAATAAAAACAAAAAAAAATTGCAGATTGACAGATCGGCGTTGAAGATTCGGGAAGAGAGGGGAGAAGAGGAGATATTGCAGCGACGACACTCACATCCAGCCAAGGTGCTTCAGCGCCGGCGCTCACATCGACGACATTGTGCCGAGACACGACGACGATGAGCTGCTCCAGTGAGAGGGTCGACGGCAAGGTCTGGCCTTGAGTTGTAAAAAGAGAGAGAATTGAGGAATTAATGAATTGAAATGAATTAGGGTTTTATATATAATTAATTAAATTTTATAGTAAATATTAATTTAAATCATATTAATCTATTAATTAAAACCTGATTTCTGTATTAAGAAACTTGATCCTGGATTTATAAAAATGGTATCTTAAATACCTATGATGGTGTAATTTTTTCTTGTTTTATCTTAGTCCTCGTTTGAATCTCATTAAATTAAATTAAATTACATTCCATTTTCTCTCTCCTATTTTTTATCATATAATCTTTCATAAAATAATATTACACGTGAATTGAAAATTTTTCTTTCTTTTTCAACCACTCATTTAAAAAAAAAAAAATACTATTCTACCTATTTTCATTTCCAAAAAATGAGGTCAAACGAGGGCTTAATGAGATACAAAAATAGTCCTTCAAATTAAATTGATCGCTTACCAACAATAATTCAGCTCTTGTTAATAGTATGCTTTCTTTTCATGCTATTAACAACTGCCAGATTTTTAACAGATTTAATAAAAATAGAATTCCTTTTATCCCTCGAGTAGTTACGCAAGACTCGAATGGTAAAAGTCCATATCTATTGTGGTCAAAATATGATGTTACAATAATAGTTAAATGAAGATTTATATGAGATGTCCGATAATTAAATCATGTTTTGTCGATAATTTCTCAAAATATATATTATAAATGACAGTCGAACTCATATCCGATTTTACTTAAAACAAGTGAGACAATCGAAGACTCCAAAATTTTAGAAAATTCATTCCATATAATTTTTGTAATAGAAAGTGACCATAAAAAGAATTTAAATAGAATAAATTATCATAGAAGGAATCATGATGGTACTTAAACGAAATTTTAGTGATTTTCGATGATAATATCGTCGACAATGATCAACAGTGCTTCAGTTGTTAACTAGAAGCATTCAATGTACATACATTTAAAAAATAGTGAAGAATAAATTTCTCTTAGTTCGGCACTAATGATAGAGGCACAGACTTTTATTGTGACGATACGAACGTTGATGGATGCGTGTCATTGATTAGAATTGTTGTCAATAATTATGTATATATCGCTTACAAAAATTGATTATGTCATGGACCATGTATCGATAATTCCATTGATGATTTTTTATATTTGAGATTATAGGATTTATATAGCCAAGATTTTAATAAATTTATTGTACATCCTTAAAATTAAATTAAAAAATGGATCATTTTAATTTTTTTGAAAATAAACAATGTAATTCCTTTCAAGTTTCAACTCTTGCGGAATTGGGCCTTTATGTGGGTCAACCCAGTTATCTTACATGCAAAGACATGATCTGCTCACAAGTGTTACTGATTTGTGATTGGTGGTGCACCAACAAAGACTTGGACCTGGCCCATACATATTAACAAGCTTCGCACTGGGCTTATATCCTAAGGAAACCCATTGTGATTGAATTTGGACAAAATCTCGATGCCCAACTCAAATGTTACTCCCATTGTAATTTGTAAATAGTGAATATCCCAACTTCTTTTTTGAGTTTCGAAAAAAAAAAAAGATTATTACATCATTTTGAACTCGACTACGATATTGAAAAAAATTGTATCCAGCTCAATCTGTTACTGATTTAATAGGTTTAGTATCCATCATCTAGTCTATATTTTTGAGCTTGATGAGGATCTTCCAAAGTATCAGCGCACGAGATCGAGATCGAGATTGAGAGTGCTCGATCATGTTTGCATGTTGTTCTTTTGTTGCATTTCCTTTCTTTTGAATTGACCTAGATGTATTATTCCATCTTTTTAGTTGTAAGTGGGCCATGTTGAATGTTATTTATGTGCTTAATTCTATCTCTTGAGGATCCATTGACTTTGGTTTAACTCGATTGATTTTCATACCATAGCGTTACGTGTTCTAACATCTTGTATTTACAATGTTTGTCTTAAAAGACAAATATTCCATATCACTTTTAAATTCCACATGGCATGTTGGTTGCTTATGGGCATTATAGGACAAAAGTATAAATGGACAGCTTAATACATCCACACTTATGACTCAAAAAAAAATATATATATAAAAGACATAATAATAATACCATGTATACTAATATTCTTGTGAATAAAGAGGCAAAAAGTAAAGCTTATTGCTTTCATTGCAAGCTAGCTTTCATTTCAAACTTTTCTAGTTGGCAAATTTTTAAAAAAAATGAAAATGGATTATGGTATGATTAGGGTTTTTTTAATAATATAATTCATGAGATAATCTATTATTTTGCCCATGTTTTGTCTCTTACACAATCACTTCTTTACCTTTAAAATAATTCTACTGAAATTTTGCCCTTTTTGTTAACTTTTTCGACCATGTTACGATAAATTGTACACTTGGTGATTTGGTATTTAATTGTTTTTTCTCTTTCAACTTTTGAAAGAATTCGTTTGTTCTTCTCCTTTACTTTTCGTAAAGATCTTCTCTTGTGTATAAACCGACTAAAATATAAAAGAATCAAAGAAAGAGTTATTGGTGACGCTAGAAGTTTCCTTGTTAGTGATTAGCAGGTCAAGTACAATCTTTATTTGTCGACGACATAGTGTTAGTGTTCGTCAATGGAGTTGCATTGTGACAATCGACGATAGTATTGTTGATAAGAATTATTGACAGATGTCGATTTTTGTTATGACCATCGACTATAATATCTTTTGTAATTATTAACACTCTGTCGACGATTATTTTTTCCGTTTAATAATTTTTTTATCATCATTTTTTAAAAGCCCTTTAATAAATTTTGTCTATGATCTCCATTAAAAAAATGATATTTAATTTAGATTTGCCTTTTATGTGTGACTTCATATTAACTTGCGAATTTTAAAACGATAACACGGAACAAAGAATAAACTAATATGAAAATTGATTAGGAGCTAGCCCAAAAAATGATGGACAAAAGTGAAACCAACATATCACCTTGAGGACCTTGCATGGAAATTTTCTTCTACTTTTATACATAAAATTTAAAATTAAAAATATATACGAGCATGTTAGATTTAATGAAATTAAGTCATCATTTGTCCTTATTATTTTTAAAATATATTTTTCTCTATTTTATTTTTAATCACGCATTTTTAATAAAATAATATTACATGCAGACTTAAAACATTGTTTTATTTTTTAATCACACATTCTTCATCAAAATACTATTCTAAAACGTATTTTGGACAAAAAAATGAGACTCAAATCGACTCTGAACTTAATTTTGAAATAAATTGTCCTTTTCTTTTACTTCAAAACATAAAAAAGAACAACACATCGTATAAAATACTTTATTTTTGATAAGCTTAACCAAACATGCTCTTGTTCTATTGTACGGGTCGATTGGTCAAGTATTTTGAATTTTAAAGCAAATTTCATTTTCCTTTCTTCACTTGTAATTTTCCATAAGACGCGCAGTTAGCAATGGCATGTGATAGTATAATTATTTACAAGAAAAAGTTGTTTCAAACTCTGGATATGGTTTCCAGTTAGTAAAAGAGACAAAGATAGCCTGATAAAATGATTCCACTCCTCTGCTTTTCTACGTCCCCCACAAAACTAAAAAATATAATATTTGTCCCCCAATCTAGAATTTCATTTCTCCTATTTGCTTCATTTTTTTTTGGATTACTGGTACTTTAAAATCAATGCCCACTTCCTCATTACCTCCAAAAACTTCATAATTTCCGCCATTTGAAGTGAAAATTTAACATTTGAGGACATGAGTTTTTAATTTTATCATCTGATAATTCATATCTGGTATGTTTTCACCTCTCTTTTTCCATTTGTCGAGGCTAGATTCATTAAACGTTCGAAAGGGTGCATAAAGATCAGATTTCTAACAAGATCTTGGATTTTCTGGATTATATTTGAAAAATGAGGGACTTCCCATCTTGTTTTGGTGAAAATGGAGTTCAAGTTGCTGATGCTTCTTGTTCAGGTGTAGGTGTTAGTAAAGCTTCTCAAAATTTGGTTACTTGCACATATAGGTGTAAATTGCTTGGTAAGTCTTGTTTAATGAACTTTGTTTGGAGCAAGAATTTGATGGGTCAATGCCTTAGTGTTGAAATAGATGATTTATCACATCAATTGATCTGTAAAATTGATGTAAAACCGTCTTTGTTCTCAAAATGGAAAGGATCAAAGTGTTTCGAAGTTAATTCAAGTAAAATTGAAGTAATTTGGGATCTTTCTTTGGCAAAATTTGGATCTGGGCCGGAGCCATTGGAGGCGTATTTTGTAGCAGTTGTTTGTAAAGGGGAAATGATTGTGTTAATTGGGGATCTGAGGAAAGAAGCATTCAAGAAAACTGGCGCAGCCTCTTCAATTTCCAGTTCTATATTCCTTTCCAAAAGGGAACATGTTTTTGGAAAGAGGGTTTATGGTACTAAGGCTCAATTCTGCGATAATGGACCGATTCATGATCTTAAAATTGAGTGTGATACGAATGGAGGCAATGATCCGTGCCTTGTGGTTCGAATTGATACGAAACAAGTGATGCAGGTGAAACACTTACAGTGGAAATTTCGTGGAAACTATACCATTTTGGTCGACGGGCTCCCTGTGGAAATCTTTTGGGACGTGCATAATTGGTTATTCTGTCCGAGTCTACGCAATGCAGTATTTATGTTTCAAACTTGTTTGTCTGCCGAGAACCTGTGGACAAGGCAAACAGCGTCTGATCCCGCCATATTCTCTCGGAGTTGCTCAGGGAGTTTTCGGGATTCTAGTTTACCAGGTCTTGGTTTTTCGTTATTTTTGTATGCCTGGAAGACTGAATAGAATTGTCTTTGTTTCTTGATTGCTAACAATATTTAATAAGTAAAATGTTATTAGCTGGTTTGCCTTGTTCAACTGGGATTTTGTCTTGTTTTGTAGTCTTATTTTTCTGGTGAATGATTTATTTAATAAGTAATATGTTATTAGCTGGGATTTCGATTTAAGCCTAACACAGCAAGTAATTTTACGAGTCATTCTTTAGCATGCGACATTACTATATTGAAACTGCAATGCTGCCTTATTTACCGAAAAGCAAAGAAAATGTGCTTTAAAAATTCAAAATATTTAACCAATCATTCTGTGCAATAAGTAGTTAAGCTTCAATTCACACCCCGTATCCTCAAAATTAAGGCTGTTGGATTAGTCCTGAGAAGGAAAGATGAATTGCTTTCATGCCCTTTTAAGTTTTAGCTTTCAACATCAAATCTGTGAATAGGCATACTTTTGGGGCTTCTTGATTTAAAGGAACAGATGGCGTGAGTTTAGACAGATCAGTAGACATTCTGTTAGTAAATTTACTATACCTTAATGAACTTGCAACTGTGAGTTGCATTTTGTAACTTCGGGTCACAAGGTCCTTTAACCATGACTGTTGTTTCAAAATTCCTTGACTGTGATTGTAATTGTTTTCCAGTTCAGTTTTTCATGAAAATCTGCATCCCATTGTCAAAAATTAGGTCCTTCTGAATATGGGTAGCTGTCCCTGTCCACAAGTTGTTTGCTTTCAAATTAGGCATTGCTGACTCAGGAACCCCATCTTGTTCTAAATATTTGAATTTGAAGTTACCAATTGTGTAGGAACCTTTGTAATTTGCGTTGTCGATCAGGGTTTTTAAAGATCTGAATGGCTCTGTGGATACAAGGATGAGGGTGGAGTTCTTTCAAGAAACTGTAGTTGGCCGATATGTTGGGATTCCTTCTTGTCTTATACAATTTTAACAACCACTTTGGGTTGAGCTCGCCCTTAGAATTGGCTTGTAAGGGGAGGGTGCCCAACATTCTTATATCACTAGCAATATGGAATTAAATTAGATTGTTAAAGATCGCAATTCGCAAAAGAGAAAACGTAAGAGTACACGGGAGCGGAGGGAAAAAAGCGGCTGTTGAAAGCAGATCATTGGATGAAATTAGAGTGAATGGATGGAAGTGAAGGCAGCTTATATACAAGTAGGAATCTGACTTTGTGGAATGATATGTATGCATAAAATAAGAAACCTAACTGGTTATGCGTTTTTTAATTTTTGTTCTGCACTTTCTAGGGCTCTTTATTCGTATATAGGAACAATGCACTGAAAGTGGATGCAGCCGAGTGCAATGCCCAGCTTGTTGTTCAACACCTTACATCTTTCTTTTCTAATGTTGTAATTGTCCTTGACATTGATTACCTGAAGTTTGATGTGGTCCTTGTTTTGTTCATTGGAATGGGAACAAAGCAGTCACATTCTTGCCTCCTTTGCCACTAATTCCCCGATTGTTTGAAACTGGGTTGACTGTATTCCTTGGTTCATATTCCGGTTTGTTCATGATGATTTATCTTAAGAAACTTCTGCTTGATGTTCATTAAAAAAAAAAAAGAACATGAAAGCTACCCTGAAAAGGCAAAAAACAACTGATGAATTTCTTTGATGCTTTTTTAGCTTTCAACATCAAAATTTCTGGATAGGCATAATTTGACAGTTTGAAGATTTGTACATCTGTTAAGATTTCAGTTTTCCTACTTTGGGTGCTTGAATTGGAGACGTGATGTTGGTTTTCATCATTTAAAGAAACACACGGAGCGATCGCTAGACATTTTGTTCGTAAATTTACCATGCACTGGTAAACTTGCAATTGTGGATGATAAATGTTGATGATTAAAATTGACATGGCATTTAGATCAACTCAGAGAGAAATTTAGTAGAATAACAGTGTTCGTTGCTGAAATTGTGTAAAGAAAATTGTAATTTTCATTGAGTGATGTTTTGTTCCGTGTTAAAGCGAAGCTTAGCTAGGCTTTCCTTGGGGGGCTCTTGCTCCCATATATAGGCCTAACACTAGGAGTTTGCCGTCCTATGTCTTGTCAAGCTACAATCTTATTCTTCGAGGTGTGTGCTTCAATCCTATTTGAACATATTTCGTTGATTGGAGAGTTCGACAAGATCATACTATCATGATATATCTAGATCAGAGCATTCCTTATTGGTGAACATGACAATACTGATTTCAGATGTGACACGTTGTCTTGATTGGTTGTAATGGGTGGTGTTGACGTTATTGAGGAACATTTCTTCAGTTTACTTATGATATTTCCTTAAGACAGATATTTTGGCCATTCTAATTGACCAAGTGACGTGCTCCGGCCTCATTTTGTGTATGAGACTCTAGTTATTTTAAGCTCATTTAATCACTTTGAAGTGGCTCAACACACTATTTGAGGTGACTCCTTGAGATCGGACACAACAATTAACATCATCTTGATCTTATTTTTCTTTTTAAATATTATAAAGAATCATTTAATCTAACTTACAATCATGCCAAGGTTATATTGAAAATGAAAAACAAAGAACCATCCGTAGCTCACTTTTCTATTTACTTGTAAATTCACTATAGAAGTACTGTCTAACCTGTGTACACGTTTGGCATAAATAGAGTGCTAATCTAGTTGACACCTCTTTGGCTCTTTCTACTTTCTACTTTTTACTTTTTACTTTTTACTTTTTACTTTTTGTTTATTTTTAATTCGTCTAAATTTGACTATCAAGGCGCCACCCACGAGTTTCTCTGAAAAGAAAATCTCTCAGAAAAAAACAAAAAAGAACTCTTTTTCAGTCAAAATGTTTTTTTTTTTTTTCTTTTTTTTTGATAACCCAAGTGTCCCAGCTTCGCTAGACTAAATCATGGACCTCGAGCCTTTGACCCCTCTCCTGCCCGAGGAGGTAAACCGCGAGATATGTCCTCCATAACTAGTATTCGTGCGCCCTTCTACTCTTTGCCCCAAGAGATCCTCCTCCATGAATCTTACAACACCAAACTGCTATACCCAAAGGTTTTACATCACTTGGCTGCTCAGTCAGTCAAAATGTTTTGATTTCACTTTGAGAAGGTTGATCAACAATTATGCTCAGACGAACAAATTTTAAACATTTTTTTTTCTTCTTTAATGTTGTGAAATATCGTCTAATCCACCTTTTCAAACACATCAATTCTCGAGAAATTGTTGAATGGCTACTGCTTTGCTTCTTTAAAAATGCACATGAGATGAAACGTAAATAACAATCTCTTATTAGTTATTATCTCACAAAGGCACAAATCAAGTATTCTTCGCCCTCACATCAAGAAAAGGACATCAAACTTATTGACCAATCAACATTAATTATGACAGAGTATTATTTCTTAAAAGCTGGATCAAAGTAACATGGGATTATAGAGAATTTTGAAGAACTGTGTGTAAAAAAAATGTAGTGCCATTTGCTGCAATCATGATCATCATGCAATATATAATATTCATAACCGTCTTGATTATGAATGTATCAATACTGAATCAAATTTGATGCAGTTAGTGTCCATGAAAATTCCTGTCCTATTTCTTGCTATAATTTGGATAAGTTTATTAAGGCCTCGTTTGATTCCCATTTTAATTCTCATTCTCATTCTTCTACTCATTTTCAACCACACATTCTTCAATAAAATAATATTTTCTATCACATCAATAACTTTTCCTTCTTTTTCAACCACACATTTCCCATCATATCACTATTTCAAAATTCATTTTTCTCAAATAATGCCTATCAAACACACTCTATTTACCAGCCTTTCTCACCCTCTAGATCCTCTAACCCCGACTGAGATAGAACAAATTAGGCTCCTCGTTCAAAAATCGCGCCTTGGTGCCCTTTCGAATTTAACCTTTCATTTTGTTGACATTGAAGAGCCGGAGAAAAATGATGTCCTCCGGTGGCTAACTTTGCACAAAAACGGATCTTTTCCACACCGTCGAGCTAAAGTTGTAATCCGCGTTAAGCATAATACACACGAGCTCGTTGTAGACTTGGCAACTGGTTCTATCATTTCTGATGAAGTTTATAAAGGCCATGGTTACCCTCCTTTCACATTTATTGAGTTTTTCCGGGCAAGCAGGCTCCCTGTGAAGCATCCTGAGTTTCAAAACTCGATTTCTAAAAGGGGTTTAAGCTTATCAGAAGTCACTTGCTTACCATTAACAACAGGTTGGTTCGGAGAAGTTGTAACTCAAAGAGTTGTTAGAGTTACGTGTTTCTATCGTGGAGGTACGACTAACATTTGGGCAAGGCCTATTGAGGGCATAACTCTACTAATCGATGTAGAGTCGATGGAAGTTATCAAATATGTGGACAGGTTAAAAGCTCCAATGCCTAAAGCTGAAGGAACTGATTTCCAAAGCCAGAGGCCTAATCCTGTCCTCTGTAATGGAACAAACTCTCAGATAGCCATCGAAGGACATGAAGTTCGATGGGCTAATTGGGTTTTTCACGTGACATTCAATGCTCGAGCAGGATTAATTGTATCGACAGCTTCTATATTTGACGAGACAAAACACAAGTTTCGACGTGTGCTATACAGTGGGCACGTATCAGAGACATTTGTTCCTTATATGGATCCTACTCCAGAATGGTACTACCGAACTTTCCTGGACGTTGGAGAATTTGGTTTTGGCCGGTCCGCCAGTACCCTAGTTCCCCTTATCGACTGTCCAGGCAATGCAGTGTACATGAATGGATACATGGCTGGAGGGGACGGGCATGCACAGGAAGTCCCTAATGCCATTTGCATTTTCGAGCGATATTCTGGGAATGTTGCTTGGAGACATACAGAAGTTGGTGTACCTGGAAAAGTGGTATAGTATAATTCTTAAACTCGGCTAATCTTTTGCAGGCTTAATAGAGAGCTTTTATGGGCTGAATCGAATTTACCTTGATCCGCAGATAACCAGTGGAGAGCCCGAAACTAATTTGGTCGTAAGGATGGTGGCAACTGTTGGAAATTATGATTATATACTTGATTGGGAGTTTAAGCAAAGTGGTTCCATTAAAGTTGGGGTGAGTAGCCACCACTTATACAACTTTCCATGGTTTCTCCTTGAACAATTTATACATGGGAGAAAAGTATACACGGTTTTCTCACGTCTCTCTTAGAAAACAGCCGATCTGTGGTCGATGGATAGGTTTATAGTACGTTTAGGGTTCACACAGTCCAACAATTTCATCGTCTTAAACATTAGCTTTCCTATGGACATTAATTCACATTTTCATTGGAATACTTAGACATATTATTCATTTATTTCAATGACTGATCCATCCTTTTATGGCAGGTAAGTCTAACTGGCGTGCTAGAGATGAAGGCAACGGAGTGCACGAGTACTAATCAAATATACGAGGATACTCATGGAACCTTAGTAGCAGATAACACAATTGCAGGCAACCATGATCATTTTCTTACTTACTACCTCGACCTTGATATCGATGGTATTGATAACTCGTTCGTGAAATCCAAATTGAAAACTGTTAGGCCAATGCCCATTGGCACTTCACCAAGGAAGAGTTACTGGAGAGTAATTCAAGAAACTGTTAAAACAGAAGCTGCTGCTAGGACTCGACTAGGTTTGGATCCAGTTGAGCTCTTGATAGTCAATCCTAATAAGAAAACAAAGCTCGGAAATCACGTGGGTTACAGGCTGATCACCGGACGACCAGCTGAATCCCTGCTCTTAGACGATGACTACCCACAAATACGTGCATCTTATACAAAGTATCAGGTGTGCGTGACCCGCTATAACAAGAAAGAGAGGTGGGCCGGAGGTTTTTATGCCGATAGGAGCCATGGAGATGATGGTTTAGCTAATTGGAGCCGAAGGTAAATCTAATTCAGAAATCTTATAATGTTATCAACAAAAATGGTTCCTTAGGATCCAATATGAGGTGTTTGTTTTTCTTATGTTGAGCAGGAATAGGCCATTGGTAAACAAAGACGTAGCTATGTGGTATACTATCGGCTTTCATCACAATCCATACCAAGAAGATTTTCCAGTGATGCAAACGCTATATGACGGTTTTGAGCTCAGACCGGCAAACTTTTTCGAAAGAAACCCTTCGCTGAAAGACTAAGTGCACGTTTGATACACGGTATTCGATAGAATTGGACAAGAACAAGATTTTCACTTCTTTTTCTTCCATAATACTATCCTGTGCTATTGCATTCTCTTTGCCAAACATGCAATTATTTTTCGTTTTTCATTGGGATAATTTTTAGGCGTATGTTGTAATAAACCAACAATCATCAATTCTAGAATGCCAAGTTTCATCAATAGCATGTCAAAAATAGCTTTCCAAAAGTACTAATCATCAATATTAGAATGCCAAGTTCAATAAAAAAAGTAGCTTTTAAGCTACTTATAAGCACAGCCAATAAGTCCTTAGATTTGAAGTACAATAGGCCATAGTCGCATTCTTAAGACTGTAATATGCAAGCCTGATATTATCTTAGAAAGCAAAGTGCCAATAGAAAACATACAAACATTAAATAGTGCAGCCAATGCTGTGGCATCGATAAAAATAAACGCAAGACAAAGGTCGAGTAATTACAGAATCGCGTCACATAATTAATTTCCTTCACCTCATATGTCATACACTTGCTTACCAGTAAACTTGACCTCGATCGGGCTGATATTTTTACCGATGGATCGCATGTTCAGCCCGACTCCTTGGCGACCGGGGTTCACCTTCTCGGGGTAGACACCATCCTTAGGGTGCAAATATTGCACCTCACCATTAGGAAAAACTCTGTAAAATTGGTACTTAATCTTGTACTTGGACCTTAGTCTAGTCCCAAGAGCCAAACATTGTTCCTTCCTAGCCAGTTTCAAAAGGTTCGGCCCCTGCCGCATAATGGCTGCGCCACCAGTAGGCATTTCAAAAATTTGTTCCTTAGGTGATTCCCATGTAATGACATAGAATTCCTCCACCTGGGCTTTACGCAATAGTCCACCGGTGCTGCCACCAAAGATTGGTGATGGGGTGTTCGGGTCCAGTTCCGGCGGGGTGAAGCCGACCGGAGCCTCTTTCTCCACCTCTATCGTGGCAGGCGCTTCCTCGGCCATGGCCCTTATAGGACGGCGTGCTACGATGGACTTGATCGGCCTAGGACTAATGAATGATGAAAGCGAGGATTGCTTCCACGGCACCGCCACCCGGTCGCTGCCGGAGAGGGCTGGGGTGAAGAGGGAGGCTTGAGTTGCCATGGCCATGAAAGAATTTTGTGGTGTTTAGTTGAATGTGATGAAAAAAATGATCGATATTTGACGACAAAAAGGTTTACATTTTTGTGTTGGATTTTTTATTTTTCATAGGTTCGGACAGTAGATAAGGTGATATGGTTTAGACCAATTGGAGTGTATGATTTTGATATGCAGTCTTAGCCATGGATTGCATGGTGCCTATACTGCCACATGTCATTCTGCAAATGCTTAGCTCGCTATATGGAAATCTCAAGTGGCGAGTGTTAATTCTCCAATGAACACTGAGTTTATGTCAGTATCGATTGTTCACCGAAATTTAAAATGTCGAATTTTAATCACTCAATTCTGACATAACTTCCATGCACATATGGCACTCCATCACATCGTTAAATTTTGAAGGTCGAATTTTGACTACTAAACTTAGAAAAATATTTTTGATTACTCATTAAACTTTGAAAAAAACTTCTATTGCTCACTGAATTTTTATGCAGTCAAATTTTGGCAACTAAACTTTGAAAAACGTCTATTTTGATCACTAAACATTGAAAATGTCTTATATTGCTCACAATAAATTGGATTTAATTAAAATTAGTTATTCAAATTTTGAAAATTTTAATTTTAATAACAAATTTGTTATGTGTATCGTTGCAAAATTCAAATTTTAATTTAATTTTCACAACGAAAAACACAATATATTTAAAATTTGCAAATAATGAAAATAACTTAAAATTTTACAAAAATATGTTAAAAACATATTTAATCATTGTATAATTAAGTCATCATTCCTCGTGAAATTAACAACGCTTGCAAAGCTATATAAAGGAAGTAATTACTACTTGCAACAAAACAAACAATATATTTATCGTTAAAATTGAATTAAATTCAAATTTTAATCCAAAATTTAACTACGAATTTTAATTAAATCCAAATTTATTGTGAGCAATAGATAACATTTTTTTAAAGTTTAGTGGCCAAAATTCGACCACTTCAAAATTCAGTGACTAAAACTTTACTTCATCAAAGTTTAGTGAGCAATTTAAGAGTTTTTCAAAGTTTATTGAGCAATCTAAAACGTTTTTCAAAGGTCATTGGTCAAAATTTAACCACTTCAAAGTTTAAAGACGGGATTGGGCACCACATGTGCATTCCGTTAGTCATGTCACCAACTCCATTAGAGATTTGAAACGAAAGCTTATCCAGTAACGTCCAACGTTTGGATAGGTTGCGTGGTCAAAACTTAATATCTTAAATTTCAGTGAACAATCGAAGACATAAATTCAAATTTAGTGACCATTGGAACAGTTAACTAGAAGTTGCACATAAAATGGTAGAGCTAAAAATGTTGATATTTATGTAAAGTCAAATAAGATTAAATTGCTCTACTCGAAATTCTTGTAGCACGACCAAAGTGTATGAGACATGCACGAGCCGAGGATCTTCTAATTCCACGCAGCATTGCTCTATCACGCATCTTCCCAAACGGAGATGATCCATCTAAAGATTAAGTAGGTGTTAATGTGCACAGGATCCCAACCCTCTCACCTTTATTTAAATCCCCAACATTTTACTCTACATAGGACAAGATTTAACATTCTATCAATTTATTAATTTTGTAAAACAATAACTAAACGTTGCCATTAAAATGAAATTGGCAGGCTGAGCTTAATAATCCCTTATATAATTAATAATTTTCAATATTTTCAAGTTCACAGTGTCAATTGACAGATCAAAAGGGTATTTTCGAGTTCATGTATGCATCCCAAAAGGGTAATGGAGACGTGCAATGATTACAAAAATGGGAAAATTTCATAAGAAATAGTATAAGTACGGTCCATTTTAATAATAAAAAAACAAGTTTTAAACTTCAAAAATTAAATTTTTATTTAATTATATATTTAATTAAATATATAAAGATTACAGATATATACAATTTAGTCACAAATTTATTTATTGGTCATATATTATCAAATTAATTAGTCACAAATTATTTCGAAATCACAAATCAAATATTTTATAAGTCACATTTTATTTATGAGGTCACAAATCAAATATTTTATAGGTCACGATTTATTTTTGAGGTCACAAATCAGAATTTTAATATGTTACAAATTATTTTACGTTCATGATTCACAGATTTTAAATGTCACAATTTGTTCATCGATCACAAATCACAATTATTATAAGTCACAACTTATTATACAGTCACAAATTATTAGATTATTGGTCACAGATTAGTAATTTCATAGGTCACATATTATTTCTTAGTCACAAATTACCGAAATCATTGGTCACATATTTTTTATTGGTCACACATTAATAATTTCATAGGTCACATATTATTTCTTAGTCACAAATTACCGAAATCATTGGTCACATATTTTTTATTGGTCACAGATTAACCAATTCACTGGTCACAATCAATCTGAAAATCTGTGACCACCACCAACACTTACGATCACCACTTCAACGCTGCCTCCAACAGCAACACCACCACCGTCACCGCCAAAACCACCGCCAAATAAATCATTGGTCACATATTTTTTATTGGTTACGACTCTCAATCAATCAATAAATCGTCACAAACACCTACCCAAACATCACACCACTCCAAAAAGGCATCACCGCCGACCACCACCGCCGCCACCACCACCACCACCACCACCACCACCACTAGTGACGTCGTCCACCACTGTAACGTTGCCCGCCGCCCAGCACAACAATGTCGCCCACACCACCAGCAATGTCGCCCAAAGCACCGCATCACCGCTAACATACACAAGCGACACTGCCCACCGCCACCACCGTCGACATCACCACCACGACGAGCGTCGCACGGACAGTGACGCTAAGGCACTCAAATCGTGATTCCAGATCCACCCCCACAAAACCACCACCACACCGCGGTGTTCACGTTCGCGATAAGCAGCTTCCACCACCACCACACCCCAACGTCGCCGCTATCACTATCACTGCAGCCAAAATCGCGACCACACCCATACCTCCATCATCATAGAATAAATAAAAATCTGGGAAAAAAAAATCATCGTGCTACGATCGAAGCCACGCCACCTTCATCCTCTTCAACAATCTCATAGCACCTAGTCGAAGCAGCTCTGCACCTCTGCACAGCGACACCATATCCTACTGAATTAGGGCACAAAGAGGCTGTGGAGAATTAGGAAGCAGAGAGGCTATGGTGTGCACCATCTAATAGTGAATCCATTTGCAGTGGAGAATTAGGAGTTTCATAGAGAGAGAGAGAGAGAGAGGCGAGTTTCTCATAGAGAGAGAGGAGGGGGAGTGAGGGAGAAATAATTTAGGGTTTGATTTGTGTAGAATGAATAAATTAATTTTAAAATATATTAATTAGGAAAAAAATTTGATTTTTGTATAATCAAATCTTTCATCTTATTTTTGAAAGTGAATCTTAAAAAGTAGATTTTTGTGTAATTTTCACTTCAAAAATATACGACAATATCTTGTTACTTGTTTCGACATTAGGTTTGTCAAAATGGGTTGGGTTGCCCAATCCCCGTGGTGACCCATCACGCTAAGAAATTGGATTGAAATTCGCCTCTTTTGAATCAAGTCATTCATGAGTTGGACAGTCATAATTAATGGGCTCTGTCAAGCTTTATGCCCAACGATCCAGCCAGTTGGCCTAGTTACAAAAAAAAATCGAAGATTTTTGCACCATTCTCAAGTCAAACAAAGGTTTGAATAAAATTCAAACTAAACTAACCATTCATTTTCCAAATCAAATCAAACCAATCTATTTATGTGGATTTGATTTTGAAACTCACGATTTTAGTGACATAAAACAACATTTTTCAAACAAGTGACAAAATAAATGTATTGGTTTGAAATTTCACTATAACACTTAAATTGAGACATTCTAAATATAAATGTTACAATACTAATATATTTATCTTTAAAAAGTTCAAACCAATAAATAATACAAGTTCAACCATAAAATTTAAACTTGTATCATTATTTATAGGCCTAAGTTTTGTGCGGGTCGGTCCAGATATTTCAATCCCAGAAATCACCCATTATACTCGAGGTATTTAATAAATGGAACATATGAATGGACGCGATCTAATTCGGTCCGATTATGAAGGAAACCAAACCGAGTACCAATGAAAATTTTAAAAATAGAACCACTAGTTCTATATCGAACTATAGAACCGAATCTAAACCAAAACAATTGGTTCCGATTCGATTCGGTCTGATTCTTTACATTGAAAAAATTATAAAAATAAAGTATGAAACTACTTGTCAATTAAAAAAGATGAAAATGGAGTATGAAATCATTTTTCATTATTGTAAACTAACAATAAAAAAAAAATCAATTAAAAGGGCAACAAACAAAAATTCACTCCCAAACTCAAAATCAACTCGTAAAGGAAAAAGAAAGGATAAAATATTAAACATAGTACAAACGGTAAAAATCTAAAATTAATTCTTAAGAAAATTCATATAAAAATATATATTAAAGTACATGTAGTATTTATAACATGATTATTTTTAGTAATATTCAAGAATATTGATTCTTGATGGCCGATTACTTTGAAAACAATGAGAATTTGAATTCTTAAAATATATTGAATTAAAAATATTTTTTCCCCATTGGATTGCATTAAAGCTATGAATTTGTAAAGTATATATAAAATTATTTAGACTTGAATTTTGATTATGCATTAGGTTTTGCTACAAATGAAAGAAGAAAACGTGTATGGAAAATGAAATTTTGATTTGAGATAATTTTGGAATCTAGTGCTCAAAGATCTAGTACATATTGGTGCAAGGAAAAAGAGAAATTCGGAAGAATTGAATTCATTACTAATTTTAAAGTTAGCACCGAGAACTGAACTGGAACCTACTGGTTCTCGGTGCACAGTACCAAAATTGTTCCATTTAGTAGAAGAATCGGAACAAAATCGATCAATTCTATCTAGTTCCAATTCGATTCCACCGATTTCGAGAAAGAATGCCCATCTCTAATGAAATCATTTGGGTACTTGTAATTATTGGAATCAAATCTAAACTCAAACTGTCAATTTCAAATTGAGTTCGATTCTCAGATTTTGAAAATGGTTCTAACAAGAACCATATTTTAAAACCAATTGGTTACAAAACAACATTGTGACAAAAATCATATTCGATTGTAGGCAGGGACAGACCTGGGGGGTCCCCTAGGATCAAGTGACCCCCCAATTTGGGGGAAAAAAAATTGCTTAGTTTTTTTTTTTTTTTTTTTTTTTTTTTTTTTTTTTTTTTTTAAAGTAGAAGATAACTACGAATTTTGATTGTGGTCTCTCAACTCAAGTCGTCTGGGTCCGTTCTTGATTGCCGGTGAGATATCTGGGTCAACCTACCCATTTTGAAAAATCCTAAATAATAATCTTATATCAACACGGTGTATCATGTATGAATCCGCGTACAATATAGGACAATTTCAGGTCAAATATATAATTTATGTCCATACGGGTAGTCCTTTTCATCTCTAAATACATTGAAATAGACAAATATGTCATACATAAAACACTAAATTCATGTTATCCACACATATTTGTTAATAATAAAGATATGTTCTTTTAAAATCTAGTTGTTTTGGTATTATTACGTCATGCTAATGATTTAGATTAACAGTCGTCGGAGTTAAATCACTGAGGAAATTAATCGTGCCTCGTGTCAAAGGCCCTTAGAATTATGTACCATAGTGAGCGGAAGCCATCTTGTTCAACTTGTAGGCCTTGTGATTACGTGTGTAGCATTAAATTTTGAACATTAGACTCTTTCTTGCAAAGATATGTTAATATTTCTCATGTCGAAATTAAGCGAGCTATAATTTTTGCCATTTCACCTAGAAATAGTATATTGTTTTGACAGTTGTTGAATATCTGTAAAGTCCGACCTAGTTTTGATTTTGTCAATTTTGAAGCCAACACTTCACCTCAACCAGAAGTTTTGACTTCGCACTTCCTTTTCCCACTTAAAATGACTCGATCAAATAATATGAATTTCCTACATGTCCTATTTTTCATTCAACAAATCAATTACATTTTCTTGCATATAAATAAAAATAAAATCAGTTTAAAAAAAAAAATACGTTTGACAGGATTTATGTATAGTTAAAGTTTTCCTTCTTATATTTATATAATTGTACCCATTTTCGAGGAATTCTAGTTTGTTCAGTTTTCGAATCTTATGTTTGATCTTGCGCACACGGCGCCAACCAAGTTGGTGTTTTTTTCTTATCCAATTCGCTTAAGAATCCTCAGATCTCTCTCAAAATTCCAGTGATTTTACTCTCGATAATCTTACTCTTTTACTCTCTAATCCGATAGTCTTGGATTCAACAGACGAACATTTAGATGCGCAAGTTAATGTATAATCGCATACACAGAATTGTGGTTGCGTGTGAAATGGCGTGTGAAAGATTGTAGAAAAGAAATGGAGTCTAAGAAAAAATCAAATTCCAATAAGAATTCTCTCTCTGCTTCTGAAGATAAAGACATGTCGATCTCAGGCAAGTTTTTCAGTTTACTAATTTTTTGTATATAAAAGATTTTATTTTTGATTTGGGATTTTGTTTTAACAGTTGGATCTTTCTTGTATTATTGATAGAAGAAAAACCCGATTCGTGCTTAGGAGCTTAATATGAATCTAAATTTTCGATTGCATGATTTGATTTGATAGTTTGTGTGTTTGATTTTTTTTATTTTTTATTTTTGGTTTTGATAGTGAAAAGGAACACTGTGGATAATGATTCCAAACATGATCTTGATTGTTTGGGTATACTATAGCTGAAATTATACTGATTTATGTGTGCGTTATAGCAGTATATACCCTTTAAATGTGGCTTTTTTCAGCTGTTCAATTGACATGAGCATAGCTATTATTAGGGTTCCTTTGTGGGATTTTAGGGGATTCAAATGAACACACGCACACGCATATCAGCACGACACGTGTTCACTCATGAGTATTTACAGAGTATGGGAAAAATGATTTAGCTTACCCCAATGAGGTAAGTGAATCTTATTCCTCTATCCCTTCTTTCGCCTCTCTACATTATGACACGTGGCTGTGGGTTATGTCCTATTGATGATCTCTAGCTCCCGAGATTTGAACACTGTTGATTCTCGAACTATGCTGTTATCTACTGCATTTAAATAGGTCCAAGATTGAACCCTTCAAAGTTAGCCATACATTTCTCTTAAGCACCTTTCAAGCTTAGCCAAACATGAATGCTTACTAACACAATTATGCCATCCTTTGTAAAAGTTTGAAAATTGCCAAACAATTCCAACAATGAGAAAAATAATACTCTGTTGTTTTTCATCATAAGTGTGTCGGTAAGAGTAAGGGAAAGAGCTATGCTGGTGTTTAGAAATGGCTGCAAATGTTCTTGGACGACTGCTTCGTAGGTTCATGCTGCCCGCTTAATGTAAAATTGGTTTAGTTTTCAAAATCCATCATTATTCTGTCACAGTTGAATTAATAAATTAAGTAATTAACAAGCTTTGTTTCTAGCTCAGAAGCTTAGAAGATTAGTAGGTGGTATTTGATATCTATGATATCAAAAGTACAATTGAATAGAGCGCATTCCATGGAGAAAGTAGCCCTTAGGATATGACTTGATTTTTTTTGTATATTTGTAGAAAGAAAATACCTGCAGAATGTCACTTTTAATGCAGTTATATAACTATTGCGAGACTATATAACTAGATGCCTATGGAATATGAGAGATATAAAGGATATATGTAAAACCCAAAAGAAATTGTATTAAGAGCATGCTTGCCTATGGGTAAAACGCTTACTTATAAGCAAATAAGTAAACTTAAAAATTACTTTTTCAATTGGTTAATGTTAGAAATAAGTTACATTTTTTACAGTAGGTTTTAAGATAAGATTTACTTTCAATACATTACCTTTTTTTTGTTACTTCAAAGTAAGTTATCCAAACATGTTTGAAAACTCCTTTTTAAGCGCACCAAACATGCTCTTAGTCATCCCTACTATTATCAAATTTCTGGGAAATGAGATGAAGTATTTATGTATTCCTTTTACCATTTGAGGATACATTTTCATATTATTTTGAGTTGTCAAATTTTCTCTTTGCAGGCCTTCTTGTTAAGCATGAAAAAGAACTAGAAAATTTGACTCTGATAACACAGCCTGTCAGAACACTGAAGTTTTTCATTCTGGCTGTTGGTGAGTACCTCAGGTACTCAGTAGCATATCTTTTGTCACATGGTGGTTGGATTATGCTGTTCAGTACCATTATTGCGATAGCTGGGGTACTACTTGTGACTATAGATGGTCCTCATGAAAAGGTAATCAAATCGGTAGTAATCACTAGTTCTTTGTTAATCTTTATATATATTGTTCTGAAGGGACTGAAGATTTCCCCTACTGGTAAAGAAGCATCTATCCCTTGTTTCCTTTGGAACCATGCAATATTACGACGCACGATTCTAGGATGCTCCCTGAAGAATTCATTATGTAACTCTGAATCAGTATTTAAGAGCTCTTGATGTCACTTGTTTGTTGTTTCAAGTTTAGATTCTGTATCTCTATTATGGACAAAGGAGGATCATTTCCTTGCTAAATTGTTGTTGCTTCAACCTCTTGATCTTAGATCAATGTTTATAATTGTCTTACATTTTTCTATGTTGCGCAGCATGTTGAGGAAGTTCTACGTTATATACAGTTTGGATTATGGTGGGTGGCTCTTGGTGTTGCATCTTCTGTTGGCCTTGGTAAGCTATACTGATTTTAAGACAGGCATGTTGTTTTCTGATTCCTTGATAATCTTGATAGCTTGTAATGTTAGAATTATATTTTGGAAACTTCTATAGTGCTGATGATAAAATCTGAGAATGCTGTTGGTTTATTTTTCTCTTTGAACCAAATCTTAAATAAGTAACCACGCCAATCAACCAAATTTTAGTTGAGAGTAAGAAACATAACGTGTTGACACAGCTATATGAGTTAAGCACCAGTCCTGTAAATCACCAGAGTTGGCAATTGTGAACCAAAGATTCATGGCTTCAGGGATGAGCAGCCCAGCCAGTTGGAAGGGAGGAGTGTCCATCTGTTGAGTGGAGTCTATGTGTTTATGTGAACGATATTTTAGGAATAATCCTAGAATTTATTGTATTACTAGTTTTAGTTAAGATCATGGATAAGCTCGGGGTAGGTTGACCTGTACCTGCCACCAAAACTTTAATCCCCTATTGGTTTCAAAACGTTGGAGAAATCTCATCCTTTCATTGGAATCAACCTGAGGAATTTAATGCATGAAAATATGTAATTTGGTGAACAGCCTATTATTTGAATTCTTCTGAAATATAATAAGTACCATTGCTGTCTTTGTAGCAACATCTTATCCAATATTTATCGAAGCACGTCATTGTTGTTTTATTTTTCGTAGGATCTGGGTTGCACACTTTTGTTCTCTATTTGGGGCCTCATATTGCTTTATTCACCATTAAAGCAATGCAATGTGGCCGAGTGGACATCAAAAGTGCTCCATATGATACAATACAATTAAAAAGAGGCCCTTCATGGCTTGGGAAGGATTGTGTAGATTTCGGACCCCCTTTGTTTTCGTCTTCACATGGTACAAGGGTTCCGCTTGGTAGCATATTGCCCCAGATCCAATTAGAGGCAATCCTGTGGGGCCTTGGGACCGCACTTGGAGAACTTCCCCCTTATTTTATTTCCAGGGCAGGTATGAAATTTTTGCACAGTAAACATTAACTTGAAGCTACTTTTAAGTAAATTTGTATTTTTTTTTTTAAAAAAATGTTTTAAATTAATTACCTTTCTTACACTTATTAGCAAAACAGTTACTTAGTTTTCATATATGTATTTAAACTCTGATGCTGATTGTTAATTTTACATGGATCAGTGTGTCTTATTTTTAATTCAAAGAGTCTTATCTTTGCTATTAGTTAATAGTGAACTTGATCAGGACTTCTGTATATTTTCTTTTATAGCGAGCTTATCAGGTGACAGAGTGGATGCCAAGGAAGACTTGGATGTGTCCACAAGCGAAGAGAATGGCTTTATATCTGCTAGGCTAAATCAAATTAAGCGCGGTTTCCGGTCACATGCCCAATACTTGAACTTCTTCAGTATTTTAGCTCTTGCTTCGGTTAGTTCTGTGATTCATGTTCATTCTGTTAACGATTCATCATATGTTACTCGACTTTTTAGATTATATTGTTTACTGTCTGCTATATTTTAGTTGTGCGGATGGATAGCATGTAGTTACTTGTTCCGAATACATACCAATTCATGTTCATTATGTTTACGATCCATGATATGTTACTCGGTACTTTTTAGATTATATTGTTTACTGTCTGCTATATTTTAGCTGTGCAGATAGATAGCATGTAGTTACTTGTTCCGAATACATGCCTCAACCACACTGTTGGACAGTAGTCAGTAGTATGTTTCGCTGTGCTTGAAAGTTACTTTTCTAAAAAGTGAGCTAAGATTTAGTGGAAAATGTCATTTAGAATCATGTCATGTTTGACTCAACAAGTAACTTGAAAGTAAGTTTGACAAACTTACTTTTAAGTTCCAGCCTAATTTGCTGAGAAAATGGCAAAGAAAGTAGATGTTCTTTTTCTCCTTGGTGAAATCCTAGGAAGAGTGTTTAGTTTTAAGGTATATTTGCACTTGTTGATGAACTGGTATATTTTGCAGGTGCCAAATCCTTTATTTGATCTTGCAGGAATCATGTGTGGACAATTTGGAATTCCTTTTTGGGAGTTTTTCTGGCAACATTGATAGGGAAAGCAATTATCAAAACTCATATACAGGTTTGCAAAGTACCCCCGCCCAAAGGCAGTTAGAAAATAATTTAGGGGTGGGTAAAAAAAATACAGGAATAAGACAGATTTGGCCGATTTGGTGAAAAAAAAAAATATTGTTTGGGCGAAGGATCGTATTAAACTTCTATCATTGCTAGTTTAGTGTTCTCTGAAATGATAAATGCACCATTGCTTGTTTGAAAGACCGGACTAAGCTTGGGTTTGGTTTGGTTCTTGTATACACATGGAACCAATGGCTCCATGTGTAAATTTTTCATTTATTACAGATTCAATCTGGGTCTGAAGAAAACCGGACGGGTCAGAACCAGACTGGACCGGTGTTTGGCCACTCCCAATAAATATTCTATTGTTCTTCATCACTTCAGCTGCTAAGCTTTAATACTCGACTATAATTCTCATGAATGTTACTTAATTCTTCTGCAGACACTGTTTATTATTTGTGTGTGCAACAATCAACTTCTCAACTGGATAGAAAATGAATTGATTTGGGTGCTCAGTTTTGTACCTGGGTTCGACTCTATCCTACCCAACCTAATCGCCAAGCTTCATTCCATGAAAGACAAGTACGTGGCAATGAAACCAAACGTTTCTTCAAAGATTGAGGTATTCCTCATTTTAAGCTCTTCCAGTCGACATGTTGTATTTACATTCATGCTAACAATTTGTGTATTCTTATCAGGCGAAGAAATGGGATTTCTCAGTTGCTTTCATTTGGAATACCATAGTATGGTTCATGCTGATTAGTTTTTTCGTTAAGATTGTGAATGCAACTGCACAAAGGTATCTAAAGAAACAGCAAGAAGAGAAAGAACAGTTCAGCTAGATGACCATCCAATTCTTCTTTTTTTTCCCTTTGTTATGATTAATAGGAGTTAGAAGTTTTAGTGACAGTTATAGTCACCATTGAAGTTTCCAAAACAATATTCATCTTTAAGCCTGCAGTTGGAATTTGTATAGAAGGAACAGAAATTGCAGGAACTATTAGGGTCCGTTTGATTGTAAGGGTGGAAAATGGGTAGAAAGAAAATGAATGGCAGAGAATTGAATTGTCTAGAATTTGTTTTAGAGGGAATTGTAATTAATGGTGTTTGATTGGTATAATTTTCTACCTAATCCGTTTGGCTTTGTTTTTCATGCAAATTGTTAGTTTTTGGGATAAATTTTTTTACAATTTGTATTAAAATTTGTTGAAAAAATAGTAAAAAAAAAAAAAAAAATTTTAAAAAAAAAATTTTTGAATTTTTTTTTTTCGTTTGGCTTTATTTTTCATGCAAATTTCAATTAAATGGATAAATTTTTTTACCATTGGATTTAAAATATGTTTCCATTGCCAAAAAGTTAATATATATATATATATATATATAGAAAACACTTTCCCACCAAACTCATGAGAAAATAAAAGGTGGAAAATGTGCTTTAAATGGTTGTACTTAGAAAATGGGTGAAAATGAATTCCATGGAAAAATTATGCAATCAAACAGCAAAATTAATGATGGATTTTCCTTTTCCACCATTTTTCTATGCAATCTAACATTACCTTAGTTCGAGGGACTGGGAGAGAACTTACAAGCAAATGTTAAAATTTGTTAGTTCAGATTTGAAACTTATGATTATTTTTTGGCATTGGAGGATAAATTAATTTCATTCCGCTTAATATTTGGAGTGTGTTTGATGGAAATTATTGGGAAAGAATGAATTTTGAAATAGTGATATGATGAGAAATGTGTGGTTGAAAAAGAAAGAAAAATTATTGATATAATAGAAAATATTATTTTATTGAAGAATGTGTGGTTGAAGATGAGTAGAAGAATGAAAATGAAAATGAGAATGTGGGTCAAACGAAGCCTTGGATTAGGATATTGTTCGTTGAAGGAAGGGATGTTAAATGGGTCGAATCGTTCGTTCGTCTACTTTCGAGCTCAACTCGGCCCTCAATGTGAGCCAGCTCGTGCTTGCAAATGGGGCGAGCCGAGCATGAGCTGGCTCGCTTCACTCGGCTGGGTTCATCCATCAATTCACCTTTTGGTGGGATGAGCCGACTCGTGAGTCGCTTCTCATGTATTTTTCTTTTAAATTTTCACTTCTCAAAATATAATGAAGACAGTAAATTTTGTATGAAAATAGTGAATGTAAAAAATTCTATTTACTCAAAAGAATTATATAATTGTAAAAGACCTTAATAAATAATTCAACATTGGTGGATGCTTATATGAGCACATGGAGGTAAAACATTTTTATTACTCGTAAAAGTTTCACTTAAAAAATCAAACACAAAAGTAAAAATCTTTTCGAATAAACTGCTTAGACATAAAAAATCACTTTATTCTTTTTTTTAAAAAAAAAAATTATTTATTGGAAATTTTTTGTAATTTTTTGAAAAATTTGGAAGTATAGGTGAAACTTGTTCATTTTTTTTCTGTTTTATTTAAATAAATATATTCGTCATTTTATACTTTTAATTGAGAAAATAGATGAAACTGATGATTTTTGCAATGTAATGTGAAAGAAATGGTAAAAATGTCAAAAAAATGAAAGATATGACATTTTACAAAATAATATAGAAAAGTAGGGACGTTTTGTACTAATTACCCTTTTAATTATTTATTTGGACTCATTTGCAATAATTTAAAAAGTTTAGGAGTATAATTATAATTTGTTTCTTTAATTTTTCTTTTTTTATTTTATTTAAATATGAGAGTATATTTGTCATTTAGCGTTTTTTATTGAGGCATTGGACAAAAAAAAACATTTTCAGCAATGTAAGGTGAAAATTAGGATGAAAATGTTAAAAAATAAAAAATAGTGACGTTTTGTGCTAATTACTCATCATTATATCATCGATGGTCATCAATAGAAATTCTATTAACGATCATTTTCTCAATTAATTATTCTTTATTATTCTCAAAATAACTCAATTAAATTCAAAATTACAGTTACAAGATGAACACATTAGGAATTTCAATAATGTCCAATGTACACGTGATGTAACGTTTACAAGAAATTGTCTATATTTTTCAATTTTTGATTTTTTAAAAAATGCAATATTTTCTTTAAAATTTGTTAGTAATTAAAATGTCTAATAATTTCATTTATGTTTCATTCTCACTCTCTCTACGCCTGGGATGTTTTGATTCAATTTTGAAATTAAATCAAATCCCTCGACACATCACATTTGATTTTAGAAATAAAAAAATGGAAAGTTAAAAAATAACTTATAAGTCAATAATATTGTAAGGAAAGAATAAAGATATTTTTAACTTATTTATTAGTATCTTAGTATAATAACATATCAAAATAATAATAAAAGTATGACTCACACATCGACTTTCCATCGGAAGATTGAAGTACCATTGATGATTTCCGACATCACAGACGACATTTTCAATGATAACTTTTTATTAAAAAGGGTATATTTGTGTTCGTTAAATGAAGAGATACGAGTAAAATTATAATAAAAATTAGAGGCAAATATTATATCTTTCAACGATAAAGGACCGACGGTGAAAATTTTCCCACAAAATAAATTTCGGTTGATTTTACACCTTTAATGAGAATTGAGTACTAAATTGCTCTCTTTTAAATTTAAGAATTAACTTGCTAGTTGAACGATGGTGACCAACGTTGCAAATTACTTTTTTTTCTAAAAAGTTGTTGAAGTTCTGGCTACACACCTATAATGAGAAATAAGTACTAAATTGCTCTCTTTTAAAATTAAAAGGATTAATTCGCTATTTTGACAATAAGTCAGGGACAAACTTTGCAAATTATTCTTTCTCAAAGAAAAAAGAAAAATTTAAGTTCGCAGCAAAAACGCTAGAAGGAGGGGTTGAACCTCCGACCTTGTGGTTAACAGCCACACGCTCTAACCAACTGAGCTATTCCAGCTTGTTGGTGTTATTTATATTCTTTTAAATTTTGACCAATGTAAATTACTAAAATTTTAGTTGAAATTCTGCTTTACATTGTTCAACATACAATTTTGTCATTGATTTCTCCAACACTTAGAAAAATCAATGACCTCAATTTTACCACCCATTTAAATGTACACAAATAATGTACAATTAGCATAATTCAAATTACTAAGAAGTGAATTTTGCGTTCCTTCTTTGTTAATTGTACAAAATCTTGTCACGAGCCCCACAAATTAGTATTATAAATAGGAATTATATTATTTTTTGTTATTACACTCCATTCAAATTCGAAGTGGTGCCTAAATAATCCTTATATCTCACTAAAATAAAAGATAAAATCAAAAGATTTGATACAACCATATCCTTTTTTTCTTTTTTTTTTTTAGATACATCCATATTTAATACAATAGTAAAGTCAAGAGTAGCATTTGCAAACTGGTTAATTCTACACAGTTACTAAAGAAAGTTGTTGCAGCTTCATGTTCACATCAAACCTGTGCCATAAGTTTCGAGTTTTCCTCTGCCGCCAATATAATCGAATCACATCAAGCTCGATCTCCTCCTCCTATATGCTCTCCATGTCAACACATCCAACCCTCCTTCCAAACTTTCAGAGCCACTTCTTTGAGAACTTTCAGCTTCAGACTTGTGGTACCTTTGAGATGTCCAACCAATTGTATCTTCACTCTTTGCCTCGCTTACGAGAGAACCAGTTTCACTCTTCAATTCTGCAACTTTTTTCTCACCTATGGCGGTATTACTGGGAAATTCATTGTTCAAGACCATAGGATTCTCTCTCCTTCTCACGGGAGGCTTAGATAAGTCTACTCCGTTTTCCACAGCCCTCATCCACTGCAAATCGGTGAGTGTATCATGATGGATTACCTCTTTCCTACGTCTCTTTCCAAGAACAGCGAAATTGTCAAATCCTTTCCCCCTGCTCTCTTTCATATCAGGCACGACATATACCCAATCTGGTACCTCGTGTTCTTCCATGAGACGGGATCTGTAATTCTCCTTCTGCCTTCTTTCTTCGTCCATTTTCTCGAACAACCAAAACTCCTCGTCTGTTCGTGCTGCAAGACGATTGATTTCTCTCTCACTTGGCACGTCCGTTCCAAGTGAGCTTGTACCTCTGCGCATAATCTCTTCCAACATCTCTCGCCTGTCTTGAGCTGCATAAACAATAAGAAAGTGTGAAATTTTTCTTAAAGTAACCTCCAAAAAGGAAAATTGAGAAGTACATTACAACCGAGACAATTATCATCCACATCATTGGCATACAACAATTTAATAGTCCAAAAGTCAAAGTAGATATGTCAACCACATCATTTTATCTTCGGGTAACATTGCACCATTGGGACCTCGCCTATAATTATAATTGCACAATCAGTCCCTAATGACAAAAACTGTTCAAATATCTGTATAATCGTCCTGTGAACCACATGTCCAACTCCATGAAACTAGGTTTAACTTCCCAACTAGGGCTGGTGGGCAGAAATTTGAAGCGAGGTATGTTTCCATGAGGGTCAACCAACAATTTAATGAAGATTTGGACAGTTTCTGTCATTGAGGACTAATGGCCCAAAATGTATAGAAAGTTTGGGGACCAACTTCCCCCATTTCAAAGGTTGGGGGAGAATAGGTAAAAACCAATGGTGCAAGTTTCCCTTAAATCTTTGTGATGGAGATGATCTGCAAAAGATGAGAGACCCATCTTTCAATTCTAGACCAATCTCAGTTGCAGCGCAGCCAATCTAATCAACCAGCTCCACTCGTTTCATATCTTTAAACCAATTTTCCATTCTCTATAGGAGGTAAAAAGAGAGCACCAGATCTTCACAAGTGACAAACCTGTGGAAGTTGTATTGAACAATCCTGCCTGGATGACCTTGGCATCAATGCCCATTTTCTGCTTGGCTCGTTCTAAGATAACCTCTTCAATTGATCCAACACTGACAAGCACAAAAACTGCCACCTCCTTCTTCTGACCAATGCGATGTGCTCTATCTTCAGCCTGTTGGTCCATCTGAGGATTCCAGTCACTGTCAAAAATTATCACGGTATCTGCAGTCTGCAAATTCAGACCAAGTCCTCCAGCACGTGTGCTTAGAAGAAATATGAAGTATGGAGAGTCTGGAGCATTAAAATTTTTTTAGCAATTCCCCTCTGTCTTCAGTTTTTTGTTGAGCCATCAAGTCTAAGAAACTTGTAACCATGTAATTCCAGATAATATCCAAGAATGGTCATGAGCCGCGTCATTTGAGAGAAAAGGAGGACTCTATGCCCAGCTTTACGAAGCTTAGGTAGTAAGCGATCAAGAAGCTCAAACTTTCCAGACGATCTGAAAATCTCCTCTTTACGCAGCATATTATAATCACCCAAAAATAAGTATGGGTGGTTACAACATTTCCGGAGCTGCATTGTCAGGTTCTGTAGGCTTTTGGACTTCCCAGTTCCTGCAAATTCACACCATCAGCAATGAAATTCGCTGATAAGAAAAAGGTAATAGCCTCAAGAGAGGAAAGTGTTGTGTCCCAGCAAAGGTGCACAGATTGTATAGTTCATGCTATTGCAAACTCCCCTATCCAAAAATGAAAAGCAAAAGGTTCAAAAACATTTTTTTCTTATCCTCCTTTTATGGGGAAGAGTGGAAGGCAAGAAAACCAAGAGAATCAAATGGACATAACAGAAAAATACAAACACATGCATCGGAAAGCAGCGTAGATTGGTAAACATAAAAATTGACAGAACATTACAAGTGTAGATTGACATTACGGTTCATGTTAATATTGAGACGGACTACTGAAGCACGTTTGGTTCTTACAAGAAATGAAGCCAATAAATAACATGCAGCATATTCTTGGTCCATAACAATGTAGGGCGGACTAATTAACACAAATATTCATTTTATTTAAGATTATAACAAAGCACAAGTCTACCAATAAATACTCTTTTTATTTTCTTAGAATACGAGTGTTTACTGCTAACCAGACTTTTATTTTTATAATGATTCTACTTGCCAATCAATTCAACTGGAGCAAAAGATGCCCATTTGGTCAAGTATTTCAATATAGTATGGAAGATATCATTTTTAACACTGTTAAGAAGAATTATATTTTGCACTCTGATGGACACAGGCAGCATTGTGCAATCAATGCTAGGTCTTGAAAAACACTTGTCTTATATGAGTAATATTTAATAATCATTAGACTTACAGGTATTGTAAATATAAATCCTGCCTCATTTATACAAACAAAACAAAATATATTAAACTGATAACAACAATGACTGGACAGAGTGTGAAAGAGAAGTAGGGAGAAAGTAAAATGCATGCAAGACACTTAAACGATGGTGGACATGATATTACATCAAGACAAAGAGTTATAACAGTAAAACAATCCCGAGACAGGCCATTGCATTAGAGATAAAATAATACCACAGAGAGAGAGAGAGAGAGAGAGAGAGAGAGAGAGAGAGAGAGAGAGAGGCAACAGCCAATTGAAAACTACTTACCACTAGCCAATCCAACCCTTCCCACATCTGTCACTTGCTGATAATATAGTTTCTGCCAGGCAGACATGTCACATTTAAGTATGACTTGACGTTTGCTTGGAAGGTACTTCTCCACCTCATCTTTCTTCCTCCTCAATATGAATGGCCTTATGACCTGGGGGCATATTAGAAAGAAAGGGAAAGGAAGAAAAACGTTCACATCAGAAAGTCGAATAGTATAACAGACAACACACCAAAAAACCAATACCTACATGGTGCAATCGCCGAATGACTAATAGTTGTTCTTCATCCGTCAAACTGACATCACACTTGTCCGCAAAGGGTGCATTAAACCACTCCTCAAAGTTATCAACTGAATTAAATATAGTTGGAAGGAGAAAATTAAGCAGGGACCATAATTCCTGCAAGCTATTCTGTATGGGAGTACCAGTCAACAGAAGTCTCCGCCGAATTCGATAACTATCCAGATCAAGAATCAATTAGAAAATCATTTCCTTTTGAAATTAATCATGATATTTGATGCTACTATGCAATTAAAGGATATTGAATAATTGGGTCAGGGTCAGATTAAATAGGTTACATCTTTGATAAAAAATGTCTTTAAAATAATTCAGCAAGGAAACAAATCCACAATCTCTTTGATTAGGCAAACATGCTCAATAGGCATAACTTGCAAAAGTAAACTCCTACGATACTTGTGAGTGCATTCACCATCGGACACAAGATAATTGGAAAACAAATAGCAGAAGCCATCCAAAAGATCTAGCACAATTGTTGAAAGGATGAGGCTTGAGAATAAGGTGCTTGCTGCAATTCCAATCAAGAGAGGGAGATGCCACATACCCAGAGACAAGAGTCCGTGCAAGAACACAGTCATAATTTTTAAGTCGATGTCCTTCGTCAACAATCAGGTAGTACCAGTGAATTTTCTTCAAGAATGCTTTGTCTCTAATAATAAGATCATAATGGGTGATCAAAACATTGAACTTTCCCTCTCCTGAATACTCTTCTCTCATTGCCTTTCTTTCATCCAGTCGCCCATCATAAAGAACTGCAGCAACACTGAAAGCAGAAAGTCTATGAGCACTTATGCATTTATACAGAGACTAGTCGTAAGGGTCAGGGCAGGGAGGATGGTGGGAAATGCATACCTAGGAGCCCAAGTTGAAAATTCATTCATCCAATTTGGTAGGACAGCCTTTGGGGCCACAATCAAGTGCGGCCCAGTAACACCTTTGTTTTCGATGAGATAAGCAATCAGAGATATTGTCTGAATTGTCTTCCCCAACCCCATTTCATCAGCTAAAATTCCATTTAAATTGTTATTGAACAAAGACAACATCCATTGAAGCCCCTCCAACTGATATGGTCTTAACTCACCACCTTGAAGCATAGCTGGTTGCTCAGTCACCTACAAAGATTTTTGTAAGGTTAGATCAGATATATAAATAAAATAAATACTATATGAACTAGAATAGTATATCCAATTACACAATATTTTCACAATATCATGAACAAGCAAAAACAAGATAGGGCCAAACTTTGGCCATCCAAGACATGTCATGATGATTGAAATCCAGAAAATACCGTTGCAGTTTGGTATGGTGGGACAACAAGAATGTTTGCAAATTTTCCTCTTCACTTTGGCTCCATTTGAACGAAATGAAAATTATATAGGAAAGTGTTCATAAGAAGCCAGAAAAGGCAGGAGATATTTTATTGCAACAAAGTATTTCTCACGATATTTGTACTCAACCAACACAAGGAAATTAAAAATACTTTCTCTCAATTTCCTTTTTTGCTATACAAACGATAACTCTCTCTCTCTCTCTCTCTCTCTCTCTCTCTCTCTCTCTCTCTCTCTCCCTCCCTCTGCGCATTTGCACACACAATAACCCATTCGTTTCAGGACATTAGCAAATTGATGCAAAAGCAGTAAACCCAAAGTCATAAATTTCAATAAAATTATGAAGATAGTAATGGAATACCTTCTCCTCAATAGAATGTACAGCAGAATTGTACTTTCGCTGACCTTCAAGTAAATCACCTGTCTTCACTTGACGATCAGAATCATTATCAACATCTTCATCTTCCTCTGGAGGTGACTGCCCTGGTGTGTCAGTCCTTGAACCAGATAACTCAAGCAAGTCAGTGTCTGAATTTTGCAGGGCTTCAATTCCGTCATGTTCAGCATCTTTTTGACGTTGGACAGCAGCACCCAAACGACCTAGGAGGTCATTTGTTTTTCCTAGAAGCATTGTCAATCTTTCATTTTTGCTCTCTTCAACCATTTTCATGTAAGCTTCTTGATCATCAGCTTTTAGAGCTTGGAACCTCAATTTCTCAGCCCGCGTAGCTCGCTGCCTTTGCCTTCCATGCCAAGCCTGTAAAAGTAAGAATGAATTGAATCTTATCCTACACCATAACTTCTAATCTTCTATGATCTATCATTCATAAAAAAATCCCAGGGTTACAATAAGCGAAGGGCACCAAGGACCCATGTGCGACATGGATGGAAACTGCAAGGTTCGGTAGCTTCTCTAATTGATCAGATGCATGGTAGAACTCACGAATTACAAGACCAAAGTGGAAAACTCCACTAATAGTATAACACAAAACAATTAGTCTACATGTACACCTCATGGTATACATAATAGACTACACCCCCTCACTTGGAGGAGGGCCCACGAATATTTAATTATGTGTGGGCTCCGTCCATGTGAGGGGGGTGTAATCTATTATGTACATATAGACTAATTCAACACAAAATGTGGCTTAACCTCTTAAAATATAAAAAACACATTCAAGTAACATGCCATTTCTTTGGAGTAATAATGAGTAATAGGCTTAACCACTTAACATTAACAACCAGAAACCGTACACATTAAACAAAACAAGAGGATCAACCATTGACATAACATTTTTTAGCTCCCAATATTTTCTGTATTTTTGTGCAATATCTGCTTCAATATTACATTTATATACCCCACGGGAAGATGTTAGTTTAAAGAAAATGATTGGAAAATAAATAGCAGAAAGTAAGGCAGCATACCTGGACACCGTCGTTTCTTTGTTTCCTACGTTTTTGGGCAGCCTGTACTTGCAATTGGAGTTCCCGTGCAGCATTAAGTAAGTCAGCAAAGAATTTCCTTTTACTGGTTTCTACACGGTTCCTCTCTTCTTCCTCTAATCTTGACAACCTCTGCAACAGATATATTGAAGATATTTGCAGTTCAATTAATATTGTTTCCCCAGGCAGTTAAATACATGTAATTTCTCAGCTATGAGGCTAGAAAGAGAGTTTCAGGATTCATTCATATCTGCCAGCCAATGAACAGTCGCTAGCAGATAACCTACTCACCTCAGCATCTCGTTTTTTCTTCAGGGCGTCATCAGCTTCCATAGCGAAAGCACCTCCAATACCGTATAAAGGACGGGGCAATCGCATCATTCCCCAATCAAACAACTGCTTATCTGGATTTGCGCAATGCAGACGAAGCCAATATTCAGAAATCACTTCAGACCGCACTTTGCTCTGTAGCTCAGCTAACTGATGGGAAAAAAATTCAGTCAATTATGACAAACAGCAATATAAACCATTAATATCTGACATATAGGTGAAGAGAGCAGCATTAAAAAGGTGCTTCTGCGTGTTAACGTTTCATGGAACAGGAAATGATACACTCCTTTTCGACAAGTTTTGATGGATTAAATGAGATGCAGTCAGCCTGCAAACAGATTTTCCCCTTTAACTTGTATGCATACAGGAACCAATTGGCAATGAAAAATCGGTGATTCATTAGTTTCACAGCATCTGGTTTTCTATTACAGGTCCGAGTTACAAATTTATCGGAAAAAATCATAAGCATGATAATATTTTGGGCCAAAAAAGAACAACTGCAAACATCTACTTTACCCGAAAAAGATAATGCTATGTTTTAAATGGAGTTCTACTCCCAGAACTTTGCTTATGGTAGACAGATTTTTAGGACAGCAATTAGCCCCTGTTTAACCCCATTTTTTTTCCAAAACCCATTTTTTCAAAATTCATTTTCAACCATGTATTCTCCCATAAAATCATTTTACATGTAAAAATAAAAAAATTCATTATTTTTTAACCACACATTCTCCAAAAAAATCACTATTCCAAAACACATTTTCCATAAAATAAAATAAAATAAATGGGTCTCAAACAGGGGTTTATTGTCACGAAATACATCCACCTTCTCCACTTCATTTAAATTTAATGATTATGGTGGACCTAGTTACAATTAATATAACGTCATGCACAGCAATTAAACTCTACCTTAAGCCCGTAGAGTTCAAGCAAGCACCTAGACTGGAGGTCCTCACCTCTGCTTGTTGGCAATCCTGTTTCAAAATGAAAGCACAAAAAATCATTCACAAAGAAGTATGGCATGACTCCAAAAATAAGTTTAAGAGATGCATCAAAACAGTTATTAGGCACATAATTGAAGCACAAGATAGATTGTAGAAGTATGCTAGTTTAGGATAATAATTATCTATTGCAGAAGAACAGCATTTATAGAGATTTAATAGGATACATGCATATGTATATAAATAACTGTAATCATGCTTGCATCTCTACCCAATTCAGGATCCCAATATATCCACCATCAGCTACAGAATAGACAACAACAAACATATTCTCATTTTAAATGTGTCTTTCAATAAAAAAAAATGATAAAACCAAATGAGTGACTCGTTTTTCAACCATCCAGGAGGGGTTTGAAGGTATAAACAGAAAACAAGATAGATATTCAAGTCAATAATTGTTCGATATAAGGCCTAGCTTGTTGTCGCTGCTGTACTCCTAAAAACAAGAGCCATATTGGGAGTTCATTTTCCAACCATCCTGCTTTTCAACACAAAAACAGGGAGAGGATAGAGTAAATCAAGTGAATATCATTAAAATAATGATGATCAAATGATTGTATAAAATGGGAAAATGCGTTTGAAATGGTATTGTCATTGAAAGGTAAAACTCTTATAGTTCAAAGTAGCAGAGGATATATTTTTCAGGAAAAGAAGGGAATATGAAACAAAGAAGAATGAAGTAATGAGGGTTTGGATATACACAATTCTATTAGGGGATTGAAGTCAAAATACGCTGCATACTAAGATAAAATTTACCACCAAAAAATGGAAAAATGTCCATAGCGAAAGACCTTTGAAAAGCTGAAGGAAGAGTAAGAATACATGCAACTATGCAAGGCGGTGGTTAATAACAATGAGAAATTGAGCAAATCAAATTACAAGGTCAAACAGCATTGCTCTGATGAGTGCTTTCAGGAAATTTTTCCGCAATGTGCAATATAAGAGAGAGGGTTAGGACTTCAATATCATGAGAAACTGCACAACCATACAAATTGGGCCTAAGTCATGCAGCAGAAATAATTTATTTGCGAAACAATGTCTAGAATAGAATTACTAGTGAAAATAGCTACCTTCAAGTTCGGCTAACCGGTGCTGGATTTGGCTTTGAAAGCGGTTTTCCTTTAACTCGTTTAATCTAGAACCAGACATGCAAGATTGTTCCTTTAACACGGCATCCTCGAAGTCCAACATTAAATCATTGTAACTTGAACCACCAGAACCATCCTGTACCACATTGTCGTTACAAATCCAATTTTGATATGAAGCAAAAGTGGAACTCCAGTAAGGAAAAGAAAAATGGAGTTTAAAATGATATTACACTACCAAATTAGTTTCTGCATCGTAAATAATTATAGACTAGATGGTAAATACAAGGAAATAGGGCAACCCAAGAGTAAGAACAATCAGATAATTAAAAAAGAAAAAATATATTTGAGAAATATGGTTTAACCACTGATAGGGTCCTAACAGAGAAAAGTACAAGAGGGTCACATAGCAACACAGATGATGAATTACTTAATAAAAGTTGTGAAGAGATACTACTTAGAAGGATTGGAAAGAAAAGTTTCATTATGTATACATGGCTACAGGTCAAGATGGTAATTTTACTTACATCTCCCTCTCTCATATGATATACACAATCAATTCTCGATATGGATAAATATTAGTACAACTTATTCCTGAACTCTGAATTATTCTTTGGTCAAAATTTGTCCAAACACAACAATTACAAACAACAAATTGAGCCTTATCACCAATAAATTCGGGATTCGGTACATGAATCCCTCTGTTCCACTCTATTTATTTCATTCCTCTGGTGCCACTACTGGATACTTAGCAACTACAACAAGCCACGTTAGCCTTGGTCTCGGGTACATGAATCCTTTTGTTCCACTCTGTTTGTTTCATTCCTTCTGGGCTACTACTGGATACTTAACAACTACAACAGGCCATGTCAGCCTTGGTCTATCCCTCCCTCTTCTCATCACTAGTTTAGACACGAGATTCTTTAGTTTATGTGCAAATGGAACTCAGAAAAAAATTCGAGCACTGCTGTTATAAATATTAATATCCAGACGCAAGTATAAAAATGGCATATGGGGAAGAAAGCCATTACATAAAACTGAAATATTCAAAAGATAAAATGTTTCTTGTTATCCGGGAAATACAAAAACCAAAAATCAATTCAAATATTTAAGAGCCAAAATTAATAAAACTATGTCTTTGTTCCTGGAAAATGAAATCGAAACATTTATACAAATTTAAGGATTACAAAGCAAAAATCATGGAATTTCAGTGTAAAAACTGAAAGTTAAGAATCACACATTTAAATTTATTCCTTGCACTAAGAACTCGAACTAGAACGTGAGGCATAGTAATTGTGCATGTCTGATAATCTATTGATATGGTTCAGGCAGTTTCCTGAAAGCAGGAATGGACAAAATTTCCTTATGTTGCTCTAGCACAAGAGCAATGCAATCAATTGATTATCAAGCAATGGATTCGTTGAAAACAACCTATTCGTCCACTTGCTGTCAGCACTAAACCTATTCTTGCACAAACCAAGCTTGAACTTAGGAGTAAAATAATCCTCGTAGTTGGGACTTTCCGGGTATTTGACTTTTTAGCATATTCTGGAGTTTCCAAAGAAAGTCAGTTCTGAGTATACAAGGTCGAATCTTTCAACAGCTACTCAGTGGTCAATCCTTTTAAGAATTGGCTACCCAACCACTATTGGATAGATACAACTAGATATCAATGTCAGAGAATGTCGAGTAATTAAATACGGCTGTTTATTACAAACCAAGTTCAATCAATAACCAATGTACACGTGGTACATCCAGATATTTTTGTACACATGTAGCATCAACCAACTCTCACAAAAATGAATTGAAAACCAACCACAAAACAAATTTGAATATAAAAAGAAATAAAATCTAGAAAAGTTGAAAACTTACAATTTGTCCCAATCCCACTTTTCTCTTTGCCGCCAGAATTAAATTTCAATTTATTCTTTTTTCTTTAACAGAAAATCAATCTCATTGGTCAAGTTTCTTAAAATGAGGAGCTTAGTCAACGATTCTACTCGTATATGCTGCTTATACCATTTCGAGCAGAATATCCAGATCTCAATCATCCATAGCATTAATGTATATAACTGAGAAATATCTCACACTCCCAAAGCATTAGATCAAAACAAATACATCGAAAATCACAATTTCAAAAGAATAAATTAGATATACTCCTAAACCCATGATAGTTCAAAATCAGAAAGAAACAAAGATTCCGAAGCACTTTATTCCCAACAAATAGCTTCAATTACTAAACCTAATTACCAAACTCAGAACTTTAAAAAGAAAGAAAGAAGCAACTCAAAGCTAAAATCTTTTACTCTCACACAATATATAATTAGAACCAAATAGACTCGATTACAAAACCAAACTGCGAAATTCAAGACCAAAAAAGGAAGAAAAAAAATCAAGAAAGAACGAGAAAATTAAAGATGAAATCTTGATTTCTCTATAATTAGTTCACATGAAAATAAAATCAAACAAACTGAAAACGCTTCTAAGCCTGCTAACAACATAAAATAAAATAAAACAACTCACCATTCTCCGTGGAGTAGTAATCTTATCCATCTGGAGACCTTCCACGGAGGATTCAACTCCAACCTCAGCACTTTCGATAACGTCATCGACTGAAAACCCATCACCGCCTCCATCGTCGGCGGCACAAAGGTAAATAGAAGAAACGGCGTCGTAGACATGTTGGGGCAAGGGCAAATTCCGGGAGAGAAAATTGAGAGCACAGATCAATGTTTTGGTGCTATCCAAATTGGAATCCGAGTGCGGGTCGGGTTCTTCCGGGTCGAGCCCATTTTGCTGGGAGAGAGAAGGAGCGGAGGAGGTGTGGGGCTCTGCTACCTGGGCTACCATGGCGGGAAGATGAAGAAGAAGAGGAGCACTAAAACGGCGCCGTAAACTTAAATTATAAGCAGATTTTAACAGATTATTTGTAAAATCTTATAATTTTAGCTAAAAATAAGTAATTATTTTGCGATGTTTTGATTAGAAGTTCTGTTTCTGTGCTTTTGGGTTTGGGGGCAGGGCTAGAGGCGTCGGGTTGTGATTTCAACCGTTTATATGTACAGTGGTTTTTATGAAATTACGAGAAGGTCCTCGAACAAGGCTTTTCAATGACTAATTTACCCTAGTTCCATAAGATATCGGATCGTAGAGCATCGTCCAGTGGTGATAGCAAAAACATGAGAGACCCTCCATGTGTGACAAGAAAAGAGGCACCTAAAAAACTACGAAGGAAGAGCCCATTGGAAATGAGTTCAAAGAAAACGAAGGTTGGTTTCTAATATTAATTTTTTTTTCTTATTTCGATGTGACAAATTATTGGTGATATTCGTTTTAATACATATCTCATTCAGGCACAAGCGTCGTCAGGTAAAGAAAAGAGACCGCAAGCACGTCGAAGCAAATTGGATACTAGTGCATCAAACGTTCCTACAATGGTACTACCACAATATCATCTTCCATCACAATTACCATATTCAGATATCCTAATAGTTGGTACAATTTCATTAATTATGACGGACACTTTAACAATTCATAATAGGTGATTAGTACATTTTTTGTTACTCATATTTATTGTAATATCACGTAGGTGCACGACGGAGTTCACGCATTCACACAACCAGTGCAATATTCAAATTTTTTCCAACCATCTGCAACAAATTTTTTGCAACAGTTGTCAACAAATGTTGCTGTCAATTCACAAGGTAAGGCAATGATTTAATGTTCGTCACATTCGTGAAATAAATCTTGTTCGCTTATTCATGTTTTTATTTTACAGAATTAAATACGTTGTCGAACTTCTACCACACTCTACCAGATCAAAATGGTCCAAACTTCTGATTTTCGAATCAGGTACAATTTGTTCCTATCCATATCTCATGGTTTTAATGTTTCACAAATTTTTTTGTTCAAATGGTTGGTGTGTAACCGGATTTTTCTTTGCATGCAGGTAAAATGTTGAATTGTTAAACAAGAATTGGCACAAAGTTAGGTTGACCTGTAGTCCGGATTCGGTTGTGAAATCAAACGCGTGTAGGCCGAACTAAATTTATCGTAAGTTATGCGTCACATTTGCAACAAGATCTTGAATTTATATTTGTGGTTTGACTTATCATGTATGTTCGGCTTTCATTTTGGAAATGTTGGTTTTGATATATATATATATATATATATATATATATATATATATATATATATATAAATATATATTTGTTGGAAGCAATGTTGCAAATGGTTGGTTTGGAGATATGTATTTGTTTGGATATCTAAGTATTGCTCAATTGGATTTGCAAATGGTCGATTCAAATTTTTAATTTATGTGTAAGTCCATTCATTTACAGGTTTTCCAAACAACCAACTAAGCAGTGCATTCATTTACATGTTTTCCAAGAGATCCTGTTTATGGTGATTTTTAATCCAAGCAATACATTTTTTCATGTTGAATTGTTAAACAAGAAGACAGTTGAATAATAGCAGATGAAGGCTGCAATTTTCATTCACTTTGGCCGAATTACTGAGAATACAACATATGTTACCACATTAGTAGATCAAGGCTGCAATTTCAGTCACCAGAATTCCCAAAATACATACACAAACATACATTAACTACATTCCCAGAATGCATTAACTTAACTAAACTACATAAATGTTCTAACCAAACTTCCACTACCAGGATACATACACTGACTTCCACTACCGCATTAAAAAGAGGTTAAACTCGACCCTTCCCTTCGTCCTTGGCAAATGCAAGTGTGTTGTTGCGAAATGACACCTTTACTGAAACTTTAATTTCTTACTTGTCGCTTAAACGAAGGCTGGATTCGAACATGCCAGTGACATCTGCAACTGAGTCATTCGTGACAGCATTATTTGACGTCGCACTGTCCACACTTGATTCACAGCCAGATTCACCTAGGGCTGGGCATATATCCCAAATCGAACTGAACCGAACCGGACCCGAATCGAACCGAACCGAACCGAATCGAGCGGTTCTTCGTAAGTGAAATACCCGAACGGGTATCAGAATCAAGAATCGACGGGTACGGGTCGGTTCTCGGTCTAGACCCAGAACCGAAGAATCGAATAAGAACCGAATTTTTTTAGAATTTTTTAATTTTTATGTATGGGATAAATCAAATTATTTAGTTTTTAAAAATAAATTAACAAATATAGAGTTTGCAATGAAGAGACTGGGTTCTATGATGGTATTGAGACATGTAATAAAAAATATATTATATTTTTTCTTATTAAATTTTATTAGTTGAACAATTTTTTGTTTATTTATGTTTGTTAATTGTGATTTTTCAATCTTTCTTGTAGAGTTTTTTTAGTATCTAGTATGACAAGTCAAGTAATTGATGGTTAAATCAAATAGTTGTTAAGTAAGTACTACTGTATTAGCAATACTTTAAAATATCTTATCTCCACGAGTCTATGACTTTTAATTTATATGGATCACCGATATTTTAGTATTACTAATTTACTATCTATTTTTTGTTATTTGTATATATTGGTAAATTAATCTTATTGGACAACTTGTTATTTATATCTTATTAAATTGGAATACGTTAATTTGTAAAAGTTAAGATTGAACATGTCAGATTGTAGTATTGTTATAAATGTTAAAAAAAATTAATTATATTATGGAACCGAACCGAACCGAACCGAACTGAACCGAATGGAACCGAACCCGAACGGTTCCAAAATTATATTTGGACCCGACGATTCCGTTTACTAACTACCCGAAAATTTTCGGTTCGGTTCGGTTCGGACCCGTGCCCAGGCCTAGATTCACCATCTCCAACCCATTGCCAGTAACCGCATTTTCCACCACAGCAGTTGAACAACTTACCTTTGTTCTTGGTCTCCTTCTCCATCTCGAAACACTTCACGAACGCACGGTTACACCAAGGGCATAATCGTTTCTTCGGGCAATCCGCAAGAAAATGCCCCTTACACCTACAGCTATGACACAATCCGTGATTCTTTCGTGCCATGCTGAGATATACAACACCAACATTAATCAACATAAAGACAGTGCACTGAATTTCCCCACAACGCATTTCCACAGCAACTTCAAAAAATGTTGTGCGATTCCTACTATATAATCGAACCAAAAAATATGCACCAAATGCCCAGAAAAAACTTCCCCACAACCGCAGTTACCCATTATCACACAATGCAGCCAAGTTATGAAAATGACCAAAAAAACATAGCCATAACCACACCAAAGCATTTCCACAACAACTTCAAAAATTGTTGTGCGATTCCTACTATATAATCGAACCCAATTTTTGGGCATTATCATTTGAATTCGAACCCAAAAAATATGCAGCAAATGCCCAGAAAATACTTCCCTAAAACCGCACTTACCCATTATCACAAAATGCAGCCAAGTTATGAAAATGACCAGAAATGGCAACAATACCGCACCCAAGTTACCAAAAACAAAAAATAAAAATAAAAATATCCAGATTAAGCTTCAGCTCCGCCTCGGAGGTCGTCGAAGATAGGTAATTTATTCACTGCGAAAGTTGAAAAGGCATCGAAATTATCTAAATGGCCAGAAAAATAACCTATTACAGCACTTACCCAACCTCTATACTCGATTACCACCCCAAGTTAGGAAAAAAACCCTACTTACACATACAAACTGTTTACCCTTACTCGAATGTCGCTGCAGCCTCAAAACACGTCGTTGGAGATGGATAATAAATTGCAACTGGTTGTTCGATGGCCCCAAGCTTCGCAAGAGAAATTATCGTGAACAGCGTGTGAATTTGGGAGATTTTAGCTTACACTAAATTTGGGAGATTTTAGGTTACACTAAATTTGGGAGAGTTAGGGTACTCATAAATGGGCCATTTCATAGAATATAACCCGTTAGTTTTCAAATTTTCTCCTTCAGCCACGTCACCCTGTCATGGCCCATGTCAACAGAACTGTACCCATAGCGCGATTGTAATTTTAAATACTTATGATCAATATAACTTCGGCTAGGGATGACAAAATTCTCTACTCTTAACTCGCCCAACATTGTTCTGCCCCTAAATGGGGCGGAGTCACGGAGAAGGGGAACATATTTTAATCCCGCTTCTTTTTATTTTTTATATTTGATTTCACTTTTATATTTTCAATTTAAACCATAGGTAAATATAAATAAGCAGGAATTTAAACATATTATAATTTTTTAAAATTACACTTTTATACCCTAAAACTGATCCATATAAATTGGGAGGTCCATTTCATTTTTTATTTTTTGGAGGAATCAATCAGGAATCGGGGCCTTTCAAAAAAAAAAAAAGACTCCAAAAGGCCTTGGCGTAAGCTAGTTGCTCTGCTGGAAAAATATTCTAACCTAAATATGGCATATTAAAGTTGTAACATGAATATGATAAATCTACAAAGTAAGAATTAGTCCATAACTACGCGATTTACTCGTGATATTAAGTAACGTTGATTTACTTGATATTCTATGTGGTTCATATGTTGAATATTGTGTTCATAAGTCGTTTTGTAGAGCTCCCTTTGTTGTATTGAACGGCATCCTTATTGGTTGGGATAACACTTTGTACAACTCGCATGAACTTTGATCCTATATATTGGTGATATATGAGCGATTGGTTTACGTAACCATGATTTGTGCAAGGCTCATGTAAGTCATAAATGTTTGTAGTTTCACACGTATCATAAGTGATCATGTGTGAGGTTTGTATATGATTAATCAATCCTATTTTGAATTTCAGTACACAATAGGGGAGTTTATAGGACCGAATTATGTCGTCGTTGCACGTGCACCACAATATTACTGAGCATGGTGTTAATGTTTATATTTGGCATTTTTGCCCTCATATTTTTTCATTCGGTCATCACGTCTAGTTGCATGCATCATCCTCTCTCTAACTTCATCTCAGATACGTCCCGCTCCACTTCCCTTGTGTGCCTCCCCCATACGGTTGGCTCAACCAAGCTCGGCTCACTCACCCGTGGTCTCGGCTTGATCAAATAGGTGAGCCGAGTATGAGCCACTCGTGGCTGATATTATAACAACACTAAAAAAGTGTAGACAATATTTTGTGTGTTGTTTGGGTTGAATGTCAATACCTCAACTAAATAAGATAATGAAGTGCATTTCGAGTATGTTCAATATGTAGCATTGGACAATTATTTTATTCTACTAGGCAAGCCACCCGTCTACAAGTTGAAACTGCCACAAGTACAAGGAGCCATTATATAAAAATGAAAATTGCCACCACAAAGTAGGTAACCAATATATTTGATACACATTTTTTGTAAAATGAGAATGAAAAATATAGCCATTATGGGTCCCACACAAGAGATGTAAAGTCAAATATGGTGGCTGAATGTGATGAATAACGGTCATATTTTTCATTTTTATGGTGAAAAAATGGGAACCAAACGGGGGCTTAAATAACTTATGACCTACAATACATTATATATGTGGCTCCAATACAATTGGACACCAAACATTAATGGACAATGGCGAAAACTGCTACAATATGAAACATTTATAGACTCAAAAGTTCACGGTGGAGGATTGGGAAAAATAGATGATGTTTTACAAGCACCATGTATTTCTGGAAGAACACAATGAATTGAATAATTTACTGGCTAGTTTTGAATTTTTTACCACCGCAAAAGAAATTTTTTATATTGATGTAAATCAATTACATCACACTAGTTTAATGTATATGGACTTCACTCTCTCTCTCTCTCTCTCTCTCTCTCTCTCTTCCTGCACACTTTATTCCTTAATTCTGACTTTGCTCATCTATTTCACTCTGTCGAAGGGTTTCTTCTATTTTTACTCCCCAATTTTAGACTGATATATTGGAGAATGAACAATAAGAGATTAAGTGCGTGTTCAGTAGAGATTAAAACTGGATTAAAATTGAAAAACTAGCCGTTATTGTTGACTTTTATTAGACGAGTGAGACCTAATAACGGCTATATTTTCAATTTTAATTGAATTTTAAGTCATACCGAACATGCCCAGATTAACTACTTCAAACCGACCCAGATGGATGGTTGGGTTCAAAATTCCCAGGAACAAAGACTCGAAGCTGGTTTGAGGTACTCCCTATTGAATCTCGTTTCTAGTGGCAAACTTAAAGACGATGGGTCTAGGCCCGAAGTTCAGTGCACATACCTCTTCATGGCTCCCCCCATGAAGTCAGCCGCATTGTCTCACTTATTTTCAATCATATATTCTCTTTAAAAAAAATTATTTTTCACTTTTTCTCATAACTTTCTCGTACTTTTTAACCACACATATCTAAAACACCACTTTTTAAATAATCCCTCCCACACAAGGGCAAGATTATTCTAAAAATTCGTCTTATAATTTTGATAAAAAGTGCAATAAGCTTAGATTGAATTCTTCAATTGTCTATTGGTACAATGCAAATGAGCCATTTAGTTCTCTCTACAATCTAACAATGTACGAGGAAGAGAGAAATTTAAGTAGCCAAACTAATCATAAGCATGGCATGTATTTTGTTTGACAACAAATTTGCAAGTTTGTGTAATTCATACCAAATTCGTGTTCGTATTCTCCACCAAACCGAGCAAATATTCTTATTCGAATGTACTTGATATACAACAATAAAATGACATAGTGAAATGGGAAAGAAACTAATATCTGCTAGATGTGTGGCTAGAAACAAAAGACAAGAACACAAGTTACGACTTGAGCAGATAAACACAAGCAAAAAATGCAGTGAAAGAATATGAAGAATTGATTTATTCAAATTTAGACATCAAGTTTACACATGAAACAAAACTCTGAAGTCTTTCTTTATCGTATATTTTATATTCTGCAAAAAGATACACAATTTAATAATATGTATAGTGAATCATCATGTGAACCTTACATATATAGCCGTGTAGCCAAATCCGAGATTGTCACGAGGCAATATTTTCAGCAAACCAACACTATGCACAACTCTAACAAGAAAATATGATTATATTATTACTAGAAACACCTCATAGACATTGATACAATCTCTCAAAAGGCATGGCAATCCTTAATGTAAATCTTCATTTGTTGGCGCGAGCGAATCCTATTTCAAATATCGTTGACTCAACATATACAGATATCAAAACTTCCTGTAAATTGTTGTGCTTGAGAAAGGTAATAGATTTTTTAGACAGCAAAAGGAGACCTCATGTTTGGCTAAGCTTGAAAAGCATGCAAAAATACAGGAGTTACTCTTAAGCTTCACCAAACACGCTACATTTGTTAAGCCACGAGAAACTTACATTTAATTTCACGGAGATGCAAACCACAATCGATCCTTGTGTCGATTCACAATTAGGTCGTTCGGAGACGATGTTTTTGCTGCCCCTGCCTGCCTCATGAGTTCTGCAATATGAAAATGCATCAGAAGTCCTGAACGGGCACTTAAAAGTGCACCCAGTGACAACATTTATCCGTCAATCAATCAACCACTGTTCATACCTAGAATTATTTTCTCATTAACACTGAAATTTTTTAGCAATAAATTAGAAAAGTAAACCTCATTTATACAAGAAGTTGAGTCGTCGTACGATATAAGAGCTCCCAAAGCAGGATTTCCAGCCCAAGCATAGAGCAGAAGTACTCACTACAAATTTATTTTTAGACTGATAGCAGACATGTTATGTAGCAATGCACTACAGACTTTAATGCTGAAGTACCCAGGCAGGGAGTTTTCCTTTCTCTCCTATTGATGGGAAATGAACTTCTACAGAGTACAGAAAATCTAGAGGCCAGCAGCTTTATATGGAGCAAAAGCTCATGTACTCAAGTTTAGGAGGATTAACAAGAGCAAAAAAAAACGAATTCATTAATAAGAGCAATATTTACTAGTTCTGCCAAATAATAAGAGCACAATATGCTACAAGTGACTGCAAATTCATTCAACTAAACGAAAACATTAGATTTCAGACTTCTCAAATTTTACATATCAAGGGCATTTTTTCCCAAACAAGTAGGAGTTAGGTGCTCAAGTAAACACATTTGCAAGCATTGGATATAAGAAATCAGAATACACAACAAAATCAAAGAAAAGTTGCACTTTAGAAATTGATGCAATCCACATTCAGAAATTATGAATTGTTTTGGTTAGTTTTAAGGTTATTGCACAATAATTTTCGATTTTTCTTTTTAAGTTTACCTTACGGTAGTTTTTCAATGCCTTAGATCACTATTTTATTATGGGAGTAAGATTTTCTTATTCTATTTCATTGTATATATAAGACCACCCCTGTGATTTAATAAAATACAAAATTGAGTGTTCTCAATTATACGTCCATATTCTTGATATTCTGCAGAATCAACACTTTGATGCCTAGCTTTCTATCATATTCATAAGTGGATCACATGACTAGATGGCTATTAATGGGTTTCATTGTTCTCCTGCTTCCGTACACACTATTCTACTTAAAAAATTCTAATCATGTGCACATAGAACTTGCCTCGTTTCCTCTCAAGCTCTTCAACAAGCTCTTCTTTCCACTTCTTTTCTCTCTCGAAGAAGCTAGCACTACAAACAAAAATACACAATGTCAAGTTACAGAAGAAATGAAGATTTAACTACAAATATATGTTTCAAAGCAACCATGGGTAGTGTTCACAGACCGTGGAGTAAGCGGGTCACGCTGAGAATCAAGTTCTCTGTCTGGAGAAGCTCCATAATTTATATCTCCAATGTTTGATACACGCCTGGAACAACTAATGGGGCTTGACTTATTCTCAACATCAAGAGCAGTCGAAAATCTTCTACTAACCATTCTGCTCGGTGACCTGCTTTTCGGAGGCAAGTTGCTATTACTTGAAACATTTTCCTTCCCAACAGGACTTAGAGGACCAGCAACATTCAAAGAATTGTAGAATTCTTCATATAAAGGTGTTTGCAGCTTCTTGAGCTCCAGAGCCTGCAAGATTTAACATATCAAGTATGTGTAAGATCTCATTTCCACAACATTCCTCAGATTAATAGATGCATCGGAGAACTTGTCAGCCGTCTCTAGATAACTATAGAAGAAAATCTATTCATATAGAATTAGTACCTTTTCGTCAAGAAATTCCCTAATCCTTGACTCAGTTGCTTCATCTTCATCTTCAGATGCAGGTCCTCTTGGAAATGTGAAGCCACAATCCACATCAACAGAAACAAGGGATCTATTTCCAGTCTCAATAATTTGACTGGAAAGCAACTCATTTCCACTTCTCTTCAACTCTGGACTTTCATCAAACTTACACGGCCAATGATCACTAGGCTCACACATTGGGTTAAAGCTCTGCATACAGGAACAATACACAATCTTCATTACATTCTGAGGTGGAAAACATCATAATTTATGGTATAGAGAGACATTCGAAACCCTATCCAGACAACTTGCTACCTGATTATAATCACGAGAGAGTAGAGTTGATGTGGATTTAGCTGGTGTACCAAAAACTAGATCATCACTGTCATCTATTAGACACATATCGTCATCCGAGTTCACAGGCTGCCAAAAGGACTGACTTTCTGATAGCTGGTTAGGATACACAGTTGAGCATCTCACACCATCCGCAATATTTACAACCTTCAGACTATTGTAGGTCATCTTTGTCTCTACATTCATTCTGCAAAATGAAAAGAAACCCCCAGGAATCAAAATTGATTCCACTGACATTTATAAGAAATCCAAACCCGTTGCAAGAAAAATGCTTACGACTTCTCAAGGTCAACTCCAAGTGCAGCCATTCGCTTTCCAGAGCTACCCTGCTGACCCAGATAAGTTGATATTACGAAGACAATAGTTTCAATAAAGCTATCAAACATAAACAAAGAAAGAAACGTTTGCTTACCACAGGCAGAAGACGAGATTCCTGACGTTCCCCAGTAACAAATGGATGCTGCAGATAACAATCAAAGAGAAAAAAAATGCAGTTAATAGAAACTTCATGGCAATAAGTTTCAAGTATTGCAACACCAAGAACTCTTGCACCACAACATAAAGAGCAAAGATGTCTCCCTATTTCAGTCATTTGTGTAGCGGTTACTGTTAGAAAGTAAACCTGCAGATCAACATTACCTTTAATAAATCTGATGCAGTAGGCCTCAGGTCTGGTTCCCTGCCACAATTAAGTGAAGAGTGAAGAAAAATGAGGGAAGAAAATCATGCAGAAGGATTCAACAGTCACTTAAATCTTCTCTAGCACACAACGACTACAACAAAAATATCACATTAAAGCATTTCAAGAACATACTTCTGTAAACATTTCAGTAAGAAGTCCTGTGCCTCAGCAGAAAGATGCTCAGGTATCGGTGGATGAGATTTGGTTGTCCCTATGTAAAAGAGAGCAGCAACCTAAAGATGAATCAACTGTTAGAGAATTTAGTAACTGATAACATATGAACTTAAGTCAACCTTAGGAACAGTATATTCACAACTAAATTAAAAAATTACTTGTATACCTCCTGATACTGTTGGCTCCATGGAGCTTTTCCAGTAGCCATCTCGATGACAGTGCATCCAACACTCCATATATCAGCAGAACTAAAGATTTATGTCAAAAATTTAAATACAGACTGGGATAAGCACTAAGTTGAAATATTATGAAAAGAAATTGAAGAATGTGTTCTACAGATCAAAAGAAAAATGTGCTTACGTAGCCTACTGCCTACTAAAGATGATAGGAACAACATTTCCTAGCTACACATAGGTCTAATTTTATGAGACTTTTACTTAGAACAAGTTTCCTGGCTAAAACAGTCTATATATTCCTCAAAATCATATCATTTATCACTGTCAAATTACATTTTCCCCCATAATAATGCCATCCAATTGAAATAATTTTCCCATCATCTTAATCTCATGTAGCTAATAGTTTTTTCATTTATAAAGAGTGGCCTTCAACTTATTTGTTTCCTTGTAATAATTGGAAAATGGTGATGTTTCATGTTATGATGGAAGGGGAAGATGGTGATGTTTCCTTGTAATAATTGGAAAATGGTGATGTTTCATGTTATGATGGAAGGGAAAGAATGGTTTTATCAAATCTTATACCATAAAACAGAAAGAAGAAAAAGGAAGTTAAAAACATTATCTAAGTTCACCTAGAACATATTTTATCAAGATGGGCAAACATGATGAAACCATGAACGTACGAAACTAACCAAAATAGCAACCAATATATCATTGATGCTACCTTTCACATTGACAAGATGAGATTTACTCAAGGATGCGACAGGAAACTACTTCAAGTCGATATATAAATACTTATATATCTCATAGATGAGATCTTTAATAATGACAAGATGAGATTTACTTAAGCATGCGGAAAAAATTAGTTCAAGTCTCTGGTATAAGACCACGATCATTCATATCCACACCATAGAACTATAAAAGGAAAAAGAAAATAAATAGATAAATGGAGGCAAAATAAAATTCTTATCTTTTAAGCCATCTTGACTTGTACTACTAGTGTGGACAGTATCATCATGGCATTACAAAATAACAGACTACAGCTGTGGGAGGAAAGCTTCTTTCTTTAACCAAATAGATAAAGATCAATAAAGATGTGTGGCTTTACTCACTAGCTATGACCACTCTGGACAATAACTTCAGGAGCCATCCAATATGGAGTACCCTTCATGGATTTGGCGCCGGTTACAGTAGCCTGCAATACCATTCAAATCCTAGTTATGATAAATTGTTCAGCCGAAGGAAAACTGAGTGTAGTAGACAAAAACATACCAGTGCTTCAACTTTCTTTGATGCACCAAAGTCAGCAAGCTTAATGCACCCCTTATTATCCACAAGAATGTTTGCTCCCTAATAAGAATGCATACTACCACATTCAAAGAGTTGTCGGGCATGTAATGCGACCTTAAAACAAACATTTTGAATTAAAGAGGAAGTACCTTAATGTCCCGGTGCATAATTTTATATTTGTGCAGGTATTCAAGTCCAAACAAGAGTTGTTTTGTATACATTCTAATGACCTGTATTGAAAGGAAAAAATCAAAGGGAGGTTATTAATGTATGGTTTAAGAACAGATGATGCACTATCAAAACCAGATGCTCCGCATACATTTATCTAACCAACTTACTGGACAGAATGGTTCAAGAATTTCAACGTAACAACAACTAACAAGCCAAAACATAAAACTCGTAAGCACATAATTATTTCCCAACTAGGTCATTATGTCGTATGATGATATCCTAAGATCCGAGGTGGACATTTATGAATTTCAAGTTTCAACAGACTAGTTTATATTATATACATCTATTGCAAAAGGATATGGTAGATATCTCAATTTTATAACAATTTTCATTTACACATGTGGCTATCACTTACAGATTCTGGGAAAGATCCAAATTTTCCAAGGAGCGATGAAATGGATCCACCTGGAACAAATTCCAGTAATATATGGAGTGAATCCTCTTCTCTTGCAGTTCCCAAGTATCTCTGGGAGACAAGACAATACATTCTAATTAGAGATTAGATAAATAACATCCTTCCATCATCAACCAACAAATAGTTTTACTCACCACAATGTTTGGATGCGAAAGATTTTTTAAAAGATTCACTTCTTTCTCAAGCTCCAAAAGTTGATCCTAGCATTTTTAATACACAAAGGAGTGTGTCAAATTCCTAGAGTGCTGTTCAAGCTTCTGATGAACACCATAAATGAAGCGTAAACTAATTATAAAAAATCAGCCGAGTCCAGTGGATGTACTTGTGCTTTCTTCGAGGCACGATTTGCCCCAATTGCTACCTGCATACAATCAATGCAACAAACTACATCATCCAAAACCCTCTAAAATCAATTAAAACACTGTTCAACGCTTCAAATTTAACTACAAACTATTAACCTCTTTGACAGCGAGTAATTCACCAGAATCAAGATTCATCCCCATGTAAACTCTCCCAAATGCCCCGCACCCAATCATCTCCCCTTTCCTCCACCGGATCGACGACTCCTTCCTTTTCACAGCTCCACTCGTCTCCACGGCCTCCTTCTCGTTCTCCTTCGCCACTCTAGCCAACGGAACCATCTCCTCTTTCTTCATCTTCAACGGCGCCTCCTCTTCCATGGCTTCCTCCATCGGCGGCAATGCCTCATCTTCCATCATAGGCATCGCGTACTCCTCCTTCATGAGATTCCTTGAAGGTGGCGTCTCAGCCTTTGGAATTGGCGGCAGTGCGTGAACCGGCGGCTTATTAAAGAGTCCAATTCGAGATTTTCTGATACTTGACCCAATTTTCTCAACAAATCCTCCTAAGCCACTGGTTTCTTCGCCAGAGGGTTTGAATGCCAGAGATCGACGGACGGAGCCGATCAAGTCCCGCATTGGAGAGGAGTCTAAACGCAATTTACAGAAAACTTGAGGGGGTAAAAGTAAAAGTATTTAGAGAGAGAATCTAGGGACTGAGAGACTGAAGAGACAGAAATAGGAGCGGCGATCTGAAGTTCGAAAATAAAATGATGAAACAATTTTCAATTTGGTCCTTAAATCTTGTTATATTTGTATTTTGATCCCTAAAATTTTGAAAGTATTGGAGAAAATAGCCGTTACGGTATGAACACGACAAAAGTGATACGAATATTCAGAATCTATCAAAAACGCCGTTCCACATGGGCCGAGCCCACAAGGAGCAGTTTAAGAGCCCAGAAAATTCGTAAATGCTAATTATTAAGAGGAAATTACACCTAGGGAGGTATTTAAAGATCCAAATTCAAAATTAGGATATATGGTTTATTTATACAAAAATCAGGTTTTAATAATAATATTATAAAATATTTAAACAAATAATAAATCAATTATAATTTACTAAACAAATAATAAATCAATTATAATTTACAACCCTAATTATAATCTTCAGAATTTTCACTTCCCCTCTCTCTCTCTCCAGCCCGTCTCTCACTTCCCCTCTCTCTCTCTCTCCAGCCCGTCTCTCACTCCACCTCTCTATCTATACCGGCGCCGGGGCGGTGAACTCTCCTCACTGCCCTGTTGGTCGTCGCCGCCGGTCCTCTCCTTTCTCTCTTCTCAGTCTATCTTCTCCTTTAGGGACGGTTTTGCCCGACTGCTGGTGGCGATGAGAGGGCGAAGCAAATCCACGGCACGAACCCAGCGGTTCTCCCTTGTTGTGCGACGGTGTACCAAAGATTTGGTGGCGGCTTTGTGTGCTGGCAGCGGCGGCTTTGTGTGGTGGATCTGGAGTCGCGGACGGATGAATCATCGGCAGTGTGGTGGTGGTTGTGGTAGCAGCGGCGATGGCTGTGGTGATGGAGGTGGTGGCGGTGGTTGGTGGTTCTGTGATTTCTGTTGCGTGTGGTGATGGTGGTTGGTGCGATGTGGGTGGGTTGTGGTGAAGGAGGTGGTTGTGGTGACTCTGTGGTTTTGTGATTTCTGCGTGTGGTGATGGTGGTTGGTGCGATGTGGGTGGGCTGTGGTGATGGAGGTGGTTGCGATGACTGTGGTTCTGCGTGTGTGGTGATGGTGGTTGGTGCGGTGTAGCCTGTGCGGTGGTGGTGGTGGTTGGTGTGGTGTGGGCTGTGGTGATGGAGGTGGTGGCGGTGGTTGGTGGTGGTGCCGCTTTGAAGGCAAGGGCGAAGTGGTGGTCACAATAGTATGACTTATATGTTAATGAATTGTGACCTTACTGTTAAGTTATTGGGTGGCGACGGTGGTGGAGCCGTTGGTAGAGGCAGTCGCGAAGTGGTGGTCACAATAGTGTGACTGTGAATTGTGACCGAAATTAATTGTGACCTAAGAAATTAATCTGTGACCTATTAAAATTTTGATTTGTGACCTAAGAAATTAATCTGTGACCTATTAAAATTTTGATTTGTGACTTCGAAAATAATATGTGACCTATTAAAATTTTGGTATGTGACCTCGAAATAAATTGTGACCTATTAAAATTTTAATCCGTGACTTCGAAAATAATTTGTGACCAATAAAAATTTTGATTTGTGACCTCATAATAATTTATTTGATAATATGTGATCAATAAATATATTTGTGACCAAATTGTACAAATTTGTGACTTTTATATATATATTTAATTAATTAATTAATTAAATCATAAATAAAATTTAATAAAAACCTTATTTTTGAATTTTGAAACTTATTACCTTATTATTGAATTGACATTAGTAAAAACCTTAGTTATGTATTGTTCCCAATTATTAATTATTTTTAAACAAAATTTTATCCCATGCTTGTAGATTCATAATTTTAAGTAACTTATAATTAAAACTTTGACTTTTAAAAAAGTATTTTCATAGTATATGATGATGTTAAATTAATTTTTCAAAAATAAATCAATCCAGTGATTTCTTATAAAAATCCAAATCTTCAATATTATTATAAGTACGGGGAAAGTAATTTTCAATTAGTTAAACTTCCTAAGTCCTTCTTTGAGCTCCATTTTTTCATCAAAATACATTCTTCAATAGTGATTTAACCTCACTCCAACCGCACATTTTCAATAAAATAATATTACTCGAAAATTCAAAAGTTTTCTTTATTTTTTAATCACATTTATTATTAATACACTATTAAAAATACTTTTTTTTTTGACAAAAATGGGACTCCGACAATGGCTAACTCAATATCTAGGAATAGAAAAATGCCCTGCGCCTGCTCTAAACCCGATTTGACTCTAATTATTTTGTGTTTTATATTTTTAAATTAAATTAGATTTATAAAAGATAAGTAAATAGAGCAAGAAATACAGATACGATCTCTCCTCGTTTCATCTCCTTAAAATTCTTGATGGAGAGCTCCGATGCCATCTCTATCAATCTCACTTATTTAAATCGATAACTTATAAAAATGGGTACGAAATTATAATTTTCTCTATAGTTCTACTACTTTAATTTGATTTTCAAATAAAAGTAAACATCATGCATACATAGTAAATTAACTTTATTTTTCACTAGTAAAAGTAGAAAGTAATTACGAAGAATGCAACTTCAGCAAAACATTTGTGTATCTTCAACATCTATATCTCAAAGATGACTCTACCCTCTCATTATGCTAAAACCATCTCCAAAGCATTTCAAAAATTGCAATATATTAATTTGGTTGACATGGTTTGCAGGCTATTGCGTCAGTTTGAGGGTTTATCCAGTGCGCACCCAAAAGAGTAACGGCTAAGGGTTCTCATTAACAAGAAAAAAATTGCAATATATGTGACATTTAAATAGATGAATTTTGTAGTTGGTGTGCCATTCATATATGAGTAATAGAATATCCGTATAAATATGGGATTCAAATGATTAATCTATATTTCACTCTTTCCATCAACGTATTTTATAAATATTAAAATAAAAATAAAAATAGATGGGAAGAGAAAGAAAATCGACATTCTAAAATCAAATCATCTTCCATCTTGATATTGTCAATTTTTTGTTTGTTGTGTCAACTTGATGAAATCCTTGTTGCTTGCTTGGATAAATTTTATTTTAAACACTGTTTACTTTTGCTTATGTATAATTTTTTTTAAACAATAAACGACTG